>JBBGZY010000637.1:0-700000 GCA_037952925.1 Lithobates clamitans
GGCCGCGGGGCCCCTGGGAGTGCGAGGCCTTAGGCAACAGCCTAATTTGCCTAATTAGAGAGCCGCCTCTGAGTATGGGTATCGACCTGCCCCTCTTGCCTTAGATGATCTGATAACCGCTTTGAAAGAGATGGCTGATTCATAGGTGCAGCTTACTATGTGTACTTTGTCCCATAGAGAACAAAACGCTAACAAAAAAGGTTTATCCTCAAGTCTAACTGCACACTTACAGCTGTCCTTGTACTGCAAAACGCTCTGACATTACTCTACCATAATGAAAATCTGACATACACATTAACCTCACAAAACTTAGAAAAGCATATGCAATTAAAGTTTGTTTTTTTTTGTTTTTTATCTCAGACTGCCTAAAAGAAGAACTTCATTAATGCTTGGTGGACTACTTGCAACAGACAACTGTTGAGACGATAAGCGTTGGCATATTCTCCATGTGTGCGGTGTAGCTCCAAGGGGGGCCCCATTTAGGGATGCCACCTTTTATTCAAGTCAAACCCGAACACTTATCAGCGCATGGCAAATTTTTTTATTGTATAAACTATACATATATTTTGCAATAAATAAGATTTCTAATCATATGAAGTTAATCACAAGAGTCCCCCTTTACATAATAGTCCACAGATTTCCCCTTTTACATCTGAATCCGCAGAGTTCCCTTACATTGTCAGGGGGGGACTCTGCAGACTCTGATGTAAGGGAGAACTGTGGGGACTCTAACATAAGAGAAGCTCTGGGAACCCTGATGTAAGGGGGTACACTGAGCACTCTGATGTATGGAGAGGACTCTGGTGTAAAGGGGAACTCTGTAAGGAGTGCTCTAACAACCCTGATTTACCTTAGTGTACTCACTCAGAGGCAGGAGAGAGAAGGGGGAGACTTCAGTCACAGACAGGGATGGATGGTGAGCTCACTCACCCCTTGGCAGTCAGCACCTCTCATCCAGATGTATCTGAGGCTGCTGGACTTTAAATTTTTGGCCCCCACTTTTCTTTCCTGAGGCACAGTGCTGGGCAGATCCAGAGGGGTAGGGGCAGGAGGAGGAGAAGCAGATCGAACTCTCTCCTCTCCCGTCTGTGTGGGGGGATTTGTTAGTGCTGGCTTTGGGCAGTGTGAAAGAATTTAACAGACACTCTCAGTTTAGACAATGTCCAGTCTGAATAATGTGTCCGGGTTTCAGGCAGTTTGAACCCCAGACACATTCCAAACCCGAACTGTCCAGGTGAATCCCAGACAGGTGGCAACCCTAGGCCCATTGTGCCCTCACACCTTGCACCACAAGTGTAGGGAAATTCATTCAGTTTCCCTTCCATATAAGGCTGGGACAAGTGGTGGGCAGGAGGGCAACTGCCCTGGGCACAGTGGAGCAAGGGGGCAGAGAATGGCCACAATGGCAATAAACCCATTATAAACCATGCATTAACAGTGGGGGAAAGGGAGCAGTTCCACATCTTGCTAGCTGAACCTGTCCCGGTACTGCTTCCTTGTATTGGCTGCAGCTGTGATCTGTGTTTTTGTAGTACTCTGGGTTTTGTGTCGTATTTGTGTAGTACTCAGTCTGGTAAGGGAGTACTCTGTCATATACTACTGACTCTTCCTGCATCTTGTGAAACTCAGAGTTCATGAGAAAGTAGTAAGTGAAGTAGATTTCAGGAGTCTGTAGCAAGTGAGTCCCTACTGACCCCTGAACAGGTGCCCCAACATCTAAAGTTGGGCCCTGGCCTGTCCAATGTACCGCCACAAATACTGGGCCCTATTCCCCATACATTCCCCCCAAATACAGTGCCCCATTCCCTATTCAACGCTGGCTCATTCTGTACTATGTAAGTCAATGTATTTTTGACTTTTAGTCACATCTCTTTCATCTTGGGCCTAATATTCAGTGCAATGAGAAACATGCTAATTTTTTGCCTCTACGCTAGGGTTGCCAGCTGTCCGGGATTCACCCGGACAGTTTGGGTTTGGAATCATGTGTCTAGGTTTCAAACTGCCTGAAACCCGGACACGTTATTCAGACTGGATTATGGCCTCCCAGCAGGGCTGCTGGCTACAGTTGTCTGAGCTGAGAGTGTTCACACTGTCCAAAGCCAGCACTAACAGTTCCCCCCACATACAGATGGGAAAGGAGAGAGGGCTCGATCTGCTCCTCTTCCTCCCACCCCTACCCCTCTGTGTCTGCCCGCACTCCAATCCCCAGCACTGTGCCCCAGAAAAGGGAAGTGGGGGGCCAGAAACCTTCTCTTTCCTGCCTCTGAGTGAGTACACTAAGGTAAATCTGGGTTCTCGGAGCACCCCTTATATCACAGTTCCCCTTTACACCAGAGGCCCCTTACATCAGAGTCCTCACCGTGCATCAGAGTACTCAGTGTTTCCCCTTAAATCTGGGTTCCCAGAGAATCCCTTATGTTAGAGTCCCAAGAGTTCTCCCTTACATCAGTCTGCAGAGTCCCGCCTTACAGTGTAAGGGAACGCTGTGGATTCAGATGTAAAAGGGGAACGCTGTGGATTCAGATGTAAAAGGGGAACTCTGTGGACTCTGATGTAAAAGGGGAACTCTGTGGACTCTGATGTAAAAGGGAACTCTGTGCTCTGTGGACTCTGATGTAAAAGGGGAACTCTGTGGACTCTGATGTAAAGGGTGACCCTTTGATTAACTTCATATGATTAGAAATGTTATTTAATTGCAAAATATATGTATAGTTTATACGATAAAAAAAGTTTGCTGTGCACCGCTAAAGTGTTCGGGTTTGACTTGAAGAAAAGGTGGCAACCCTACTCTATGCGTAACACATTTTCTAGTTCACAGGCAAAGAGGCCCAACTTATAATTTTACACAAAAAATGTCCCAGATCAAGAGTATGATAGATAGATAATCTCTCTCTCTATATCTATATCTATATATTCTCTACAGGGGCGTAACTAGAAATAGCAGGGCCCCATAGCAAAATGTTGTATGGGGCCCCCCTGCAAACAGCCCCCCCCCATAGCTGCCCTAGTGTCAATGCAGCGTGACCTGTGCCCCATACAGCGTGACCTGTGCCCAATACAGCCTGGTCTGCCTGTGCCCCATACAGCCCCACCTATGCAGAGGAAGAGGCAAGCCACCCGGATCAGCAGAGAGCGGGATTGCCTGCTGTAATAGCTTTCATTTGAATTTCCCGTCTTCCCGGGGCTCATCATCACATAGCCCCACCTCTTGGCCCGACGCCTTTGATGACGTCACATGTCCCGCAATGGATCGGTGTTCTGTCTATCAAAGGCACCGGCCAAAAGGTGGAGCTATGTGACGTGAGCCCCGGGAACAGTGGAAGTTCTAATGAAAGCTATTACATCGGGCAATTCAGCTCTCTGCTGATAAGGACAGCTCACCTCTTCCTTTCCTCTCTCTTCCCCTGGCTGGGAGACTGTGCTGGCGGTGCTCTTATCCTCATTGGGCCCCACTCGGCTGCGGGCCCCATAGCGCCCGCATGGGTCGCTATGGTGGTAGTTACGCCCCTAATTCTCTATCTAATATACTTACAGCATGCAACAGTTAGGATTAAATACCAGTCAAGAGAAAAACACGTCAGTGTCATTGGAAGGAAAAAAATGCCCTAGTTTTAATGTTTAGAGGTAGGAAAATACAGTCAGGCAGTTTTATTGGTCACCACAATTTCTAATGGCAGCCCTGCATATATACAGTATATGCAAACCCCAGCACTGAGTATTACGTAGTGATTTGTAAATCTCATCTGCATTTTGGGGTTTTCTGAAATAGATAAGGAGCCAAAATGTATTCAGCATTCCTTGCCATGCCAGTCCACTGTATTGTAACCAGCACTTTAAAATAAAAGAAACACTAGAACAATCTGTTATGGGAATGTAATCACCCTTCCAGTTCTATTGACTTCAAAAAATATAGTAAACTGCATCATTGATTTAAATACATATAAATTGCATTCAAAATAATTGACAATAACCTTTTAATTAGGTTTGGGAACACACGATAAGGCTGCGATTGTAAGTACTAATGTAAATGAGTGGTTTTCCAGTAATTAGGTTTTTTATTTCAGCTAATAATTCTTCTTGCAAGAAAGATAACAGTGGTAAAATGATAGTATATTCCTGTATCATTCCCCTGGGTAAGCAGATAGTTTATTGTATATAATCATATTACGACTTAACAGTCTTCCAGGTTCAGGCATCGTCACAAGAGCGAGTGACTATCATAGGAATTTGCCGTGATAAGTAGTACATCTGTTTGTTGTCTTAAAGTGGCCGTAAAGTCTGTAAAGAAGAAGGGGGGTCCTGAAAAATTGTTATATGGCACATTTACCTTAAAACTAAGCCCTCCAACAGTGCTCTGTCAACGCTGACAGGGCTTCCATTTTCACCTGTCTTCCTTTCCGGGTTGGCGGGCTCCAGCTGTGTGAATGACCAAGCCACGATGTCACTCCCACAAGACGGAGCTCTGAAGGTATGGCAAAGGTATGCCCAGTCCCTTCAGAATGCATATGCCAGTGACATCACCGGCTGCATCCCGTGTGACTATCTCCTAAACAATGCAAGTTTAGGAGATCTTCACGGTACCTTCAGCTAAGCCTTATTATAAACTTATCTGTAGATACAAATTAATGTGGTAGTAAAGGACACTTTTTAACAGCTCTGATCTCCTCTCTCTCCTCTCACTGCTGTGCCATTTCTGCCCTTTCTACTGCTGTGCTCCCTTTCCACCGATGTGCCCACTCGGCTCCTTCTACTGTTTCCCCTGCACTGTGATGAACCATTCCCACCTCTGTACTGATTCCACTATTTTTTACTGTTATTCTTTTCCGCCGGTATAAACTCTTTCTCTCTTTCTTTCTTTCTTTCTTTCTTTCTTTCTTTCTTTCTTTCTTTCTTTCTTTCTTTCTTTCTTTCTTTCTTTCTTTCTTTCTTTCTTTCTTTCTTTCTTTCTTTCTTTCTTTCTTTCTTTCTTTCTTTCTTTCTTTCTTTCTTTCTTTCTTTCTTTCTTTCTTTCTTTCTTTCTTTCTTTCTTTCTTTCTTTCTTTCTTTCTTTCTTTCTTTTCCTTCCTTCCTTCCTTCCTTCCTTCCTTCCTTCCTTCCTTCCTTCCTTCCTTCCTTCCTTCCTTCCTTCCTTCCTTCCTTCCTTCCTTCCTTCCTTCCTTCCTTCCTCAAAAGTAGGGGGGTACAGATGTATTAAGGGTTAATTGGTAAGGGAGCGGAGTGGGCACAAAGGTGGAAAGGGAGCACAATATTAGAGGGAGCACAGGAAGCAGCAAGAACAGAGGGGAAAGGTGTCATTGCAGTGAAAAAAAGAGAACAATAAAGGAGCAATGGCACCTTTCCCCTCTGTTCTTGCTGCTTGCTGTGCTCCCTCTAATGTTGTGCTCCCTTTCCACCGCTATAAAACCTTTCCACCTTTTGTGCCCACTCCACTCCCTTAATACATCTGTAACCCCCCCCCCCCCCCCCACACACACACACACACACACACACACACACACACACACACACACACACACACTTTTGTGCTTCTTTTGCACTGCTATGAAATTCTGTGCCCATTTTACCACCTGTACTGTTGTTCTCCCGTTGCACATTTATTACTCCACCTCTGTTCTTACTCTCTACCGCCTATTAGGGTTGCTAACTTACAGACCGTTGTAAAATTCTTTTTTTTTTTTTTTTATCTCTCCATAAATTCCCGTAATAAACATTCATGGACAGAAATAAAAATCATGGATTTCACAAACTGTGAATTCACTAACAGTTGGCAACCCTGCTGCCTATCCACCTCTGTCTCTACCATGTTTTCTGCATAGCAGTGTTGTATGATATTTGTCTTATTCCACCAAGAGCAATTGACTGTAAGCAAGCTCATCTTGATCTTTTACCTTGCAGAAGGTCACATACGGGAGCATAACATTTTTTATATCAAGAAATGTTTTTGTTTTTTTTTGTTTTTTAAACTCAAAATGGTTAATTATTTTGATAATGCTGACGTGCCCCATTCGTATGAAGTATGAAATTGAACACATTTGTTATCCCAACATTCCATATTCCTGATTTATGCCTGCTGTACCATGTACTTGTACGACAAAGTATCCTGTAATTTGTATTGCTTCCTTTACGTCCTATCCCTGGTGTTCCTGCCAGTCCTTCTGCTCTTTTATGAAAAACTGACCACACTAAGCAGGAGAGCACACCCTGCTCGGCTCTCTAGCTATGCTAGGAACTCGGCCGGCTCCTCTCCAATGATCAGACTTGTCCTGACATGCCCCCTCTGCACAGCCTATCAATGCTCAGTGTACTGCTGCTTCGCCTCCCCACAGGGGGAAAAAAAAAGAGTATTTTATAACGTGAGATAGAGAGAGAGACATATATAATATAGTTTTGCCTTTCATTTCTATTTTAAACTGGCTTGTTTTACAAGGTGATCGTTTACAATAATGTTAATGACTGGTCCATATATTAAAGTTTGGTTCTTGGTTGTTTGTATATCTTTCTAGGTTCATACAGACAGCCAATTTTTTTTGTTTTGTATATAAAGCTGACTTCATTGACCGATGGCAACCCTAATACCCAGTGATTTGTCTACACTGGTAATGCTACCTGCTCTCGTAGCAGAAAGCAAGTCCCAGTTTAAAGCGGAACTTCAACCAAAAGGGGAAGTTCAGTTTTTCTCCCCCACCCCCCTTCAACTTTTGACACATTACATTTTTTTGGGGAGAGCGGGTACCTAGCTTTGACAGGTACCTACTCCCTCCCTCCTAGGTGATCTGAGCGTAAGTTTATCCCCACCTCTTTGGAAACGTCACAGGTTCCAGAAGGCTGCAGGACCACCATTCAGTTGGGAAGCCAACTGTGAAGGCCACACTAAAGATGCCAGCAGCGGGGAGCCAAAGACCGGTGAAGCCCAGGTGAGGACGACGCTGGGTCCTTGGACAGGCGAGGTGTCCTTTTTATAACCGGTTCCCGACCGGCTTGCGTACATATACTACAGCACAATGGCACCGCTGCACAAAACCCTGTGTGTGTGTGTGTGTGTGTGTATATATATATATATTTATATATATATATATATATATATATACGGGGTTCCTTTTTAAGAGCCGCTGGAGGGACACGTGTGCGCCCATGCACGGTGAGGGACTCGATGCGTGTGTCCGGCGGTCGCAAACGCCGCCGGCCACGCGCGATCGCCAGCACAGGGTGTGTGTGTGTGTGTGTGTGTGTGTGTAAGTAAACGCACAAATCCCTGTGCTGTCAGAGGAGACATGTAGTTTGTTCCTAGTAAGAACAGTGAAATGTCTCCTCTCTTACTCGGTCCTATCCCCATACAGTTAGAACACACTGAGGGAACACACATTTAACCCCTTGATCGCCCCCTAGTGTTAACCCCTTCCCTACCAGTGTCATTTACACAGTAATCGGTGCATTTTTATAGCACTGATCGCTGTATAAATGTCAATGGTCCCAAAAATGTGTCAAAAGTGTCTGATCTGTCCGCCGCAATACCGCTAAAAATAGCAGATCGCTGCCAGTACTAGTAAAAAAATAAAATAAAAATGCCATAGATCTTTTCCATAGTTTGTAGACGCTATAACTTTTGCGCAAGCCAATCAATATACGCTTAGTGCGACTTTATTTTATATTTTACCAAAAATATGTAGAAGAATATATATTGGCCTAAACTGATGAAGAAATTTTGTTTTTTAAAAACATTTTTGGGGATATTATAGCAAAATCTAAAAAAAAAATGTGGGTTTTTTTTTTTTTTTTTTTTCAAAATTTGTCGTTTTTTTTTGTGTATAGCGCAAAAAATATAAACTGCAGAGGTGATCAAATAGCACCAAAAGAAAGCTCTAATTTATTTTGGGTATAGCTTTGCATGACAGCGCAATTACCAGTTAAAGCGAGGCAGTGCCAAATTGTAAAAAGTGCTCTGGTCAGGAAGGGGGTAAAACCTTCTGGGGCTGAAGTGGTTAAAAGTCAGCAGCTATAGTATTTGTAAATGCTAACTTTATATTTTTGTTTCTAGGGTGATGATCCACTTTAAAGTGTATAGCCAAACTTTTTTTTTTTTTTTTGCAGTTGGTAGGAGGTAAAAAAAAGCAGTTGATCTACGCTTTTTCCCATTTTCCCCCCCCCCCCCCCCCCCGATGTGCGGAATGTGACACATTCAAGTGAATAGGGCTGTTCTTGAACTTTGAGGCAGACACCAGGCGCATGGTTGTAGTGTGGTATTCCAGTTCAGCTGTCAAAAAAAGGGGCATTTCCATTTACTATGCGATTAGGCTGGATACTTACTTCTCTATTTGGATGTGTACCGAGGAGCCTGAAATCAGGGCAGAGTGGTGAAAAGGGGAGCTGCTAAATTGTGCCAAATGGAGGCAATGGTTAATTAGTGGTGCACATCACTGCTGTCAAATATGGGGTTTAGCAGTGCTGAGGTTTGATAGTGACAGGCCTGTAGGGTATTGCATTATACTGTAGAGCGGTGGTTCTCAACTCCTGTCCTCAGGAGGCCAGATTTTAAGTATCACCTTAGGAAAATGCAGACTCGATTACTGTACTCACTGAACGGCAAATTATCTCACCTGTCATGCATTTCAGTTATCTTGCAAACATGGCCTGTTAGTGGGTCCAGAGGACAGGAGTTGAGAATCACTGCTGTAGAGCAATATGGTCATCATTGCTTTCCAGCATTTCCACTAGAAATCCTCTTCTCGCTTCTAACCAAAACACACCCAGCTTCCCACAAGGTGTAAGTAACAATGGTATCCATACATGCTTCATTACCACAGTATAAACAAAGTGCAGCAAAGCAGATCAAGAATGGCACTATAAAGGTTACATTTTATCAATCAGATTTCTAACCATGTGTGATCCTGCTGAAACCGTCTGGCTCAAACTAAAAATTGCCAACTGAACAATCGGCCGCAAACCCTACTTGGGGTTTCTAACCGCCACGAATGGCTGTCAGAATACAGTAGCTGGCGAAGGAGATTTCACTATGTTTAGCAGCGATCAGGGGAATCAAGTGATTTCTTTTGTTTAGCTCAGAGTATAAGAGAACTCTTATGCCTCGTACACACAATCGGACTTTCCACCAATAAAACTGTGGAATTTTGTCTGAAGGATGTTGGCTCAAACTTGTCTTGCATACACACGGTCACACAAATGTTGGCCAACAATTATGAACGTAGTGACGTACTACGTGGTTTTTCAGCTCTTTAGCTCCAACCTTTGGGCTCCTTCTGCTAATTTTGTGTTAGTAGAAGTTTGAGTGTTGATTCGCACTTTTCAGTTCACGCTTTTCATTTTGTTTCTGAGCGGCCGTTCGTCAACCAGCCATGTTGCGGGATCAGAGGTGATAACGTGTTATTTATTATTGGCCTTGGAGTTGTTGCTTTTGACATTTATTTTTTTGGTTGAATAATGATTTGATTTGGTATATATTTGGATGCATAGAATGCACTTTTTGGTTAAGTTCTATTGGCAGATAGCAAGGCTAATTTTTTTTTTTTTTTTTTTTTAATGCACAATAAAAAAATTGTGTAGAATAATACTTGGCTATGTGTTTTACTTCAAATGACAGTTTTTGGGAGTAGGAAGTTACATTTTAAAAAATTATAATGTAAAATTGACAAGGGACACCAACATAGCTGTATCTTTGATCTTAAAAACTACTGGATAATGGTGTTGTGGTAACTTGCCCAAATAAAAAAAGAAAAAAAAGCATAATATTATTCTTGATATCACTAGAAAAAAAGCCTTTGAAAAATAGTTTGCAATAACTCCATCAGTATCACCAGCAAAGCAGCTTCATTATTATCCCATTAAAGAAGAGAATTGTGTGCAGCATTTAGAGATTTCATAATTTGTCATGTCACAAATGTTAATTCTCCATTACGAACATTAGTTTACAAGACCGACCCCTTCTGGCTCGTCCTTCCGAGCATGCATGTTTGTACTTTTGTCCGATGGACTGGTGTACACACGATCAAATAAAATCTGACAACACATATTTGTTGGCGAAAAATTTGAAAACATGCTAGCCAACGTTTGTTGGCAAAGTCCGACAACAATTGTCCGATGGAGCATACACACTGTCAGATTTTCTGCCAACAGCCTGACATCGAACATTTCCCATCGGAAAGTCTGATGGTGTGTATGGGGAGCTTAGTCATGAACTTCTACCTGCTCAGGAGTTGCAGCAGATTGCCCCTCACATGCTTTTTAGGCCGCTAGTGCAGAAAGAGATTTCTCTCTTAAGCAGCTATTGTGGCTCCTGCTCTGTCTGACAGGAGTGACATTGCAGCAGGGACGTGTGGTGAGGTCGGTGGCTGCTGAGGCACTGGCTAGTATCAGAGCCAGATACACACAGGTTACTTAGGCCACAAACATTGGAGTGAGAACAATAATTCTAGATCTCCTCTGTAACTCTAAACCTGTAAAAAAATTTTAAAGCGTCCCCTATGGATCTTTTAAGTACTGAAGTTTGGCACCATTCCACAAGTGTGCACAATTTTAAAGCATGCCATGTTTGGTATCTATTTACTCAGCGTAACATCATCTTTCATAGTACACAAAAAATCAGGCTAACTTTAGTGTTGCGTGTTGTGTTCTGTGGTTTTTGTTTTTTTTTTCTTTTTTATTTTATTCGTGAAACCATTTCTTTCCAAAAAAAATGTGTTTGAAAAATTGCTGGGCAAATACCGTGTGACATAAAAAGTTGCAATGACCACCATTTTATTCCCTAGGGTGTCTGCTAAAACAATATATATAATGTTTGGGGGTCCTGAGTAATTTTCTTGCTCGAAAATTATGCTTTTTACACGTAGGAGAGAAGTGTCAGAATTGGCCTGGGTGGCAAGGAGTTAATTACAATAATTAATATATAAATATTCTATATTATTTTAAGGTAATTTTACTATTCTTTCAAAAACTGTACTCAAGCAGGTGGCTTAATGGACAAATTACTGAAGTTTGAAGTTTATAACTTCAAATCAGTAAATTCACAGTAAATAGATAAATTATCTTCTAACAAATCGCATAATATATGATTTAGCTTGTACCTTGTCAGCAGCAGCATTCTCCCTCTTAACACTGTGAGGAAAAAACATGTATGGGTAAATCTTCTACCCATAAACCCATGTTTTTTCCTTGTAGTTAAGAGGGCTGGGCCAGGAAGAAGCACTTGTCTTTTAGACACATACCCCCTTCTATGACACTGCACTGAGAGGCGTGCCCCTGCTGCAGTATTTTTATTGGACAGCTTGGGCCAATGGTACTTTACCACTGGTCCAAGACTCCAAGCTGTCCATTGAGCTCAGTGCCTCTGACAAGAAGTGAGGAGAGGCACTGTGAGCTGAGCCTCTGTCTGCTGCAGAGTGTGCCAGCTTGTATTTAAACTGGCTGCTCTGTATGTAGCTTCTGACTGGCTACACAAGGAGCCCCGTATCTCCGGAACCATGGATGATAGGAGCCCCAGCTTCAGCTACCTACCCCCCAAATTTGGGGTCTCTGACCCCAGCTCGCTGAGACGCTCAAAGTCAATCGTGGGGGGTGGGTGTGTGTGTGTGTGTGTGTGTGTGTGTGTGTGTGTGTGTTTTTTTTTATTTATTTATTTATTTTTTTTGTTCATGGCAGGTGACTGCACGTCCCTGCACTGCAGTCACCCCTGTCAATCAATAGAAAACTGGAGAACTGAGCCTGTTATGGGGGGCAGAAATGTAAGCAAAGATCCAGCAGGTTTCCAGGTATGATAATCCAGCATTGCAGATGTGCCGGTGCTCTCACACCAACATTATTACTACAGTCTCTCTGGATCATGAGAGCCCCACTGCTGGATGGGCAGTAGGAAGTGTCCAAGTCCCACAAGTGGTGACATGGACACTCAGTGAAGGACCCTACCTCCTGAGATGGAAGAAAATCCTTGGATCAGAATATCATGTGACCGCAAATTTGGGGGAGCACAAAAGGCATTTTAAATGTTTATGGCAACCATTAGTTAGGGGCAGTTGGGGGGATGTTTTATGTGTGCTTTGAAGGGGCAGTCTGAGTTGTAGCTTTATATGTGCAGAGGCAATCTTTTATATAGGGAATGGGGCTCTCTGACAACGGGCCAAAAACCCAAATGGTTATCGGTGGTAAATTATCAGCTGGTGTTCTCCTTTTTGATTACTGCTGAAGCAGGCAGCCTTGGTGAATGTGAATGACCTGCAGCGCTCCCTGGATGGGATTATGTAAGTACCTTTTTTAATCTGTGACATTGAGAAGAGAAGTTGTTTAACTAAATTGCTGTAGTCTTGCCGTTTTGATGCCTGGGCAGAAATTTGGCTTTCTCTGAAGACATTCCCACAGTAGAAAAGTGGTTTTGCAAATTTGCATTTCAATTTAGCAGGGAATGATATCATAGCTGCAGATCATTGTGTGTGTTTTTTTTATTTTTTGCTAAAATGAGCTTGGTGCACCCTCTAGTGTTACAAATAAAAAACAACTAGACGAGTTGAATTTGTTCTATGCTAATTTTAACAGAATATAATAGTTTATAGTTAAAATGCATTTATGTTTCAGTATCTAAAAGGTAAAAGGTGATAATGCTAAACCATACAGAAATATATGAAATAATCATAAAGAGAAGAGCGTGAAATTTAATTTTAGTTGACTATTTCTGGCCTTCAGAGACAATAAACATGTGTAAACCATGACATGGCATAGATATTTGATGGAAACTGTATAGAAATATGAATCCCTAGAAATTATCAGTAAACAAATTTTTGTTCTTGGTCAAGCTTTGCGATGTCACATTTTTGTAAAGCAAATAAATATAGCACAATTTGGGGGCTGCAATTTGTGACCTATCTTACTGAAAATGTTTTTTTTTCCCAGGCTGTTGTTCACCTAGAAATGGACTCATTAGTGATTTCTCTGCCTTTCCATCCACACAAAAGTGGAACTGAAGGCAGAATGTACAATCACACTGCTGATATGCCTCAACATTCCTTAAAAGATAGATGACTTGGGTTCATATTTGACAATGTATAAAACTGATCAAATTGTAACAGCATCTTGTAATGCTGTATAAGAAACAAGACCATGTACACATTTGCTTGGATTTGCCTTTTATTGTAACCTTACCTATTTTAATCCTTATTGTAAAAACTTGAACAGATTACTCCCCAAAAAAGTGGGGAGTAAAAAAAAGTTTTCCTTTCCCGATGAGTGAGCCAGCGCGACATGCACAGTACCCTGTCGCCGAGAACCAGTGCGATGGGATCGTGCTGGAAACACAATCCATGTTTTATTGATTGCATGTAATATTCTAATTTTCTGAGATTGTGTATTTGGGGTTTTCATGAGCCGCAAGCCATAATCGTCACAATTATGTCAAATCACAGCTTGAACTCTCGTATATTAGCTTCACCTTTTTTAAGTTGCATTAGAGCCCTTTCACACTGGGGCGGTTTGCAGGCGTTCTTGCGCTAAAAATACCGCCTGCAAACCGCCCCAAAACAGCCGCTGCTGCTTGTTCAGTGTGAAAGCCCGAGGGCTTTCACACTGAAGCGGTGCGCTGGCAGGAGAAGAAAAAAACTCCTGCAAGCCGTATCTTTGGAGCGGTGAAGGAGCGGTCTATTCACCACTCCTAAACCGTTCCTGCCCACTGAAATCAATGGGGCAGCGCAGCTAAACCACGGCAATACCTCGGCTATAGCCGCGCTATGCGAGCAGTTTTACCCCTTTTCGGCTGCCAGCGGGGGTTAAAACCACACCGATAGCGGCCGAATACCGCCGCAAAAGCAACGGTAAAACAGCGCTAAAAATAGCGCTGTTTTTCCTGCCGACGTCCCCACCGCCCCAGTGTGAAAGGGGCCTTAGTGAAATAAATGAACTTTTGCACAATATTATCTATATATATATATATATATATATATATATATATATATATATATATATATATATATATATATATATATATATATATATATATATATATATATATATATATATATATATATATATATATATATATTATATTTATATATATATATATATATATATATATATATATATATATATATATATATATATATATATATATATATATATATATATATATATATATATATATATATATATTTATATTATAATTTTTCTTTGGGACACAACAGCAAGTGAGGAAATATCTTACATAAGGGTAATTTTCATTTTGGACAGTTGTCACTAGAACATTTGTCCCCATTAGATTTCTCCTCCTCTCTTGCTTCTGTGACATATAATGATATAAAAATTTGACTCTCCATCACCTTTTTTTGTTTTGAGGGCCAATCTCCTCAGCAGGACAAAGACTACAAAAAAATGTCTTTCCCTGCTCTATCCAAAACTTAAAAAAATAAAGTTTTGCCTTTTTATACAAACGCTACAAGTGCAAGGACATTGGAGGATACCAAGGCTATTACTTATTACTATTTAGGTTAATGCTGCATTCACACCTGAGCGTTTTCAGCTCATAAAACGCTCGGAAAAAAACTGAAAAATGCCCAACAAGCAAAATCCCATTCATTTCAATGGCACCTGTTCACATCTGAGCGTTTTTGTCACCTGAAGCAAAATGCCTGAAAAACACCTTTTAAGCTAAAAAAAGGATTTGGGCTTATTTGGGGCAGATTACAGGCATTTTTCTAATTAATACATGGTAACCTGTACAAAATCTCCTGTAAAAACTCACGACTTTGAAACGCTTTGGTGTGAATGCAGCCTTAATGTTCTTGTAGTCAGTTTGTTTATCACAGTGAAGTTGTATAATTTTCTGTACTAAAATTCTGCCCTATTCCATTCTAATAAGTACTATTGTTTCTTTCTTTTGTTCTCAGGTGTTTGGCTTGCTGGTCTGGGCACTGATCGCTGGTTCTGAATACTTCCTCTTTCCTGCCTTTGGCTGGGTGATGTTCGTAGCAGTGTTTTACTGGGTCCTTACTGTGTTCCTTTTAATCCTCTACATCACCAGATCTTACACCAAAATCCCCAAAGTCCCTTGGGCGTTAGTAGTAAGTGGATTTTGATGTAGCTTCTTTAATATTTACTCAAAACTTTCTGTAATCTTCTAATGAGAAACGCCTTCAGGGCGACAGAATTCATTTCACGTTTTTTGGGTTTTCATCTACAATCTAATACTTAAAGAACAAATTGACCTGTGACTCAGCATATTAGATTTGGATGAATTGGGTACTTTCATGTGATTGGCAATTGTCTGCTTCTTGATTTGTGTGCGCGCGCCTTGCCTGTATATTCATTGATCCTAAACGTTGGTGTTCATTAACTGTACTCAGAATAATTAGAGTTCTGATTCATCTGCAGGTATCAAAATAAATGGGGCTGTTGATGGGGACAAGGGTCTCTTCCTGACAACGCTGGGCTGTGGTTGTGGGGGTATGTGGGTAGGGGGCTTATCGGAAGGGCCCCCCCCAATGTGAATGGGGTACATAGTACATTCAGCAAAGTAATAAACACACAGTTTTTGTCCTTTAATAAAAAAAAAATGTAAAAACAGTGTCCCCAGATGTAAATCCATTGCCAATCATGCCGCCGCCGGAATTGTCAAAACATTGTCAAAAACGGTCTGTGTTTTTATTACTTTTTAGCGAGGTTTTTTTTTTTTTGTGAATGGATCTGGGGGCTTGTCGCTCGTCCCCCCACCCCCCTTTCCTGACCTGCCAGGCTGCATGCTTGGATAAGGGTCTGGTATGGATTTTTGGGGACCCCACGCCATATATAATTTTGGTATGGACTGGGGGGACAGGGGGCACACCTCCTTTTTTCTTCCTTCTTCCTTTATTTTATTTTTTTATTTTTTTTACCAAAAATATGTAGAAGAATACGTATCGGCCTAAACTGAGGGGAAAAAATTGTTTTTTTAATTATTTTTTGGGGATATTTATTATAGCAAAAAGTAAAATATAATGCATTTTTTTTTCAAAATTGTCGCTATTTTTTTGTTTATAGCGCAAAAAATAAAAACCGCAGAGGTGATCAAATACCATCAAAAGAAAGCTCTATTTGTGGGAAAAAAAGGACGTCAATTTTGTTTGGGAGCCACGTCGCACGTCCGCAATTGTCAGTTAAAGTGACGCAGTGCTGAATCTCAAAAAGTGCTCTGGTCAGGAAGGGGGTAAATTATTCCGGGGCTGAAGCGGTTAAGTTGACAACTGATGACTCATCATTTAAGGACACCATGGCCAGCTTCCCGGCCCTGCTCCTTAACAACCAGATTTTACTGCACTCTGATTGGGCAAAGCTTTGCCCAATTGGGGCGCAGAATGCACTGTGCAGGGTGGCTGTGTCAGTTTCATTTTGGGACACTGTCTTGTCCCAGAATGAACGTGCCCGGGACGTGGTACAGACCTGAAAAATGCGGGACTGTCCCGAGCAATCGAGAAAAGGGTCACGCTAATCTCTACGCACATTCCAGTGTGTACATCCATGCAGGTCCAATTCGTGGATTAGAGCGCAATCTGTCTGCATCCTAATCAATGCATCAGACCTGCACTCCAGGATGCACATGGAGATCCATGCAGCCACCCACCTGTCATTGAACAGGCTGCACAGAGAGAAAGTGCACCCAGCGCAGGAGAAGACTGCTCCTTCGCATGGGTGTGCAAATCAAATCGTCCATGTGAACAAGGCCTAAAGGTGTCAGGCTGTGTGGATGCACTACTGCTTCGGTGTATGCTTTTAAGAGAACCAGTTATAAATGTGGTGTTGCAATAGTCTGAATATACATTTTTAATTTGATATATTTATAATCTCTAATTTTAGCCTAGGCCAGAAACCAGGAAGTAACTGAAGAAATTTTTAAAATAAATAAAACCAATAAATATACCTTCTTATCTATTTACTAAGGCTAGCAGCATAAGGATAGAAAGAAAAAAATATATATATCAGTCACCTAAAACCTCACAGAAGTTTCCTTGTTAATTACTTGCCTTCTCACTTTGTTTTCCTGCTCCTAAGAGTGCATAACAGTGCCAACAAATAGAGCCCAGCAGTTGTTTTTATTCCTGTACTATAGGTCTTGGTTATTTGACACTGTTAGAATACAATATATATCAGCCCTACCTTTTAAAACCTTTGTAATTAAAGAAACTGGGGCTGTGATCTTCCTTCTCTGTCCTCTGTATAACATCTTGTTTTCTCCAAGACTGCAGGTTCTCAGTAAAGTGAATCTGTCAAGTCTTAAGCCCTGTCTAAATGATCAATACTGCAGAAGTATTGGAGAAGAAGTGTCAGTAGAACCTCTACCTCTGAACTGTTGGATGGTGAAAGCAGGGCTTGGAAAAAGTCAAGGCCCTATATAAAAATCCAACCTACAATTTAATAAACTGTACATTTTACACTTGCATAGAAAGTGAGAGGACATCTTTCCAAAGTGAGGGAAATCCCCTCCTAGTTGTCACAGGAACAGGGTGTCTAAAGAGTTGCCACCTTTTCTTCAAAGCAAACCCGAACACTTTTGCGGCCTGGGACACCTTTGTGTGCCCCAAGGAGTGTAGCAATGCAGTGCACATAGTGTGCTCTTGCTGACATCGCCCTGCCCCCCTACTGATGCCAAACCTTCCCCCAGACTGCTGCCCGCAGCTCCTGGACAGCAACAGATTTGTGTGTTGGGGAGCCACAGCCTGGTCTGAATAATGTGTCCGGGTTTCAGTTCGCCGGACCCCGGACACATGATTCAAAACCTGGACTGCCCGGGGGATTCCTGGACAGGTGGCAACCCTAGATGTCCCCCACACCATTTCCCTTATATTCCTATTTTAGGGACAAAAGTAAAAGATTAGTTTTTTTTTTTCCTGTACTTGAATCTCCCCCTAACAGGAAACAATGACAATATAAAAAGACCTGATGGGTTTTAACCCCTCACCATCATATCAAAAGCTAAAAAAAAAGTTCTGGCTTTAGATGCACTTTAAAGTGTATATAAACCCAAGAACAAAAATGTGATATTGCAGTTTTTAAGTCTTCTTAGCTGATGTGGCTGCATTAGTGTTCTTTTTTCAGACGAAGTATGTTTTCAGCAAGTACAGTACAAACTGTTTTATCAGCCTTCCCAGTTATCGTCTGTGAACCACAGGACCCGTCCTCAAAAAGGAACGCAGATGAGGAGAGAAGGAGGTGTTTGAAGACCAAATCAGGAGAGAAGCCTGGGGTGACAATGCTGCTCCTCCATAGATCTAGTACAGTGAGGAAGTGTTGTAACCCTAATACAGGAAATGCATTACTGCAGGATCACCAGGTGAAAATAAAGGACTAATCCTGAAAAAAAACAAATGCAGGCACCACAGATGTAGCACTCTCCTAGCATAGGATGCTAGGCAAATTTTCACTTTTTTGGCTCCTTCTGTAGTTCAAGTGATTGTAAACTATCACCTTGTGAAACAGCCCATTCAGTTTGAAATGAAAGGGAAACATTTGGGTATAGATTGATTTAAAAAAAAAAACATAAATGGGAGCTTCCAGAACATGGGGAGAGTGATTTCAAATAACCTGCCTGGAGTGGCGTGTCCAGAAAGTGGCTGGGGAGGTGATAAATAGTCTGAAGACCTGGAGAGATTGTTCCTTATCCCCAGGAGGGTTCCAAAACCTGGAGGAATGCTGCCTGAGGCAGCCGTGGACTTAGTAGCTGTTCTGGAGGCCTGTAGGACTTCACCACGAGGGATCTCTTCTGGAGAAGGATTGTCTCCCTCGCTGGACCGTGTCTGGAAGGAGCTAAGAAGGTGGCAGTTGTCCTGGGGACTTGTGAGTAAAGACCCAGAGTTCAATGATGGTGATTGTGTGCTTATGGGGTCTCAGGATATTGGGATGGGCTTGGCAGTGAGGAGGAAGTCTGTGGGACTATTGGGTAAGTAAATCTGCTTTTCCTCGTCCCCCGGTCCTAAACAATTATTTAACCCTTGCAATGTAGGGGTAAACTCATTGAAAAGGAAGATTTTTGCTAGAGTTTACTGCATGTATAATACAATTCTTTTCTGTACCTTTTTGTTTTATATGTACAATAAATTTAAACTTGACCTGATGTAGGTACAGTATGTGAGTCAAGTTTGACGCTCTGTTCTCAGACTATGTTCGTTCTCCACTATGCGGAGCAGTTCATCCACCAGCAGTTATAAGAAAGTAACAAAAAGCAGGTGAATCTCTAATATTGCTTTTCTTGTATAAATTCAGTCTTGCTGTGGTTTAAAATAATCATCTTTGGCGCTTTGGTCCATGAGTCATTTGGCGCATTATTATAATAATTCAAACGTCCAAGCTTTTCCCACCTACACACAAAATTTGAATTTAAATGGAAGTGAGGAAGTGGGCTTCTCATTCTGGGGAAAAAAACTGTACAATTTAATCACAAATTCTGACTATTGAGTCGAGATTTGCATGCCATGTACTTGGGATTGTCAGGTCACGTTTTCCTCAAATGCTGTGCTTTGTCATTAACTGCTTGATTGTGTGCAGCTCCCATACCAGCACAGAAAAGGCAGATTTCCTGGTCCTATAATGAAGACTAGTGGCAAGTTTAACTGGAAGCTCCTGTCACCATGGTCACTTTCCATTTGGACATTTCTGCAATTTGGAGATCTGACACAGAATTTACATGAGTTACTGCACAGATTTTACATGTTGGCACATACTGACACCTCTGAGATCAAAGGGTGCTTAAAAAAATTATTGCCATGATAATTTGTTGTGTTCTCCCAACAGAGTTAAAGTGGCTGTAAACCCCAATTTATTTATTTATATCATACTGTAGAGCATAAGATTTCCTATCATTTGAGCCCAGTCTTGCCACACAGATTTAATCCATCTTTGAGCAATCCTCTTTTTATTGTTCAGTGAGATAAATCTTGACAAACTGAGAAAAACTTTGTCGAATCCTCCCCCTTGCTGTAAGTGACAGGTGATTTACATATCTTGTGCACCAGCCTAAGACATGCATTATTTTTTTTATTCCTATCCACTCCTTTCTTCTGTTGCTCTGCCAGGATTGGCTGTTCCACACCTCAGCATGATTTGGCATGCTGAAGTCATGTGGTTACTTCCCTGTCTTTTCACTGGATGTTGGAGATCATAGCAGAAGTTCAGTGTAAGAAATACATCGGAGAAAATGCATATTGACAAGGGGAGTGTAGAGGTGGGCGGGGAGTCTACTGGCATCACGACTCCACCCACCGAGCTCCAGACAACAGACCCACCCACAGAATATGCAGTTTTTCAGGTCTAAGAACAGACAGAGGGGAGACATTTGACAGGTGAAGATACATAAAGGAGGCATGTATATCCTTATAGATAACCCCCTATGTCAGTAGTTTAGAAAGGATGACATTGGGTTTACATCCACTTTAAGGTTCATTTATACCACATGCTATTCTGACTCCGACTGTTGGGAAGCGACTATCCCTTGTGAGACCTCTATGCCTGGCCTGTATAAGATATAATCACTGAGGACAATCCTCATCACATAGTTTAAACTCACCAAATACCGATTCCATCCACAAAAGTGCCTTTATTCTGAAGGTTATAGCAGATGACAGGATACAAACTGATGAATAGGTTGTAGTATGTATGCGGTCAAAAGATGATATTGTCTTAGGTTACAATGCAGAATACATGTGCCCTGCTACATGTGGCTTGTTGCTGCATCCATGACACAAAGTACAAACTCAGGAAGAAGGGTGGAGCATTACATACAAAGGAAGTATGTCATAACATAAGGGAAAAAGAACATAAGACAAGTGCATTACCACAAAAGGTCACTAGATGGCAGCATGTGAATTAAATATAAACGTCCATATAAAATGGTTAAGAAAACAATCTATATCGTTGGGGCAGCACACATGCGGTGGGACTGCCTTGGGTGGCTTGTCCAGTACAGTCGCACTGAAAAATGAGGCAAAAGGAGGTGCGGTTAAAAAAAAAAGTATTGCATGCAGCAGGTTTTTTTTTCAGCGCAGTGTGGCGGAATCCACTGTCTCGCACAGCACGACGAGAATTGAACTTTGAGATGTCTGTATGACATCTCAAAGGTATGTTTAAAAAAAAAAAGGAACCAGTTTAGTGCGTCTAGATTGGCGCATCAAAGCTGCGCTGATCCAGACAAGACACATTGCACATCAGCCACCGCATTGTAGAACAGCAGCTGGTGTGAACATACCCTTAATTAGAGCATACAGCTCTGCAGTGTTGATGATGATGATGATGATGATGATAATAATAGGTCAAGCTGCCTCTAAGTGAGAGATCCAGGGACACGGCTTTACTGGTTCTCAGTGTGAACCCCTTAGGCTGCATTCACACTTGAGCTGAGCATCTTTTGTTGTTTAGCATGCCCCTTCATTTTTATTTTTTTTTGTTTTGTACTCTTTTGTGGTACCTGAGGCTTTTTTTTTTAAAACTGGGGGGGGGGGGGGGGGATTGTGTGATATTTGTGTTTTTGTTTTTTGTTTGTTTTTTTTTTTTTTGTCTTTCCGGATGTGTCAGGCGCTCTCACTGAAATCTATTGGGACCAAAAACACTTTAAGCTTGTTGACTTTTTTCAGCTTCAAGCAAGACAACACCCAGGTGTGAACAGGCACAATTAAAAACCATGGGATTTTGGACAAGTGGTTTGGAGCTTTAAGCTACAAAACACTCAGGTCGACAAATGGTTAAATCAAGCTCACAGCTGCAGCTGCGTGTTTAAAGTGATTGTAAAGTCCTTTGTTGTTTTTAAGAATTAAAAAAAAAACATGTTATACTTGCTCTGTGCAGTGGTTTTGCCTAGAGCAGTCCAGATCCTCCTCTTCTTGGGTCCCGCTTCGTCCTGTTGAGTGCCCCGACAGCAAGCCCCTTGCTATGGGGGCACCCGAGCCGCAGCTCCGTGTGTCCATTTCAGGCATAGAACCCCGGCTAGGCCCTGCCTCCTCTCTCTCCTCATTGGCTCACTGACTTTGACAGTAGCAAGAGCCAATGGCGCGCCGCTGCTGTCTCAGCCAATGAAGAGGAGAGTCCCGGGCAGCCGAGTCTTTCATGCAACATTGCTGGATAGAGATGGACTCGGAAGTATTAGGGGGGCTGAGGGGAGCTGTTGCACACAGAAGGCTTTTTATCTTATGCATAGTATGCATTAGGATAAAAAAACCTTCTGCCTTTACAATTCCTTTAAGAGTGGCTGAATGTCTTTCCAATAAGTGATTGAGCAGATCTAGAGCTGCCTAATACAGGTATTTTTTTTTTTTTTTTTTATTGTACATACAAAGGGATTGTACAGAACACTCGTTTTCAAGTACAAAATAAAGTTAACTGTCACAAAAAAGGTCACACAAACAGTGCTAAAATCTCATCATGCATCGTATGTATAAATTTTGTTCACCACACGTGAATCACGGCTGAAAGGATCATATATGTTACATATATTCATTTACAAGTGTAGTGCTGGTAGATTTCTAATCTACCGCTTATATGTAAATTTAGTGGGTCGTCTGTTCTGTACATAGTTCAAATTTTAATCTATGGCTAAAATTAGCCTCTGTTCCAGCATTAGCTGTGTTGCGTGCAGTTCCACATTGTTGTCTGTAGGTGTCGTTGTCACCATAGGTCGGTGTTGAAAAGCAACAAGCTGAAGTATATTGAGTGCTCTTCTTTCCCAGAGGTAACTCGGCAGAGGTGGTCCACTGCTATGCATTCTGGGAGAGAGTACTTAAGGAGGGACGCCATTTCTTTTTTTTTCACCTGCTGGCCCTCCTGGCCTAAAGGTATGTGATAGGGAGTTCTACTTTGTGGCCCTCCACTCCGGAGGGCTGCGATGCTGCAGCCGTGCAAGTAGGCCCAGAAGCCTGTCTGGGGCCTACTGCTGCGGAGATGGTCCTGTGCTGTCTGTCCTGCGGGAAGAAGCCGGACAATTGAGAAGACCCAGGGGAGGACCCGTCTTTGGAGAGGGCCGTGCGGAATGCTGGTGTCTCAAGAGGGACCTCGTGACTCAATTGGAGGATGCATCGTAGCCTAATCTATCGCACAAGTACTGCCGGGTCGGCTTACAGGTTCTGGTACTGTGTTCCAGTTCATCTAAAACTACTACTACGTCCTGTGGCAGAGGATCGTACAGTAAAATTGTTCTTTTCAAGTCTGTGGCAGAGACTTTTTGTTCATGCTATGCTCCGGCTGCTAGGTCAGTGAGAGAGACCTATCCGGGTGGGCAAAGATTTAATCCTGGACTGAAGGTATATTTATCCCCAAGATTCCAAATTCCTTGGTGTGCTAAAGAAAAGGTATTTGAACTTCCCTGCAACTCTTCTTCTACCTCTTTCCTGCTACTTCAAGTTACTTCCTATTAAAGCATTAAAAAAGTACTGGTGCCTACATTGTCGGATACAAAGCTCAACATGGACTCTAAGTTCTAGTATTGGTGAAACTACGAGTAAGGAGGTGACAGTAACAGCCCGATCAAAATCAGCAGCTCCTTCGGGGGTTAGTGCTACACAAGCGTAGAATAAGTAACCTCTTGAAAACAGTGTATACAGGTACAACATTATAGAGATAAAATAAAGAGATTCAGCAATACATTTGTTATCCATACTTCATACTCTACAGATTTTATGGTATAGTGTGATCAGTCCCATGTCTTATGAAATTTACAAGGGTAGCCTCTCACTTCATAGATCAGTTTGTATAGTGGGGGTGGCTGATTAACAAGAGTAAGCCAGAAGGCTATAGTCAGGGGAACTGAGGACTTCCAGTGCATAGTTTTATAGACTTTTTGGCATAAAATAAAGCTAATCCTAGAAAGAGTTGGGTGTTTTTAGAGAGGGACTCCTCTTCAATATAACCAAGAAGACTTAAAGGGTTACAGATGTTAGGTATTAGGGAAACTGAGCTAATAAATGCAGTGATACATGGGGAAGGCAGGCTGCATAGTACCCCCCCCCCCCCCCCCATATCAAACCTTAAATTCCCCAAAGACAACCATATTAAATGATAAAAACAGCAGACCTTATATTTGGTAATAAATGGCATTTTATTTTGGTTTAATACACATATAAATATCATATAACACATTTCATCAGTGAGAAAATAATTTAAAAATATTAATATCTCATTGCTTAGTCATAAAAACTCAAGCAAAACTTATTCAAACATACAAACCTAAACCGGTCAATCCCCCCCGGACTTCGAAGTGACAAAACCACAAATAAGTGCTTATGAAGGGCGAGAGGGTGGGTAGCTCTCTTGCTGTGATGATCCCAAAAGGAAGGCACACCTGCAATGAAACCTTTTTTATAATGAGCCCTACACCTTCTGGTAGGTTCTCTTACATTTGATTGGCTGATCACACTCGTCTGGCCAGATAAGCTAAATTCTTAGACTCCTTTCACACTAAGGCGCTATAGCGTTAAAAATAGCGCCTGCAAAGCGCCCTGGAACAGTGGCTCCATTCACTCCAGTGTGAAAGCCCGAGGGCTTTCACACTGAAGTGGTGCGCTGGCAGGGCATCAGAAAAAGTCCTGCAAGCAGCTTCTTTGGAGCGGTGAACTCACCGCTCCTAAAGCACCCCTGCCCATTGAAAACAATGGCAGCCGCAGGCCCATGCAAGTGTGCCCATATAAATTGAGCCCACTTGAGCAGGGGTTTTAAAGGGGCAACTCCTAGGGTTTTTCCCGGGCTCTCCTGTACCGCCAGGTACTGCAGGAAATGGCTTACCTGGTGTAAGCGGGGTCACTGAGGTTATTCCTCTGCTAGCGTAGCCAAAGTTGCAGCTATTCTAGCATGATCTGTGCTGGAATATATGCATGGGAAGGCAGGGGGAGACAGTGGGGCTCTACTAGACCCCCAGTATCTCCATAAAGAATGCCTGTCACCTGCCCATGCTATTAAATAGGGAGCTTGTTAGCCCCCTTTGTGATAGCAATAAAGTAAAAAAAAAATGTATAAAACAAATACTTTTAATATTATTTTAGCTTTTTTTTAAAGCACTCCCATCACCCCTGCACACACGCTATATAAAAAGTGCAGCCTGGATCAAGCACTTGTATGTAAACATTTAATCCTGCCATGCATGTGGTATCGCACAAACATCGAAGTGAGAGCAATAATTCTAGGGCCATAGTTCACAGTTAACGCTAAACAGATGACCTGTGAAGGCGTTTTTAAGCATCACCTATGGAGAATTTTGGGTACCCTAGTTTTATTTTGTAATTCCACAGGCATGCACAGTTTTAAGACTTGACATGTTTGGTATTTACTCAACTCAGCCCCAGTTTTTATATTACACAAACAAATTGGATATAATTGTTGTGTGTGTTTGACTAAAATTCATTTTTCTATATTATTTATTTATTTATTTTTGGTGAAAATTTGCATTTGACAAATATAGTGCATGGTCTCTGCTTTTGGAAAATATATATATATATATATATATATATATATATATATATATATATATATATATATATATATATATATATATATATATATATATATATATATATATATATATATATATATATATATATATATTTTTATTTACAGAAATTTCTAGCAAAAACTGCAGGTTTTGATGTGTAAAAAAAAATGCCTTGTGGTGGTTACATAAGCACTAACTAGTGTAAACTAACCTTTTGGGAATATAATATGGAATCTAGAACCGCAATATCTGTCTGAATGGCAGGATGATTTAAATGGTTAAATTGTTAGAGGCAGTTTCTATATCATTTGCCAATTCAAAGGATGATTAAAAGGAATTCTGATTTTTGCAGTGTGCTTGCCTGTGTGCAGTGCCTGCCCTGGTTTTAATTTGAAAAATGAGTCAACAAAAGAACTGTAAATGTAAGGGATTTCAAACATTTAATTTTAAGGTTGTACTAGTCTCTATTTCATATTGTGGATGTGGCCATATATGAGCAGTTAAAATCACAAAGATGACCATCCTGTCTGCATATTCTGTGCCATACAACCAGGACTCAACACAACCTTCCAGCTGGCACTAGGTCACACAGGTTGTTTTTAACATGTTGGGAAATTACTGGTACTTTGTACTGTAGTAAGCATTTACAATGCTTGAAATCCATTATTATTACTAATGATTAGGCCAAGAATTATATACTTGTTAGTAAACCCAATGGAGGTCGTACAATTGATGTGCGCCAGTATGTATGTGGACAGTTTTTAATGGCTTGGAATAAATTTGGAGGCTTTGGGTCCATTCCCAGAGTGAAATTCAACTTTTGATTGATTCCCATAAAGAAAGGGTAATTGTGACATTGACTAATACGAACATTTTAAACAAGCGTGAGTGCAGCCTATAGAACACAGGCCATGCACCTAGAATGCATCAATGGAAAATGAACAGGTAATATAACAATTATAGCTTGATTTCATAGCTGGGTTTAACTGTGTAGTTATTGTTACAGATGCCTTTGAGTAACAAATGTTCTTGTTAGAATTCTCCTCCTCTCTGAAGTGCCAAGGCAATTTTTTTTTTCTTCAAACTGCCTGTGACCACTCGCATCAAGCAAGAATGGATGTTCGGAATACCATTAAGGTCTCAAACCGTGAGCATGCCATGTTGTAGCAAGCTAGCTGTATATGGCATATGCTTTATCGATAAGTAAACTAGGTGTATTTGCTGTACATTCTGGATGCATTAGACATATTTTGTGAACTGTCTTGTGTAAGTGACAAGAGTTCTTGTAATTAAAGTAAACCATTCACAAACCTGGGAAACTGAGCATATATTGAAAATAATGTATAAGCCGTGGTTGACTTCATTGAAAATGCATGTCAAAGCCATCAGTAGATCAAGAAGTAAAGGCAACTGAATTTATTTGCAAATGAAAACCTTTTTTCTGTAAAAAGTTGAGCCAATAATCCCTTCCATCTCAGTTTTAATTGAAAAAGTTTGATAGGTTTATTTAAAAGGATTTAAAGGAAATCTATGGTCACCGCATACTATTCATTTAATAACATCACCATTGTAATAGCAAAACGAACAGTTATTTTTGACAATTCAATATAGGCTTACCTTAAAAAATCTTCTTTTGTATTGTGAGTTCTACCTGTCTACTGGCCATCTCCTTCAACAACTTCCTGGGTTCCCTGCATGCCTTGCAGCTTCCCTTCTGTTTACGTTCAATTTCCAGTGACTACATATCCCATGGTTCATTGGTGCCTGCAAGCAGTGATTTCTACACTGACTCTGCCTTCTGAATCGCCTCCTCTTAGCCCCTCTGTAGTTCAAAAGGCAGGCTCTGTGAATTCTTTGACATAGCAGTGCCTATCAACATGGCATAATGTATTTGTGTCACAGAATTCGAGGAAGTAAATGTGTGGGATTCTTCACAAAATAATTTTTACAATTTCAGGATCGTAGGCTAGAAATAATTATTAATATTATTATTATACAGGATTTATATAGCGCCGACAGTTTACGCAGCGCTTTACAACAACATTAGGGCAGACAGTACAAGTACAATACAATTCAATACAATACAATGTGGAAATGAAATATATAATTTTACATTCTGATCATAGATATGCTTTGTTTGCTAAAGCATGTTGTATAATAAACCATTGCCATGTTTTAGTTTAGGTTTAGTTAATTACTGCTATGTTTTTCATCTCGTTGGTTCTGATCTCCTCCAGCTTAGTCATGTTTCTGTCTACATGCACTCACCCCAGCATCTGCCGCACATCATTGCTCTGGAATACCTTCATGTTTATTTACACTAATCCGTTTTGATGCAGCAAAGTTTTTGCTTTTACTGCACAAAATATTTGCCAAGGAGAAATCCCATTTGTTTCTGTGCAGTTGGCTCACACGTGAGCTGCAGTTGCAGTTAGTTTGAAAGACAAAGGGAAAATCTATGGGCCCATTCGCACCTTCATGTGTGCCCCTTACCTTGCAAACTCCATGCACATGGAAGCCAGCCTAACCGATGTTGGCAACAGTGAACCATGCCTGTGCAATGTGTGGGAGCTTGCAGTCAGTGTCACCACCAGTGATGCATGTACCAGTGACCATGTGAGACTACAGTACAATTAGACAGTTTTTACCCCATAACAGTATGTACTTGAACAATGACAAATGTTTGGATCACTAAATATTCTTTTAATGAAAGACGCAGATTTAGAAAGATTAAAAACAACCTTTTTGAAATTACATGAACATATAAAATGTTAGTGATTTTAGTATAGATCTGTGCTACATTGACTCGTGCACAAAGTATTTTGGGGTCCCATGAATGCACGATTTGCCAAACAAAAGTAGCATACTAAATCATTTGCCAACAATAATTGTTGCACAAATTCAGAAAATTAGTGAGCTGATGTGTTCTTTTGATTTCCACTCTGGCATTTTTTTTAATTTTTTTTTTTTTTTTTTACATGCATTTTGTGTTTTACTGCAAATGTCCTTATTTTTCTTATTTGTATTTTTAACAGAGTCTATGTTTTTATGGAAGTGCCTTTGTTTTATACCTCATTGCTGCTGTGGTAGATGCAACTTCAATTACCAAAGAAATTCTCGATAATCACAACTACAATAGTTGGACGGCGTCTGCGGTGAGTTGTTGTTTGTTTTTTTGTTTTTTTTGTTTTTTTATGCTTTTGTAGTCTGTGTAAAATCTTAAATTTTGTCTTTATAAAATTAAAGTATGAAAAATTAGAGGGGGTGGGTCCGATTTCCGGCATGTGGGGAGGCATCTCTAGTGGACTTTATCTGTCGCTGCCTCCTGCACATAATCTTGTATATATTTTGAGGTAATATCTCTCCACCCTGAATGAGGAAATATCCAAATCCACAGTAGATCTTAGCATGGCTAAAATGTGGCTCACCATACTTAACAAGCCAAAAACACCAACAGACAAGCTTCTCAGATTCATCCTCAAAGCGACCGAAAATAGTGCCCAGTGAGTTCCAGATCTTATGGCTAATGACTAAACCAACTTTGAACTCCACGGCTTCATCACCTAAAGGCTAACCACCACATAAAAGAAAAAATTGACCCTGCTGCACCCACCTCTGCTGCTGATGGGGCCTTTGCAGAACCAGGATTCTTGCAAATAAGCTGGCAATCCAATGATGCCAAACCACTTTTTTATTATGCAGAATTAATCTGAGAATAGACGTTTCTTTCTTTAAAACGAGAAATTTCAAAATCGACACCAAAGAACAACTGACACATAGGTTGGACTTGATGGACTTGTTTTTTTTTTCAACCTCATCTACTATGTAATTATGTATGTAACTACAGTGGGGACGGAAAGTATTCAGACCCCCTTAAAATTTTCACTCTTTGTTATATTGCAGCCATTTGCTAAAATCACTTAAGTTCATTTTTTTTCCTCATTAATGTACACACAGCACCCCATATTGACAGAAAAACACAGAATTGTTCACATTTTTGCAGCTTTATTAAAAAAGAAAAACTGAAATATCACATGGTCCTCAGTATTTAGTAGAAGCACCCTTTTGAACTAATACAGTCGTCCTGTCCCTGCAGCTGAAAAACACCCCCACAGCATGATGCTGCCACCACCATGCTTCACTGTTAGGACTGTATTGGACAGGTGATGAGCTGTGCCTGGTTTTCTGCACACCTACCACTTAGAATTAAGGCCAAAAAGTTCGATCTTGGTCTCATCAGACCAGAGAATCTTATTTCTCACCATCTTGTAGTCCTTCAGGTGCTTTTTTAGCAAACTGCATGCGGGCTTTCATGTGTCTTGCACTGAGTAGAGGCTTCCGTCGGGCCACTCTGCCATAAAGTCCCGACTGGTGGAGGGCTGCAGTGATGGTTGAATTTCAACAACTTTCTCCCATCTCCATATCTGGAGCTCAGCCACAGTGATCTTTGGGTTCTTCTTTACCTCTCTCACCAAGGCTCTTCTCCCCCGATTGCTCAGTTTTACCGGATGGCCAGCTCTAGGAAGGGTTCTGGTCATTCCAAACGTCCTCCATTTAAGGATTATGGAGGCCACTGTGCTCTTAGGAACCTTAAGTGCAGCAGAAATTTTTTTTGTAACCTTGGCCAGATCTGTGCCTTGCCACAATTCTGTCTCTGAGCTCTTCAGGCAGTTTCTTTTGACCTCGTGATTCTCATTTGCTCTGACATGCACTGTGAGCTGTAAGGTCTTGTATAGACAGGTGTGTGGCTTTCCTAATCAAGTCCAATCAGTATAATCAAACACATCTGGACTCAAATGAAGGTGTAGAACCATCTCAATGATGATCAGAAGAAATGGACAGCACCTGAGTTAAATATGAGTGTCACAGCAAAGGGTCTGAATACTTAGGACCATGTGATATTTCAGTTTTTCTTTTTTAATAAATCTGCAAAAATGTCAACAATTCTGTGTGTTTTTCTGTCAATATAGGGTGCTGTGTGTACATTGATGAGGAAAAAATGAACTTAAATGACTTTAGCAAATGGCTGCAATATAACAAAGAGTGAAAAATGTAAGGGGGGCTGAATACTTTCCATCCCCACTGTATGTGACAAAAGCAGCACATCTGAGGGGAGACCTGATCACCAGTATATGTTTGGATACCAAAAACTCTCTAAAGGAGCTTGAAGATCATAATACCAAAATCAGAGACATAGAAGATAAAATGAGAGCAAATAATATTCAATTCCTAGGCATCCTGGAGGGTTCAAGGGGCATGTTGGCTAAACGCTTTTTGAAAGATTGGCTATGAAACAATATTCAGACACCACACCTGTCCAAGCTTTTGCCACTGAGTCAGACTCCTCGCATACTGTCCATGTCATGTCCTCCTGGAGCTCCTCCGCAGGCCTTGTTAGCTAAACTCCTACACTTTATAGACACTCTGCTTGAAGCAGCTAGGACCCTCCAGTACCTCATATTTAATGGCAGTCATTCCATTTTACCATGATTTTCTGCTTTCACACAGCAGAGGGCAGTCCTACTCCAAAAAGTTGCTCTACGAGTACAGCCTACCTTACAGCATGATGTAGCCTGCCATGCTAGTTGGGAGCAAGCCTTATCTTTTACTTTTCCTGCTGTGGCCAAACGGTGGCTCAAGGGTGGGGGCCACAATTGCTTCCAGGACTGACATCACTCTATCCACATGCTTTAACATCTTTTCAGATTTGGACTATAGATTCTCTTTTCCTAGAAGACCTGAAGGTTTACTAGGAAATGTTTACAGGGAGTACAAGATTTGTGGAACACAGTTAACACTATTTAGCCTGGCAAAGGATTGAAATTTTTATGCAATTTATAGGAGTATATAGACATCTCAAACAAATTCTTATAGGCTTTTAAAGATATTTTTTTTTTTTTTTTTTTTTTTTTTTTACAGAAGTTAAATCTACCACAACAGATACCCATAATAAACTCAGACAGTTCTATATGGTAGTTTAACATGAACCTTTGTACCAAAACAAAATGATATTCAATACGTGGACAAAAACAGTAAAGTGTTTGTTTGTTTTTTTGCTTCAAACATAGTAGTAGCGTAATATATTCTCAGCAAGGCATTTTGAAGTTTGAATCCTATTGCTTGATATCGCCTATTAATACTGATGCCAAAATACTGGCTAGGGTTTTGGCCCTTTTTGTTTAAAAAGTGTATGACATATCTGGCCACATCAGCAGCTCAAATGGGATTTATACCTGGCTGAGCTACATATGCTAACATTAGGAGACTGTCTACCAACCTACAAATGACACGTGACAATGTTAGCAGCAGGATAGCTGCATCATTGAAAATTTGGATTCTGCCTAACTTTATTAAAAGGGCAACACAACTTTACAGTGAACTGAAAGCCAAACTGAGCATTAGTCTCATAACAGAAAGCTTCTTAATACATTCCGGGAATGAGACCAAGATGTTCATTCTCTCCACTTAGCCATAGTGCCTCTTGCTGAAATTCCTTGTGCAACTTCACATATTCAGGGCTGGAAACTTTCAGTAGGGAAACGAGTGTCCCTACATGCGGATGATATGATTGTGTATTTGGTAGACCCTCACTCCTCTTTGAGATGGCTACTAGCAGTCGTGGCCCATCCATAAGGGACGCCGCTCCCCATCCATGCTTCCGGCCACCTAATCTACATGTGGGGTGCTGGAAGCATGGATTTCAATGGATTTTTTTTTTAGCACGTGATTAGAGCCAGAGGTTCTAACGGGCTTAAAAAAAAGGGGGGGCTCGGGGTGCAGAACAATGCGCCCTGGGCACACCCCCTTGAGTGACAATGGCAAACTTAATATTCACTATTGTCTTCCTCATTCTCCTCCCAGCCAATCGGGAAGCCCCTATTGGCCAGGGAGTCTTAGGACTAGTTAGTTTGTGCCGCCCCCCCCCCCCCCAAAAAAAAAAAAATTTTGAGCACCAGCTGCCCCTGGCTAAAAGGCATCGTAAGGCCGACCATACACATTTCGAATCTCAGCAGGAACCGGCTGAGATTCTAACTGTTAATGGGCAGGCTGAATGTACCAAGTTGATCGATCTATTGACCTTGGTACAACCAGCCTGTTGAATTTTCTTGCCATCCAGTGTGATCTGAAGATCCGAATAAGAAGATATGAGCATCGGATCAGAAAAAAATGAAACTTCCCATCTTGCCTCTTTCAGTTTGAAAGTGCCACACTTGCAAAATCTCACACTTTAAATTGAGCAGAATCTGTCTGGTATACCCAACTAAATTCTAATATCCTTGCTAATGGCCCTGTATATAGAACATTGAAAATATTGTGTTGAATTCCTTAATATGTTCTTACATATGGGGACAGCCTACACCTAGATTATCACTTATGGTATCCTTCAGCATTTCCCACAAAAATGGATTTGGACAATTCGGGATTCGAGTATTAACATAGTATTAACTATACTATAACAATAACTTTTAATGCAACGTTGAGAACACTACTCATTGCCATAATTTTGTGTTTTTATAAATGCCCACAACTCCGCCATGCTGCTTTTGACCAATTCATCTCTGGAAAAGTTCCATTCAAACTGCCATTATTAATGATTTGCTCATCAGAGAATCAGAAGCTTTTTCCCACAACTATGCAAAATTGCGTTGAAATATATGAAAAGTGATAGACCTGAATCCAAATGGAAATATGATTTACCTAATCTGGTGGAATTAAATGCAAGGAGACTTTACAATCCCTTTTTATCTGGTTATCTCTTCCAGTATTAAATTACACATATTAGATACCTGCACAGCATCTATTGCACCTTGACTAGACTATACAGGATGGGGAAATTATCTTTTGTCTTGGCACAAAGGCAGAGATCAGGATTTCCCCACTGTTGCCCTAAACCTCAACTGTTTTGGCCACAGGTCACAGATTTTATTTTACAACTACTTCATATACGGAATACCTTTAATCGGACAGCATGCCTACTGGGTTTCTTCTCTGACTGACTATCCTCCTAGAGAATGCACACAAGACGCTTATGTGATTGTTCCTCTTTTATGCTAAAAGCAAAAAGAAAATTGATTGCAATTCAACAGAAGGATGCCTACAACAAACATGCTGTTTTGTCCTAGAGACTAACATACATCATGGACCCCACCCTTATTACAGTCTGGGATGGGAATTGGCTGATTGATTGCAGACCCCAATAGTGGTATTTTGAATCTATAATTCACCATGCTAAGACTTAATGTTCACTTGGCCTCCCATTTACCGCGGCTGTGGGAAAACTCAAAACTTTAGCATTTTCCCGTTGCTGTACCGGTCAAAACAGTCCTATACTGAACGTGATTCTTCTGCGTTCAGAAGAGGGAGGTTGAATTTCACCTAACCGCAGTAGCTCCTAAACTCTGCTAAAAGCCTATGGGGGTTATTTTCAAAAGGCAAATCCAAGTGCAAAGTGCACTTGAAATTGCACTGAAGGTGCACTTGGAAGTGCAGTCACTGTAGATCCGAGGGGGAAATGCAAGGAAAATAAAAAATAACATTTAAGCTTGCACATGATTGGATAATAAAATCAGCAGAGCTTCCCCTCATTTCAGATCTACCCCTCAGAGTTACAGCGACTGCACTTCCAAATGCACTTTCAGTGCAATTTTAAGTGCACTTTGCACTTGTAGTGCAAAGTGGATTTGCCTTTCGTAAAGAACCCCCTATGTGTACATTGACAAATACGCTGTTATGGGGATGAGTTTAGGAGCTTTGGCAAAAAGACGCCAAATGCTCCTAAGCTCAAGTTTAGGAGCTGCCAGTGTACATGAAGCCTGACAAAATAGTCTATTGTACAAACAGGTGTTAGAATCTTCGTTTTAGTCATTGAATGAATGTTTCTTCTTTTTTTTTTTTTCTGATTTCTATTAGAAAATAAAAAAATGATTTTGCGATGGTGACAAAATAACTTGGACAAGTTTGTGTAACCAATAGCGGGAAAAATGCATGGAATGCAGCATACATAATATTTTGATTTGTCTCCTTGTCTGCCTGTACTTAAACTGACTTGTATTACAGACTTTGATGGAACAACTATATTGTTATGTGACCCTTGTAAACACTGGTAGATCTGTTTTTTCAAGGTGAATCAAAAGCAATTGAAAAAAGTAAAATTAAACTGGATGTGAAGAGATGTTTTCAGTAACTGGCTGAGCTGTACTTGATAATATACATGATGTTAATTTTATGGCACTGTCATCTTCAGAGCACATAAAACACACAACTGAATATACTCTCAAATCGATCAAATGTAAAATGAATGCTTTGTCCATAAATTCCATATATGCAGTTCTAAAAGCCAGGCATTTCTGCTAGAGCAGTCATATGCTACACTGCATGATGTTTGTATATCCAGAGATCAGTATTGACAAGGTCGCTGCTGAACCAAGCTGGTGGTAAGACACAAGGTTTGTGGCAGGGTCTAGATCCAAATCTCTGTAGATCACCACAGGCATCAAGAAAAATTGAGTTCTTTGTTATGCAAATGTTGACCCACTACTGTGGTTTCTGGCTTTGGCTTGCCCCCTCCTGTACCTTACTATGTCCTATTATTATTGTGATGGGCAATCTCACTAACCAACATTTTAAGTGTAGTAGGTATAGGATCAGGATCAGGTATAGGATCCAGTAACCATGGAAGTTAATTGCTATATGTACTGTATCTGTGAATATCATACAGTAGTTGAAAAGAAAATGACATCCTTTTGGTAGGTTAGAAACAATGGCAGAGGATTGCATCAGAAAACATGTACTCTATACACAGTTAGAGAAACCAGAACTCCTGATCTATATATGTGTGCTTTGGTCAGTTACTCTAATGGTTTTGAAGCTACTGGATAAATGTGGACTGCCAGGAAGCTAGCATTGTCAGAACCAGATCAGTAAAGGCAGCCTATATAGATTACCCTTCTTGCAAGGTGATCTATAGCAGTGTTTCTCAACTCCAGTCCTCAAGGCACCCCAACAGGTTATGTTTTCATGATTTCCCTCAGATGAAACAGCTGTGGTAATTACTAAGGCCCCTTTCACACGAACGGACCGTTCAGGTCCGCCTGTCAGTTTTGGCGGACCTGAACGGGCGCTCCATGTTAGTCTATGGAGTGACGGATGTCATCGGTGACCTCCTGCCCGCTGACATCCGACCCGGTCCGACCCGGTCCGATCCGCTAAAATCAGACGGATGGCCCTACGTTCGGATCCGTCCCTAACGGATCGGGTGAGATCTGATGAAAACAGACATGGTGTCCGTTTTCGTCCGATCTCTCCATAGCAACCAGCAGCACTCGACAAGCCCCTCCCCACTCATTGAGCCGAGAGGGACTTGTCATCCGCCGGCTCAGCGGAGATCAACAAAGATCTCCCGCTGAGCTGCCGGACTCCGTGGTAGCGGATCCGCCTCGTGTGAATGAGGCCTAAGGCAGTGAAACTGATCAAATGGCCTGTACAAAATAATTGAGAGCTTGAAAACCTGACCTATTGGGGCACCTTAAGGACTGGAGTTGAGAAACGCCGATCTATAGATCACATAGATTAGAGAAGGATATATCACCATGTGTGAATTTTATATACAGTGGGGACGGAAGTATTCAGACCCCCTTAAATTTTTCACTCTTTGTTATATTGCAGCCATTTAGTAAAATCATTTAAGTTCATGTTTTTTTCCTCATTAATGTACACACAGCACCCCATATTGACAAAAAAACACAGAATTGTTGACATTTTTGCAGATTTATTAAAAAAGAAAAACTGAAATATCACATGGTCCGAAGTATTCAGACCCTTTGCTGTGACACTCATATATTTAACTCAGGTGCTGTCCATTTCTTCTGATCATCCTTGAGATGGTTCTACACCTACATTTGAGTCCAGCTGTGCTTGATTATACTGATTGAACTTGATTAGGACAGCCACACACCTGTCTATATAAGATCGTACAGCTCACAATGCATGTCAGAGCAAATGAGAATCATGAGGTCAAAGGAACTGCCTGAAGAGCTCAGAGACAGAATTGTGGCAAGGCACAGATCTGGCCAAGGTTACAAAAAAAAATCTGCTACACTTACGGTTCCTAAGAGCACAGTGGCCTCCATAATCCTTAAATGGAAATGTTTGGAACGACCAGAACCCTTCCTAGAGCTGGCCTTCCGGCCAAGCTGTGCTATCGGGGGAGAAGAGCCTTGGTGAGAGAGTTAAAGAAGAACCCAAAGATCACTGTGGCCGAGGACCCTGTGATATTTCAGTTTTTCTTTTTTAATAAATCTGCAAAAATGTCAACAATTCTGTGTTTTTCTGTCAATATGGGGTGCTGTGTGTACATTAATGAGGAAAAAATGAACCTAAATGACTTTAGCAAATGGCTGCAATATAACAAACAGTGAAAAATGTAAGGGGGTCTGAATACTTTCCGTCCCCACTGTATGTGACAAAAAGCAGCACATCTGAGGGGAGACCTGATCACCAGTATATGTTTGGATACCAAAAACTCTCTAAAGGAGCTTGAAGATCATGGTACCAAAATCAGAGACATAGAAGATAAAATGAGAGCAAACAATATTCAATTCCTAGGCCTCCTGGAGGGTTCAAGGGGCATGTTGGCTAAACGCTTTTTGGAAGATTGGCTATGAAACAATATTCAGACAACACACCTGTCCAAGCTTTTGCCACTGAGTCGGACTCCTCGCATACTGTCCATGTCATGTCCTCCTGGAGCTCCTCCGCAGGCCTTGATTGCTAAACTCTTACACTTTATAGACACTCTGCTTGAAGCAGCTAGGACCCTCCAGTACCTCATATTTAATGGCAGTCATTCCATTTTACCATGATGTTCTGCTTTCACACAGAGGGCAGTCCTACTCCAAAAAGTTGCTCTACGAGTACAGCCTACCTTACAGCATGATGTAGCCTGCCATGCTAGTTGGGAGCAAGCCTTATCTTTTACTTTTCCTGCTGTGGCCAAACGGTGGCTCAAGGGTAGGGGCCACAATTGCTTCCAGGACTGACATCACTCTATCCACATGCTTTAACATCTTTTCAGATTTGGACTATAGATTCTCTTTTCCTAGAAGACCTGAAGGTTTACTAGGAAATGTTTACAGGGAGTACAAGATTTGTGGAACACAGTTAACATTATTCAGCCTGGCAAAGGATTGAAATTTTTATGCAATTCATAGGAGTATATAGACATAATCTCAAACAAATTCTTATAGGCTTTTAAAGATATTTTTTTTTTTATTTTTTTTTTACAGAAGTTAAATCTACCACAATAGATACCCATAATAAACTCAGACAGTTCTATATGGTAGTTAACATGAACCTTTGTACCAAAACAAAATGATATTCAATACGTAGACAAAAACAGTAAAGTGTTTTTTCTTTTTTTTTTGCTTCAAACATAGTAGTAGCGTAATATATTCTCAGCAAGGCATTTTGAAGTTTGAATCCTATTGCTTGATATCGCCTATTAATACTGATGCCAAAATACTGGCTAGGGTTTTGGCCCTTTTGTTTAAAAAGTGTGTGTGTATGTATATATATAATATTTTATTTTTAAGAAAGTACAATTTTTTATTTAGGAATTCCTGTTTTTCTCGTTTCAGTTCTTTGCATTCCTGGTTACCGTATGTTATGCTGTAAGCACCTATTTCAGTTTCCGCTCCTGGAGAATACAGAGTTAACATCCTCACAACCATCAAAATTACAAATTGAATGAAGCCACAGTGTGCAAGGAGCACTTTAACGTCGTTTCGTCTGGGTTTTAGATTTACTGTGTAGATATTAAATATACAGATGATGGAATTTAAGTACATAAATATTTTGCAATGCCCATTTCTTAAAGTAAAAGGGTGTTTGTAGGATGGATGTCTGTTTTAAGTTCTGTACTTTATTATATAATGTGAAAAATGAGTTTGTTCAAAATATATATTGTGCCACAAAAAGCTGTAATAAAAGAACTGGGAAAATATGCTGCCAGTTGTTTTCTGCTGTGAATGTGCTCATTACACATTATGCATTTCAGTTTTATTAGTAAGTGTATGGCAGAGAGTTGAGCACCAAGTAAAGACTGCAAACATTTTCCTATTCTAATCAGTTGAAAACAATTGGTGGTCCACACTGGGTACCGGGACTCTGGGGTTCTGTCCGGCTGACATTTTGTGTTACTGTCATTACCTGTCTGGCAGCCAGTAGTGGCCTGTCCATTAGGGACGCAGGGGTGACGCGCCCCCCCCCCCCCCCATCCATGCGTCCGGCCCATTAAACTACATGCAGGGCGCCAAATGCATAAATTCCAATGGTTTTATTTATTCGTTTTTTAAGTGCGTGATTGGAGCCTAAGGCTCAAATTGGCTTCAAAAAAGTGGGCTTGGGGCGCAGCGAGTCCATCCACTTTTGTGACAATAGCGAATTCATATTTGCTATCGTCTTCCTGTTTCTCCTCCCGGTCAATTGGGAAGCATCTCCTGAGACCCGATTGGCCAGGGAGTCTCAGGACCCACTTCCTGTTTGGTAGGGAGAAAAAGCCCCGGTCACTTCTAGTTCCGCCTGGAAGTAAAGCCCGGGCTCTTCCCCTGGCTCTTCCCTCGCTGAATCTCGGCTCCCATCTGCCTCCTCAAGGTAAGGCCTCCTATCGCGGCCTCCTGACTGTCTCCCGCAAGGGGGTGGGTTGTGGTGATGGCGGTGCGAGTAAGGGGGGGTTTGTTTGCTTGCCGCCCCCCCAAATATTGAGCACCAGCCGCCACTGCTGGCAGTGGTAGTTCAGAGCCAATTGGAAGGCTCCTGCTTCGCTCCAGTCACATGACACAGCTGAGGGAAGACTTTCCTCACTCTGAACTGCCTCTGATCGGCAAGGAGATCTGCACTAGGGGTGTCTGTACTGGGGGTCTAAACTGATTGGGCCTATTTTGGAGAGGGTCTGTACTGGGGGGTTAGATGGCGGTCTCTTGGACTACCCACTACTTCTCCTCCCAGGTTTTTTTGAAACCAGGCATAGATCTCCGTCTCGGTCACACAACCTTCAGAGTGCTATCTGCCAATATGTTTTATATGTGATGTTTTAACTGGTTCCTGCAGAGTAAAGATCTCTGGATTGGGAGGGAAGTGTTTGTCCAGGTGGGGGGGGACTGATTAAAGATCAAATACTGATTTAATTGCTCCATTGAAATGAATGGTGAAGGTGCAACATCCAGTGCCAAAAATGCGCATCAGTACATAAGTGGTGAAAGTGCCCTGTCGGGCCACAAGTGTTTCTACTTGCCTAACATGTTTAACCGAATGCTTTTAATGGTATATTTAACAGACCCAAAGGGAGCAAATAAGAGAAGTTAATTGTAAGGGTTTACTTACTTTAACAAACGTACTGTTAACTTACACTTTAACCACTTGCCAACCGCCCTATAGCCAAATGACGGCTGCAGGGCGGCTGGATAACTCTGGGATCACGTCATATGACGTGATTCCAGAAAACTGCTCCTGCGCGCCCCCTGGGGCGCGCACACGGGAACATCCGTGACCGCCGGGTCCAGAGGACCCGGCGCATCACGGATCACGGTAAACGGCCGCTGATCGCGGCCGTTTACCATGTGATCGCTCCGTCAAATGACGGAGCGATCACATGTAAACAAACCGGCGTCCTGTCATGACGCCGGTTCCTCCCTCCCCTCTCTGTACCGATCGGTACAGAGGGGGAGAGATCGGATGTGAGCCGCGCTGTGGGCTGGATGTGTAGTGCCCACAGCGCAGCTCAGTGACATGTACAGTCACATCCATCCATCCCTCCATGCTCAGCCATCCCCCCCTATGCTCTGCAAAGACCCTCTGCAACCCTGTGCAATACTCTGCAACCCTGTGCAATACTCTGCAACCCTGTGAAATACTCTGCAACCCTGTGAAATACTCTGCAACCCTGTGAAATACTCTGCAACCCTGTGAAATACTCTGCAACCCTGTGCAATACTCTGCAATGATCCTGTGCAACCCTGTGCAATACTCTGCAATGATCCTGTGCAACCTTGTGCAATACTCTGCAATGATCCTGTGCAACCCTGTGCCATACTCTGCAATGATCCTGTGCAACCCTGTGCCATACTCCGCCATGCCCCGCCATGCCCCGCCATGCCCCGCCATACTCCGCCATGCCCCGCCATACTCCGCCATACCCCGCCATGCCCCACCATACTCCGCCATGCCCCGCCATACTCCGCCATGCCCCGCCATACTCCGCCATGCCCCGCCATACTCCGCCATGCCCCGCCATACTCCGCAATGCTCCGCCATGCCCCACCATACTCCGCCATGCCCCACCATACTCCGCCATGCCCCGCCATACCCAGCCATACTTTGCCATGCTCGGCTGTACTCGGCCTCTGTGTATGTGGCCAGGCTGTGGAAGTCTCACACATGTGGTATCGCCGTACTCAGGAGGAGTAGGAGAATCTATTTTGGGGTGTCATTTTTGGTATGTCGTCATACGACGTCCTTGACTTTGTGCGGGGATATCTGAATGATGGGTGTAGCTACAGGCGTCATTCAGATATCATCTTTTTCAGCCGGCGATTCCCTACACCATAAGAACGATCATAGCGGCTGTTCCACTGCTTGATCATTCTTACGGGAGGCGAGAGCGGACGTCCCCCCCCCCCCTCTCGCCGCCCTCAGGTGCTTCTACCGACTCACCGCTACGATCGAAGCCAGGATCTTTTTTTTTTTTTTTTTTTTTTTTTTTTTTATTTCAGGCTTCCCAGCCTAGAGGTGAGATGTGGGGTCTTATTGACCCCATATCTCACTGTAAAGAGGACCTGTCATACCATATTCCTATTACAGGGGATGTTTACATTCCTTGTAATAGAAATAAAAGTGATCAAAAAATTTATTTTTTGGAAAAAAGCCCCAAACTAAAATAAATAAAGTAAAATGAACAATAAAAAAAAAAAAAAAAAAAAAAAAAAAAATTTCCCCGTGTGTTCGCAGTCAGAAGCGAACGCATACGTAAGTTGCGCCCACATATGAAAATGGTGTTCAAACCACACATGTGAGGTATCGCTGCGATCGGTAGAGCGAGAGCAATAATTTTGGCCCTAGACCTCCTCTGTAACTCACAACATGTAACCAGTAAAATTTTTTAAAGCGTCTCCTATGGGGATTTTTAAGTAGCGAAGTTTGGTGCCATTCCACGAGCGTGTGCAATTTTGAAGGGTGACATGTTAGGTATCTATTTACTCGGCATAACTTCATTATTCACATTATGTAAAAACATTGGGCTAACTTTACTGTTTTGTTTTTTTTGAAAGCACAAAACTGTTTTTTTTTTCAAACAAAACGTGTTCGAAAAATTGCTGCGCAAATATAGTGCGAGATAAAAAGTTGCAACGACCGCCATTGTATTCTCTAGGGTCTTTGCTAAAAAAATATATATAATGTTTTGGGGTTCTATGTAATTTTCTAGCAAATAAATTATGATTTTTACATGTAGGAGAGAAATGTCAGAATTGGCCTGGGTGCTCCAGAATGCCTGAAGGTGCTCCCCTGCATGTTGGGCCTCTGTATGTGGCCAGGCTGTGTAAAAGTCTCACACATGTGGTATCGCCATACTCGAGAGTAATAGCAGAATGTGTTTTGGGGTGTAATTTGTGGTATGCATATGCGGTGTGTGAGAAATAACCTGCTAATATGACAATTTTGTGGAAAAAAAAAAAAAAAAGAAAAAAAAATCTTGATTTTGCAAAGAATTGTGGGAAAAAATGACAACTTCAAAAAACTCATCAGGCATCTTTCTAATTACCTTGGAATGTCTTCTTTCCAAAAAGGGGTCATTTGGGGGGTATTTGTACTTTTCTGGCATGTTAGGGTCTCAAGAAATGAGATAGGCCGTCAGTAATTCAGGTGTGATCAATTTTCAGATATTGGCACCATAGCTTGTGGACGCTATAACTTTCACAAAGACCAAATAATATACACTGATTTGGGTTATTTTTACCAAAGATATGTAGCGGTATACATTTTGGCCAAAATATATGAAGAAAAAATTACTTATTTGCAAAATTTATAACAGAAACGAAGAAAAATGCATTTTTTTACAGAATTTTCGGTCTTTTTTCTTTTATAGCGCAAAAAATAAAGAACCCAGCGGTGATTAAATACCACCAAAAGAAAGCTCTATTTGTGTGAAAAAAAGGACAAAAAATTCATTTGTGTACTGTGTTGCATGACTGAGTAATTGTCATTCAAAGTGTGAGCACCGAAAGCTGAAAATTGGTCTGGTTAGGAAGGGGGTTTAAGTGCCCAGTTGTCAAGTGGTTAAGATGTGTTAGTTTAGTCACTTTGGAGTGTCCCTTTGTTCCCACTGGCTATGAGAGTATTATTGCCAATGTGTATTAGAAACTAATACACATCACTTCACTTTGTTGTACATGGAGGGATTTCTGATCTGCATCCATAGCTGAAACTTAATTTAATTCAACAGTAGAGGTAGTTTACTATGAAGAAAACCAAGCAAAACAGGATTGTTGCTTAGGGGAAAAACATGGTTTATACATGTTAAACATTTCCATATCCTTCTGTATATTTCTTTGCCCCAAATGTTATATAAATAAATTGGACTTAAAAATGTTTGTTTTTCACCCAAAAAAATTACCTTTAGAGCCGGTTCACACTGGGACGACTTGTCAGGCGACTTAGCCGCCCGACAAGTCGCGTTCCGTTCTGTACAATGGAACCATTCTAATAGGAGCGACTCAAGTCGTTCCGACTTGGAAAAAGGTTCCTATACTACTTTGAGGGCCACTTGAGGTGACTTGCATTGACTTCTATATAGAAGTCGCTTTGCAAGTTGTCGCTGCTGTCGTGTGCAGGTCGCCTGAGGCAGTCGCGCTGCAAGTCGTGCTGCCTCAGTGTGAACCGGCTCTGTCTATAAATTACCTCACTTGTATCACTTCTTCGCCTGAATGCCAAAATATGCAGTACAACCCGGGTCAGAATATCAGAGGAAGTATTGTTATTTCCTACTCTGCTGTTCATGTGACTCCTCACATCAGCACACCCTGAAGCATTTACTTCAGGACATACAGTATCCATAATCTGTATGATTTGTATGACTTTTGTCCACTGCCCTAAAATGAAGAATAAACCCCCTTATTTTTTAGATGTTAAACTAGAAGAAGGCCACTGCATGTATCACTTCCATTAAGGAGCACTCTGCTTTTCACTAGTGTTTTTTGGAGGGCTGTTTGGTGCTCCCTTTTTTTTATATCTTTTATTATTCTCACATTGTAAACTAATCTATGATATCATAACCAGATAAGAAGTTCCAACGGCAAACATAGATTGTGATAAGGAATTATCCATCATAGTCCTACATATATCACAAAATACTCTGAAGGTTCAAGTAAAGAAAAAGGGGGGAGGGTGGGTGAGTAGGAACAACTGTACCGACATTCCAGTAATGTACATGTTAAAGGGGTTGTAAACCCTCATGGCTTTTCACCTTAATGTATTCTATGCATTGACCATTTCCGGATCAGCCGCCGCAGTTTCACTGCGGCAGGCTGGCTCCCCTGTGCGAAATCACGTTACTGTACGTGATCTCGCGGGGTCCGGATAGCAGGCGCACGATGCACAGCGGGGGTGCCGATGCTCGTAGTCGGCGGCCGCGATGACTGCCTGCCACGAGCGATCCTAACCAGGAGACACAGAACAGGGATGAGTGTGTGTAAACACACACTTCCCTGTTCTGTTCTGACAGGAGTGACAGATTGTGTGTTCCTATTGGCTAGGAACCACGATCTGTCACTTCCTGTAGTTAGTTCCTCCCCCTTCAGTTAGAATCAACTCCCAGGGAACACAGTTAACCCCTTCACCACCCCCTAGTGTTAACCCCTTCACTGCCAGTGACATTTTTACAGTAATCAATGCATTTTTAATCACACTGATCACTGTATTAATGCCAATGGTTCCAAAAATGTGTCAAAATTGTTCGATGTTTCCGCCATAATGTCGCAATCATGATAAAAATCGCAGATCGCTGCCATTACTAGTAAAAAAAATAAAATAATAAAAATGCTATAACTCTATCCCCTATTTTGTAGACGCTATAACTTTCGCGCAAACCAATCAATATATGCTTATTGCATTATTTATTTATTTTGCAAAAATATGTAGAAGAATACATATCAGCCCAAACTGAGGAAAAAATTAGTTTTTTTTAAATATTTTTTGGGGATATTTATGATAGCAAAAAGTAAAAAATAATGCTTTTTTTTTCAAAATTGTCGCTCTTTTTTGTTTGTAAAAACCGCAGAAGCGATCAAATACCACCAAAAGAAAGCTCTATTTGTGGGAAAAACATCAATTTTGTTTGGGTACAATGTCACATGACTGCGCAATTGTCAGTTAAAGCGACGCAGTGCCGAATTGCAAAAAGCGCTCTGGTCAGGAAGGGGGTAAATTCTTCCGGGGCTGAAGTGGTTAAGGTGAAAAACCTTCTTTTTTTTTTCTTTTTTTTTTTTTTTTTTTCCTGAGCCCGATCCGTCCAGCAACAGGGACGAGCACAGCCGCTCCAGTCGCTGTCTTGGATTCAAGACAGCGACTTGAATCCAGTGACACGGGGGCGGGGCCGAGTCCTGTTGTCTTTGTCAATGGATGCAGCAGCAGGACTCGGAAGCGCGACTGCACTAGTGCCCCCGTGAAATGCGGCTCTCCGCGGGAGCACTAGAGAAGAGGAGGAGCCAGGAGTGCCACGGGGAGGACCCCAGAAAACCCCTGCACAGAGGAGGTAAATATGACATGTTTAAACAAAACAAAAAAACAAACTAAGCTTTACAATCACTTTAAGAGGCGTGCAGGTTGGCATTTACAGTATACTGAAGGCTAAACACTGAGCCAGATGAGGTTTGCGAAAAAGATAATGACCAGAATAAGTAATGAAAAGAGAAGAAAGGGAATAACTGAGGTAACGTTAATCAAGGTGCTTTAGACTGCAGAAGAGAAGGTAACTACTCTCCTTGGATAGGGAAGAGAAGGGGAAATGTGGCAGGGTCGGGTAAGGTAATAGAGGTTAAGTAGCCTAGGAACAAACGTAGTTAAGCAGCAATGTTTTGTGACATGGCACTCAAGTATACATCTGTAGTGGTAAAGTAGCAGCAGGGTCTCCATGTCGACCTGAATTTCTCGTCCAAGTTGTGCAGTGTAGAAGTGCGGTGTTCCATAGTAATAATGTTATCTACCTTAACAAACCTCAGACTTTGAGGGTGGATGAGTCTTCTTCCAGAGAGGTGGAATACAAGCTTTCACAGCAGGTGGATAGTAAGTGGAGCTTTATATTTGGCAATGAGTCTCTAGGTCCGATGCAGCAGGATTGTGGCTTAAAGTGTTTGTAAACCCTCACATATACCCAGTGAAGTGAACAGCCTCAGATGATGCACAGAGATGAAAAAAATCCTCCTATATACGTTTTACATGTATATCTGCTGTCTTCAGCTTTATATACTGTTTAGAATGTGCACAGCCTGTTATAATTTTCTCTTCCTGATTCACCTGTGAGTGTGGATTCTTGCCATACACAGCTGATTGGAGGAAAGACGCACACCCCCACTCCACATAGGCAGAGACTTGCAGAGCTCTGCTGTGAATAGACCAGCTCTCTGCTAATCCTATTTATATCACCCACCCTGATGCAAAATTCAGGCTGGTTTTATCACAGTTGACAGGTAACTTGTCAGAAGTTATCATGCTGATAACAGAAGAATGAAGCAGGAGAAAGCCACGGGACTTGGGGCTTTGAAGAGAGATAAGAAAACACTGCAGATATGTGCCCAGCTTAAATAATATCGGGTTTACAGCCACTTTAAAGGAAAAGAAGGGCCAAAGCTCATTTGGCCCTACTTCTCCTGTGGGTCAAAGGAGAGCACTTTGTTCTGCACTCCTGTGACCCATTTTCAGCTGACAGCGAACCTTAGCCTCCAGCCTGTCCAGGCTCTAGTTCAATCCCGACTTTAATGTCAGAATCCACCCAGATGCCTGGGCCGGCAGCTGGCTCAGCCTCTTAATGAGCCACTTTGAGATTGAGCTAGCTGCACCCGCCCCCTGAGCAGCCCGGCAATCCAGTGAGTGCCAGAGGGGAAGAGCAGAGAGCCGATGACTGACAGTCACCAGCTCTCTGCTCACTGAGAACTGAGGATCAGTGGTCTTTGAATTGCTTAGTTCTCTGTCTTAGAGGCAGCAGGAGACAGATGCAATATCAGACTGCTGCTGCATTCACCTAGGTGAGTATAATTGTTGTTTTTTTGTTGTTTTTTTTTCAATTCCCAAACTTCTCTTTTAAAGTGGTTGTAAAGTCAGAAGGTTTTTTTTTATCTTAATGCATTCTATGCATTAAGATAAAAAGCCTTTTGTGTGCAGCAGCCCCTCCCCCAATACTTACCTTAGCCTCCTCTCTTTCCAGCGATGTCCACAATTGCCTCGGCCATCTGGGACGGTCCCTTCTGATTTAGCTAAGACAGCAGCTGTACCATTGGCACCCGCTGCTGTCAATCAAACTTGGTTAACCAATCAGGAGAGCGAGGACGTGGCCGAGCCACAGCTCGTTGTCTGAATGGACACGCGGAGTTGCAGCTCAGCTCGGGTGCCCCTATAGCAGGCTGCTTGCTGTGGGAGCACTCAAAAGGAGGGAGGGACCAGGAGCTTCAGCCAGGGAACCGAGAAGAGGAGGATGCCCTGTGCAAAACCACTGCACAGAGTAGGTAAGTAGAACATGTTTGTATAGTCTTTTTGTTATTTTAGGTAAAAATAAATCACTTTAAAGAGAAGTTCCACCCGAGGTCCAGTCAAAAAAAAAAAAAAAAAATTGAAAGTCAGCAGCTACAAATACTGCAGCTGCTGACTTTTAATTGGACACTTACCTGTCCCAGGGTCCAGCGATGCGGGGGATCGAAGCCCCGCTCGTCTCCCCCTCCGTTCAGCGGCGCTGGCATTGCAACTGTGGGCGCCAGGCTGTGGCTTCACAGCCTGGCACCTACTGTGCATGCGCGAGCGGCGCCACGCGCCGTGATTGGCCGCTCAGTCACCTGGGACCTGTAATGGGTCCCAGATGATTGACAGGAGGGAGGGAGCAGAGCGGAGCCCTTCCTGTGCCGAGGGGGAAGTGATGTCACCAGCCCAGGCACTGGAAGGGGCAGATTACAAGGGACCCCCTAGCAACAGGCATTTAGAGGTAAGTTAAAAAAAAAAAATATCCAAATGTTTTTTTGTTTTGTTTTTTTAGGATTTTTCATGTGTTTTTTTTTTTGTTTGTTTTTTTTTGGTGGAACCCCACTTTAAGTCAACAAAGGTGAGCTGTTTAATTATGGTAAGTACCTCACTCCAGAATGGTTGGATCTGTGAACGTTGCCAGAAAATATGACAGGGCAAAAACCTTGTACCATCTTGCAAGGATTATGTGCCCCATTTCCTGGAACTATTTGACAATTGAGGATTCATGAGTGGGCGGTCTGGTGTTTTTAAACCCACCTCACCATAATTTGTCTGGTTATACTGTTTAATTTGCCCCCAAGCCGTGCTCCATCAAAGCCATGATTTTAATGCATGGTACTGATAAGTCAACAAGCCAGAAACTGGAATTCAAATATATACCTGGCCAAATTATTTTCATTTTGGATAGAGCAGGGAAGGAATAGAACCCCTGTTTAGGCTTTTTCTGCTATATTGGCTTTATACATCCATAATGGCTTTATTTTGGGTGATGTTGCATCCAAACAAGCAAGCTTCTGAGTGTGGATAATAAATTACGATCTTTGTATATGTAGCACCCTCTAGTGTGCTACTAGTTTTAGAGTAGGAAAAAGCATGTTCTGACTCATGTTTAAAACCTGTGGGTCTGCAACTTGGTCAGGGTTACTAGCGTTCTGGTCAGCATGAATCATACAGGCATCTCTCTGGTGCGCCCCCCCCCCCCAATGCTCTAGAATGTTGTATAATGTTCTGGAAGCTAGAGGGCAGAGGCTATGAGCATTGTCCTGCATATTTAGGGGGCCTTAGCCAATCCCCAGGAGGTGGGTCTGGCAGGGCACTAAGTTGTATATAGGGAGGAAGTTGTCCCTGTTTTTGTCACTTTCAAGTTGGGTATACCATAATTCCTATCCCCATCCAAATTATTACCCCTAATAAAAACATAAAAAAACAAAGCTCAAGGACTGTAACCGTGTCTGAATAAAGCTGAATGTTACGTGCCTGGCTGTGCAGCAGTGGGGAACCCTGGCACCTGCAACTCCTATGGGGGTAGTGCTACATATCAATGAAGTTTGTGCTCTAATGCATGATCTGAAGCTGCAAAACAGTGAGGCTGATTTACTAAAAGTAGAGGATTTTCAATCAATAAGCATTAAGTTCAATGATCCAATCATGTAAAGGAAGTTCTTATTTACTTATTTTGGTTCCATTTTTTTTTTAATTGTTTTAAAGAAAAAGAGTACAGCAAACAGGCTGCATTCACACCTGAGAGTTTCGTTTTCAGGCAGAAATTCGCTTTTTACCAAGTTTTTTGCACAGGTCAAAAGGTCACCGATGTAAACCGTAGAAAAACGCCTGTGATCTGCCCAAAAAGAAGCTCATGTACTTTTTTGAACTTCAGGCATTTTTCTTCAGGTGACAAAACGCTCAGACGTGAACCAGTGCCATTGAAATGAATGGGATTTTGCTTGTTGGGCGTTTTTTGGGCATTTTACAAGCTGAAAACTCTCAGGTGTGAATGCAGCCTTAGTCCACACAGGAGCAATAGCAATTAACAGGAATACGTATTATAGAAAATTAGAGAGAACGGATTGAACAGTCTGAGGTGTGACACCCTATAATGAATGACTAAACAAACATAATCTGGATGCTCAAAATCTATATACTAGGGAATTTGCATAGGAGGCCTAAAATATTAAGGCAGTGAACAAGAGAAAAAAAGGTGAGCATGCAGAAATGGGGAGACAGAGCAAACTATTTACTTATTAAACCTGCACATGATTGGGTATTCAAAGTGAACAGGATTTTGCTTTTCACTTGACTTGGTAATTAAAGTGAATATTCACTCACAAGCTTCAGTATGTTTGGTAAGGCAGTTGACAGGTTAGCAAGGTCAGACTTCAGTTTACCGTTCACCATCTGATGCAAGTTTAATACTTTAACACTGATAAATAGGGATGCACCGATACCATTTTTTTTTAAAGACGAGTACAAGTACTGATGCTTTTTTTTTTTTTTTTTTTTTTTTTTTTTTTTTTTTTTTTTTTTTTAGTACTCGTCGATACCAATTACCGATACCTACCGCAACTGTTTTGTTTACACTTCAGCTGTCAGCAATGGTACAAAGCACTTAAAAGTCATTTACAAATGAAATAAATTGATTTTGTTTTTAATTTGCTCTTTTTTAATGTGAAATATGTAAATATTTATGTGCGAAAATATTCACTAACAAAGCAAACAAAAAAAAAAGTTTTAACTGTTTATCATTTATAAGACGTGAACAAAAAAAAAAAAGCAGGAATATAATAATTCAATGGAGGAGAATAGGGCGTTAATTAACGCAGATTAGAGTAAATTAGGGGTTAATAAGGGGCTAAACAGAGGAAATTTGTTCATCCCCACTTGTAAACAAAAAGCGCAGCGCTGGATATAAACAAATAATGAAAATGAAAAATATTGTGCTATGTGCAAATACCTCAAATGAAAATATGAGTAGAAAACTGTGCACATTAATTCACCAAAATATTGTCCGTGAATACTAAGTACAAATAAAACGTGCTAATCCATTTATATAAAGTCCATGAATTGTGAAAATATCACTATTGGATATCCGACTTCCATCGCTGTGAAACCCGTCACCACAGAGAGATTGAAGGCTTACCAGATAGCCCGTAGCCTCCCTGGCGGTATTCCCGAGTGTGGCACGGGGTTAAAATTCAGGACCATTAGCGGTAACCCCGAGCCACACTCGGGATTGCATCGCAGTATCCTGGTGCCTCCTTACTTACCTTGTCCCCGGGATCCTGCGATGTCCCCCGCAGTGTCTGCGGGCTGTGTCCTGTTCCGAAGCCTCTCTGTGCCAGGCTCCGTCCCCTGCGAGCGTCGCGACGCATGGGGGCGGAGCCTGGCGGAAAATTCAAAAAATGTAAAAAGCATAACACATACAGTACTGTAATCTTACAGATTACAGTACTGTATGAAATCATTTCACATCCCATTTGTCCCCAGTGCTCTGGCCCATGCCCTGCATGCCGTTTTATATTGCATATACTGTTCTTTCTGCCTGGAAACTGGAGATTGTCCATAGCAACCAAAAAGTGTCCCTTTACGTCAAAAATGGCTTTAGACCAGCTAGAAAACAGCGATAGTAAATTAGAACACTTGCAGAATTGAGCGATAGTGAATCGTGTGGAAATTTATTTTATTACTATTTATTTTTATTTTTTTTAATTATTATTTTTTTAATTATATTATAATTTGTTTTTGTGTTTCAAACTTTATCATACCCGGGATATCTACTAGACTCTTGTTTGGACAAATTTAAGTGTGTTATTGTTAAGAATTACAGGCCTACAATATAAAACGCCAAATTTCCATGCAAAATAATTGTACCGCTTTCAGCACCTAAAATCAGAAAGAATTATACCGCCAGGGAGGTTAAAAAAGGCATGAACCGATCTCCTCTTAGGATGTTGTACCTTCTGTGGATGGGTTCTGCTGTCAAGTGCTGGGTGGATATTCTCAGATTGTCAGCCATGGAGGAAAGCCATTTCTAACAATAATGGATGTCCAGGAGAAAAGAAAGAGATGCTCCGATAGTGTAATAAAGCTTATGGTTCCCCTGGTATGATGTAGACCTGGGATCCTTCAGTTGCTTCTTGTTCTCTTTGACTGTAAACCTTCTACTTGGCTAAGCTCTGCTTCACCTTATATTCATTCCACCCCCATTCACTAACATGAGTTTAGTAGTGCCCCCTATCAGGGTTATAGCGTATAGCTGCAGGATACCTTTTCACAGGTTTATATTTCATTCACAGGTTTATTTTTCATTCACAACATTTGTACACCTAGCGCAAATTTTTTCTTTTAGAAAAATTATTGTTCATCCCCACTGACAGCTCAAAGAACCGAGCCTGAAAGTATGGTTTGCGTGCATTTGCACGAGTACGGATACTTGCAAATACTCGGTATCGGCATGGATACCGAGACTAGTATCGGTGCAACCCTACTAATAAAGGTATCAAAACTAAATATAAGGCCAAGTATATTTCATAATCCTGATAATCAGTATTATATGCGGCCAGTCATCTACATGCAGATGACTCCAACAGCCAGACAGTCATCCATATTTAGCGAGTGCTCTGTGACGGTGTCTTACCTATAACTTGATATACAGAACATTGCTTTTTTTTCTTCTTTATAATACTGTAAAATAACCTCTTAGGCCTACTTTTCTGTTAAGTTCTTTTCATATTACCCAGCTCGTACCTCAGAATACATACAAATTCATCAGCTCCACAGTACACTGCATAGGGGATGTCTGTTCATCCAAGAATCCTTCCATTAGGACCTATAATCTAATATGGCAAGAGACTAGAGAATAAATATTAAGGAAAATCCTGTCCATAATTACATTACATACTGGCATAGTAAATTTAATGAAAGAAAAACCGCACACGGAATCTAGTATGACAAGGCAGGACACCACTTCAGGCTGCTTACTGTGATTGTAATGCACATTCTGTACTCCTGAGAAGGGCATCCAAGGGGCATCAATCACCTGCCCACAAGCTAAGGATAGAACCTTGCTCCACACTATCCAGATCTTTTAACGCTTAACTTCAGGATGGAACAAATAAACCTTGCGTTAGGCACCATTAAAGTGGAAGTCCATGCAAAAACTAAAATCCCTGCATCTATAGACACCACGGATCTAACACTAACTTCTATCCCTGTGAGGAAAAAATTTGTATACATACCTTCTTGGAAGCCAATCTGACCCGATTCCATGCTGAGTTGTCAGCCGCAGCTTCACTGTAGAGGTGGGTGCAGAGGAGACGGATGACAACGGAAACCCCATAGTAACTCTATGGGTGACATCACTTCCCATTCATTTCATAGCCGTTGTTGGCCATGTCCTCTACAGAGCTTCCGAAGCCGGAGCAGATCAGATCGGCTTCCAAAAAGGTATGTATACTCATTTTTTCTTTACGGGGATAGAAAGGTTAGTGTTAGATCCATGGTGTCTATATATGCAGGGATTTTAGTTTTTGCATGGACTTCCACTTTAATGTTGTAGGAGTTAAATGCTTAACTCTTGGGGGTAGAGGAAGACACTCAATTATATACCACATTCCCTGCTCTGGCAGGCTCCAGTGCTCTCCTCTTCTCCCTGATGCTGCGGTCTGTGTGAAGTCTCCTCTCGACATCATACACAATGTAGGACTATTAGTCCTACATTGTATGTGAGGAGGTAAGTGTGTGACCTCAGCCAGGAGTGCTTTAGAGGGCCAGTCACACAGATGGAGGGAAGCCTGGCAGAGCAGGGAAGTATTACACCCTATTGTACCTGTAGACTTAAAGCGGACCTTCACTTTAAATTACATCTTGGGCTGCCCTACCTGCTCCCCTCTCCTGCCAATTGAATTTTAAATTTGTACAATGTACTTTAAACATGCTCTTGCAGCAGCACTTCTGCTTTTCTCACCTAGGCGAGACATTCTCTCTACCTACTGTGCATGTGCAGATATGCTACAGGGCTCGGTTCCTGAGAGGCCAGGCAGATCCCCTAGGGGGGCAACTGTGCATGCACAAAAATTACCTTACCAGAGGGGGGGTATGAGCCTGGCCAGAAGGGGCCTGAAGATCCACTTTAGTGAGCTTTTAACCCCTTGCAGTTTGGGGGATGGGCACAACAAGGGTAGTTTTTTATTTTGCCCTGAGTTGGGTTACCTCCTATGCCATTACTGTGTCCCATAGTGGTATAGGAGCCAGCACACTTCAGGCAACCATTTATTCCAAACATCCAAACATCCAGAAGTGTCAAATACCAGCAGCAGCCAGAGATCTGCAATATAGTAAAGTCTCAACCTACCTTAAAGGTAAGTATTTCTCTTCTATTATAGGCTGGTTTTGTTTTGTTGTAGTTAGCAATAGGAATACATTAAAGTGATACTAAAGGATATATATATTTTTTTGTCTAAAATAGAAAGGTTATAAATACATACCAGCTCTGTTCTCTCCTCCCCCCTCCGAGTTCCTTTTTGGCAAGCTGGGTGCATAGACACAAAAAGTGCTGGTAAGTCACGCCCCTCTGCCTCCTTTACAGGAATTTCGACTGAAAGCAGCAGGAGTTCATGGCTCCGCTGCTCTCAGTTTCTCCTGTGAAAGTAAGAAGTGAGGGGAAATGTGCTGGCGCCAAGACGGTGCTGGAACGGTGACAAAAGCCAGGATTGGTATTTCGAGATGGTGATGGGTAGGAGCAATAGTTAGGTGTTTATTTTGAACTTTGTAGTACCCTCTAGTGTGCTAGAATAGGTAGTGTTAGTTTTTTTTTTTTTTTTTTTTTAGAGTAGGTAAGATGTTTTGGCTTGGATGGCAGCCAAGCCTGTGTTTTAATCTGGGTCGGGTGAGTGATCCAGGGAGGGCTGGTATGACTCATCAGGCGGCATCTCTGGTACCTCCCCCTACTTCTGGAACTTGCTGGAAACTTACAGAAGAATGGAAGGGAGATTAGGAGGAGCTGCTTGAAGTATTCATGCGGGTCCTGAGCAATCCCCAATAGATAGGTTGACGGGTAGGCCCCCTAAAATACTCAGGGTCAGCCCAGTTGGGCAGGAAAGTTCAGGTGGAAGTTGGTGATGGTGTGCTAGGGCCCTTGAGGGTAACCTCTAGTCTAGGGACGGGGGAGAGGCGACCTCAGGTCTGGGAGCTCGGGTGCAGGAGGGATCCTCTGATATCTCAAGGAGGAATCCTGTCCAAAGGCACGGGAGCAGGTGTGAGGACAGCAGGAGCTAGAGCACACAACCAGGAGATCTCCAAGGAGAAAATAGCTGGGTTGGCTGGTGAGTGTTATAGTCGGGGAGCACTGAGAGGCAGCCTGAGGAGGACTGGGTGAGAGCAGTCTGAGATGGATGCAGAGTCAGCCTTGGAGGACTGTGGAAGCTTAGCCAAGAAGGCTAGAGAAAGGGGCAGCTGCAGCTGCAGCCAGGTGGGCTGGCAGTGCTTTAAGAGGTGGTGCTGGGATTAGTACAGAAGGACAGCTGGGCACATGAGGACAGTTTGGCACTAGGACTTTATTACACAACCAAGGGGCTCGTGGCCCCTGCCTGTGAAGGGCATTTGCTGAAATCTGACTGAGCTCTATTGTCAGATTACCGAACAGTGTGTCAGATGGTCCTGAGCGTTGTTTTGCTTCCAGCAAGTGTGCTGGAAGAGCTGAGGAGTGTGTAAATAGACTGTACAGAAGTTGTCCCTGGAAAGTTTTGCTAAAGTCAAGTGGGCATCCCATAAAACCCTTAACCCCATCCAAGTTCAATACCCCCAATAAAAAAAACACAAATTGCAAGGACTGTTTCTTGAATTCAGAGTGCTGTGGAAAATTCTGTGTGCCTGGCTGTGCAGGGTGGGGGATCCCTATTCGCCAGTGGCTCCTGCAGAGGTAGCACTACACCTTAATGCAGAGAATTGGTTAGCACACGTTGGTTACTCTGTAATAAACTCTGCACTTGGTAAAGTAAAAGAGGCTGCACAGGTATATTACGTTGCTAGAACATAACTCTAGTGACAGAGTTCCCAAAAAGCCTTCTGCAAGTTTCTGAAAGTTGCACCATGCATAGTGCTAATCCAGCTTCCCTCCCTTCTTCCTTCCCCACCCTGTTGTAACATGGATCCAGCCTGACCATTGAGTCACTGGATTGTGGGGGTAAGTGTACTGTATGTCTCTCATCTTCTCCTGTATTTGAAAGTATCATGGTTTGGAGAATTTATGACACTTCCTCATAGCCTCTGCCTTATTTTATTTTTAAACCCATTACAGAATCACTTTAAAGTGACACTAAACAATATCCTTATTCCCCAAAAGTAATCCATACTTATCCACTACCTAATGGCCCTGTTATTTATTTTTCATTAACTAGTTTCTTACTATGTTTTTCTCCCTGCTTGTAATGCCCTCTGTGAGCTCCCAAACTTCTCCCTTTTCTCAAAAGAAAACCTGAAAAAGTTGGACTTTACTGGTACTAGAAAAGGAACGGCCACATACATTTATAAAAAACTATATTTTAATACAAAACATTTAAAAAAGTTGAATAAAATCATCAATTCCAATATCCTGTGTAATTGGCCATATTAATAAACCATCAAGAAGTACACCAAAGGAGGTCATACTATTGAGCCATAAGAGTTTGCAGAATCAATGTAAGTGGGTGATGCGTTTCGCCTATTAGCTTCCTCAGGACCTCATCATCTTAACCACAAAGATAGCAAAATGGTCTAGCCAAAAGAGAATGCACAGTAAACAACATGGAATACATACAACATCATAATATAATATTTAATGTCTCGCTGTGTAAACTTACGCATGGCTTGGACAGTATAGCCTAGGGAGGGTGTTGTCCTACGCAATGTGACATGGAATAGTTCCAAGGGCAGCGGATGTAGACAGATAAGTAGTAAACTTCCCCCCTTCTATGGGGAATGGTGTACCACTATCCAGAATGTGCTCCCCGTGTGCCAACTGACATGTTTGATTAAAGACAGCATGAAAAAATCTGGTCTGCATGGATAAACTCCATCACCAACCCTCTCCCTTCTAGCTTAGGACTCTGCTCACTGTTTGCTCATCTATGCTTTATGGAAGATGTGGTGCTGGTATTGAATGTTACTACTTTCCTCTTTTTTCAATAAACTTCCACTTTTAAAAGGCACAGGAGCCACAAGCATCCTTAACTTCTAACACCAGTAGCTGCTAACCTGTAGACTAAAATGCACAGAGCTGCAACAGTCACCTCAAGCTACTGGGAATGGGTCAGAGGGGTTCAAGCACAATTTCCCCTGATCAACTCCTTACCTTTAGTTCCCCCATGGTTCCTCCTGTTCAGCAGAGGGCGACAAACTGACTGCAAGGGGTGGGCCACAGGTGGAAGTAACCCGAGTGACTCATCTTTGGGGGGGCACTGCAGAGTCACTCAACTTGCATCAGCCTGCACCTATCCTTTACAGCAGTGGTTCCCAACTCTGTCCTCAAGCATCCCCAACAGGCCATGTTTGCAGGTTTCCCCTTATTTTGCACAGGTGCATTAAATTAGAGTCAATGGCTTGGTATCTTGGACAGCTATTTTATCTAAGAGAAATTCTCAAAACATGGCCTGTTGGGGACACTTGAGGACAGGCTTGAGAACCACTGCTTTACAGCTCCCAAAAATAGCGGGGAACAGAGGTTTTCAACTGAAATGCAGTCTCTAAAACTGGACTCTGGTTTACAACTAGGCAGGTGGCAATGCCGGATGGGAGCTTCTCACTCATTGCCAATGCTTACTAGCCCATAGCATTGTAGTAAGGAGATGTGTCATTGTTATCCAGCTACAATCACTGACACTTCCACACATTGACACTGAGTCCTAGGGGAAATCAGCAATGACAGGAGCGGTCTGCGCTCTTCTTACCACTCACACACCTGTACACAGCACTGCCTCCAACTCCAAGGAGCTCACCCTAATGCAGGGCTTGACAAATTTGCTTTGAATCTAGGAGCCAGCTAAAAAAGTCAGGAGACATTTTTTTTTAAAACTAACAAATCTTATGGGAGGAACATGTAACATGTTCCCGGAGGTAAACTTATCCTTTAACCCTTTCACAGCTGTTTTATTGCACACATTTAACCACTTGCCCACTGGGCACTTAAACCCCCTTCCTAACCAGACCAATTTTCCACTTTCAGTGCTCTCACATTTTGAATGACAATTACTCTCAGTCATGCAACATTGTACCCATATGACATTTTTTGTCCTGTTTTTCACACAAATAGAGTTTTCTTTTGGTGTTTTTTTTTTTTGCGCTATAAATAAAAAAAGACCGAAAAATGTATATAAAAAATGCATTTTTCTTTGTTTCTGTTATAAAATTTTGCAAATTAGTAGTTTTTCTTCATAATTTTTGGCCAAAATGTATACTGCTACATATCTATGGTAAAAAAAAATGGAGTATAGCGATACCACATGTGTAAGGCCCCTTTGACACGGGGCTATCCGTTTTTACTCATCAGTTTGCTCTGCTGGGATCGCTCCGTTGATCCCCGCTAAACCGGCAGATGACAAGTCCGTCTCTGCACACTGTGCAGGGACGGACCTGTCAGAGAGACCGCTCTCTTCTATGGGGGGATCGGATAATTACGGACTGCCTGTCCATTTTCATCCGATCTGATCCGCCAGATGGATGGAAAATAGGACATCCATCTGTCTGGATTTTGTGGAGCGGAAAGGATGGGGCGGATCAGATGTCAGCGGACATGTCACCGCTGACATCCGTCGCTCCATGGAGATGTATAGAGCAACCGTTCAGATCCACTGAAAAAAACTGACAGGCGGATCTGAACGCCCCGCACGTCTGAAAGGAGCCTAAGACTTTTACACAGCCTGACTACATACAGAGGCCCAACATGCAAGGAGCACCATCAGGTATTCTAGGCACATAAATTACACATATAATTTAAACAAGCTGCGTAAATTCAAATAAAATATACAGTAAAATATATAGGGATTGAGGTAACACGTAACTTAAAGGATTATATTGATTTGAATCTTAAATCATTATTGCTCAAATTCAGGGATAAGTGCCGGAGCTGGTGTAAACTCCCACGAACAGTGATTGGTAGAGAAAATCTCATTAAAATGATCTGGACTCCACAATTACACTATATCCTTCATAATTCTCCTATCTGGATAATATTGTATTGGTTTCGGAAGGTTGAATCCCTCTTCTGAGAACCTATTTGGCGCAAAAAACAATCCTGTATAAAGTTAACTAGACTAATGTTAGCTAAAGATGCAGGGGGACTTGCCATCCCACATGTTAAAAGCTATTTCTTAGCCTCACAATTCTGATTCTGATCCCATGCAGGGTTTGCTATAGCCGTTATGTAGGGAATATACACTGATCTTCTTATTGGAGACAAATAACCTGCGAGGGGATAAAGGATTTTAGACAAGTAAACTTTTTGATAAAGTATGGAAAGAAATTAAAAGTAATACTAATATTACGGGTTATACATGTTATACCCCAATATGGAATAATGTAAACTGTGAGGAATTGCAGTAACTGGAAGGGTTCGAGCTATGGCAAAAAAATGGTTTGAGATATATGAAGCAGTTGTTTCAGAATGACAGTTTAAAACCCTTTGCTCAAATAATGCAGAAATATGGAATTCCAGAGCAAAGGTTATCTTTAACTCAGGTACACCATACAGGCTCAGGCCCATTCCTTTGAATTTAAACTTAATCATTCTACAATAATATCATTATTAGATGCTAAATGGCATAAGAAGGGTCTTCTATCACGACTGTATGGGGTACTATATAATAAATTTCAAGGTTCTGTAAAGGTACCCTCAAGGGCTCAGTGGGCTAGACCTGGGACCGTTGACGGACGACCATTGGACAATGGCTCTGTCTTTGGTCCCTATGTATCGTTGTCCACTACGCAAAAATTAACACAATTATCAATTTTACATAGGTTGTAATATACTCCTGAGAAATTATTTAAATGGAATCGTAGAGATTCCCCTTTGTGTCCTTGCTGTAGAGGAGCCCCTACAAACTTAATACATATGCTATGGAGATGTCCTAAACTCCACCAATATTGGCAGAGCATAATCTTCAGAATAAAATTACCATTAGAACCTGGGATATGTTTGTTAAATATTATAGGGGAATCTAGTATTCTGGATTTTGCTTATATTTTAATAGTAAGAAGTTTGTTTCAAGCTCGTAAGATAATAGCACAAAATTGGATCTCAGTTTATCCACCAACAGTGGAGGAATGGAGAATACAAATAAAAGAAACCCTACTAAAGGAAAAATATATATATCTGCATCGATGTTGTCAACGGAAATTTAAGACTATATGGAGAAGATGGATGGATGCTCTAGGCCCCGATTTGGAAAGAGCCCTCTAGTAAGAGAAGGGAAATGGAGAGAGAGATTGTAGTATGGGAAGGGGGGGGGATGTAAGGCATAAAAATTTTGGTTGGGTTTTTTTTTTTTTAGGGGTGTTCATGGTCTATTGATGATATGTGTATTGGGACTGTATTTGGGTAGTTTGCGTACCTCCCAACATTTTGAGATGGGAATGGGGGACATCTACTAACAAATATATGTAGGCATAGGACACGCCCCCTGCCACACCCCCTTAAAGGAGAATTAACCACAAAAAAAAGGTTAATTAAATCCACAAGGACTTTTTTTTACCACTACTATTCCTTATATAGGCTTTTAAAACGTACAAATGCAGCCATTTATAATTTGGATGAAAGGTTTAGCACTGGGAAACACTTTTTGAAAGATAAAAAGTGCATTTTATATACAACTATATAGATCAGACCAAAATGAGGGACAAATGAGGAGGAATGAGGGACAGAGGGACATTGCTCCAAATCAGGGACAGTTGGGAGCTAGTTTGTATGTACTGTGTTTTTAATTTTTTTTTGTTCACTGTATTAAATCTCAATAAACATTTACTGGATTTAAAAAAAAACACATATAATTTCTAGACTACCTCTTACACTTTTGAAGGTCCTGCAGCACCTGGACAATGGAAATGTCCAAAAAATTACCCCATTTTGGAAAGTAAACATCCAAATGTATATTTTATGAGGCATAATAAGTCTTTTGAACATGTCATTTTTTTTCCACAAGTTTTTGGAAAATGTGTAAAGAAAAAAAAAAAAAAAAATTTTTTTACACAAAGTTGTCCATTTATAAGATATTTCTAACACATAGCATGTACATAGCAAAAATTACGCCTCAAAATATATTCTGCTACTTCTCCTGAGTATGGCGATACCACATGTGTGAGACTTTTACACAGCCTGGCCACATACAGAGGCCCATACATTTCAAATCTAATTTTACTACCTATTACACTTTTGTGAGGCACTAATGGGCACTGTAGTGGCATGGATGAGCACTGACGTGGCATTGATGAATACTGACGTGGCATGGATGTGGCACGGATGAGATCTGACGTGGCATGGATGTGGCACGGATGAGCACTCATGTGTCATGGATGTGGCACGGATGAGTACTGATGTGGCATGGATGTGGCACGAATGAGCACTGATGTGGCATGGATGAGGACTGATGTGGCATGGATGTGGCATGAATGATCACACGCCAGCGGCTCTTTACAGATATTGGGGTCGCACCGTGTCCTAGCAACATGTCGCGACTGCGATCGCCACGCTGCGCGCCTCCCTGTGGGAGCGTGGAAACGGCCGTTCGGGGGCGCCATCATATGTTGTCCACCCAGAACGAAAGCCACTCCGTCCCTCAGTCATTTGACGGTGGGCAGGCGGCAAGTGGTTAAACTGGTACCATTACTGCTGCTCCAGGTTTCCTGTTTCAGGGTGGTTCCTTTATCTTCCAATGTCCTATGAATGCATCCTTGCATGCAAGGACTAGAGATGCGTCTCCCTATACTGTGTGCATCAATAGAAACACATAGTCCCAAAGTCCCCCTTCCCTTCTCCAAACCAAGACTGGCTAGAGACTGCGCAGTCTACTATTAAATCTTTACCATGAAGACCAGAAGTTCAGTGAAGCAGCACTGAAAATTGTAAAATGCATGTGCTGAGGTAAGAATTTTAACACATAGTTTGCTTGCTTTATTTTGCTCAATGTGATTAACTTAAAGTGGAACTTCACACAAAAGGGGAAGTTCCGCTTTAAGGCCTCCTCCCCCACTCATCTTTAACATTTGGCCCCTTTTTCTTTGGGGGGGGGGGAGCTGGTATCTGGTTTTGAGTTCTCCTCCCCCCTTTTCCTCCCTGCAGTCTTTTAGGCTACGTCACAGGTCCCAGAGGACTGTGTGACCATTCACAAAGTGAGAGAATCCTAGGCTGCTTTTTTTACAAGTGAGTGTAGCCAGGGGCGGACTGACCATTGAGCCACTCGGGCACTGCCCGAGGGCCCTGGGCCACTAGGGGGCCCCATCAGGGTTGCCAGCCTCAGTAAAACCAGGGACAGTATGTATAAATCTGTGTTTTTTTTACATCTGTCTGTGTATACTGTGTGTACATGTATGTGTATACTGTGTGATTGTATACTGTGTGTGTGTGTATACTGTGTGGCCCCATAATCTCTGATTGCCTGGGGGCCCCATAATCTCCTATTGCCCGGGGGCCCCATGAGTTATCAGTCTGCCCCTGAGTGTAGCTCTACCTCCTAGGGGGGGCGCTAGATTTTGGGTCCCGCCACTCCTGCACAGCCAGGCAACACAGATTTCTAAACTTGCATCCAGACCCAGAAACCAGTCCCTGAGCTTGTTTTGTTGTTTTATTAGGGGATTAAAAACTTGGATAGGGATGAAGGGGTTATGGGATGCCCAAAACGGAATCCAACAACTTTGAGGACAAAACTTCTCCATATACTGATTGCAGATAACAACAATGGATCCTAGGCTGTACTACCTCTGGAATAGCTTCAGTCCTTACAGGATTAGTATCCAATGACCCAACTGCTGGCAGGAGCTCTATGTCCCCTTAGCGCAAATGGTGAATTCCCAGCTGTTTGCAGGGGCTCTATGTCCCCTTTCAGAAAATACCAGCCCTCCTGGCTGTCTTGAAAAGTGTCCCAGAGCAAGGGTTTTAGGTAAGCTGTGACACTGTCCCTTTAAAGGCTTGCTTAATATGGCTGCCTTCTCCCAGGTTGGCCCTGGGGTTGATAGAGAGAGGTACTAACACTGTCACCTTGGCTGCTGCTGCCTCGGTTAAGACTGCCGTTCAGGCCGCCTGCTGTACAGGTCTTTACATGCTAGACAGGGTGTCTCCTGGCTGAGTCTAAAGGGTGGTGAAGATCCCTCACTCCAGCTTCCTCTCCTTCCTTCCTCAGCTCCAGCCTTGAGGCAGAGCCCCCCCCCCCCTCCCAGGCCTCATGGTCCTCAGTTTAGCATTCCATCCTCCAACCAGCAACAACAACCCTGTTGGCCAGGCTCTTCTATATTTATGAGCCCATCCAACCACCTTGCCATAAATATGCAGATCACTGCCCCCTCACCTTCACCCACTAGCTTCTAGAACATTCTAGTCGTTTCTACAACCAGGTGAAGGCGCCAAAAGCCTGACCTGTAGAGCCCTCTAGACTAGGGTTGCCACCTCATCCGTTTAAACCCAAACACATATTAATTACACGGGTTCTGAGGCTGATTAAGGGGGTAATTAAACTCACTTGTTGCCTTATTTGCATTAAATTAGCCTCAGAACCTGTGTAATTCATATGTGTTCGGGTTGAAAGGGATGAGGTGGCAACCCTACTCTAGCCTGACCTACTGTACCTCCAGCAATTACCTGGACTCACTTCAGCTACTGTAAGTCAGCTACATTATTCTAGCAACTTTGTACACTAGAGGGTGCTACATGACAATAATACAATTCTATGCTAATTGAAATAGAGGATTGCACATTGCTGGTATCATTCACAAGAAACTTTATTGGAGACTGTTCAGACAGAACACCATGGCAGAGCCATGTTCAGAGACTGAGCAGTCTCCACTAAAGTTTCTTGTGGATCATAATACCGGTATTTATACCTCCTTTTTAGTCCTGCATCACCTGCTACATAAGTTTGAGTGGTCTCTGTGCCAGTCTGCACCCGCCCTTCACAGCTTAAGTCTTAAAGGGGAGCTCCAGGCTCCTTCAGAAAAAAAAAATATTGTAGCTGCTGACTTTTAATATTAGGGCATGTACCTGTCCAGGAATCCAGTGGTGTCCTCACCCGAGACAATTTTTCAAACAGCTATTGGATGCTGCTGCCACCATCTTGACTCGGTTCACACGGGGGCGACTTGTCAGGCGACCTAGCCGCCTGACAAATAGTACTAAGTAGTATCCCACTTCAGTGTAAATGCTGAAGTGGGATACAAGAAAAACTAAATATCCTGGTACAAACGATCTAACCCAGTGAGTCAATCAATCTGGATTAAGGGAAGGAACTGTTTAATTATTTTTACTTTCTCCCACTATTTATCTCTGCCTGGACGTTGTACTCAGTGTCATTATTATTTTATTTATATTCACCGTCACATCACCAATTTGAAGATTTATTTTGGCAATTTTAACACATGTATTAGCACCATAATTATTAATTTATTTTATTCACATGTATGCATTTTTTATTCCTGGATTTAAGCTTAGTCGCAGCAGCATATTGTGCATTATTTATTTAAAGCGCATCAATTTTATACTTAGTACTATTTGTTTGGTTATCTGATCACCCTATATTGATAGCAGCTTTAATTTACTGATTTCTTCATAGCACTAACTATATTGGTATATACATATTTTTAAGCACAATTTATTTATATCAAACATATCTTTCCACATCAGCGCTTGGTTTTTATTCATTTTTTTTAGCCGCCTGACAAGTCGCCTCCCGTTCTGTACAATGGAACCGTTCGTCGCTCATGAAAAAAGGTTCCTGTACTACTTTGGGGGCGACTTGCATAGACTTCTATACAGAAGTCGTCTTGCAAGTCGCCCCGGCAGTCGTGTGCAGGTCGCCTCGGTGAGGCGACCTGCAAGTCGTGCCGCCTCTGGTGTGAACCGAGGCTAAGGGTCCTTTCACACTGGGGCGGGGGCGTTGTCGGCGGTAAAGCGCCGCTATTGTAAGCGGCGATTTACCGTCGGTATGCGGCCGCTAGCGGGGTGGTTTTACCCCCCTGCTAGTGGCTGAGAAAGGGTTAAAACCACCGCAAAGCGCCTCTGCAGAGACGCTTTGCCGGCGGTATAGCCGCGCCATCCCATTGATTTCAATGGTCAGGAGCGGTATACACTCCGCTCCTTCACCGCTCCGAAGATGCTGCTGGCAGGACTTTTTTTTACCGTCCTGCCAGCGCATCGCTCCAGTGTGAAGGCCCTCGGGGCTTTCACACTGGAGACACAGCAGCGGCTGTTTCGGGTCGGTTTGCAGGCGCTATTATTAGCGCAATAGCGCCTGCAAACCTCCACAGTGTGAAAGGGCCCTCGGGGGAAACTGGCAGTGAAGCCTTGCAGCTTCACAGTCAGTTTCCTGCTGTGTATGTGTGAAGCAGACTGTGATTAGTGAATGAGCTGTCTGCAGGGGAAGGAGGAGGGGGCCGAACTTCTGGCTCAGTTCACCGCAGAAAATTAAATTTGGAAGTAGCAGCCGGTAACTGTCAAAACCAGGTAACTGCTCCCCCCTAAAAGGTGCCAAATGTGGCAGAGGAGGCAGATAAGCGGAGCTTCCCCTTTTGGGTGGAGTTCTGCTTTAAGTTATTACTTAAGCCAGTAATATTTGAATGCAGAAGCCATCATCAGTGGGAGGAATAGTGCCCCATCATTGGTATCATTGAGAGGAATAGTGCCCCATCATTGGTATCATTGAGAGGAATAGTGCCCCATCATTGGTCTCAGTGGGAGGAATAGTGCCCCATCATTGGTACCTTTGGGAGGAATAGTGCCCCATCATTGGTATCATTAGGGGGAATAGTGCCCCATCATTGGTGTCAGTGGGAGGAATAGTGCCCCATCATTGGTATCATTAGGGGGAATAGTGCCCCAGGAATAGTGCCCCATCATTGGTATCATTGAGAGGAATAGTGTCCCATCATTGGTCTCAGTGGGAGGAATAGTGCCCCATCATTGGTATCATTGGGAGGAATAGTGCCCCATCATTGGTATCATTAGGGGGAATAGTGCCCCATCATTGGTCTCAGTGGGAGGAATAGTGCCCCATCATTGGTATCATTGGGAGGAATAGTCCCCCATCATTGGTATCATTAGGGGGAATAGTGCCCCATCATTGGTATCATTGAGAGGAATAGTGTCTCATCATTGGTCTCAGTGGGAGGAATAGTGCCCCATCATTGGTAGGAATAGTGCCCCATCATTGGTATCATTAGGTGGAATAGTGCCCCATCATTGATGTCAGTGGGAGGAATAGCGCCCCATTATTGGTGCCAGTGAGATGAACAGTACCCCATCATTGGTGTCAGTGGGATGAATAGTGCCCCATCATTGGTGTCAGTGGCAGGAATAGTGCCCCATTATATGTGCCAGTGAGATGAACAGTGCCCCATCATTGCTGTCAGTGGGATGAATAGTGCCCCATCATTGGTGTTGGTGGGAGAAGAAATAGTGCCCCATCATTGGTATCAGTCGAAGAAATAGTGCCCAATTATTGGTATCAGTGGGGGGAATAGTGCCCCATCACTGATATCAGTGGGAAGAGGAATAGTGCTCCAGTATTGACATCAGTGGGAGGAGGAATAGTGCCCCATCATTGGTATTAGTGGGAGGAATAGTGCCCCATCATTGGTATGATTAGGGGGAATAGTGCCCCATCATTGGTGTCAGTGGGAAGAGGCATGGTGCCCCATCATTGGCGTCAGTGGGAGGAGGAATAGTGCCCCATTGGCATCAGTGGGAGGAGAAATAGTGCCCCATGGTTGGTGTCAGTGAGAGGAGGAATAGTGCCCAATGGTTGGTGTCAATGGGAGGTGGAATAGTGCCTCGTCATTGGTATCAGTGGGGGGAAGAATAGTGCCCCATGATTGGTGTCAGTGGGAGGAGGAATGGTGCCCCATCGTTGGTATCAGTGGGAGGAGGAATAGTGCCCCATCATTGGTATCAGTGGGAGGAGGAATAGTGCCCCATGATTGGTATCAGTGGGAGGAGGAATAGTGTCCCATGGTTGGTATCAGTGGGAGGAGGAATAGTGCCCCATGATTGGTATCATTGGGAGGAGGAATAGTGCCCCATGGTTGGTATCATTGGGAGGAGGAATAGTGCCCCATGATTGGTATCATTGGGAGGAGGAATAGTGCCCCATGATTGGTATCATTGGGAGGAGGAATAGTGCCCCATGATTGGTATAATTGGGAGGAGGAATAGTGCCCCATGATTGGTATCATTGGGAGGAGGAATAGTGCCCCATGATTGGTATCATTGGGAGGAGGAATAGTGCCCCATGATTGGTATAATTGGGAGGAGGAATAGTGCCCCATGATTGGTATCATTGGGAGGAGGAATAGTGCCCCATGATTGGTATCATTGGGAGGAGGAATAGTGCCCCATGATTGGTATCAGAGGGAGGAGGAATAGTGCCCCATGATTGGTATCAGAGGGAGGAGGAATAGTGCCCCAATGTCCACACACAGGACTATACACAGACAATGATGGGGGGGGAGGTTTTGGTTCCAGTAGAAGCTCAGTAGGGATCCCCCCACATCAGTAATGCCCTCATATTATTGGATGTCTGGGATGTCCCCGCCCCCAGTACTGTGTGTGTGGAAGTTGTGTACAGACTTCCCCTCATATCACACACGGCTCTGTGGAGAAGACCGTCTTCTGTGTGACTTCCGAAGGAGGAGGGTGAGGAGCGGACAGGGCGGCCTGTATACTCACTGTATACTCTATACGGGGGCTGTACACTGACTGTATACGGGGGCTGTACACTGACTGTATACGGGGGCATTACACTGACTGTATACGGGGGCTGTACACTGACTCCTCGCTCTCCCCTCCTCCATCCTCCTCTCGGTTCTCCTCTCCCCTGTGCCCGGACTCAGGTCCCATGTCTCAGCACAGTTCAGTCACTGTGGTCCGGACCACAACCAGCAGCAGTAATGTCCAGCAGAGCAGCCCGGGACTGGTGGACACACATTACCCCGGATCTATCCCCGCCATCCTCAAGCTGTGCCAGGCGGTAAGAACCCTCCATTGTGTGTATATGTAGAGTCTCTAGGAGGACTACAACTCCCAGCAGACTCAGGACCGCTCCATTCTTCTATTCTACAACTTCTGTAGAGATGGTTCGGTATATATAGTAGTTGGTGATATTATTAGTAATCTTAGCTGCTCTTGTTTGTCTTCTGTAAAAGTTTTGTTTTCTTCGTGAATGTCGCCCCAGCCGGGTCACCTCTCCTGTCCCCGTCCCATGTCCCCATCCCCTATCCCCTGTCCCTGTCCCCGTCCCATGTCCCCATCCCTGTCCCCGTCCCCTGTCCCCATCCCTGTCCCATGTCCCCATCCCTGTCCCCTGTCCTCTGTCCCCATCCCTGTCCCATGTCCCCATCCCTGTCCCCATCCCTGTCCCCATCCCCTATCCCCTGTCCCTGTCCCCATCCCCTGTCCCATGTCCCCATCCCTGTCCCCATCCCTGTCCTCTGTGCCCATCCCTGTCCCTGTCCCCGTCCCATGTCCCCATCCCTGTCCCATGTCCCCATCCCTGTCCCCGTCCCCTGTCCTCTGTCCCCGTCCCTGTCCCCATCCCATGTCCCCATCCCTGTCCCCGTCCCCTGTCCCCATCCCTGTCCCATGTCCCCGTCCTCTGTCCCCATCCCTGTCCTATGTCCCCATCCCTGTCCCATGTCCCCATCCCTGTCCCATGTCCCCATCCCTGTCCCCATCCCCTGTCCCCGTCCCATGTCCCCACCCCCTATCCCCTGTCCCATGTCCCCATCCCTGTCCCCATCCCTGTCCTCTGTGCCCATCCCTGTCCCTGTCCCCGTCCCATGTCCCCATCCCTGTCCCCTGTCCCCGTCCCCTGTCCCCATCCCTGCCCCATGTCCCCATCCCTGTCCCCTGTCCCCATCCCTGTCCCCTGTCCCCGTCCCATGTCCCTGTCCTCTGTCCCCGTCCCTGTCCCCGTCCCTGTTCTCTGTCCCCGTCCCATGTCCCTGTCCTCTGTCCCCATCCCTGTCCATGTCCCTGTCCTCTGTCCCTGTCCCTGTCCCCGTCCCTGTTCCCTGTCCCCGTCCCATGTCCCTGTCCTCTGTCCCCGTCCCTGTCCCTGTTCCTGTCCTCTGTCCCCGTCCCATGTCCCTGTCCCTGTTCCTGTCCTCTGTCCCTGTCCCCGTCCCATGTCCCTGTCCTCTGTCCCCGTCCCATGTCCCTGTCCTCTGTCCCCGTCCCATGTCCCTGTCCTCTGTCCCCGTCCCATGTCCCTGTCCTCTGTCCCCGTCCCTGTCCCCGTCCCTGTTCTCTGTCCCCGTCCCATGTCCCTGTCCTCTGTCCCTGTCCCATGTCCCTGTCCTCTGTCCCCGTCCCATGTCCCTGTCCTCTGTCCCCGTCCCATGTCCCTGTCCTCTGTCCCCGTCCCATGTCCCTGTCCTCTGTCCCCGTCCCATGTCCCTGTCCTCTGTCCCCGTCCCATGTCCCTGTCCTCTGTCCCCGTCCCTGTCCCCGTCCCTGTTCTCTGTCCCCGTCCCATGTCCCTGTCCTCTGTCCCCGTCCCTGTCCTCTGTCCCCGTCCCATGTCCCTGTCCTCTGTCCCCGTCCCATGTCCCTGTACCTGTTCCTGTCCTCTGTCCCCGTCCCATGTCTCTGTCCCTGTCTCCGTCCCATGTCCCTGTCCTCTGTCCCCGTCCCATGTCCCTGTACCTGTTCCTGTCCTCTGTCCCCGTCCCATGTCTCTGTCCCTGTCTCCGTCCCATGTCCCTGTACTCTGTCCCCATCCCTGTCCCCTGTCCTCTGTCCCCATCCCATGTCCCTGTTCCTGTTCCTGTCCTCTGTCCCCGTCCCATGTCCCTGTCCTCTCTCCCTGTCCCTGTCCCCGTCTCATGTCCCTGTCCTCTGTCCCCGTCCCATGTCCCTGTCCCTGTCCTCTGTCCCCGTCCCTGTCCCCTGTCCTCTGTCCCCGTCCCTGTCCCTGTCCTCTGTCCCCGTCCCTGTCCCCGTCCCATGTCCCTGTCACTTTCTGTGGAGCTGTGCTGGAAGTTCAGGGAAGCGGCACACAGCAGGCTGGAGTCTGTAGGATGAAAGCGCTGGGATTATATGTGCCTTGGAGGAAAAGCATGTCCTCTGCTAAGCTGGTCTGGCCATATTTTAAAAATACTACAGAAAATGTGGGGCTCTAGTACTACTTTGACAAACAGTATCCCACAAAAGTGAGTACACCCCTCACATTTCTCTAAATATTTCATGATATCTTTTCATGTGACAACACGGAAGAAATGACACATTGCTGCTTCTGTTTGATCTGCAACTGCCATGGTGCTGCACATGTGATCAGTAATGACATTTGATGGTTTGACAGTTTGGTTGAGGACACAAGGAAATGTGACAGTTAACAATCTCGGCATTCCAGGAATGTAACTGTTTTGAAACCGTTAAATCGATGGGTTTAGTTCTGCTTTATGATTTATTGCTGCTCAGGGGCTCTGAGCTTTAGCAAAATGGCAGCTTCCAGCAAGAAGAAACAGGAGCAATACTAGAGGCAGTTTACAGCACACATTCATTTTGGTAGCATAATTATTCATGTGGAAATATGCTTCTTGCTAAAGAACATCATTTTTTATGAAGTTGTTATGGGTAAAGTCCCATGTTGTTTACTGGTTGCTAAGGAAGCCGGTGGGTGCCAGCTCCCTAACAACCAGCGTGTGCTTCCAAAGGCCGACAAAACTGTTGCATGTAAAACATTCAGGTATGACTTTTGAGGGTTAACATTGAAGTCTGTGGCCCCAAGTCGCAGGAAAGTCGGACAAAGTGCTGCATGAACTACATGAACTATTGTACTTTCAAGTCGCTGCAAAGTTTTACCTTTAGGGGTACTTCAGTTTTAACAGCTAGTTTGGGGTTAAAATGAATAGTTAACAACGGCTGCTACGGGCAATGGGAGTTATTTAGGAAAGGCAAATCCACTTTGCACTACAAGTGCAGTCGCTGTAAATCTGAGGGGAAGATCTAAAATGAGGGGAAGCTCTGCTGATTTTATCATCCAATCATGTGCAAGCTAAAATGCTTTTCTTATTTTCCTTGCATGTCCCCCCTCGGATCTACAGCGACTGCACTTCCAAGTGCACTTGTAGTGCAAAGTGGATTTGCCTTTAGTAAATAACCCCCAATGTCTTTGTATCTCTCTCTATAGAATGTGTGTGTGTATACTGTATGTATGTGTGTGTATATACTGTATATCACGTGTCGTGTTATCTATTGTTAAAGGGGCATGTATCTGGTATAAGGCCGCACTGACACCTAGTTCTGTGGGAATCAGATCCTGTTTTGTTCATCTTTGGTTTGGATATCAGGAAATGTTCCCCTTCCATAGGGATGAATAGCACAACATTACAAGTCAGTTTATGAGTAAAGCTGGAGCTGTCAATAAGTAAACATAGCCTGACATGTGGGCTTCCCTCAGAGGAGGAAGGCAGACTTGTGCGCTGTGTCATCAGTTACATGCTACGAAGGACACCTATAGAATCCTATTTGATACAGTACAGTATATTTAGTTTACAAGCAGTACACTCATCAGACATATGCTGTATGGAGACCTCTGTGAACTGATGTCACTTTTATATTGTTTCTGCTGGTTAAAGCGAACATTCAGACTAACACAATCTACCATTTAATCCAGTGATTACAAATCTCATAGGGCCCCTATAATATAAAATAGTGCCTGTTCCCATCTCAGTGCTGCAGTGCTTTTTTTTTTTTTTTTTTATAAATATGACAGGTGCATTTTTGTTGGGTGTCAGTGTGTTGGGAGGTCAGTGGAATGGCAGTGCTTCAAAAACATGTGTTTTGATGTTTGGCCAGTGCTATTGAAGTGGTAGTAAACACTGTTATGCTATTTTTTAGCTACAGGTAAGTTTCAAATTAAATGAGATATTTTAGTGAGCAGCAGTCGGTGACGTCACAGGCGCATGCACTCTGAAGGGACAGCATAAGCATACTCATGGCGTTCTATCAGAGCTCTGTGCCGAGGAGCATGTGCAGGAGTGACGTCATCGTGGCTCAGCCATTCAAGCGGCGGAACCGGGAAAGAAGACAGGGTGAAGATGAAAGCCCTGTCAGTGGTGCTGAAGAGCTTTGTTTTAAGGTAAGTCTCTCATAATGTGCTAGTATGTGATGCATACTAGCACATTATATTACCTTGCAGGGAGATTTTTTTTTCTTTCGGGGAAAGTTTACTACTGATTTAACAAGCTTTGCTCAGTGACTGTGAGGTTGTAGGCCACACACCCTCCCGCCTCAACCACCACCCGGATACGGCTAAATAACCACACCACACATTTTGATTTTATTGGTTTAACATCTAAACATCCAATTGCACTTTATTCACTTAATTAATAATATTACCAAATTATTAAACTGCCCGATTTTCAGAACTCGGGCAGCCAGGGACACCTTCTTCATATAACAAACGGTCCCCCCCGGAAATCCAGGGTGACCCCACCACATAATAGGTGCACGTGTCATTATCATTGAAAGTAACAAGATAAAAATGAATAGCTCAAAAAAAAGCTACAATAATGCCTCGTTTCCACCGAGCGGATCGGTTCGGTTCGGTTCGGTACGGTACGCTATTTTGGGTGTTTCCATTACGAAAGCGTGCCATACAAACGAACCGTACCGCTCCATTCAGGGTCCTGCTTCAGATGTGGGGCCATAGAAAACGGAACGGTTCGCTTAGGGCGGAGTTACCGGCGTCATACGATCTTTTCCACTGATTGGCTGTCACAAAACCCTCTGCTGTGCTCTGATGATGTCAGAGGAAAGCGCCTCAAACACATGCATAAAAGGAGAATTAAAGGAAAAGGATGCCTGCTAACAACAGCCGTGTTTGGTCATCACAGGAACTATCTACTTTCCTTAGCATAATTGGTGACAGCGTTATTCAGAGTGAGCTTGATGGATCAGTAAGGAATGAAAAGGTGTACAAAGATATTTCTCAGCGGATGGCAGCCGAGGGATTTGAACGCACGTCGGGTCAGTGTAGGGCAAAGCTTAAGAAGCTTAAAGGCCAATATAAAAAATTTAAGGACGACAACAGCCGTAGTGGAAACAGTCGGAGAACTTGGAAGTGGTATGACGCCATGGACGCCATTTACGGTCATAGGCCAGCAAACCAAGGCAGGGAGGGAGGTCTGGACTCTGCAACTTCAATGCTCGAATCCATGATAGACCCCTTTGGTGAGTTTTTTTTTTTATTATACATAGGATTTTGCTCTGCTAACCATTTAAAAATATATATTTAACCATATGTGCATTTGCAGAAACAAGTGATGGAGTTCCCAATGATGCATCAAACGACGATGGACCTTCAACCTCTTTCAGCAGCACCAGTACTATTTCCTCAAGCCAACCACAGAGTAGCCAATCACAGAGTAGCCAACCACAGAGTACGCCCAATGCACCCCGGCACACTGGTAAGACATGATGATAGTTGCAATTGTGCATTTTATTAAAATAAATCAGAATTGTGGCAGATGTGCAGGGGGTACAGTGGTGGAACAGATGAGAAGGGGCATCAGCAGTGTGGCAGATGTGCAGGGGGTACAGTGGTGGAACAGATGAGAAGGGGCATCAGCAGTGTGGCAGATGTACAGGGGGTACAGTGGTGGAACAGATGAGAAGGGGCTTCAGCAGTGTGGCAGATGTGCAGGGGGTACAGTGGTGGAACAGATGAGAAGGGGCTTCAGCAGTGGACATAAGAGCAGTAGGGCAGATGTGAAAGGAGGTGTATTGCCGGGGCAGCTGAGCAGGGGTAACAGAGTTGTGGCAGAATGTCAGGGGTAACAGAGGTGGGACAGGAAATCAGGGGGTACAGTCTGGTGGGGTAGATGAGAAAGGGGGTTACAGTGGTCATACTCATGCTTCCAAAAACTATTCTGGTCTTTTGTATATTACAGGTGAAAGGAGACGGTTGCAGATGGATCTGCGCACAGTCATGGAGGATATGCGGGCATCAGAGGAAAGGCAGCTGGAAAGGATTGAGAACCTTTCTGAGAGGCGATTTCAGGCACTGCGTCAGGATGCACAGGAAGCTATGCGCCAGGAGGCAGAAATCGCCCGGCAGCAGATGGAGCAGTTGTCTACCTTCAACCAGGCCTTCCTTGGTGTCCTTGGTCAGCTTGTTCAAGTGCTTGGAGCCAGTCGTGATCCCAGGTTACCACCCAGATAGTAGGGCCTTTCATGCAGCACAGAATTGTACACTTGTACATGTTTCATTAAAAAAAACATTTAAGTAAAGTTTTTATAGAAAAAAAGCTTATTTTTAAATATATTTTTCACACTTTAACTTTCTAGAATATATAGAAATTTTTTTTTGTGAAATAAAAATCATGAGAGAATTTTTTGAGTATGTCTGATTTAATGTAATACTTTATTAACAATACAGTAATACTTTATTAAAACTTGTAAAAAAGAATTTAAGGAAATTAAACATTGAGGTGCCGCATCAGAGCCTGACGTATTTCACTGCACTCTTCTTCCATATCCTGTGCTGCTATCACTACTGGCTCTTCTGAATCTGTATTCCAATCCTGGTGGAAGTCTTCTCCATGACTTTCACAAAGATTGTGAAGAGCACAGCAAGTTAGCACCATGGATTTGGCAAGTTTAATGTCACTGTCATTCCTTTTCATAAGACACCGCCATCTACCCTTAAGTCTTCCAAAAGCATTTTCCACTACAACCCGTGCCCTGGATGTTTTCTTGTTGTAGGTTTGTTGTTCTGGTGTCAGGCGGCCATTGTCAGGAAATGGTTTCAGGAGCCAATTTTGTAAAGGGTAGGCAGAGTCCCCGAGCACATAATAGCCAACATTCACCTCACAAATGTTCTTAGTGCACACAGGGTACAGGCCTCCCTGGCCAACCCAATCCCAAAATGTGGACAATCTTAGAACCCGGGCATCATGCAAACTCCCAGGCTTTCCTACATTCACATTCCAGAACAGTCCTTTTCCATCCACTACTCCCTGGAGGATGATGGAATGCCAGCCTTTTCTATTAAAGTAGTCAGTGTGGTATTCCTGTGGTGCTATTATTGGTATGTGTGAGCCATCAATAGCACCAACACACTGTGGAAGGCCCCACCTGTTCTCGAAGTAGTCAGCCATGTCTTTAAGTTTTTCCCTGTCCGGAAAATGTACTAATTCAGGAGCTAGCAATGTGCAGACAGCTTTACAGAAGTCCTGCACACACCGGCACACAGAGGATTTACTGACACCAAAAAGATGACCTATACTTCTGTATTCACTGTTGGTAGCTAGCTTCCACAGTGCAATGGCAACTCTTTTCCTCACAGGCAAACTAGCTCTGAAGTTGGTGTTTTGTTTCTCCATGGCTGGACGTAGCTTTGTACAAAGGTAAGAGAAGGTTTCCTCAGACATTCGGAAGTTGTGCACCCACTGTGTGTGTGTGAATCCCGGGACGGTCACATCCCACCACTCATTGGCGCGGGGAAGAGCCCAAATGACTGGTCGGTGGCGCTGCTTTGCCAAGAGGAGAAGCATCTAAAAAAATAAAAAACACAGATGGTAACAGATCATAAAATAAAAAAAATATTCATACAACATATACATTTTTCCTTATTCTTGGTAAGTGTGGCAGGTAGGTGGGTCAATGGGTCAGGTAGGTGGGTCAGTGTGTGTGTGTCAGGTAGGTAAGTCAGTGTGTGTGTGTGTGTGTGTCAGGTAGGAAAGTCAGTGTGTGTGTGTGTGTGTCAGGTATGTAGGTCAGTGTGTGTGTCAGGTAGGTAAGTCAGTGTGTGTGTCAGGTAGGTAAGTCAGTGTGTGTGTGTGTCAGGTAGATAGGTCAGTGTGTGTGTCAGGTAGGTAAGTCAGTGTGTGTGTGTGTGTGTCAGGTAGGAAAGTCAGTGTGTGTGTGTGTGTCAGGTAGGTTGGTCAGTGTGTGTGTCAGGTAGGTAGGTCAGTGTGTGTGTCAGGTAGGTAATGCAGTGTGTGTGTGTGTGTCAGGTAGGAAAGTCAGTGTGTGTGTGTGTGTGTCAGGTAGGTAGGTCAGTGTGTGTGTCAGGTAGGAAAGTCAGTGTGTGTGTGTGTGTGTGTCAGGTAGGTAGGTCAGTGTGTGTGTCAGGTAGGAAAGTCAGTGTGTGTGTGTGTGTGTGTCAGGTAGATAGGTCAGTGTGTGTGTCAGGTAGGTAAGTCAGTGTGTGTGTGTGTGTGTCAGGTAGGAAAGTCAGTGTGTGTGTCAGGTAGGTAATGCAGTGTGTGTGTGTGTCAGGTAGGAAAGTCAGTGTGTGTGTGTGTGTGTGTGTGTGTGTGTGTCAGGTAGGTAGGTCAGTGTGTGTGTCAGGTAGGTAGGTCAGTGTGTGTGTCAGGTAGGTAATGCAGTGTGTGTGTCAGGTAGGAAAGTCAGTGTGTGTGTCAGGTAGGAAAGTCAGTGTGTGTGTGTGTGTGTGTCAGGTAGGTAGGTCAGTGTGTGTGTCAGGTAGGAAAGTCAGTGTGTGTGTGTGTGTGTGTCAGGTAGATAGGTCAGTGTGTGTGTCAGGTAGGTAAGTCAGTGTGTGTGTGTGTGTGTCAGGTAGGAAAGTCAGTGTGTGTGTCAGGTAGGTAATGCAGTGTGTGTGTGTGTCAGGTAGGAAAGTCAGTGTGTGTGTGTGTGTGTGTGTGTGTGTGTGTCAGGTAGGTAGGTCAGTGTGTGTGTCAGGTAGGTAGGTCAGTGTGTGTGTCAGGTAGGTAATGCAGTGTGTGTGTCAGGTAGGTAGGTCAGTGTGTGTGTCAGGTAGGAAAGTCAGTGTGTGTGTGTGTGTGTGTCAGGTAGGTAGGTCAGTGTGTGTGTCAGGTAGGAAAGTCAGTGTGTGTGTGTGTGTGTGTCAGGTAGATAGGTCAGTGTGTGTGTCAGGTAGGTAATGCAGTGTGTGTGTCAGGTAGGAAAGTCAGTGTGTGTGTCAGGTAGGTAGGTCAGTGTGTGTGTGTCAGGTAGGTAGTTTGCTTACCCTATAGCGCTGTCTTTGTCTTTGCCGCATAAAGGTGTACTTCTCCTCTCGGCTACATATCCAAGCTAGAAGTTTTCTTTTCTTTTCTGCTGTGTTTCTCATTGCCACTCGCAACCTTCTCTCATACAGTGCGGTATGATTTTTAAATATGAAGAACCAAAAGGCAACTAGAGAAAAGATGAGCTGCTGGATGATCTCCATTGCTGTCGATTCTCAGGTTTCTTGTCGCACAAATATGACATCACACTAGCATTTTTTCTAAACCCTGTATGGCCCCCTTGTGGTCCCACTTGCAGTGGAAACGCTCACCATAATAGACCGGACCATTCGAGGCCATTCAAACTGTACCGAACCGAACCGATCCGCTCAGTGGAAACGAGGCATTATAGAACACAGAACAATTCAGATTTTTCCCCACAGTGCATTTTTTCTGTCACTAGAAGCCCTCATTCTGACGGTCAGCAATGTTCAAAACACTTCCTGTGCGCCCAGTTTATCCTGGACCATTCTGTGATTGGTCAGTGAAGGAAAGGAAGCGCAGTGATGAGCTCTTCTCTTTGTCACTCTGCTCTCTCTCCTTAACAGCATTCTTCTTGTCAGGCTGTGAACTGATTGGGTTTTGTGCTGCTTCTTCCTCTCACACTTCAGCCCTGCTATAAAGATGCTGTTATCAGGTCACATTCAAGTCAGTTCAGTTTTGGGGAAAAGCCTCATTCTTACTTGAATTTTACAGTTAAATCTGCTCTTCAGCTTATGACCAATAAGTACATTAATGGTCACTGTCACAATGCCCAAGTGTGAATAGAGTTGCAAAAAAGTCACTTCCCCTGGAACTGTAAATTTGCACTTGGTTACTTGTGGTTTGGGAAAGATAACAAGTGAACAGTCTTTTTTCTTTTACTTATGTGCGCTTTAGTATATTCACTGAGTGAAACCAGAATGTATCTGTAGCTGGTTTTAGGAAAGGCAGCAAATGGTTTGTGCCTTTATATTAGGTATGTACTTTACTGTAGAAAATTTGCCTTTGATAGGTAAAGTGGACCTTCATCCCCCTTTCCTACTTTCCATATTACTACTCCTCACCTTCTCCTTTCACACATTAGCTAATGAATACATTTACAGTATACAGTGTTTATGAATATATTTATATCCACTTCAGCTCCAGAAGATTTTACCCCCTACCTGATCAGGCCATTTTTTGCTATTCGGCACGGCATTACTTTAACTGGCGATTGTGTTGTCATGCAACACTCTAGCCAAACAAAATTTATATATATATTTTTTCACTCAAATAGAGCTTTCTTTTGGTGGTATTTGATCACCACTAGTTTTTTTTTTATGTTTTGCGTTATATAATCAAAAACAAAAAACGAAAACTTTGAAGAACGAAAAAAAAACCAAAACAATATTTTTTACCTTCTGGTATTAAACATATCCTATAAAAAAATTAATAAATTGAATTTCTTAAAAAAAAATTGACCAAAATGTATTCTGCTACCTGTTTTTAATAAAAGAAATCCAGATAAGTGTATATTGATTGGTTTGCGTGAAAGTTATAGCGCCTACAAACTATGGTATGTATATACTGGAATTTTTACTTTTTTAAAAACTAGTAATGGCGGCGATCAACAACTTATAATGGGACTGCGATATCGCGGTGGAAAATCTGACACTAACTGACGCTGGGGGGGAACTGACTAACTGCCATCACCAGTGACATTATTATCAGATTCCTTGGCTGGGAAGGGGTTAACATCTAGGGAGTTATATACAGCCTCACACTTCCAGATTTCTCATCTAGTCTAAAATAATGTAGCCCCCAACGGCCCGACCCAGATACTCACATCATGCATCTTAGGGGGCTTCGGGGCATATGCCGAAGCATGTCATCTAGGGATAATCTAGGAAGAAATAGCAGGCTGCCAAATGATGTAAGAAAATAAGATGTTGGCATGGAACTGGGTGTGAAGCAGCAGAGCTGCGAATCACAACAGAACAATGGTGAATTCGCTGGATCTGTGAGTATGTTTATGGAGCATTACCCAGTGAATAATTTAAGAGAGCAATTGAAAAATGTAATACTGGAGCTGAAGTTCCTCTTTAATACTCTACTTTTATTTGACTGAGGTATCATCTAGTTTTCAGGACTGTACGTTACGCTTGCTTGAAAAGATGGCTGTTTTTCAGCAGCAGCTCATTCCAATTTTTCCTCTGGTTACTGGAAGTATCATAATTCTTTTTAATTTTTACATGCCCAGCAACTGTCAGTAAACAAGAACACATATTGCAAAAAGATTTATGCCAGGAGCAGGATACAAGAACTTAGGCATTCCAAACTTTGAAGCAAAGGCTTTTTGTAGTTGGCAGGTTGTCTTGTATATGCTTTGTATTCAAATGTGTTTATTATTGTGCCTAACTATGCTTGCCAACCTTCCAGGTGCCAAATGTATTTGAACCTATTTGATAAAGCTGTACAAAGAGCAGGGATGAAGGAAATACCCAATAGCAACCAGGCAGATTCCACTTTTTATCATTTAAAACCTGAAAACAAGGAAAAAGAGAACTGGCATTACCATGCTCACATACCAAAGGCCTGACCCCAAGAACTAACCCTGGTGGACCAAATGGTCACTGTTTTGGCTCTTGCTAGCTAGCCTCACTTTAAAGTATGTGTCTGCAGCTACTGTACATAGTGGCCAAGATACATGTGCATTCTGGTATCTAAAAATCGTTTTAGTGTCTCTTTGTATGCAAACATTGTATGATTGGGACAAGGTGGACAAATCCTGTCCATCTGATTGTGGAAGGTTTATCATTAACAATTATGGCTAAGCCTGGCCGATATGGAAACCATTACACTCTATTCCACCAATGTGCCCATGTGGGGAAAGAAGAATGACAAGTGAGATAATAAGATCTTTTACACAAGTGCCCTTAGAAGTTTTGTCAACAACAAATACATTGGAGAAGACCTAGGAGCATATTCAGAAAATTCTGATAACAGGGACAAGGAAGCTTGGGCAAGTCATTTTGGGCTAGGGTTGCCACCTGCCCAATTTTAAACCAGACTGTCCCCTTTAGAAACTGCTGCTCATTTTAAAAACCCCCTTTTATGTGCATTTTGTCTTGGGGAGGCTGTGGACATGATTTTATGAAGCCTCTAACATGGGGGCATTGCACTACAACCATGACCCACTCCCAATACAGCTGACTGTGTAGGCTGGAGGGCAAACGAGTCTACCTGCCGCCTATCCCTTGCAGCCAGCTCTGCGTATGATGTGTGCTGCGCATTCTTGTAGATCAGAGCTTCCCATCCCATAGTGTCTGACAAATCAGTAGCCTTTTCCAACCCCTGACTTTAATCTGAGCTTTGAAGGGACAAAGCACATAACTGTTGAGAAGCATGTCATGGAAACTCACATTCTGGCTCCTGAATTGCATGTTATTCACAGTGAAGCTAAGTAGGTTGTTGATTTATTGACTGAACACTTTTATTATTCAGGGGCTCATGTTGCACTAGCGATAAAAATGCATTTGTCATTATTTGAATAAAAAAAATGTTCTAAAGACAATGCATCTGGGACATACAGCTTGTTCTTGGACCTTCCCTAGCTTGTGATTGGACAATGAAAGAAAAGCAGGATGCTGGTGATGCCATCACTTTGCTCTGTTCTCCTCTCAGTAGATTACCTGGCCAGCTGTACACAAAACAATAGAGCAGAAGTCCATGGCCCATTAGGGGGTCAGGCCACACGGCGGGGGGTGGGTGGCAGGCAAGCGAGCGAGGCTTGAGTTGTTTTTGTGGTCTAGGCTCCGCCTCTTGTCTGGTCAGCAGTGGGATTTCATTGCCATCAGGATCTCACCATGTTGGCCACTATGTTCATATTCCTGCTGCGATCTCTACCGTCTCTGAGGCAGTAGCAGGGCCAGCCCAGAAGGGCTCAGGAAGGAGAGCTAAACCTTACTGCCTTGCCATTGAGCCATCTACCTGGTATATAACTTTTGTGCTCTGCTGCTTGAGTCACTATGTGCCCTCCATTGGAACAGGTGCTCTGCTGCTCCCCTTCACACAAGCCAGGACCCCCAGACAGGTGAGCACTGCCAGAGCCACTCATGGAAGCAATCTGCAATACCGACAGTCAACATTTACCAATGAAGGGAACTTTGTATTGGCAGCCATGGTCAAAAAGTAGTGTAAGGCTTGCTGCAGATTTGCATGTGGATCCCCTACAGAAATAGACATTCACAGCTGGCACCCCAATGTTACATGTTGTTAAGCAGGTTTTATTTCCCACCTAAGCATGAATGACATTGTGCCACAAACCACTACAAATGCTGCATTAATGCAGCATTTAAGGTCCAGATGTAGGGAACCGGCTTCACTTCCCGGCTCCCTACTGCACATGCGCGAGTAGCGCTGCGCTTCCTAACTGGTCCCCGCTGTCTCTGGGACCCGTGTGTGTCCCAGCAGACAGCGCGGTGGGGACAGGAAGAGGCATAGACTCCCATGGGAGTCTATGCTGGAAGTGGGTGCAAATACCTGTCTCAGACAGGTATCTGCACCCCCCTTCCCCCTGAAAGGTTACAAATGTGACACTGGAGGGGGGGAGGGTTTCGAAAAGGGGAGGTTCAATTTTTGTGTGAACCTCCGCTTTAAGGTGAAAAAACACAAACTTTAACCCCTTTAAGTTCATGCAAAGAGTTAATATTTGCAGTGTTGAGCCTTCTTTTTTAAGACCTCTGCAATTCGCCCTGGCATGCTGTCAACCAACTTCTGGGCCACATTCTCACTGATGGCTGCCCATTCTTGCATAATCAATGCTTGGAGTTTGACAGAGTTTGTGGGTTTTTTTGTTCACCCGCCTCTTGAGGATTGACCACAAATTAAAGTCTGGGGAGTTTCCTGGCCATAGACCCAAAATGTTGATGTTTTGTTCCCCAAGCCACATAGTTATCACTTTTGCCTTATGGCAAGGTGCTCCATTATCCTGGAAAAGGCATTGTTCGTCACCAAACTGTTCTTGGATGGTTGGAGAAGTTGCTCTCGGAGGATATTTTTATACCATTCTTTATTCATGGCTGTGTTCTTAGACAAAATTGTGAGTGAGGCCGCTCACTTGGCTGAGAAGCAACCGCATACATAAATGGTCTCAGGATGCTTTACTGTTGGCATGACACAGGACTGATGGTAGGGCTTACCTTTTCTTCTCCAGAAAAAATGACTTTACCCCAGTGCTCAGCAGTCCAATCCCTGTACCTTTTACATAATATCAGTCTGTCCCTGATGTTTTTCCTGGAGAGAAGTGGTTTTCTTTGCTACCCTTCTTGACACCAGGCCATCCTCCAAAAGTCTTCGCCTCACTGTGCGTGTAGATGCACTCACGCCTGCCTGCTGCCATTCCTGAACAAGCTCTGCACTGGTGGTGCCCCGATCCCACAGCTGAATCAACTGTAGTAGAAGGTCCTGGTGCTTGCTGGACTTTAATGGGCGTCCTGAAGCCTTCTTCACAAATGCAGTGGAAATGTTTTTTATGGGATTAAGTTCATTTTCATGGCAAAAAGGGACTTTGCAATTAATTGCAATTCTTCTGATCATTCTTCATAACATTCTGCAGTATATGCAAATTGCCATCATAAAAACTGAGGCAGCAGACTTTGTGGAAATTAATATTTGTGTCATTCGCAAAACTTTGGGCCACGGCTGTATATTATTTAACGACTATTTATATAATTACTATATAAAACCAATGATTTTATAAAAAATTATTTGTGTTGTGGCAGCCTTTAAAGCTAAATTTTGCATGCTTCTTGCCTAGTTATATGGGTGATATTTTTATTTTTGCTTTTATTTACAATGTATTTATTTAATGAGACTTTCTACAAAAATAGCCTCAGTAAAAGTCACATTTACCTGCTGAACGTCTTTTGCTAGACACAATTGTTCTACAGTCTTCTGTCTGTGTTGCATATATCATGTTACAGAATAAATGGGCCTTTTCTCTGGACTGCTAGGAAACCGTACACAGATTTTGTTATGTACTATTCCATTGAATATCACCTTGTCTTCTGAAATTCCATTTACAGAAGTTTCTAAAACCTCTTATTTAACATGTTTATAGAACATTCCAAGTTGGTGGACAGCGAGGATCCACAAGCTGCCAGTACTAGTAAACAGAGTTGGCTATAAAAAGTTGCAGTCTGATGTTATTTTTGTAAGACACTCTGTACCTCTGTAATAATGGAGTAAAACTTCCAGATGTTCAGGAGATGATCTGAATTTAGGTAATGCTACTTACTTGTCAAAAAAATATAACCCAGCCTATATGTAGTAAAAGCTGTCACTGTGCAAGCTGAACCAGTATTGAGACTACAGCCAAGCAAGTTCTGTGGAAAATTATAACAGCACTATGACTTACTTACAAAAAGTTGTGAAACGATTTTTCTTGGCAACTTCTCGTTTTGCTGATTTTTAATGAGATTTCACTGGCTGCACCACAGATATTTCTAAAACTAAAATCTATTGATCTGCAAAGTTAAAAATGGCTATTTGGTTGCCTCAGTAGAACTAATTTATTAAGTGTGTGTAAGGGAAAAAAAGGTGGGGAAAATCATAATCATCATGTGCTTTAATAAATGTGAAAAACACCACCGCGCTAGATAGCAGTGCAAAGAAAGTCCATGTTACAAATCACTAAGATCCCAATGTAAAAATGTCCCAAAAAAGTTACAAAGTACAGTTAAAGACAATAAAGTGTACCTTATGATAGTGAGTCAAACTCCACCACAGATATCTCTTGTGGGGCTTTTACCAAAAAGACATGATATTCAGGATATAGAAAGATCATGTATGGCGTATGTTGTTGTTATTATTATTATTATACAGGATTTATATAGCGCCAACAGTTTGCACAGCGCTTTACAACATGAGGGCAGACAGAACACTTACAATACAAATCAATACAGGAGGGATCAGAGGGCCCTGCTCATTAGAGCTTACAATCTAGAAGGGAGGGTCAAGTGGAACAAAAGTTAATAACTGTGGGGGGTGAGCTGATGGAGAAAATGAAAATACAGTTGTTAGGTGTGTGTAGGGTAGGCTTCTCTGAAGAGAAGGGTTTTCAGGGATCGTCTAAAAGCAAATAGAGCAGGAGATAAGCGGACAGATTGGGGTAAGGCATTCCATAGGATTGGAGAGGCTTTGGAAAGTCCCGGAGGCGAGCATGGGAGGAGGTGATGAGGGAGTTAGAGAGCAGATGGTCTTGAGAGGAACGAAGAGAACAAGTAGGTTGGTATTTAGAGACTAGGCTAGGGATGTAGCTGGGGGCTAAATTGTGGATGGCTTTGTAAGTAGTTGTTAGTATTTTGAATTTAATTTGTTGGGTGAGCGGAAGCCAGTGGAGGGATTGACAGAGAGGGGTAGCAGACACAGAGCGATTGGTAAGGTGGATGAGTCTGGCAGCAGCATTCATGATGAATTGAAGAGGTGATAGACTATGTAGAGGTAAGCCAATGAGAAGGGAGTTGCAGTAGTCGAGGCGAGAGATGACCAGCGAGTGAATTAAGAGCTTTGTGTCATTGGTTAGAAAGGGGCGTATTTTGGAGATGTTGCGGAGGTAGAGGCGGCAAGATTTGGACAGTGATTGCACGTGGTGCTTAAAGGAGAGTTCAGAGTCCAGGACTACACCTAGGACCTTGGCATGCGGGGATGGGCTTATAGCTGTGCCATCGATTTAGACAGAGAGATCAGGGGAATGGAAAGGGGCATATGGGGGAGGAAAAATTATAAGTTCGGTTTTGGATAGATTTAGTTTGAGGAAGTGGTGTGACATCCAGACTGATATATCTGATGGTAAATTAGTGATACGTGAGGAGACAGAGGGAGTGTCCTGAGGGGTAGAGAAATAGATTTGGGTGTCGTCAGCATAGAGTTGATATTGGAAGCCATGGGAGGCTATCAGCTGACCCAGGGAGGAGGTGTGATAGAAAATAGGAGAGGGCCAAGAACAGAACCTAGGAAGATCACAACAGAGAAAGGAAGAGGAGAGGAGGAAGTAGAGTTGTAAGAAACGCTAACGGTGCGGTTTAATAAGTAGGGAGAGAACCAGCAAAGAGTACAGTCACGGAGACCAAAGGCGTGGAGTTTTTTGAGGAGGAGTAGGAGTACAGAATAGTGTCGATTGGTTTTGTTAGTTTTAGGAGAGCCGTTTCTGTGGCATGTTGAGGATGAAATCCAAACTGAAGGTGATCAAGAAGGTTATTATCAGCAAGGTGGACGCTCAGTCGGTTGTAGACCAGACGTTCAAGGAGTTTGGATAAGAAGGGGAGCAAGGAGGTGGGGCGTAGGTTGTTAAGATTGGATGAGTCCAGTGAGGGCTTTTTAAGTATGGGTCTGACAAGTGCATGTTTTAGAGAGTTGGGGAAGATGCCAGAAGAGAGGGAGAGATTGAAGATGTGGGTTAGAGAGTGTAGCATAGAGCCAGAGGATGAACGTAGCATTTGGAACAGGATCCAGAGGGCAGGTGGTAAGGTGGACGTTAGCAAGTAGTTTAGCAACTTCCTCTATAGTGGTGGGGTTGAAAGATTGAAGTAATGATTGTACCTGTGGGCATGAAGTGTAAAGCGTGGAGGGTATCTGAACAGTAGAGATCTCCTCACGAATTGTATCAATCTTCTGTTTGAAGCGATTGACAATCTCCTGGGCAGTGAGTGAGTTGGCGGGTGGAGGCAATGGAGGACGAAGTAGAGAGTTATGGGGACGCAATGATAAGTTGCTAATGAGAGTGATAAAATAGGTCTCCTTGGCAGGGAGGAGGCTGGAATTGGAGCGCAGATTTTTATACACATCCACCGCAATGGCACTTTTCAGGAATCACCCACTGGTTGCAGGCTAATATAAGGTGACCAGATTTTTAAAATGAAATCCGGAGACTTTTTTTTTTTTTTTATTGGCAAATGATAAACTATTTTAACCGCATGCTGACCAGCCGCCGCAGTAATACTGCGGCAGAATGGCACGGCTGGGCGAAACGACATTATGTAACGTCGCTTCGCCCTGTGGCGCGTGCTCGCCCCCCGAGCCGATGCGAGTGCCCGGCGTTCTCGATCACCGCCGGGCTCCCGCGATCGCTCGGGGCACACGGAGAACCGGGATCTTTGTGTGTAAACACACAGTTTCCGGTTCTCTGAGAGGAGAACTGACAGATCCTCTGTTCATACAGAGTATGGACAGAGGATCTGTTAGTTTCCCTGCACAGTCCACATCCCCCTTCAGTTAGAACACTTCCTAGGATACACATTAACCCCTTCACTGCCCCCCCTAGTGTTAACCCCTTCACCGCCAGTGACATTTTTACAGTAATCAATGCATTTTTAATCGCACTGATCACTGTATTAATGCCAATGGTCCCAAAAATGTGTCAAAATTGTCCGACGTGTCCGCCATAATGTCGCAGCTATAACTTTTGCGCAAACAAATCAATATACGCTTATTGCGATTTTTTTTTTACCAAAAATATGTAGAAGAGTACACATCGACCTAAACTGAGGAAAAAAAGTTTTTTTTTTAAATATTTTTTGGGGATATTTATTATAGCAAAATTTAAAAAATAATGCATTTTTTCAAAATTGTCGCTCTTTTTTGTTTATAGTGCAAAAAATAAAAACCGCAGAGGTGATCAAATACCACTAAAAGAAAGCTCTATTTGTGGGAAAAATAGGACGTTGACTTTGTTTGGAAGCCATGTCGCATGACCGCGCATTTGTCAGTTAAAGCGACGCAGTGCCAAATCGCAAAAAGTGCTCTGGTCTTTGGCCAGCCAAATGGTCCGGGGCTGAAGCGGTTAAAAGCATATTTTCCTTAAAGTGGAATTTTCGCTTTAGGCATTCCTCGCTAAAAAAAAATAAAAAACTGCATCAAGCTATAAAAATGATTAAATAATGATTCATCTGATATTCCTAGTTAGCCAAAAGTTAAACAAACATCTCAAATTCATATATTCATGTCTAACAATAAATTTCCACCCGAAAGTGGAATTTTCGCTTTAAGCACTCCTCGCCCCTTGACATGGCACATTTGGCATGTCATTTTTTTTGGTGCGGGGGTGTACCCTTTTTTTCGTAGGACTTCCTGTCCCACTTCCTGCTTCCTATCTTTGGCCGCCTAGGCGACTCCTCCTCTCGCCCTAGCCCAACCCTTCCCTGCCAGCAATCTTCTGGGACACAACTCAGGCCCCAGAAGATCGGCTGGCCAATAGGAGAGCGCAGCGAGACTCGCGCATGCGCAGTGCACGCCTGGCCGTGAAGCCGGAAGCTGTTACAGCCGGGTGCCCACAGTTACCATGACGGCGCTGAGGAGAGGAGGGGGAGAGGAGCTAGCCTATGGGCGGCCACATCGCTGGACCGTGGGGCAAGTAAGTGTCGGTTTATTTCAGCAGCTATGCTTTTTGAAGCTGCTGACTGTTAATAAACTAAAAAAACGGGTGGAACTCCGCTAGATTATATATACAGTGTATGTGTTTATGGAATGATTGTATGATATATATACGTTATTTCTCACATTTCGTCCATGAGATTAAAAAAAAGATAGTTCTTAGAATTTTTTGAGATATGACTACCAAATGTTATGAAGATAAGATAGAGAAAAAAAAACAGAGTGCAAAATTCAGGAGTGCGCTACTTAGAGAGTGCAGAGTTCAGGAGTGCGTTACATAAAGAATGCAGGGCTAAGGAGTGCATTGCATAAAGAATGCAGGGCTAAGAAGTGCTCAGGAGCATGCTACATAAAGAATGCAGGGCTCAGCAGTGCGCTACATAAAGAATGCAGGGCTCAGCAGTGCACTAAATAAAGAATGCAGGGCTCAACTGTGCCCAGCAATGCAGCCTCACCAGTGCCCAGCAATCCAGCCTGACCAGTGCCCATCTATGCCGCCTCGCCAGTCCCCATCTATGCCGCCTCGCCAGTCCCCATCTATGCAGCCTGACCAGTGCCCATCAATGCAGCCTCCCCAGTGCCCAGCAATGCAGCCTCCCCAGTGTCCATCTATGCAGCCTCCCCAGTGCCCATCCATGCAGCCTCCCCAGTGCCCATCAATGCAACCTCACTAGTGCCCAGCAATACAGCCTCACCAGTGCCCATCCATGCAGCCTGAGCAGTGCCAGCTATGCAGCCTGACCAGTGCCCATCAATGCAGCCTCACCAGTGCTCATCAATGCAGCCTGACCAGTGCCCATTTATGCAGCCTGACCAGTGCCCATCTATGCAGCCTGACCAGTGCCCATCTATGCAGCCTCACTAGTGCCCATCTATGCAGCCTGACCAGTGCCCAGCAATGCAGCCTGACCAGTGCCCATCCAATGCAGCCTCACCAGTGCAGGGGATCACAGCGAAGAGAGGAAGAGAAGAACCAGTCGGATCGTCACACAGGCCAGCGTCGCCCGCTGTGACAGCTTTAATTTGAATCGTCGGGCTCTCGCCATCACACAAGTCCTGTCTCCTGGATCGGTTCTTACCTATGATAGACAGCACATATCCCGGCATTGGACAAGTGTGCTGACTATCAAAGGAGCCAAACCAGGAGGCGGGACTTTCTGTGACGGCAGGCGCCTGGCAATTCAAGTTAAAGCTGTCACAGCGGGCGATGCTGGCCTGACACCCCCCAGTGTGTGACACCCGGGGCGGACTGCCTCCGTTGGTATGCCACTGGCTTCGGCGCCCCCCCTCTGCCTCAGTATCTGCCCAGGAGCAGCCCTGCACCTAGCGCCGCCCCTGCCTGCCGGGGACAGTGACCTCAGTCTGGGGATTGACCCCGGAACCCGGGGACATCTGGTCAGCCTATTCTAAAACTAAATACCTTGATCTGAATCAAAGATGGCCGCCACAATACCAAGCTTCATTCTAGATGTAAAATGGCCACTGCAGTACCACAGAGGATCAAGCCTCTTTCTGAATTCAAATGGTTTCTGATGACTAAATACCATTACTAGCACCATCTTGAGGAAATGTATAGTAACTACTTTATAATATTAAAAATTATGATTAAAAAAAAACTGCATCAAGCTATAAAAATGATTAAATAATGATTCATCTGATATTCCTAGTTAGCCAAAAGTTAAACAAACATCTCAAATTCATATATTCATGTCTAACAATAAATATAAAAATGTAAGTGCATCATTTCATATAATGATAACATTCTAAATATACAATATTGATACAGGAATAAGAAAAATAATTAGAAATTAAAATCCGTAAAATCAATAAATTCAAAAACCAATAGATCAGATAGAGGGAGAATATTAGCTATTGTTAATAAAAGCGAGGACTTTATAGGTTGCCACATATAACCCCTAAATAAAGGAGATGAGTACTTGACAATATACAGTTTACAATAGTTCAATATTTTGTATACTTTTATATACAAGACTCTAGTACTCATTTCCTTTATCTAGGGGTTATATGAGGAAACCTATAAAGTCCTCTCTTTTCTTTTTGTTTTTGTTTGAGTCTAACATTTTTTGGATGTGGTGCTACGTCAACAGCTTGTGCTTCATTTTTTACTTTATTGTTAATAAAAGCATTGATATCCCGATCAATGTTTATACCATCTTGGTAATAGACCTTTAGGTTATAAAATAAAATCTATTTGCTCTCCAAATGATAAACTTCTCTCCTTGGGGCGCTGCCTCTAGCATGGTGGTGTTTTTCCTATTTGTTAAAGTGCAGCTAATTATTGTTTAACGATTAGTATGCTATGGTAAATATCGCCTAGCGTGCTTGCAGCTAATGTTCATATAATATTTGTTTCACAATTAGCGTGGTTTCTCACTTTACGCCTTTTATCATGTATCCACTGGGTCTAATGCACATGTTCTCTCCACGTTTTCTTCCAGACATTAGCTATAGATTATTGGGTTGCATGAAAAACAATAATGACTTGTTTGTGTTGCCTTTTTCTTATATAATCTTTATTTAAAGAATGCTTAATATTTTAAAGTAGTAGACCACACAAATGGTCTTAATCATACATCTTGACAGCGAATATTATAGTCACAGTTTACGGTCTTGCATTATCTCAGTGCGTAGTATAAAAGATTTTCTAACAACTAAGATAAATTTGGAGAAAGGAAAAATACATTAAATGCAGTATCCTTATTGAAAGCGTATCAGTTTGCATTCTACAATATCAGATAACACAGCGTACGGTATTAAGATTGTATGTTAGGAAATGGAAAAGGAAATATCATTGGGGAAAAGAAAGCAGGGGAAAAAAAAGATTTGTGTCGTAACAACTCTAGATAGAATGAAACATCTAAAAATATCCACTAAACATAAAAAGAACAAAGAATAACCCATCTAGGACACAGACCCAACTTTGGCCATAATATGGAAGGACAGAACTTTGTAGCTCCCGTTAGCTAATAATGACCGAATTATCATCATGTTAAGCGCTATGATTACATAGGTGCGAAGGATCTATAATCAAGTTGAGATTGTGATCCAAATGAAACTTGCAGTGCCACTCTAAGCTCAGAGAGAAAACATTATTTTTTACTTGCTATAGAACATATCCAATTCAAAAAATTGAAAAAATCTAATTTCTTCATACATTTAGGCCAATATGTATTCTACCATATATTTTTGGTAAAAAAAAAAACCCAATAAGTGTATATTGATTGGTTTGTGCAGAAGTTATAGTGTCTACAATCTATGGGATATTTATATTTATTTTTTATAAGTAATGGTGGCAATCAGTGACTTTTTGGGAATATTCCCCCATGTCAAAGCAGCGATCTGCCTTGTTTACTTGGGCAGATTTCAGTTTTATCTCTCTGCCTGATGATCGGTGGGTGCTGGTGGACATCGAGTACCTGGCACCTGCCGATAGGCTTCCGCTGTGTGAAATGACAGCGGAAGCGAGCCGCTGGTAGTGCGCATACGTGCCCCCTATCCGGAAGTGTCAGATCACGTATATAGCTACCGCCCTGTAGCAGTAAAACTGCTATGAGGCAGACAGAAAGTGGTTAAAGAATTCATCATAACGTTCTCTTCCGATAGCTATACATTACTGTGACTCCATAATATACATTACCATTATCCATAACCATTCTTACCCAAGCCACCCTAGTTGGAAGCTCAGCCATGTTTCCAAAATGTTGGTGCTAAATGCTTGGCTGCATTTAGAAGATGTGGCAATGTACTCTTATAATGGCTAACAGGGACTAGAGCTGCACGATTAATCGCTAAGAATCGTTATTGCGATCTTGAAAAAAGTATTTCCCGATTCTATCTATGTAGAGAATCCTCTCTGCTCTGCTAAAGCCGACAGCCATCAAAAGAAAGGAAAAAAAAAAGGGCAGTCTGCCAAGAATCATAACTTTGTTTAGCAATGAAACTTTAGTATAAACATTGTAACAAGTTGTCCTTTAGATCAAAGGAATACACTTTGGTGTGAAAATGAGGGAAGTTTAACCACTTAAACACTAAACCTTTTTCTGACATTTGTTGGTTTCAAGTTAAAATACTTTTTTTTTTGGCTAGAAAATTACTTAGAACCCCCAAACAGTATATATATATTTTTTAGTAGAGACCCTAGAAAATAAAATGGTGGTTGTTGCAATTCTGTATGTCATACTGTATTTGTGCAGCAGTCGTTCAAATGCAGTTTTTTGGGAAAAAATTACACTTTAATGAATTAAAAAAAAAACCTAACCAGTAAAGTTAGCCCAATTTTTTTTTGTATAATGTGAAAGATTTTACGCCGTGAGAATCATGATCTTTTTATCCTAAGCAAAAAAAAATTTGTGATTCTCATTTTGGCCAAAATCGTGCAGCTCTAACAGGGACTGTGGGTACATGGCGTAGGACAGGTATAGAAGAATCCGGTAGATCAATGTCCAAAATTAGTTTAATCTGGGATCTAATATCCATCCAAAAGGGGCAGTTATTGGGGCACTCCCTCCAAATGTGTCACTCTTTGTCCACATCCCCTCCAGCAAAGATGGGATGATGAAGGATACATGACTAACTTAAAAGTCACTTCATACCACCTGGTAATTATTTTATAATTATTCTCTCGGGGTTTTAGATTCAAAGGAGGATGTGTGAGTCAATTAAAATATTTGTTGTATTTGAGAATCTAAAAATTTGATTTTTGTGTTGCCTATTGGTTAGAGCTTCAGTGCGCTCATGAAGTAGGGTTACCTAGGGGTCTTTTTTACATTTTTTTTTTTAAATAGTTAATAAGAGGCCAAGGCCGGAACTCCCTGGTGTCCTCCAGGTGTGTACAAACTTTCCCCTGAATGGAGCATCTAAAGCAGAGGTTGGGGTAGTCCAGAGCTGCTTTAGTTTTGCTGGTGTTTGAGAAGATCTTATAAACAGTCTCCATGGTAGTGATGTTTATTCCACTTTTTGAGATTGTTTTCCAATTTCGTGGTGAAGGCTTGTTTGCTTTATATGCTAAACTGCCCTCTAATTATTTCTTATCATATTGATAAGCGAATAAAGTGTGGAAATTAATTTGGGTGGCATGAAGATCACTGTAACAGTGTTAGAGTTATGAGATTTATATTTATTGAGGAGTATAACCCAATGTTGGATTTGTACATATTGGGAACATTTTGATATTATGATGTGCCTGTAGATCTAACCATAAATATTAGATTGCTTCAGTACTGTAAGTTGTAGAGTCTGGAAACAGTTGTGTGAAAGCCACCAGGAGAAGGCTGTGCCATTCTTTTGCCCTGGTATGAAAAATTGTTGAGTTTGTATGGTCAATAATGAAAGTGTAAGAAACCCTGTTTGCTTGCGAAATTTGGGCTGTCCCATTTTTTAAGGCTATGTGGCATTACTGGGTTAAAATAAGTAGGCTAGAAGTAGAGGGTAGGACACAGTATGGTAAAGTGTGGAGAGGGAAGATTTTAGATATCTCTAGAACAGGGGACGGCAACCTGTGGGCCACACCCTGGCCCGCCACCAATAGATGTCCGGCCTGTCAGTGCCTGTGATTAATTCACAGGCACCCAGCCCGCAGAAATTTTGGCTGCTGTCCTCTTCATTGGACAGGGGTGAGCGGCCGTATCACAGGGCTGGATGGGGCAGGAATCTGCTGGAGTTAACTTTTTACATTACACAGCAGGTGATTGGTTGCTGGGCGATCCTAGCAACCAATCACCAGCCCGTGTGAAAAGTTAACTTCAGCAGTTCCCACCCCCATCCAGCCCTGTGATATCGATCTCTGCACCTGTGTAAAGTAGAAGAGTTCTACCTATACAGTCTGTGTGTGTGTGTGTGTGTGGGGGGGGGGGGGGTGGAGGGGGGCAGAGGACACTATGGAGGAGTACAGAGGACACTATGGGGGTACAGAGGACACTACAGTGGGGGGTGCAGGGGACAGAGGACACTGCTTTGGGGGCACACAAAACTTGCTATGGGGGGCAGAAAACATAATGGGAGTGATATGAAGGGGGACAGAGGACAGTGCATTGGGGTACAGAAAACACTGCAATGGGGGAGAACCCTATTAGGCACCCCATCACCCCTGGGGACAGGGACCCCTTCTCCCCTGGGGACAGGGACCCCTTCTCCCCTGGGGACAGAGACCCCTTCTCCCCTGGGGACAGGTACCCCATCACCCCTAGGGACAGGTACCCCATCACCCCTGGGGACAGGGACCCCTTCTCCTGTGGTGACAAGGACCCCATCACCCCTGGGGATAGGGACCCCATCACCCCAAGGGACAGAGACCCCATCACCCCTGGGTACAGGGACCCCATCTCCAGACCATGCTGGCTGGTAGGGCTGGCGTCAGCCACTCTTGGGTGCCAGGATGGGGGAGGGGCAGTAAAATCTGAATCCCCAGCCACATGCTACCTCAGGGTGAACTGGATTTGTATTAGTGAAGCACCTTAAAGTGAGGTAAACCTGTACTGTTATTATTACTATGTTAGGATCATTATTATCTTCATTTCTTAGCAGGCGAATGCGGCCCTCCATGCATTTACATACATGGAATCCGGCCCTTAAGTGGAAAAAGGTTGCTGACCCCTGCTCCAGAAACACCCACAATACATTGAGCATGTGTTACTATGTAGCATAAGTCTTGGTATAGAGGTTTCTCTTGTGTAATCCAAATGAGGTGAATCATTTTGCAGCTGTTATCTCATGTTTGCCTTTTGTAGTCACAAAGCCCATCTTGTCTCAATGAATAAGTGAACCCAGTAAGGCATTCACCTGAGTGGCAGATCATTTTATCTAAATGTTTGGAGTGGATGGGGGAAAAGGGGATTTCTCTCCATGTATGGCTAGCTGTAGTTGGGGATATGGCATAAAAAAGGGCAGGGCCATAGCTCATCCTGGTGGCCTTTACACAACTTTTGCCAAACTCTACAACCTTCATTTTCAAAATCTTCCCAACATGTGCAAATCCAACATTGGATTATACCCCTAAATAGAGATAAAGCTTTTCACACATTGCTAACACTGTTACAGTCATCTACATGCCAGCCAACTTAATTTTCACACTTGAGTTGTAGAATGTGTGAAAAGATTCTGGATAGAACATCAATTATCACACATTAGTCCAATTCATAAAACAAATAGTATACATACCATCCATTTGAGATGGAAAAGAGGTACGGCCGTTCCTGAACTCACCCTGGCTGCATTCAGGACCATGCATCCACACTCACATGGATGTCATATTAGGACGCAGCAGCTGTGTCCATGCAGCCGCATGTCCCAATAGATATCAATGGGACTTCCAGCATGGGGATGCACACAAAACCTGTGCATCCCCTGTGTTGGCCCTGCATGGGACACACAAATAATCTCCCATATGAACAAGACAAAAGGAGGTATATGAAACTAACACATTTAAGCACAATTCATGGATTTATAGACACAGCCAAAGTACAGTAAAATCACAAAGCTTTATTGATGCACAAAAAGGAATTTAAAAACATAGTAGCATTTTGCACCCTAAGTCTTTAAAGGTGATGTCCTAATACAGTTCCCCCAACAAATCTAATTACATATTTTATATCCAATTGGTATGAATAGTAGGAGATTCCTTCACAAGAGGCTCAACATGTTTTGCGTAGTTCGCTTCCTCAGGAGCACAAGATGCTGATATAAAAATGCTACAAATGGCCTAGGTTGGGACCAATAACCCAGGGAAGGTATACCACACAGAGATGTAGGTGCAGATGACATTCCTTATAGCAGTTCCATTAAGTTTAAAATAATATATGTCAATAGTATTCGCCAACTAAGGGTCACAAACACATAATGACAAAGCAAAAGGAAGAAGTGGAATTAAGCCATCCTCAATAGGTATATGCTCACTGATACTAAAATAGGAAACCTTCAGGGGAATAATAATGGACAGACCACTCTTCACGCAATAGATAAGGTACAGCTAAGTGAGCCTCAATAAGACATCCTCCAAGTATGGGCTCCCCCACCAAGTCCACATGTAATACTGGGATTAACCAGTGTCCACACTACCACCCACTGGTTCCTCCTTTATCTACTTTTGAATCCAAAGGAGGGATAGATGGGTTGGTTCCAAAAGAGGGACAGACCCTCCAAATCTGGGACAGTTTGGAACTATAAAAGAGTACTTGTGTCTACCTTTCTCTGCATGGAAAATCCAATATCCACTTGTGAAATGGAATAGTATGTGAAAGACATTGTTATTTTAGTTATGTAAGGCATTTCCCCCAAAAATGCTGAGATGAGTTCAACATTGTGATGTTCTTTCTTTGTAATGTTTGTTGGATTACATCCAATTTCCTTCAGTATACATGTACTGTATATACCAGACAGCTGGTAATAGTTTTTCATGTAAATCTACTCCCTTCCTGTTCACAAGTTGACTAATATTTTCTGATAAATATATATATAGCATATTCTAATTTGCGTAGGACATAAATGAGACCAAGTCTCCTCGCTAGCGCAGAATACACTCACTTTTACCCTTTCTACCTGTAATCACTGAACGACTAGTTTCCTGAAAAACGTTACAAAATAACAGGCTTCCTGTTTTACAGATCGTGGCCTATTCATGTCACTCAGTAGGCGGCATTGTATTGTCTGTTCATTTTTACAGTGCTTCTTGTTTGAGCATTGTTTGTACAGATTTCATTTTCCCAGAGCAACTGCATTGCACAACATTTACCCATTTATTCAGGATAATAGAACTATTATTAAGCATCTAGGCCTGTTCTCGCTTGTGATTGAAACCAGACCATGTACGTATAATTAGCCTTGTGTAAACCTTAACATTAAAAGACTCTTATTTGCTCTTTTGTGGTCTGTTAAGTACTGTATAACATTGAACACTTTTTAATATTTCTGTTCAATAAGTGCAAAGAAATACCTTTGATTATATGAGAAATTTAGCCCAGCCTAAAGTGGTTGTAACCGGAAAAAAAAAAAAAATCTTGATCCTTAAGGCTCCATTCACACCTGTGCGATCTGCAGCGACAGCTGCAGCCGCTTGTTTTTTTTTTTTTTGTTAGCTTTTTTTTTTTTTTTTTTTTTTTACTTGAGCGTTTTTTGGAGTTGGACCATTCACCATTCCGCTCCATTCCGTACCAAATCTTGGCACAGAGCCAAGAGCGTTTGGGGTTGCTATTTTTGCCATGATTTTCCTGCGATTTGTCGCTCAACAATCGCAGCAAAATCACACTACGTTTGGGGTGCCATTAAGAAATAATGGTATCCCAAACGCGTTTTGCCCTGACCCTGGAATCGTGGACAGAATCGCAGTGATTCCGCCCGCGATCCAGAACGTCCAGGTGTGAATGGAGCCTTAAAGCATGATACACAGCATAGTGCTTGTGCCGTGTCATTTGCCCCTCTCTATGTTCTAAAAATCCTGGTTGATTGTTCCTGTGTCCCCCTGTCTGAGCTGACCACAGTAATCATGGCTGCTGATCCATGATTACTGTGGTTAGTTTACACGCCTCCATCAGCTTTCCTCTCTCCCTCGCTCCCTGAAAGTCAGCTTGGAAGTCTGTAACATTACTATTAAGAAATCCTGTAATCCGCTCTGTCACAGGATAATATAATGTGTGTTTGATTAAAATTATTGCACAAAAATACCTTATTTACAGCGCGTCTGGGCGCTCACGTGACCTCTCGCTGCTCTCCTCCCGGCTGATGTCAGGCCCCTCCCACTGTAGTGATCGGAGCGGGGAAGGAGAGCTCTGGCAGGTCACATGAGTGTCCAGTGGTGCTGAAAATAGGGTATTTTGCGCAATGATTTTAAACAAACACAAACACACACACTGCACATTATATTATCCTGTGAGAGTGGATTACAGGATTTCCTAATAGTAATGTTACAGACTCCCGAGCTGAGAGGTAGAGAGGGAGGGTGAGAGGGGGAGAGAGGAGAGCTGACAGGGGCGCGTAAACTGACCACGGTAACAGAGCGGATTACGGGATTTCTATGCTGATTTTACAACCACTTTAACTTTGTGGTCTACAAAATACCTCCCCACTATGTGCTGTAGATGAAGAAAGGGAGGAGATGTTCTGTAGTCCAAACACACTTCCTTCCTAGGGTGACAATGCTGCTATTTACAGATGTAGTTCAGTGAGTGTTGTCACTTTAAAAAGTGTGTTACTTTTGCTATCGCCAGGTGAAAAACAAATAAAAATTCAAATAAATGCATTCGCCACATATAAGAATTGATGAGCTGAAAAATATTAAAAGATTGTTCTATTGTGACCTCCAGTAATGATTTGTCGTAACAAACTTGCTGTGGTTCAGCTTAGTTAAAGCAGAACATAACTCACAACGTACGGCAGCATTTTCTCTTTTTCAGCCTACCCCTTCTAGCTTACAGAAATGTGAAAACTTTATAATTTGTACCTTTGGGGGTTTATTTTTGCTGCAAGAAAGTACTTCTTGCTTTTCGTCCAAGGCCGGACCTCGGTGCCTCCTGGGATTACTACATCGCAGCTATCCCAGAAGGCATCTGCACATGTGGGCAACTACTGTAGAGTGCCCGTACACAAGAAAGTGGCAGCATTTTTTGTACATGTGCAGGAAAACCTCTGTCTATGGGCAGATGTGCTGCCCATCTCTGCAAGGTCCAGGGCACCTGGCAGAAACTGATGGCACATCTGCGCATGTGCTGGACTATGCAAGATGGTGGTGCAAAAGGGATGAGGGGAATGGGATGGATGTTTCAGTAAAGTTGCACTTTCAATGTAATAATCCACGTTTTATAACTCTATGGCCCGCTGGGGGCCCCGCAATTCACTGTAGTAGCATTTGCTACATAATATAAGTCGTGTTTTCTTCCAGAGAGGTAGGAGTAACTTCCCTTTACTTCCAGAAACAAGATCGCCAAACCTTCCCTCCACTACTCAGGAACCACCTTGTACTTTTGTCAGTAAATACTAGGCAGGCTCAGAATGGCCAAGGTGGAGATCGTTGTCCACCCCTCCCCTGCACCATGGCAAATCAGAGACCTAATATTCATTGACAAAAATACAAGGTGACAAATGTCTATGCAAACACAAGTTTTATATTTGCACATTAACGAGCAAAAAAAAAATTGCAAATAAAAATATATATATATTCAATTGCTACACAAGTCATATGTAATTGAATGTCATTGACAATTACCTTTCGTTTTCAATCTGCAGCGTTGTCATTTTCTGTAAAATGCAAAATGGCTACCTGGAGGCATTCTGTACACAGATGGTGTACAGAACCCCCCAGATATGTTATTCCTGCTTGTGTGACTTACTGATTATCCCAGAAGTCTGCACTAAGATACACATCAGATATTGAGCATCCCCTGCAACAAAAATGTTTTGGTGAGATACTCACAAAGGATAATCACGTCTAGAAAAGGATGCGGTCCTGCCAATTTCCTCATTAGAGCCCTGCAGGTGCAGCAGCTTACTAATAACTATAAAACCACTCCCATTAGATTCACTGAACATGGACAAAGATAAACAAACAGCGATTCCTCCAGAATAACAAAAGGTAGAAATCTTCAACACAATTTGTTAAAATCCCTGAAATGTACAAAGATCACCCAAAGGGGAATGTTTTTTTCTCAACAAAAGTGGAGTTAATCTTTAAGGTATAATTAAACATTTATAGCGCTGCCTAACGGGGGATACATGTTTTATATTACTATGTGATAACAAGACAGCTGTTTTATTTTATTTCACTTTCTGCAGACATGTATATTTATTTTTTTTTTTTGTGTAACAGTGATTTGTACTTTTGCGTGCATATGTTGCCCTGCACACACACATACGAACACAGTCACACATGTAGAGCGCACATGTATGTAAACGATAATGCCACATACTATATACAGGATATCACTGAACATCCCAGAATGAGAGCAGTAATTCGAGGTCCCTCATTTATGGTTAAACACTTCACCACTGGAAGGTTTTACCCTCTTCGCGACCAGGGCATTTTTTGCTATTCAGCACTGTGCTACTTTAATTGCCAATTGCTCAGTCATGCAGCACTGTATGCAAACTAAATTAATATTTTTTTTTCCACACAAATAGAGCTATCTTTTTTTGTTGGTATTTAAATGGACCATTTTTTTTATTATTATTATATAAATGAAAAAAGTCTGAAAATTTTGAAAGCAATATTTTCTACTTTCTGTTATAAAACATATTCAATAAAATCTAATTTCTTCATAAATTTAGGCCAAAATGTATTCCGCTACATATCTTTGGGTAAAAACCAAATGACATTTTTAGGGAAACTATACTGTTGGGGACACTGGTATCGTGTTCAAGATACTGATTCGTACAGACACTATACTAGTAATGGCGGAGATCAGTGACTTATAGTGTGACTATGATGGGGTGGTGGACAGTCTGATGCTAACAGACACTATCTGGAGGGGGCTGACACTGATGTTGCTAATGACACTAATACAATGATAAGTGATAATACTGTACACTGACACTGTTGTAGTGACACTAATGGGTGACAGGGGTGATCAGAAGGGCAATCAAGGGGTTTACTGTGTGCCTAACAAGTGTATGTGTGAAGATCTAACCTGCCGACAAATTCAAGCTGTGTCCAGTCACAGCACAGACCAGCAGGGGGCGACATGCGCACCCAAAAACCAGGAAGTACATGGCTACATACCAGTACATTGCATGCCTGGCTGTGCAACCCGCTAGTAGTAAATGTACTGTTAGATGGCGGCAAGTGATTAAATTTAAACCAAGGAGCTGTAAAGGCATTTAGGCTAGGGTTACAATTGTGGGGTGTTAAAACACATGATCAAGCTGCCTCTACTTTTATTTTGTGTTTATGTGTACTAAAATTAACTGTAGTGTATTTTAAATGGAATATATAGATTTGCTAAACGTTGCACGAATATGCAGTGTAAAAAAAAATTACTCTACAAGGCCTCTATGTTCAGAAAATATACGGTATATTGTATGCTATGGGGCATTTTAAGTAATTTTTTTAGCCAAAACTTGTGTGTGAAAAAGAGAAGTGGCTAAACACTATTTCATTATTATTAAGTGGTCATTACTGGCTTAAGTTAATGGTCATCTTGCTAATAATGTAAGTATCCATCTGAAAGTTTTGTTTTCCTCAACGTGTTTAGTATTGAAGAAAGGAAATGTCTGTAGTAACTGTGCTATTGGAAAACAACAGGATCTGATCAGATATAGTGTTACAGGGAGCTGACACTGTTTACTTAGAGCCCTTTCACACCGGGCCGCCCATAGCATCAGCGGTAAAACGTCGGATTAGCGGCGCATTTCGGCCGCTAGCGGGGAGCTTTTACCCCCCGCTAGCGGCCAAGAAAGGCGTTTTGTCAGCGGTATCCCAGCGCTGCCCCATTGATTTCAATGGGGAGCAGTGGTGGAGGAGCGGTAAACACACTGATCTTTCACCGCTCCAAAGAAGCTGCTGGCAGGACTTTTTTTCCCGTCCTGCCAGCGCAGCGCTCCGGTTTAAAAGCCCTCAGGCTTTCACACTGGAGAACAATGCTGCAGCTGTTTTTAACGCTATAGCGCCGGCAAAACGCCCTCGGTGTGAAAGGGGTCTAAGTCTAGGTTCACATCTATGCAGCTACGTTTGATGCATTTTTCAGGCACGTTTTTCAGTGCATTTTGAGTTTTTAAACCAGCGTTTTTATGTGTTTTTGCATGCAGTTTTCATGCATTTTGCATTTTGTTTTTTTTTTTCTCTTTAAACGCACTGTAAAACACACTGTATAAAGCTGGTTACTAAAGAGGGCACCAGGAAGCTGGCAGCCATGTCCCTAACAACCGATTAGTCATCAGCTGTCAGGGGGGCTCCCGCTGAAAGCTGAATTTAAAAAAAAATGGCGGCAAAAAAATTCCCCAAAAAAATGGCATGGGTTCCCCCCTAAAATCCATACCAGACCCTTATCCGAGCATGCCGCCCGGCAGGTCAGGATAGGAAGGGGACGAGCGAGCGCACCCCCCTCCTCCTGAACCATACCAGGCCGCATGCCCTCTGCGCCCCTGCCAACCCCAAAGTACCTTGCCCCCATGTTGATGAGGACAAGGTGCTCTTTCCGACAACCCTAGTGGGTGGTTGTCGGGGTCTGCGGGCGGGGGGCTTATCGGAATCTGGAAGCCCCCTTTAACAAGGGGACCCCCAGATAACGGCCCCCCACCCTATGTGAATAACAGTAAAAAGTAAAAAAAAAAACAAGCCAGTTTTTGACAATTCCTTAATTTAGTAAAATAGCTCTGAGCCGCCGTCTCTCCTGGTGTCATCTCTCCCGGTGCCCTTGTCTTCTTCAACCACCGTTTTCTCCCCGAGCTGTCATCTCCCAGTGTCGTCTTCTTCCTCGCTGCCGCCTTCTTCCTCTCAGCCACCGGTTACCTGCTTAAAAACAAAAAAAAAACTGGTCTTGTCACAAAGCTGTCGTCCTCCCTTGTTATGTTGTTGGGAAGAGGCCCTTGTCCTCATCAACATGCACTTATCCCCCCCATGTTGAGGGCATGCAGCCTGGTATGGTTCAGGAGGGGGGCTCGCTCATCCCCTCCCTCCTTTGGCGGGGGGTTCCCTCCGTATCCATACTAGAGCCGAAGGGCCTGGTATGGACCTGGGGGGGAACCCCACGCCGTTTTTTTTTGGTCGTGAATTTTTTTGCCGGCAAATAATTTTTTTACATTCAGCTTTCAGCAGGGAACCCCGCTGACAGCTGATGATGCATCGGTTGCTAAGGATGCGGCGGCTGGCTTCCCAGCCCCCTGCTTAGCAACCAGCTATATACAGTGGTAAATAAGAACCGCAAAATACATAAAAAATGCACCACTTGGGTTTCTGGTGCAGCTCCATTAAAGTCTATTAGCCGCAAATCGCAGGAAAAAAGTTCCTGACCCTTTCCAAAAACGCACCAGCCGCAAAACGCATAGATGTGAACTAGTACCATAGGAAACCACGTTAAATGGACTGTAGTGCGTTTCTGCAAACTGCAAAACGCACTAAAAAATGCATAGGTGTGAACGTAGGGTTACACTACTTTTATTATGAAGAATCTATTTTAGATTGTGGGTCCCGAAGAAAAAGTGTCAGTGTGTGCGCTTACCGTTTGCCTTTTTTATACAGACCTCAACAAGAAAAGATTCAGTTGCATCAGCAAAGTGCCTTTCCCTTCCTCTGTTCCCACAGAAAAGGTTGTTGTTTTCTGAATTACATTGTGTGAACGTTATATGGTCAGTTTAGATGTAAATGATGCTTAGCAGAGCTCTTCTATAAATGCCATTTTGCTGATTAGGCCATTAATCAGAGGATTTGATTACTTCTACTTTATACCTCAGTGCAGTCAGTAGTGCCATTTATGCCTTTAGTGCTTTTATTGTCACTGGAGACAAGTGGTCAACTTAATCTTTGTATTAATAAAACACAACGCACATTTCTGGTGATTTATTAATTTTGTGGCTCATTGGGGGGGGGGAATAGCAGAAATTTTTAGTCCTGTATCAATAATGTTTTTGGCACATTTTTAGGTTCTTGGCTGAGCTAATATGATGCAATATATATATATATATATATATATATATATATATATATATATATATATATATATATATATATATATACACAGGGGGCGATTCAGTAAGGGCTAGTTCACACCAGATGCACTGGGGTGTGCTTGCAAACACATTTCCAATGTACAACATTAAAAAAAAAAAGTTCCCTATAAATTCTGTTCACACCAGTACGTTGCATTACAGAAGGCACTACTTTTTTTATAGCGTAGCACAATCGCCTGCAAGCACACATTAATGCAATGCACTGCAAGGCAAAACTTTCAGCTTTATAAAGTTTGGCTTCTTTGAGTCATTCTCCACTTCCTGCCACATGTTCCTGGCTGTAAAACTTTGCAAGAAGAAGAAAAATGACCAGTCTTGGGCACAGATAGACTGAAAAGTATTGTCCAAAATCATTAAATTCTCTATGATTCTAAAGCCTGGTACATACTAACAGGGTTGCATTAAAAAAAAAAGAAAGTTCCGGTCGGAGCCGCTGTACTAACCATCTGACATTAGTACAGCAATCTCCCCCGCTAAGCTGTTGTGTTCTGACAGGAAGATGGCATCCCCCCCGCAACACTCCGGTTAGCAATCCCCGCCATTGGCTGAGCGCTGATTGGTAATCGGTCGGTGCAGGTTTTCCAGCATGCTCGTCAAACAGAAGCCAGACAAATGGCTGGCTTCTGTCGGACAGACCATCATACACATGGGCCTAATGTCGGCTGTCTTTTTTTTGAACCGGCAAATGTCTTCCGACATTCGGCCCCTGGTGTATCCGGTTTAAGCATGAGCAGTACAAGGACAATCTTAAAAAAGGACTGATATGGAAGGAGATTGGTGCCGTCTCTGTCCACGCTGGGAAAGCTTCAACAGATCCCAGCAAAAATGTGCAAGGGAGTCAAAACATTCATTACAACATAAGCAAAAAGATTTGTGTTTAGGTTCTTCTGAAACCAATATTTGATAGGTTTTCATTATTCTTCCAGATGAAATCGGTAAAATGTTATTAAACCTAATAGTAAAAAAACGTAATAATAATAATATAGCCAGACTTACATTGTATCTGGTTTGGTAATACATGTTGATATCAGCAACTTCCATCTATCGCAGCGGTGGCAAGGCGTCCATAAGGGCGCACGGGCACCACCCCCTCTCTCCAGCCACCTTCTCTATAACCAATGGATAGATTCATGCATAGCATGAATATATCTATGGACGCCGCTACCACCCCCTCTTTGGGCGCCGGATGCTTGAATTACAGCGGCGGGGGGTGTTTTTGAAGCACTTGATTAGAGCCATAGGCTCTAATAGGCGTCAAAAAAGGTGACCTGCAAGCGCCATGCTTGGCGCTCGCAGTTCACCCAGGTGTGTTAGAACAGCGAATTAATATTTGCTTTCCTAACATTGAACCGCCTCTCCGCCAATCAGGTGCTTGGGTCTGTTACCCCTCACCTGAGTGGCTGAAACGCCTAAAGGGGGGGACGGGAGAAGACGCATGGAGGACACCGCTTACCGCCATTACCTGCTTCCCAACCAAGACAGAGTAAGTGCCGGGCAGATGGCGAGCGGGCGGTGGGGGGGGTCACAGTGGCAGCATTTGATGGCACAGTGGCAGCATTTGATGGCACAGTGGCAGCATTTGATGGCACAGTGGCAGCATTCGATGGGCACAGTGGCAGCATTCGATGGGCACAGTGGCAGCATTCGATGGGCACAGTGGCAGCATTCAATGGTTACAGTGGCTGCGTTTGATGACACAGTGGCTGCGTTTGATGACACAGCGGCTGCGTTTGATGGCACAGTAGCTGCGTTTGATGAGCACAGTGGCTGCGTTTGATGGGCACAGTGGTGGCAATTGATGGGCACAGTGGTGGCATTTGATGGGCACAGTGGCGGCATTTGATGAGCGCAGTGGCTGCTTTTGATGGCACAGTGGCTGCGCTTGATGGGCACAGTGGCGGCATTTGATGGGCACAGTGGCTGCAATTGATGGGCACAGTGGCTGCAATTTATGGGCACAGTGGCTGCAATTTATGGGCACAGTGGCTGCGTTTGATTGGCACAGTGGCTGCAATTGATGGATTTTTTTTTCAGAATTTTTCAGTTTGTTTGCGCCCCCCAAAATTTTGAGCACCAGCCACCACTGTATCTTAGGATTGTTTTATTATATTACCTAAGTATACTAATGTATTACCACTTCAGTGCTCACTACGTCCTACAACCAATGGTGTTCACATAATATTCAAAGTGATCCTGCCCTCCTCAAGCGGGGAGTCTTTGGAAACAACTGTAAAAAAACACAGGAGGGCGCAAACGCCTAGTGTATTACCATCATCAAATTTTATTAAATATAAAAGCCAAAAACATACTCACAAGCACGAGAAGGTGCAAGCATATCAAAACAGCGCCATCTTTAGAGTGATACAATACTAGCTGCAGTTAGAAGACAAACATAATTCAGGGGACATGCCCCTGAAACGCATCAGAATTCCAACCACAGCTAGTATGGCAGCACCCTGGGAGTTGTTTTGATACACTTGTACCTCCTCATGCTTATATATTTGGCGTATGTTTTTGGCTTTTATATTTAATAAAATGTGATGATGGTATGGCACTAAGTGTTTGCGCCCTCCTGTGTTTTTTTAAAATTACCTAACTATACTTCCTTTACTGGGGTAGCTCTGATCATTAACTGTGTTTCCATGGAGCCTTGCAGCATGCCCTTCCTACCTATAGTCTAAGGCCCCTTTCACACGAGGCGGACTCCGTTTCCACGGAGCCCGCCTCGGTCCGCCGGCTCAGCGGGAGATCAGTCCGTTCATCTCCGCTGAGCCGGCGGATGACAGGTCCCTCTCTGCTCACTGAGCGGGGAGGGGCTTGTCAGGCGCCGCTGCCACCTATGGAGGGATCGGATGAAAACGGACAGCATGTCCGTTTTCATCAGATCTCACCCGATCCGATCCGCCAGCGACGGACCTGGACGTAGAGACATCCATCTGCTTTTAGCAGATCGGACCGGGTTGGAGGTCAGCGGACATGTCTCCGCTGACATCCGACGCTCCATAGGCTAACATGGAGCGCCCGTTCAGGTCCGCCGTCAAAACTGACAGGCGGACCTGAACGGTCCGATCGTGTGAAAGGGGCCTAATACAGTGGTCATCAACCCTGTCCTCAGGGCCCACTAACAGGCCAGGTTTTAAGTATTACCTTGGGGAGATGCAGACTAGAATACTGCAATCACTGAGCAGCAAATGATATCACCTGTGATGTATTTCAGTTATCTTGCAAACCTGGCCTGTTGGCGGGCCCTGAGGACAGGGTTGATAACCACTGGTCTAATACACACCACCAGATTGGAGCCGCGGTACTAACACTCCCATGTTAGTATGCATTCTCCCCTACTGTGCTATTGTGTTCTGACAGGGGGACGGCCCCTCGCCAGAACACTCCGGTCAGCACTCTCAGCTGTTGGCTGAGAGCGCTGATTGGAAGCCATTTTTCGGTCATGAGCCTTTGAGCCTAATGGCCGGCTTCTGTCAGACCGGCTGCCATACACACAGGCCAATGCCAGACGACATTTGTCCCATGTGTACTAGGCTTATGGCTCACCACACCATACAATCTGACCATACATGCCTATACAATCAACTTAAGATTCACCAAAACGAAATAATATGGAGTATAAAAAGATAAAGAATGGGGTGAATGGCGCTCCCTTTTGGGGGGTATGTAAATTGTATGTGCAACATCAGTGCTAGCAGAACCACTGTGATAATAAGTTCATAATAAAATAAATTAAATGAAATTAAAACAACCCCCTGTAAACATATACCTGTGTAAACACTAATTGTTTAGTGCAAAAATCTATTAAAACACATAGTAAATAAAAATATAAGTGATACGTCAAACCACCATTTATAAATAGAACATGGCACCCGCATGTATACTGGGGTAATCCAAGGTGCTGAACATATGTGCAATACGTGCCACAAAAAAATGTTGATACTATAAAAAAACACAAAAAAAAAAAAGAAAAAGTGAAAGAGACCTCAATGCTCCAAAAAATAGTTTTTTTTAAAAAAGGAAATGTTTTTATATATTTGTGTGTCAGAAAAGTTCCAAACAGTCTGGTGACTCTTGTGCTCAGAAAAAGATGGGTGACTTCTGTGCTCCCCCTATGGCTCCCCACTCACCGGCTCCTTATGCCCCTGCAGGGGTGACAGGCAATATGGGATATCATAGGCAGTCTTCACAGATGGTTTCCTGTAGTCACTGTAGCAATGGTTCTTGTTTCCCTTGTTTCCGCTACTCCAGGACATCCGGATCAGTCATCTGTGCACCATAGCCTCCGCCACCACATCCAAGAAGGGGATCACCAGAGATCAGTCCTGTCTCCATGTGTTCATCTCTAGGGCCCTATAGATCTCCTGCACTTACTGAACACAGGAGGTTGGCCCCTTGGCATGGGCGCCATTCAGAGAATGCGAGGCATCATACTCTATCTTGTCCAGGCTGGCCTCTCAGCATGGGAGATGGAAGAAAGTGGAGATCACTGAAGTAGCGGTGTCTGCTTTAGTGATTTCCAGCTTGCCGGTGCATTGGTCAGGTATAGTATATACATAGTTAGATAGAGGCATAGTGGACCAATGTAATTACCGTATTTATTGGCGTATAACACGCACATTCATTTTAAGGGGGACGTTTCAGGAAAAAAAACTTACATTTTAAATAAGGAACTTTGAGGCAAAATAAGGGTCAGTGCCCATCTGCAGCCTCACCATTGCCATCAATGCAGCCTGATCAATGCCCATCTGCAGCCTCACAAGTGCCATTAATGCAGCCTCACCAGTCCACATCAATGCAGCCTCACCAGTCCACATCAATGCAGCCTCACCAGTCCACATCAATGCAGCCTCACCAGTCCACATCAATGCAGCCTCACCAGTCCACATCAATGCAGCCTCAGCAGTCCACATCAATGCAGCAGCCTCACCATTGTCATCGGTGCAGCCTGATCGATGCCCATCTGCAGCCTAGAGGGGGACCGGGAGGGGAGTGGGACGAGCGCCGACAGATTGCTTACAGTAAGAATCTCCTATGATAGACAGAACAGTGGTCTAATGGCGGCACAGGAGACCTGACTTCCTATTACAGAGGCCGCCAAGTAAACAGAAGTTTCTCAGTAATCTGACGGCGCTCGTCCCGCCCCCTTCCCTGTCCCCTCCGAGGCAGCTAAAATTGAAGTATTGGCGTATAACACACACACGCTATTTGCACCCAATTTTCATGGTGAAAAAGTGAGTGTTATACGCCAATAAATACAGTATGTATAATATAGCCATGCCTGGAATTTGTATTTACATTTGGTGGCTGCATTAGTTTTATTTTTTCAGGATATTTTTCAGGATATTTTCAACAAGTACACAAAATACTTGGTAATCGTGCAAAAAAAAAGGAAGTCTTTGTAACTTTTTCCAAACTCAAATGAAAGCGCAATGAACCGTATCTTGCTTGTGTAAACTTCCAGTCCCATCAGTCCACCTTGTAATCGAAATGAACAACAGCCTGTGTGACAAACAGGGCTGGCCCTGTAAATACTGCGGAGGAAAAAGAGGCATAGACACAAATGGGGGAGATTTACTAAAACTGGTACACTCAGAATCTGTTACAGTTGTGTGCGGTAGCCGATCAGCTTCTAACTTCAGCATGTTCAATTACCCTTTGGGTAAATAACCCCCAAAGGGACAGGAAGTGTTATTTACAGGCTTACCAAGTAAAAAAATGGGAAAAACACATAAAAGTAAACAAATATAGGCACTACAGCTAAGGACTGCTTTAAAGTGGTTGTATACCCTAATTTGTCATTTTTACATCCCGATAAGCCTATAATAAGGCTTTTTGGTAGGTAAAATTAATATCACCTAAACCTGTATGGTTTAGGAGATATTCCCTTTGCATGCAGCCGCTGACGTCAACGGCGCATGCACTCTGAATGCCCGGGCTGAAGGGTCGGCAGAAGCTGCTGGACCTTGCCGGGAAGAAGACTCCCACATGCATGTGCGGGAGTGACGTCATCGCGGCTCCGGCCACTCACATCGCTGGACCCGCGAACCCGGAAGAAATGCTGAGGACAAGATGTCAGATCCCTTGGCGTTTACCAGGCTGCAATACGGGAGCTTCGATCTAAGGTAAGTATTTCACAATGAGCTAGTAAGCGGTGCATACTAGCTCATTATGCTTTTGCCTTGCAGGGTTTATTTTTTTCTTTTTTTTTTTTTAGATGTGCGGGTATACAAACGCTTTAATATCAGTGAGATATGCTGTATTACAGTAGTGCATGGATGACAAAGAGAAAAAGACTGATCTCTGTTTTCTTAATTTTCAAATCTGACAGTACCAATGTAAATAATGTATAAAGCATTCAAACCTCTGCATTCCAAATGATGTGAAGACACAGCCTACTATTCATCTGACTTAGCTGACAATTTTTAGTATATTGGCATGATTGCAACGGAAGTTATGATCACGCATCACTGGAACCACCTGACGGACAGGCTGTGTGCAATGACAGAAACATTTCCTCTTCAGACTTCTATATTTACACCGGTTTTTTTTCTCTAGATAAAGACAGACATGACTGAAGTCAAGTAGACCACAATATAAGTTTTGTTGTTTTTGCATGCACTATTTGGAACACTTAAAGCGGTTGTATACCCACAAAAAAAAACAAAAAACTGTAAGGCAAGCAATGGCATAATGAGCTAGTATGCACTGCATACTAGCTCATTATGAAATACTTAGCTTGGAACGAAGTGACTGCATCGCCTCCCAGTCACCACTGATGTAGCGGACATGTTCCCTCTGCGTTTCTTCCAGGTTCGCGCTTTCGGTGCTGTCAGTGGCCGGAGCCGTGATGACGTCACTCCCGCACATGCGTACGGGGGTCCTCTTTCTGGCATGGAGCTCTGATTTTCCGGCAGGACCCTCCAGACCTTCAGAGTGCATGCGCCGCTAATGTCAGCAGCTGCATGCAAGGTGAAAATCGCCTAAACCGTACAGGTTTAGGAGATATTCATTTTACCTACAGGTAAGCCTTATTATAGGCTTAGCTGTAGGTAAAAATGTGAAAGTGGGGTATACAACCGCTTTAAAGTGACACAAATCTCTTGTTTTAAAATGAAATCTAATTATATATTCCTAACTCAAAAATGTGCAATCTATCCTGTCCACATTCCTTTTTCTTTTTGCTGTGAACCGATTTCCTGTTAGTGGGTGGCTACCTTTGTTCTCCATGGTCCCCCGATGTATGAATAAATGTAGCCACCCTGTCTTGCTCACTCCCAAGGTGGACTGTGGGCTACGTAATTTGTAGTGTGCAAAGAGCTGTGCATATGACTAATGTGCACTGCGCATTTCAAAGAAACAATAACAGTAAGAAACAATTTTATGAAAAATAGAATACAGGACCATTAAGTTGTGGATGTGCATGGATTATTTTTGGAGAATAAGGATGTCATTTAGTTTTGCTTTAAAGTGTATACATTATCTGGTCAAGTTAAAATCATATGTTCATTTCCACATTGTATTTCAATTATTTCTAGCCTAGTCCTATTGATCTGTACAATCTTGAAGTTTGTAAAGTGAAGATCCACACACATTTACTTTCTTGAATTCTGTGACATATTCACTATGCCCTTTTGATAGGCACTGCTGTGTTACACATTTCACAGAGCCTGCCTTCTGAATTACAGAGCTGATAGGAGGAGTTTCAGGAGGCGGAGTCAGTACAGGAATCACTGTTGCAAGCAGCAAGGTACCATGGGATATGTAGTCCTTAAAGTGGTTGTATACCTGCAAAAAAAACAAAACCTGTACGGCAAAGGCATAATGAGCGAGTATGCACCGCATACTATTTAGTATGAAATACTTACCTTAGAACGAAGCTCCGGCATCACCTCCCAGTCCCCGCTGAGGGAGCTGGCATGTTCCCTCTGCGTTTCTTCCGGGTTCATGGCTTCGGCGCTGTGAGTTGCCAGAGCCACGTCGACGTCACTCCCGTGCATGCGCGCTGGAGTCCTCTTTTTCGGCAATGAGCTCTGATTTTCCGGCAGCATCCGCCGGACCTTCAGGGCATATGTGCCGCTGACGTCAGTGGCTGCATGCAAGGTGAATATCCCCTTAACCGTACAAATGTGAAAGGTGGAGTATGCAACCGCTTTAAAAGTGAATGTAAACAGCAGAGGAGAAGCTGTGAAGTATGTTGGAAAAACAGGAAGTTGTGGAAAGAGATGTCCAGCAGAGAGGCAGAACTCTTAACATAAAAGGAGATTTTTAAAGTAAGCTTATATTGGATGCCAATAATACCTATTAATTTTGTTTTGCTATTACAATGCTGATGTTATAAAATGAAATTTGTGTATGCAGTGACCATATATTTCCTTTAAGTTTCCAAAAAGCTTTGGTTTGGTAAGGAAATGCTTGCCTGTGACTAGGATTGATTCCATAATTGTGTGAAGTGATCTTTTCACCTCCAGCAGCACTTTGGGCCCCAGGAAGGCAGGCATAGTGGGATGTTATACTGAACACACTGCTATCTGTGTCATAAAAGGTCCTCAGGGGCTTAAAAGCAGGGTTCCAGCCTTTTTTGTGTGTATTAAAAGTCAGCAGCTACAGAAAGTGTAGCTGCTGACTTTTAATAAACACACTCACCTGTCCCGCAGTCCAGTGATGCGTCCGCCTGGACCCTTCATACTCTCTCTCTCCTCTCCCAGCGCCAGCATTACAACTGTGGGCACCCAGCTGTGACAGCTTGCGGCTTCACAGCCGGGTGCGCACTGCACATGAGTGAGTCACGCTGCGCCTCCTTAATGGTCGGGCAATCTTCTGGGACCTGTGACATGTCCCAGAAGATTGCAGGGAGGGAGGGGGAGAGGAGAACTTTTGGTCAGATCGCCTAGTCGTTCCAACCAGGAGTGGAAGCGGGTACCTGTCAAAATTAGGAACCCGTTCCCCCCCAAAACATTGACAGGCCGAATGTGGCATGGGGGGGAGGCATGCTTAAAGAGGAACTTCCCCTTTTTGGGTGGAGCTCCCCTTTAAAAGAATAATTAAAGGGCAAAACTATATTTATATAGGGTTGATGGATTAGAACCACTGTCAGATTTTTATTGCTGTTTCCCAATGGAGAGATTCACTCTCTCTGTGAGCTGTATTTTAAAAAAATATACAGAGCAATTTGTCCTGGGAAACTGTATGTACATTCACTCTGTGCACAGAATGGTAAAATAGAATGTTATTTGGCTTTTTTCTCTCCAGGTCAGATGTTTCTCATTCATAAGAATATCATGGGTCGGGAAAATACTGCATCCATCATGGCCATTACATAGAGCTGATGATCATTAGAAAGAAATACTTATTTACGATGATCGCCAGCTCCCACTTGTGGTCATAATGCAATATTTGCCTGATTCACACTATTCTTATATCTATCTCCCCAATATGGAGATTCGCACTTTCTCTCTCTCCAATTGTCTCTAATTGTCCTGAAATGAGGGTAAGTCAAGCATGTTTATTTGCCAGTGGAGCAAGGATAGAGTGGAGATCTTTCAATTGGGTCATGTGCTCCCATGAAGACTGTCTAAGAGAAACATTGAAAGATTTCTTCCCACTTCCTGTTGAGTCTAAAGGACAGGAATTGAAGGGAAATTTCCAAAGCCGCTATTTTTTGTTACGTTGCTGACTTGTTACTGACTCTGCACAGTTCACCAGCTCAGGGCTGTTCCTTCTTCCCTCTGAGCGCTACTATAGCCTTGGCACTCAGTTCTCCTGTTTCATCTCCTCTTTGCCCCAATGCTGTTGGATGCCTCTCCCGGTGATACAGTGCCATTAGTTGTAGGATGGTACGCAGGCTGCATAGCATCATCCATTTCCATGGTGAAACCAGCAAGGCCACACAGTGTCATTAGTTCTCACAGTGCGGGCAACTGCGCTGCGCATGTGGGTCTTCCTTGCTGAGTCACATATAGGAAGGGGCTAGTGTGTGGCCAGGTCAGTATGATGGAAATTTCCAGCAGGAATTTCTAGTTCATTTACATTATGCTTATTGACAGCACACATTGTGTAGGAAAAGTCCAAGGACAACTCCCATAGCATCATTGGTACTGGGCCTCTTTCCTGATTAGATTTGTTCAGCCTATTTTCCTGCCACTGATATCAGTGCAGTGATATTATTTCCCTTCCAGTGTCTACACTTACACACTGGCATTTTTCCGTGACAACACCTACATAGTAACAATTTTTCCTTACAGTGACATCACTGATGCAGATACATTTTTTCTTTAGAGTGACATCACTGATTAAGTGATATTTTTTCTGCCAGCGACAGCACTAATGCAGGAACATTTTTACCCTTCCAGTGGCAGCACTGCTAAAGGAACCCCCCCCCCCCACATTGATCCCAGTTTATTTATTTCTTCGCCTTTGTCATTGTTAGTCCCATATGTTGAACTGCTATTAATCTCTCTAATTTGCTGAGGTATGGCACAACCATTGGCACCATTTTGATTCCATTCCTCCAAACTTGCTCATCCACACTATATTGCCAAAAGTATAGGGCCACCCCTCCAAATCATTTGGTGGAGGTGGGTTATAGTGGCCCTTTATTTCCAGTAAAGGGAACTCTTAAGGTGTCAGGATACCAAGACATTTTGGACAATTTAATGCTCCCAACTTTGTGGGAACAGTTTGGGGATGGTACCCTTCCTGTTCCAACATGACTGCACACCAGTGAACAAACAAAGTCAATTAAGAAATTGGATGAGCAAGTTTTTGGTGGAGGAACTTGATTGACCTGCACAGAGTCCTGACCTCAACCCGACAGAACACCTTTGGAATGAATTCAGGCGGAGACTGCGAGCCAGGCCTTCTCATCCAACATCAGTGCCTGACCTCACAAATGCGCTTCTGTAAGAATGGTCAAACATTCCCATAGACACACTGCTAATCCTTGTGGACAGCCTTCCCAGAAGAGTTGAAGCTGTTAAAGCTGCAAAGGGTGGGCCAACTCAATATTGAACCCTACGGACTAAGACTGGCCGACCATTACAGTTCATGTGCGTGTAAAGACAGGCGACCCAATACTTTTGGCAATCTAGTGTATGTTTGAAGCTTTTCTAGCCACTAGGAAACATGTACAGATCAAGACTCCTGACCTTGTTCTATCTAGTCTGTATGCTTGTTTCAGATTAGGGCCTAAAAAAAGACTGAAAGCTGAGCCAGCCAGTTAGTGTTTTCATAAACGGGTCAGCAATGGGGTCTTCATTGTTCTCTCTGTACATGTTTCCCCAACACAACTGGAGAAAAAAAATCCCAGCTCAAGTACTTTTCTTTTACAAACAGCCCTGCAGCTGTTAAAATGAAAAAGCAGATTTTGCCGCAATACTCATCCTCCCTGGAGAGTAGAACGAAGATTGAAACAAAACAAAAGGTACAGCGGTGCTCCAAGACGGTGGGGTGGGGTTGGCAATCTCTGATAAAGAACAAATCAGTACTCTTGTAACATACCAGTGCCACTTTCTTGTAAACTCTCCATCTGAAATGTATTTGCTACAGATATCATTTGTGTAAATTGTCGTTGCTTTGGGGTGGAACTTTTAGATTGTAAGCTCCCATGAGCAGGGCCTTCTAATCCCTCTTGTACAGAATTGTAATGTAACTGTATTGCCTCCCTCCATTTCGTAAAATTCTTCATGCTTTATACATTGAAGATAAGGATGAAAGGGTACTTTTATTTTATTATATTTTAAGAATAAAATAACACCAACAAATCACAGGTTTTCTATAAAGTTTTATTTGGTTTTACACATGGTTTTTAAGGTAGTTTTAAGGTATAGTGCTGCACCTTTTTTCACCTGCATATACACTACATCCTGTATAAAAATAATAATAATAGCAGTTTACTGGGAATTTTGTCTTTAGATTGGAATTTCCTTTTAAAAGTATTATTTTTTAGTCTGATGATAAAATGCCTGTTTCTGAAATAAATCAGATAAAAACATTTTTTAGGATAATGGCTGTGGGATGAAGTTGTCTTATAAATAATGCACTGAACAGTCTTAAGTGTGTTCTTGTAAATGATTGTGCATTTTGCTGTAAACAGTCATTTTAATGCAACTGTTTTATTAATGAGCCTTCCGGTTCCATTCCACCAACATCCTGGCTACATACAATCCCAGCGACCAACATGTAATGTTGATGGAAAGACTAGAACATTAACACAAATCATCAGGTCATGAATCTAGAAAATATAACAATATGATGTTGTCTTAAAGGAGTTGTAAAGTCTCAAGGTTTTTCACCTTAATGCATTCTATGCATTAAAGCGGGATTCGGGCCTAAAAAAAAAAAAAAATTAAAAGTCAGCAGCTACAAATACTGTAGCTGCTGACTTTAAATAAGTACTTACCAGTCCTGGGTGCCCGCGATCTCGGGTCCCAGCACCGCCATCCTAGGTGCCTTGCGGCTTCACTGCCAGTTTCCTACTGCGCACACGCGCGAGCGGCGCGGCGCTCTGTGAATGGCCCCGTGGTGTTCTGGGAACACACACAGTTCCCAGAAGACAACGGGGCCGCTCACCGAGGAGCAGAACACGCCGCGGAAAAGGAAGAGGCAGATTAGGAAGACTGCCTAGCAACAAGGGTTTAGGTAAGTTTAAAAAAAAAAAAATTTTATTCAAATGTTTTTTTTAAATTTTTTTTAGGATTTTTGGTGTAACTTTTTTTTTCAGGGTGTCCCTCCACTTTAAGATGAAAAACTTTCTGTGCTGCAGAAGCCCCCCAGAGCCCCCCCCCCCCCTCTTTTTCTTACCTGAGCCTGATCGTTCCAGCGTTGAGGACGAGCACAGCAGACCTAGCCACTGTCTCGGGTCCTCATTGGATAGAGATAGCAGTAGGAGCCATTGGCAATCAAATCCAGTGACACGGGGGGTGGGGCCGAGTCCTGTTGTCTATGTCAATGGACGCAGCAGCAGGACTGAAGAGTGCCCCCATGGAAATCCGCTCTCCGTGGGACCACTCGCTGAAGAGGAGGAGCCAGGAGCGCCGCTGGTGCACCCCAGAAAAGGAGGATCAGGGCCGTTCTGTGCAAAACCCTTGCACAGAGCAGATAAGTATAGACATGTTTGTTATTAAAAAATTAAAAACGAGCCGTTACAATCACTTTAATTTATGAAGCATTAACACCATCAATAGGAACCAGATGCAACATTGTGTAATACTTCTCAAAAGCCATAATTTTATTAAAGGAAAGGTACTCACAATGTACAGACCAAGTGTCAGGAATCAGGTGCTGGGATAACCAGATAAATGTAGCTACACAAGGAAATGGGGACCAGACCATGTATGTATATCTTTAAAGTGAGACTTATTTACAGTGAATGAAAGATAGTCACACACCAGCAAACAATAAACATGAAAAGCTAAATAAAATGCCTAACCAGCAATCCTAACCACACCTAACTATATATATATAAAATAACTACTGTACACTCACCGGCCACTTTATTAGAATCAATTTCTCGGTGACACAAATTGCTAATCAGCCAAGCACATCGCAGCAACTCAATGTATTTAGGAATCTAGACGTGGTGAAGACGACTTCCTGAAGTTCAAACCGAGCATCAGAATGGGGATAAAAGACAGAAGGCACTAATGATTGGTCTTTTTTTATATATATATAGATAAAAGTACTGCTGTAGGCAGGAGTGTGGGACATCAACATGCGGGGACATTATTTACTTGGGAATCTATTCTAATAGTTTAATAGTTTTTAAGCACTACCCAGTCTCCCCTACCTAAATGCACCAATGCTAATTATACCACTGTGAGGACTTACTGACAGGTGTGTGGGCTTGCTGGCGGGCAGAAAAGTGGGCTTCCTGATCCGTGTTGCCAACCGTCAGTATTTTTACTGGCAGCCAGTGAAAAACAGGCAGTTTTCTCCTGCCAGTAAATGCCAGTAAAAAGGAAAAAGTTGGCAGTAAAAAAATATGGCTGTGATGTTCGGCTCGGTCCAGAGCAGTCCGAGACCATCCGGGTGCCTGCTAAAGTGTGTTCAGGCAGCTCTGGTGGGGGTGATGGAGGAATCCATCCACCCAACTGAACCCCCCCCCCCGTACACACAATCGGACTTTCCAACAACAAAACCGTGGCTTTTTGTTTGAAGGATGTTGGCTCCAACCTGTCTTGCATACACACGGTCACACAAATGTTGGCCAACAATTATGAACGTAGTGACGTACAAGATGTACATGATGTCTCCATTACGAACGCTAGTTATATCTCCGGCTCATACTTGATTCTGAGCATGCGTGGACTTTTGTCCGACAGACTTGTGTACACAATTGGAAAATTTGTTGGCGGAAAATCCGATTGTGTGTACGGGGCATTACTTCGGAAGAAACCATGCATAGGAAGCACAAGATGACTTGTTTAAACAACATATTTTTTTGCAGAAATAATGTTTTCTGTAGAATTTTCCAACACCTCTCTCCACCCCCCCATAAAATGTAGTGATTGCATTACTGATTTCATTATGATTTCTTTTTCTGGAATTGTTTATTCACTTCCTCCAGCAGGGACAAAACATTTATAATGCATTCATTTTCTGCTATATTGTATTTAATTGTTTTGGTAACTTTCCATTATCAGCCTTCTTTAAGATAAAATGCTACTTACCAGGAGAAATGAGAAACATATATATTTACGTAGTTTAAGGGAAAAGTAGCGATCCAGCAAAATATTCTGTGTTTTGTAGCTCCCAAATGGAAAATTCCTTCATTAGAAGAGAATATAATAGCAAAAGAATCATAAGAATATTGGTGCTGATAGTGTAAAAGTGGGGGCAGCGTTAGTCACGGAAGGGACAGCAACATGCTTACAGCAATTGGGAGGGTTTTTTTAACACCACAAGCAGGAAACTCTCCTCATAGAAGACTGAGGCATTGAAACATTAAAACCACATCCCTCTGCCTCCTTACTGCTTCTGTGGACAGGGCCAGATATCACAGTGCCAAATCAGAAGATGAGAGCGGAATCAGTAGATAATAATTAAAAAAATGGAAAAGTATAGATATAGATAAAAAGAAAAGTTTGTGAATTAAAGGGAGTTTGTGTCATCCGCTACCACCGTGGGTGCCCCCCCCCCCCCTGGAATCGGCAAGGTACTGACACTGGCCACTAATTTAGCACAAGGCGTTTATGAACACTGTCATTGATTGATAATGCATTAGTGGCCAGTAGCAGTTGATTAACCCCTTTGTGCTGCATAAGTGGCCAGTGTCAGTGTTAACCTATTCCTGCTGCAATACAAAGGGGTAATTAACACTGCCACTGGCCGCTACTGCATTAGTGATCAATAGCAGTGTTCATTAACCCCTTGAGCTGAATTAGTGGCCAATGTCAGTGTTAATTTAGCTCCTTCATGCTGCATGGTTTTAAATTAGCATATCACCACTAACCATCTATGCGGGGGGTAATATTGCAGCTACTGCACCAATGCTGGGGATTATTATTGCAGAAACTGACACCAATATTGAGGATTATTATTGCAGAAACTGACACCAATATTGAGGATTATTATTGCAGAAACAAAATGTGCCAAATGTGGCAGTGGAAGGGGGAAGGTTGGTTATCACGCTTTATGTGATAATGACTAAGCTCCTCCCCTTCAAGACATAATCGAAAAGGGGCGAAGCATTGGTGACCTTAAAATGAAGCCTCCCCCCCCCCCCGAAAAAAGTTCTGCGGACGCCCATGGCTACCACTGTCAGTGACACCAATTCTTCCAGATCCGGGGCAATCCTTTTCCGCCAGATGGTCACTGATAATGTAACACCTATGCATGCACACAGGTGTTACCCTGTCTAGATCAGGAAAGGCAAAGATGATAGTAAACCACCTGATCTCTAGTCTGCACCTAAGGTCCCTTTCACACGGGACAGACTCTGGCTGCGATCCACTGTCTGGTGATCCCCCCCGAGCAGGTGGATGACAGGTCAGGTGCTCGCTCCGCTTATGCAGAGCAGACAAGGACACAGCCTGCTCTCCTGTATGGGCAGTCGGACGTAAACAGACTGGCTGTCCATTTACACCCAACTAATTGTCTGGCATTACACATTTTACAATGTATGTTTGGGTGGTCGGCAGGGTGGATTTGAGTTAAATCACTAGTAAAAAGGCTTGATTTAAAGCAACTCGATTTAAATAATTTTTAAAGATCAACTGTCATCTCTGTCCCGCAGCAGCTCCTCCTCTGACCCGCTGTTGACTCGTGGACAGTCCTATTCACTTTAATGGGACAGCTGGTGATGCGGCGGTGACAAGAAGAGGGATATGGCGGCAGCAGGTGAGTGGATGCCTGCTAACAGGAGCTGCCATGGTGGATCTGAAATGACATGTGCTCTTTAAGTGTATGGACGCATTCTTGCTGGTAGTTGGAATCTTTAATATTTGCAAACAAAATGAAGGTTTCCTATTTAGAATAATAAGCTGTCAGGTTAGTAAAACAGTGATATCAGAACCGATTCAATCATACAGTTTGTAGTGTACATACAAAAAATTCCTGAACTTTGTTTTATCTCATGGTTACTGTTAATTTTGTGAATGCATCAATGCAGTGCATGTTATCTTAGCTTGCAGAGCTTGGATTCATTGAGTTTACCAAAAATGTAAATATTGCAGAATATACAGCCTCATACTTCATAACTAAGCTCCATTTCATGCTGAATAAATGAAATTAATAATGTATCTTAAAAAGAAAACTATCTTTAGATAGATTTTTACTCCAAAAGCATTTTAATAAAATAAATGTGATAAAAATCCCAAAAATCCGATTTAAATCAAACAAAATTTGATTTGTTTGGCTTTTTTCTTAAAAATCATTGATTTTTATCCACCCTGGTGATCAGTCTTACTGTGTTATATAAGATGGAGGCATACACTGTGACTTTCTGCTTCTCAGGACGTCACGTGATGATGAAACGCGTCAAGCGGAACACATGGTGCGTGGAACACACGCAAATTACTAAGCAGCTTCCCAGTTTTGACCGGGCAGATCGGGTAAATGTTACCCTGCATGTTTTTTTTGAATCAGCTTCTGTATGCGATTGTTTTTTTTCACAAATAAATCAAAGGTTTTACACACTATGGGAGGATCCTAATATATCCTGCAAATTAATTAAGCGCTCAAAATATCACCCCTAAAGCAAAAGCTCATTTTTAATGGAAAGCCTTGAAGCAAAAAAAAAAAAAAAAAAGGAGAAGTTTTCAATGAATGCAAAAAAATAGCAGCCAAAAATGAACTTGAGTCAACTACAAAATAAAATGGAAAAAAAAAGCCCCCAATAATAGAATTGTAAAAAAGAGCAAAGGGGTTGGTTGCCCAAAGAGCTAGCAATCAGAATTAAAGTATAGTTTCCTAACCTTGATCTCTCACCATGCAGTTTATCAGCTTACTCTATGCTTTTCCTAATAAAGCTTACGATTCACTGACACTATGGCTGCTCAAACTATATAGGTATGGAAATAAAATATTGGAAGCTAGCAAGTGCACTTATATATATTATAATTAACTGCTTTGCTGAAAAAGGCCTTTATTTACTGAGCACAGTAGCATAATCGGAAATGTACACACCCAGCTAAATGACCTACCTCATCTGTTCAAATGGGTCCTTTGGAGCTTCAATCTGAAAGAGTGAGTATAAAGTAAAGCAGCTTTTTCTTTGCTTATTTGTTTCAAAGCCCGTAATACTCTCTAGGATGACATTGTCATTGGTACATTTTATATACAAGTGTTTGCAAAGACACAGCAAAACAGGTTGCTCATTGGATGATTTTCCCTCACCTCTTGTTCTTGTTACAGCTCAAAGTTTTGGATCTCACGTTACTTTCTGTACAAGAGACAGGAGACACCAGGCAAATAGGGTGATTCTCCACAATAATAACACAAACAGCAAATAAAACCACACAAATATTTAAACCCTTCCACATTCTATCCAAAAGTAATAAAACAGTTTAGCTTTACATACACTTTAAATGTATATCTGTAATGTAAAGATTTTATATAAGTACTACAAAAGATATAAAATGTCAGTTAAAAAGCATATAAGCAACCAATATATGCTACTTCTTGCTCTAGCCCTGTAAATTAATATTGACTACAACATCACCCATATGAGGTATAAAAAAAAATGATCTAAAAGGAAATTTGTTGGTGAACTTATTAGTAAAACACAGCCCCGCATATCTGTATTGTAAATTAATATGGTAATCAATGATGTTAATATTATATAACCTATTTGCGTTTGTCTAAAGATGTATTTATTTATTTTCTTTCAGGTGTGCTTGCTGATAGCTTTCCTGTGTGTGAGGAATTCTGTTTGGACAGACTACAGCACCTACCGCTATTTTGAAGTTATTACGATATGCTTTATGATATTAATACTTGTCTTCTATGCGGTGTCCCTGTTCCGGATATACAGAATGCTGACTTGTGTCTCATGGCCATTGACGGTACGTACTTAAATGAAAACATTTGTACCAAATTTCTTTAAAGGAAAATATACAGAAGTCAAGGCAATAATAAAAAAGGTACTTCAACCTAAGACTCTGAATGGTGCCTTATATCTTTAGGACTTCAGCAGTAAGATGTCCCAGGTGGAGTTGTCAGCTCTGCCCTTATTGCCATCACCACAATTGAGTGTCGTGTTCACTGGTACAGTATCCCTTCTGTTGCATTCTCCCTAAAAAAAATAAAAGTTCAGGAGGGAGAAAGCTGTTACCAGTGGCTTAGGTTTTTGGTGGAGCTGGGAACTGAGTGAGCCTATTGGCATCTTTTCTGAAGTGCACTGTATGGGTAGAGGGGCTGCAGGTAAAAAGTGGTAGTAAGCCACAAAAAAGAAAAACTCCAGCAAAATGGTCCCCTGCAGGATAATAGCATAATGTGTTAGTATGCATCGCATACTAGCACATTAGGAAATAGTTACCTTAGAGTGAAGTCCTCCAGCGGTACACTGTCACTGCTGAGGGCTGCCATCTTCACTCGTTTTTCTTCTGGGCTCACAGGCTTTGGCTGCTTCACCGGCCACACCGCAATGACCTCATGGCTGCAGCAAGGCTCTCTCAATGGATGGCACACTGGCCATTGATTGCGCAGTGCGCATGCACCGGTGACGTCACTGGCTGCTGCTATAGTAAATATCTCCCAAACAGTGCACAATTAGGAAGTATTTACTTTACCTACAGGTAAGCCTTATTTTAGGGTTACCTGTAGGTACAAGCAAACAGTGTGGACTTTACTACCACTTTAGTGATCCCTGATAAGTGTATGCAAATAATGTCAACCTCAATAATGAACTTCTCTTATTTGCTCCCTTTTGCTGGGTTGAAGATATAATTAAAAACATAATTTTACATTTGTATGATAAGTGTAAGAAATACTTGTTGATCATATTAGAAATTCAGAGCTGTGAGGAACTGAACTTTCTTGAACTCCGGGTTTTCACTTCAACATGGGCCTGAGTTATTTCTCAGGCTTTTTTCACATTTTAGCCCACTTTGGCTACACTTACTGAGGTCGATTCCATCTTCCCGCAGTCACTGAGAGGCTCCCTAGAGCCGCTTTGTTGGTACCAAACTTTTATAAATCTATTTTTATTTTTTGTTTACTATTTTAATGCACACATGATTGCTGCCTTACAGTTAAAAGTGGCCGACACTGCCAAGTGTGGGGCCACCACCCTGGGACGCCCAGTTTGATAGATGGCAACCAAGGGGAAGGTGGCCCATGGTTGAGGAGTTGGCTAATGTCTCAGATTCATCCTTGGCCAGTTGTTACTCATTTATTTTAAAGGTCCACTCTGTGCCCATTTTGGTCTTCGGACTGTGATGTTATTTCTTCTGGCCATCATGAATGACCTCTGACCTACCAGATAATGCACATTTTCACTGGTTGATTTCATTTACCACAACAGTTACCTAATAGGTAGTTGATACTAGTACCTAAATTGCTCAATTTCTATGCTAGTTACCTCTCCCTTGCCTTGCCCGGGGAGCCTGGAATGGGTCTAACCCAATCTTGTGTTTGAGCTAGAAATTACTGTTTTCTCTTTAATAGTTTGTGTCTACTATATTACATTATATTAAGTGCTCATTGTTATGCATTTTTATTTGGTTTAAATGGTTAAGTAAGCCAAATGGGTCCGGTGGACCACTGCACCCCCACAGTGTCGGCACTTGCTTAGGACTATGGTCCTAGCCAACCACCAACCTTTTGGTGGGTCTCTGGACCCACGATTGTTGCACTATTGCTTTATCGGAATTTTTCTCCCGAGATTTCCTCGGCCTTATTGTGCTTGTCTTTCTCTCTCTCTTTTACTACCTCCCTCTTCTTTCCCCATGATCTCCCTTCTCTTTACCCTTCTCTGAGTCTGTGCAGGTTGCATGCGGTGACAATGGTAAACCCTCAACCACTTTTCCACCATGACGCTACACTGGTTGTAGTGAAAGTATTTAAGTATCTTAAAAAACAACGTATAAATATAGCATGTCTACAGGAAACAAATTTTCCTCTGCCTCCAGCCCTAAGTATTTTGACATCCAGTACCCCAGGTGTTTATGGCTAACGGGCCGACCAAGCAGGGCGTTCTGATAGCTTTTCGCAAATCGGTGCTGTCACGGGCATGGCCAGAGCGGAGGCTGTTGGAGAGGACTGTGTGCAAGCCTGTTGCCCACCGATTATGGGCCCTAGCATTTGAGGTGAATGAGAAATCCAGTCTGAACTGTATTAATCGGACTCAGTCATGTATATATTGTATGGGGACTCCTTACTGTATATTTGTGTCCCTGAAGAGGGAGGGGGGATTCCTCCAGCAGCCCCCTGCTGATAAGACTGATTCATTCTGCTGGGACACATCCTGTGAGGAGATGCTGGTGTTATCAACATGTGTTTATGTTAATTGAGAGAGCTGATCACATTAGCCACCAGCCCTGGCTAATAGACGAATGGTCTAGGCTGAGGAGGGGGGAGATTGTTGTTTGTATTGTTAATTGTATTAATGTGTGAAGTGTGAAGCTCGGTGCCCACAAGACTGTCATCTGGTCTGGGTACATTTTGTAGTAAATAAGGTCATGTTAATTAGGTTAGCTTTGAGTCATCCCTGCTGTATAAAGGTCTGTGAGATCTCAAAATAAAGGTAGTTCTGATGTACTCCAAGACTGGTGTTGTCTAGTTCTTGGGGTTCCTATAGCCAGATCCATTGGACTCGTGTTCCAGAACTTAGGAAGCGGTATATGACGGAAGCACTCAAGCGGAGTGTGGGGCGTTCCGTGACATTGGTGGCAAGCAGCGGGAAAGCTTCCTGAAGTCTGGGACATCCAAACCTCCACCTGGATCCAAGATCAGCATAGCAGACTTCAGTCACCCCAGCGGAGATATGGACCTGGCATCAGAATTCCCGGGGCTGCTGCGGATCATCCTTTCAACGTACACCAGGACTGTGTCTGAGGATGAATACCTGGAGCTCAGGCAGCTGATTCGGGTGGAGCTCTGGATTGCAGCCATCCGTCTCGCTGGTATAAAACAGGGCAAGTGCTTTCCAACCCAAGAGCAACGGGCCAGTGACCAACGGGCATTGCGGATGGCATTCCTGGGAGAGCAGCCCCAGGAGCAATGGGTGACTGAGTTGGACAGGTTGGTCCAGCAGGAGATAGAGCTGGACAATCGATATCGGGCTCTGCAATGGCACGCAGAGGAGGGATATTTAGGGGAGACAACAGAATGCTCTCCGGAGGGATATGACTTTGGCGGCCCTGGATTGCTGTGGGAGAACCTTACAGATCTTTTTATGTTTGGCGATGAAGGGGAACCTGACCTTGAGGACATGAGAGACTATAGAGAGTCTATGCTCGGTCTTGCAGGGGTCTCAGAGCTCAAACCTGATCTGGACCATTTGCTAAGGAAGGAACAGCATCTGGAAAGGGCATACAGGAAACTGCTAGAACAAGTTCAGCAGCATGCCAGAGAATCGGCAGTGGAAAATCCGGAGATTGCCGTCCCCAAACCTGAAGTGCTGACAACAGGGCAGAGCTCTGCTAACCTCTGTCCAGAAATGATAACATCTTCTGGGTTCCATGGACAGGAGATGGTGAACCCCTATTCCCCGACATCAGTTGCAGAGACATGGGATTTGATAGACTTTTCTGCTGAGGAAGAACAACCTGATGAGCCTCCAGCAGAAGAGCTGCTATCAGGGCCAAAGTTCACTGTGTTCTGCCCAGCACCAACAGTGGCTTCGGCCTTCCTGAGAGAAGAGGTAGTCGGCCTTTCTCCCACAACACTGACAGGGACATGTGATTTTCTGTCAGCAGCATCTATGGAGTTAAAACAAACTTCTCCAGCTGAAGATCTGGTAACTGAACAGAGGGTCCAAGACCTCTATCCCACACTTTTACCACTTCCAGAGACTGGGGATTTAATAGACATTTCTGTAGAGGAGGAACCACCTAGCAAACCCCCAGCAGAAGTGCTGGCAACCGGACAGAGGGTCCAAGACCTCTGCCCCACACCTGCAGCAATTGTGGAGGCTCAGGGTGAGAATATGGCAATCACTTCCCAGCAGCAGATACAGGGGGAGAAGGGAGAGGAGGTGTGTGTTGTCCCTCCCCAACAGTTGGCCAGGGTGGAGGAAGTGGGCTTTCCTCCCCAGCAAAGATCCGTGTACCTGGGAGACAGTACCATCGACATGTCATCCCAGCAGCCAGATGAGGGAATGGAAAAGGAAGCAGCCGGCTCACCTCCCCAATGGCAGCTACACAGTTTGGGAGTGGAGGAAGCCAGCTGCCTGCCCCAACAGTTAGCCGGAGCAGAGGATGTGGAGTCCCCAGCAGAAGTGCTGGCAACAGGGCAGAGTGCTACCAACCTCTGCCCAGCACCGGCAACAACTACAGAGTTCCAGGGAGGCGGGGCAGTCGGCCTCCCTCTCCAACAGTTAGCCGGAACAGATGGTGTGGGGTTTCCAGCAGAAGGGCTGGCAACAGGGCCGAGGACTGCTGGACTCTGCCCTCAACTAACAGAAGATGGATTTCCTGTGAAGGTGGATGGGACTTCAGTCTCCACCTGTATACCCCAGGGATGCTGGGCAGTGGGCCCAGATCCCCAACAGCATGACAGAGTGAGCCCAGTCACCCTGTCTTCTCTCCAGCGGCAGAAAGGATTCCAGGGAGAAGGTCCAGTCCGGGCCTCTCCCCAGCGGCAGATATGTTCTCTGAGAGAGGCAGAGGATGGCTGGGTGAGTAATGCACTGTTTGGGATAATTTGTTTGGGGTACTGTGTGGGTACAGGCAGTAGAGGACTGGAGCTGTGGACTAACTTCGGAGTCAACCCGTCTGGGGTCTCCTCCTGTGTTAGTCTCCTGCCGAAAGGGGAGAAATGTCACGGGCATGGCCAGAGCGGAGGCTGTTGGAGAGGACTGTGTGCAAGCCTGTTGCCCACCGATTATGGGCCCTAGCATTTGAGGTGAATGAGAAATCCAGTCTGAACTGTATTAATCGGACTCAGTCATGTATATATTGTATGGGGACTCCTTACTGTATATTTGTGTCCCTGAAGAGGGAGGGGGGATTCCTCCAGCAGCCCCCTGCTGATAAGACTGATTCATTCTGCTGGGACACATCCTGTGAGGAGATGCTGGTGTTATCAACATGTGTTTATGTTAATTGAGAGAGCTGATCACATTAGCCACCAGCCCTGGCTAATAGACGAATGGTCTAGGCTGAGGAGGGGGGAGATTGTTGTTTGTATTGTTAATTGTATTAATGTGTGAAGTGTGAAGCTCGGTGCCCACAAGACTGTCATCTGGTCTGGGTACATTTTGTAGTAAATAAGGTCATGTTAATTAGGTTAGCTTTGAGTCATCCCTGCTGTATAAAGGTCTGTGAGATCTCAAAATAAAGGTAGTTCTGATGTACTCCAAGACTGGTGTTGTCTAGTTCTTGGGGTTCCTATAGCCAGATCCATTGGACTCGTGTTCCAGAACTTAGGAAGCGGTATATGACGGAAGCACTCAAGCGGAGTGTGGGGCGTTCCGTGACAGGTGCCTTTTAACTGTATTAACCAGATAGCAGACCCCGATGGTAGATACCTCCTGCTCATAGGTACCATTCAGGATGCAGAAGTTACCATAATGACCTATTATGCCCCCAATTCTAACCCGGGAACCTTCTTATCCTATGTCTGCTCCCTATTGACATCTCACCAAAAAGGTACCCTGCTTTTAGCAGGGGACTCGAATGTGGCCCTGGATCCTGTACTGGATAAATACCCTTCAGAAAGGGTGGCTGCCTCACCTGCAACTAAAAAAATTTCCCACTCCCTACGCTCTCATGATCTGTTAGACCTCTGGAGAGAATTGCACCCACTGAGTAAAGATTACATGTACTACTCTCACCCACATCATTCTCACTCTAGAAATTACCATATGATAATGCTTAGAAAACATCTTTCTATAATAGATTCAGGATCTATTAGATCTATTAGGGCAGAATCTCTGCGGTTCTTTTGACCTACCTTCCGAAACAGTTGTATCTCTCTCGAGTATTACCAGTCCCGATCGCCTCCTATATATTACAAATTCACCAACGCAAGCTCTTGAAATTCGTCTGGGGTTCCACACGACCCCAGATCAATAAGCAAACTCTGTACGTCCAGCGGATCAACGGAGGTCTTTCGGTCCCCAATCTTCAGGCATACTACACGGCAGCGAACATAGCCCCACTATCTCACCTTCATGACACATATCAAATGCCGCTATGGGCCACTATTGATCTGGTCAAATCTCACCCTATTCCCATTTCCTCTGTACACTGGCTCCCCCCACAAAACTCCCACACAGGTTTGGGCCGTGTATGACACACTCTCTTCACCTATGGGACTGTTAAATTCTCAGCAGGACTACTATCCCCCCACTTACCATTACTGCGTCTTACTCACTGCCCTTTATTTCCCCCAGTTGTGAGAATCCCAAACAATTCTCGTGGTGGACGGATAATGGATTCACTGACATTCATTCTCTGTTCACCCCTACAAGAATAATAACATTCGATGTTCTCAGCTCTTCCCATGATAGTTACCTTCAAATTAAACACTTTACTCTTTAAACATTTTACTCACAAAGGCCCGACCTACCCCATACACCTTGACCCCCTTTGAAAGCATCTGCAGGGCTAAACCCCATTCCCCGGGATTAATATCTTTACTTTACTCCTCAATCATATCGTCTAGGACAGTGTTTCTCAACTCCAGTCCTCAAGGCGCACCAACAGGTCATGTTTTTAGGATTTCCACTATTTTGCACAGGTGATTTGATCAATTTCACTGCCTTAGTAATTACCACAGCCGTTTCATCTGAGGGAAATCCTGAAAACATGACCTGTTGGTGCGCCTTGAGGACTGGAGTTGACAAACACTGCTCTAGGAAACCCCCAGTGAGATCGTGTCATCTCCAATGGGAGAGAGACTTGGGTAAACAGTTGGACCCAGAGGACTGACAGATCATGACAATAGCCCTTACTAAGAGTTCTAGGAATGTTCTTATTCTGGAAATTTCATACAAAGTGTTCTATAGATGGTATTATACGCCAGCTAGACTAGCTTGTTTTATTCCTTCCTATTCCCCTCACTGTTACCGGGGTTGTTCGCAGGAAGGTACCATGTCCCACATCTGGTGGACTTTTTCCAAAGTATGTAGACTATGGATTCCCTCCTTTCTCTCCTCCTTCTCTTTTTTCTCTCTTATACCCCCCCCCCCCCTTGTCTTCTATAGTCTAACCATTCCCTTTCTTTTTCTGTATACTTTCTTTGACACTCCTGGTTTCCAGGAGTCTGTCCAGGGAAGATGGTTACAGTGATGGAAAAAAACAAAAAATAAAAATAAAACAAATAATCATTTTTCTCTCTTATCCATAATCAATATGCAGTTAATCTATGTATGTATGCACTCCTCTCTATGGCTTTGGGTTCCTGAGACTTTGCTTACTATACAATATACTCTGGGGCATTAAATGATCTTCATCGCAACATATCGCTGCTGTTTTCTATTGTACTGATGAATATTGTACCATGTATATAACATCCCTTTGTTGGGACCTTCCTCTCCATCTTGCACTATACTTTCAGCATCTTTAAATTGATTAAAAAAATGGGGGGGTGCATGGATTGTAGAGATATACTAAATATATTTTTTCTATAATTTGTCCTGATATACACTTTTAGATATGCATAAAAGATCCTCAGGTTTATTAAATAACTATTTATTTTCCTATAGGAACTGTTACACTATGCTATCTCCACCATCCTTCTGCTTATTGGCTCCATTGTGGCTGCTGTGAAAAGTTATAGTATTGGTGGACTAGTGGCTGGATCGGTAAGATATGTGTAAATGATAACCTGCCGTCATTCAGCCTCTGGCTGCTCTTAACTCCCTGAACAAAACACCTAGTGGTCTTTGTCAGGCACACTCTACAGAAAACTCATCTTGGGAGTATTTTTTTTGATCCATTGATGCTTCTTGTTAGGAATGTGGTGTTGTACATAGAGTAGTTTTCCTTCCTTCAGTCTAAGCTTTAGGCTCCTCTAAACATGTTCTGCTTAGTATCCTTAGCCACTCTTTCGAAAAAAGCTTGTTTAAAAAAGAAAAAGTTCAAGGGGAAACCTATACAAAGTTAATCAATTTAAAGGAGTGGATGGATGTCTTTGACTTTCTTGTGCTCTGAGAATCTTTTGTCATTTATCAAAAAAAAAAGGTCAAATTTAATCCAAAATATGGATGTTTCCTCATAAAAGGGATGTGCTAAAAACAAAAAAAGTCTTGAATGTGGGTTGAGTTTAATTAGATCTGTTGCACAAGTTTTGTAATTTTTAAACAATTAACAAATCCAGACATATGTACTATGTTATAACATAGCTAGGTTATATCCAACCAAATCTAGAATAGCACATGTTCAGTATACACCAGCCATTCTCAACCTTTTTAACACGGAGAAACCCTTGAAATAACTTTGTGGTCTCAGAGAACTAATAATTGCTATATATACAGCTCACAGTACATTATGGTGATTGTTACTGGGAAGAATGCTCCTTCTATTTCTGGTCACTAGGAAAAATCACCCCCTTACATACAGATGGTTGCATATCATTGCTCAAGCAACTGCTCATTGCTCAAGCAACCATTACCAGCCTTTGGAGGGACGCTGGTTGAGAAAGGTTGGTGTAAACTATATCTATGAATTAAATAAGCTGATAATGGATGGCTCCGTCTGAAGTTTGATCCAGACAAAGCAGGCATTAAAGTAAGCACATTCTTTTGTGCTGTTGCTTTAGATAACCCACAGGGCTCTGAAGATTCTTTTTTCATGTTTTTATAAACAAAGTAGAATGTATTACAAGATAATATTATTTCTCCTTAAGTCCCGGTTCACACAGAGGCGGCACGACTTGCAGGTCGCCTCACCGAGGCGACCTGCACACGACTTCCATGACGACTTGCAAAACGACTTCTATATAGAAGTCTATGCAAGTCGTCTCAAGTCACCCCCAAAGTAGTACAGGAACCTTTTTCTAAGTCGGAGCGACTTGCGGGGCTCCTATTAAAACGGTTCCATTGTACAGAACGGGAGGCGACTTGTCAGGCGGCTAGGTCGCCTGACAAGTCGCCCCTGTGTGAACCGGCACTAAGAGGAATGTGTTAAAGACAAAAAAAAAAAGACTCAAATGTGGTTGAGCACAATTAGATCTATTGCACACGTTTTGTAGTGTGCGTACATTCAACAAATCCAGACATAAAGTGGGAAAAATAATTATTTGATCTCCTGCAGATTTTGTAAGTTTGCCCACTTACAAAAAAATTAAGGGTCTATAATTTTTATTATAGGTGTATTTTAAATGATAGAGACAGAATATCAACCAAAAATCCAGAAGAAACACATGATACAAATGTTATAAATTGAGTTGCAGTACAGTGAGTAAAATAAGTATTTGATCCCCATGCAAAACATGACTTAGTACTTGGTGGAGAAACCCTTGTTGACAAGCACAGAGGTAAGACGTTTCTTGTAAATGGTTAGCAGGTTTGCACACATTTCAGGAGGGATTTTTGGTCTCTAAATCCTTAAGGTTTCTTGGCTGTTGCTTGGCAACTCGAAGTTTCAGCTCCCTCCATAAATTTTCTATAGGATTAAGGTCTGGAGCCTGGCTAGGCCACTCCATGACCTTAAAGCAGAGTTCCACCCCAAAGTGGAAGCTCTGCTTATCAGCCTCCTCCCCCCTCTGGTGCCACATTTGGCACCTTTCGGGGGGGGGGGGGACGGGTACCTGTTTTAGACAGGTATCCGTCACCCACTTCCGGGAGACTGCGCCCCAGCAACCTCGGCCCCCCTCTTTCCTTGAAAGGATTCACTGCCAGTTTCCCTTACCACGAATGGTGGCAGCAGCACCCAAGAGTAGAGCTGCACAATTAATCATTAAAGAATCTAAATCACGATTCTACCCCCCTCCCGATCTTAAAACAGCATTTCCCCGATTCTGTGTAACAATTGAAGAGTTCATTGACCCCTCAATGCTGCAAAGTTGGCCTGTACCTTTAGCAGAGAAACAGCCGCAAAGCATAATGTTTCCCCCTCTGTGCTTGACTGTAGGGATGGTGTTCTCAGGGTCATAGTCAGCATTTTTCTTCCTGCAAACACTGCGAGTCGAATTAATGCCAAAGAGCTCAATTTTGGTCTCATTTGACCACAGGACTTTTTTGAAATCCTTCTCTGAATCATTTACATGTTCATTGAAACACTTCAGATGGGCCTGTACATGTGCCTTCTTAAGGAGGGGGACCTATGCCTGCGCTGCAGGATTTTAATCCATGGTGGCAGATTGCGTTACCAATAGTTTGGTGATTGTGGTCCAAACTACCTGGAGATCATTCACAAGTTCCTCCTGTGTAGTTCTGGGCTGATCCCTCACTTTTCTTATGATCATCCTTACCCCATGAGGTGAAATCTTGCCTGGAGCTCCAGACTGAGGGCAATTGATGGTTATTTTGTATTTCTTCCATTTGGGAATAATCGCTCCAACAGTGTCTCCTTCTCACCAAGCTTCTTACTGATGGTCTTATAGCCCATTCCAGCCTTGTGCAGGTCTAAAATCTTGTCCCTGACATCCTTTGACAGCTCTTTGGTCTAGCCCATGATGGTGAGGTTTGAAAGAAAGAGATTCTGTGGACAGGTGTCTTTTATACACATAACGCATTGCCGTTAGGAGCACCTTCTTAAATTGACAGGACTAATCTGTGTACGACATGAGCACATACTGTAGCCAGTCTGTGGGAGCCAGAATTATTGTTGGTTGGTAGGGGATCAAGTATTTATTTTACTCACTGAACTGCAACTTCATTTATAACATTTGTATCATGTGTTTTTTCTGGATGTTTGGTTGATATGCTGTCACTATCATTTAAAATACAACTATGATAAAAAGTATAAACCTTTCATTTCTTTGTGAGTGGGCAAACTTACAAAATCTACAGGGGATCAAATAATTATTTTCCCCACTGTATGCAGTATGTATACCATAGCCAGGTTGCTAAATGATAATCAATAATACATTAATAAATGCAGTGTGAGCACCTAAATTTGACTTGATATCAGCCTCTGGCTGATCTGCTGTACAGCAGAGCTCAGACAAGGGAAGGGAGAAGCAGCACATGGAGCGCTACAGTGCCAGGAACATGCTGATAGGTGGAGAGAGTGGAGTGACAGAAAGATGAGTTCACCAGTGTGCTTGTTTGCCTTTTACTGTCCAGTCATAAGCTAGGGGTAGGGTCAAGATTCATAAGCGCACATGAAACTGCAGAAGAGAAAAGTAAGACCCTCTCCACTGACAGGCAAGGTGGCTAAATCTCAGGACTGGACGGACAGAAATATAAATCCTGCGTCAGTATCATAACAGTTTATTGCAACATTTTATATTTTGTACATTGACCTCACTGCTCTTAATTACTCTACAATCTAAGGGCCCCACCTCACATGCATATACCTACTAGGGTCAATTTGGACAGGAGCCAGTAACCTACCAGCATTTTTGGAGGGTAGGAAGAAACCATAATACTTAGAAGAAACCCATGCAAGCACAGGGAGAACAGGCAAACTCCATGCAGGTAGTGTCCTGGATGGGATTCAAACTGAGGACCCTTCTGCAAGGAAGTAGTGCTAATCACTAAGCCAATCTGCTGTGCATTAGATTGGCTGCCTGCAGTTCAACTTTAATTTTAAAAGAAAGAAGCAACCTAAAGAGAACAAGTTTTTGTGTTCTTGATACATTTGATACTGACAGTCTGCTGTAGTTATACAGGCACTGAACTGATCTATTAGTAATATGCTGTACCTTTTCATCTTTCAGGTCTTTGGATTCATAGCTACATTCCTTTGTACTGTGGGCATGGTGCTTTCATATAAAGTAACATTTGTGACTCAGTCAAGTGGTAAGTTGTAACTTTTGTGAAGGGGGAGGGGTGAAAAGAGTAGGGAATAGTCAATTCCTATTAGGTTTTTTATTTGTTCCCCTAGAGGGCTGCCATGGAGACACAATAGGAAGTGAGAGGTTATCTGGTGAGGGGAAATCCCTTCTTTGACCGAAACAGGTGTCTCCATAGTAAGATTTCCCATCACCTTCTGTGCCAGTCACAGCTGTAACATTTTGTATTTTTTTAATGAATTTTCTGTCCCAGTGACAATGATCTCCAGGAAGTAGAGGCCAAATCTAAACACCGGGGACACAGACAGCAATAAAAACCTGACAGAGGTTCCAACTCTTCCCTACATTATTCTAAAGAAAATAGATCTGTTTAGAGATACATTTTAAGAAAGCAAGAATTGTGTGAGGAAATATGTTAATGCAACTGAATATGTAAAACAAAATGAATATTCTATAAATAAATGCAGCTTTGCAGCTTTCTGTGCTTGATTTTTAGAGAGAATAGTAATAGGCTCAGTAGGCATGTTGAAAGTGTCATTTGATGCAGATAACCCTACAGGGCACTGGTTTCCTTTTTAGGCAAATCTGTTCATGCAGGGCAGGATGGTGACACAAGGTGCATGTAGCACTTTTCCTATTTCAATTGGGGCAGTAGAATCAGAGCTTGCTACTCTGGAGCAGACGAATAATTAATTGGTGCTGTTTGACAGCGCTGGTAGGGGGCGTGTCAGAGCAACTGCCTCATAGGCGCGCTCACAGCAAATGGGGTTAGAATCAACAGGGCTCTGCCTGAACTCCACAACAGTCATGTACAGTTAAGATATATGCAGTGGAAGGGTCATGTTAGTTCTCATGAGACTGTTAGAGACTCATGCAGCAGACTCAGCAGCACTGCTACAATGATGAGTGTGAATGATGTCAGTGCTCAACAATAGAAATAGTCACAAATTGGGCTTCTGGCAGGGAAGGAGCCCTCCACAATCGTTCATTGTTTATTTGAAGGAGAAAACACAGGTATTTCTAAATTAATCCTTAGACCAACATTTCATTTTTCATAGCTAGTGAAACTACTCTAATTCCTCTTTTCCTAGCATCACATACTTCCTTTTGTTCCACTGCCCTGCTACTCCATTCATCCACTAGAAATGAGGGGAGCCCTGTGTAGGCTCAGAATCTCTCTAGACAAAGCTTACAGGCTGAAGACTCTCCCCCCACCACCTTTATTAGCTAGACCAGCCTTTCTCAACAGGGGTGCCACGTCACCCTGGGCTGCTGCCTGAGGTCCTCAGGAGTGCCACGCCATCCTGGTTGAAAAAGGCTGTCAGATCCGACTAAACTCCCACTCTGCCAAACATGAGCAAAGCAGGAGCTTGGTTGGCAGAGTGCAATGAAAAGCAGTGGCGAGGGAGGCAGCTTTCTATAACTGAGCTCTCTGCCTCCCCATACAGGACAGTACCCGGCTTGCTCTGCCCACAGCTGTGTGGATTGTAATGGCAGAACGGTCCTGCCCTGATGCTCTGGTGAGAGGAAAGTAGGGCGTGGAGGGGAACAAAAGGGAGGGTTAGTAGAGAGAGTGGGGTGTGGAGGTGAGCAGAGAGGGGGTTTGGGGTGTGGAGGAGAGTAGAGAGGAGGTTGGATGTGGAGGTGAGTAGAGAGCGTGTTGGGGGACAGAGGTGAGCAGAGAGGGGGGTGTGGAGGTTAGCAGAAAGAGGATTTTGGGGTATGGAGGTGAGCAGAGAGGGGGATTTGGGGTACAGAGGTGAACAGAGAGGGGGGTGTGGATGTTAGTAGAAAGGGGGGAGGGGTTGGGGTACAGAAGTGAGCAGAGAGGGGGTATTGGGGTACCAAGGTGAGCTGAGAGGGGGGTTGTGGTACAGAGGTTAACAGAAGGGTTTTGGGGTGCAGAGATTAGCCGGGGGATTGGAGTCCAAAGGTGAGTGCAGTGGAATTGGGGTGCAGAGGTTAGCAGGGAGGGGAACATGCAGCGTGATTTTTCAGCTTATTCATTTGAATGGGTTGAAAATCGCACTGAAACGCAGAAAAAACACCAGTGCATGCACTACTTTGAAAAACGAGCGCCATGCCAAACTGCCTGGTACTGTAGTACCATGCAATCTGGTGCCTTCAAACACACTGCATTGGTGATTTGTGTTTGGGGTGTAGTTAACAATGCATTGACACCTGCATGCAGATCACAAGGGCAGTGCAATTACCTACAGTGTGGGAAATGTACACCAAGTGAGTTCTGGTGTAAACCAGCCCTTGTCCCTGAACCTTTTTTTTAATGAATTGCACCACGTTGAAAACACACTGCATGTGCATGGGGGTACCATTAATAATTGACAGCCCTGTGCATCTGCTAAAGAGCAGCACATTTGTGTGCGTGTTGGGAATGCAAATAGTTTTGCGCTCCTTCCCCGAAATGTAGTAAGCATTAACTGGGGTGCCTCGAAACATCTGCTCCTCATGTGCTCCTCCACATCTGGAAGCAACAGGAAATTCCTTTTCTCATAGTGGCTGAACAGAGTGGTGAGGGAGCTAGGAAAAGGTGACTATGCTTTTCTGGGAGAGGGGCATTAGCTTCCTGCCAGCCGCTCAGTGGCATAAAAAAGTGGACTTTGACGTCCAGCCCCTGCAAAATATGTGTCTGTGGGGCTGTACGCTCTCAGCACACTAATCGAGCTACAAGGAGAAAGCACAGATTTCCTTTATAGCCGAGCTCCAGGAAAAGCAGATCTAAACACGGGAGGCATGATTATTTTTACTTGGATCTTGGTGTGCTTTGTGTATTTCTTCCAGATCTGTGCAGTAATCCAGTGTGGAACCTTGCTTCTTTGCAGGAGCATCCTGTAATAAAGACCGATCGCTGCTGTTCTCTCTCCTTGTGCAGAGTGATTAGTCTTCTCTAGTTTTATTCAGCTTGTGTTGTAGACCATGGTAGACTGACTGGATTGGTCACTGGTTCATTGTGGGTATTCCTGTGGGCAAAAAGGAAGAAATGCCTTTCGGTGGATAGTGCCCAGTGATGGATGGTGGTGATGGGTCCTCTCGGGGATTGGGCTGCTGCCTTTTCTGTGCGACCTTAAAGAGGAAGTAAACTTCCTATGCAGACATTTACCTATAGGTAAGCCTATAAAATAAGGCTTACCTTTAGGTACTGTAAATATCTTCTAAACGTGTACCGTTTAAGAGATATTTACATTATATGCAGCCAGTGACATCCCTGGCGCATGCGCTCTGAAGGAACGGCCACGGGTGTCGTTCCTTCCGAGCCCTGTGCCGCGAATGCCGACTCCCCCGCACATGTGCGGGAGTGACATCATCGTGGCTCTGGCCACTCACAGCGCCGGAGCCCGCGAACCCGAAATAAAATGTCAGCCATCTCAGTGGTGTGCGGGTGCCTCTGGAAGGCTTCCTTCTAAGGTAAGTATTTCATAATGAGCTGGTATGCGATGCATACTAGCTCATTATACCTTTGTCTTACAGGGTTTTTTGTTTATTTTTAAAGAGTTTACAACCTCTTTAAGGTTGTTCCAGCATGTAGACTTAGATAAAAAGGAAGGAGCGCCCGGTGTCCAGAGAAATGTGACTTCTAAAGTATGGTTCATGGATCTTTATTCAAAATTAGCAACATGTACATCAAGCCAATGTGTTTTGGGGGAATAGACTCCCCCTTCTTCAGGGCTGTTGCTGTGTACTATTTGGTGAGAACAATACCCATGAGTGGTTATGTTGGATCAAGATTTCTAAATGGCAGGATGTCGGCTTTTATTGCTGCCTATACAGCAGAAGCCGGAATCCTGCCATTCAGAAACCTTAAACTAACATAACCACTCATTGGATCGTTCCCACCAAATAGTACGCAGCAACAGCCCTGAAGAAGGGGAGTCTTTTCCCCTGAAATGCGTTGGCTCGATGTACATGTTGCTAATTTTTAATAAAGATCCATGAACCATATTTTAAAAGGCACATTTCTCTGGACACTGGGCATTCCTTCCTTTTTATCTAAGTCTAGTTTTATCCAGGCAGCCTGTAGTGGGTGGGTCTACTGGGCCCCCCCCCCCCCACATTTTTTTTCTCTTCACAGGTTATGTTCCACACGGTGATGATGCCACTGCTACTATATATGATAATATCTAGGATTGAAAAGGAGATTGACACATATAAGGTGGATTCACGACTTCTGTGACTATTCAGGAATATGTTTAAGGACTGGTTCACACCATGCCGACACATGAATTGCACAAGAACGTGCTGTGCATGAAGTTCTGTGCAGTGCAATTTCAGCCCGTTCATTCTGAATGGGCTAAAATCACACTGTACCACACCAAAGTAGTGCATACAAAAAACGCAATGCAACCAGAATGCATGGTACAAAAGTACAGTGCAACCCAGTGTGGGAAAGCGCAGTGCATTTGGGGTGTTTTTAACTTTCAATTGACACCCACTACAGATCGAAAATAAGAGTGCGGTCTGAATTGCACAGGAACGTATAGTGCATTCCTGTGCGATTCAGGTGTAGGCATGGCCTGAACCGACCCCTTAATGATAGTTTTTGTACCCAGAGTTCAGCTTTAAGGTTGCCCATATGAAGTTAGTTGAACACACAATTAAAGAAAAGATTCCCAAGATTGGGGAAGACATAGCTTAGTAATTCAATGTAATATTTTAGTGTAAATGTCCGCATTTTAGAACAAAATCCTTACATTCTATTCCACAAAAGGAGTTTTTATGGCATAAGAGGGTTCTCAGGGAAGATTGCACAGGGCCCTATGGCTTTAGTTGTATATCTATATGCCAACAAGCAGACCCCCTCATGGTTAGCTAGCCTCATTTTCTCTACAGTAATCTGTATACATGGTCATTTGTCACATCTGTTATTTTCAGGTGCCGCTGTATGATTGCCCGGACACCTTAGTCTTCCATAGATAAAAGGGCATTGAAGTGTATGGTGAAAATTGTTGGCACTATTTCTGAACTTCTTCCCCCAGTGAACAAACATAATCTTCTTGATGGTAAATCTCTACACATTGAAGGCAGCTAATTGTGTGTAAATGAATGCAGCAGTCGTCCCACTGCAGGCAAGCCCTTAAAATGTAGCACTTTGGTGACTCAATGGTAAAGTTTTCCAGTACACCTTGTGATTCATAATGGAATTCATAGAAGGGGACTTTCTTCAAGTTGGTTCCAGAAGACATGACCTTTTCTTCTGAACTCTGTGCCTCCTCATCACTGCCAGTCCTTTGAGTGCCATACTGCCAACCAAAGATACAAACATTGCACTCTGATTTTTCTACAAGCACCAAAACTGCCATTTATGGACCAAGAACCAAAAGTAAACCTGTTAATGTAAACCAAAGGACGGTTCCCAAAGCAGCCACTGCCAGGAGAGCAAATGCAGAATAGCTCCATGAGAATTGTTTACAAAGCTGTCAATAATGGATTGGAACCATTTTATACTTTTTCCTGTTACTTAAAGTAGATGTGAACCCTAACTGAATGACATTTAGTTTGCTAAAGCACTGTGTATTACAAACAATTGACATGTTTTGTTTTTTTAATAAAATACTGTTTTGACCATTTTTCATCCTTGGTTGCATACCAGTACTGCTGATCTCTTGCAGTCTCTTTGTAGCCACCTCTTTCCACATACAGGTGCTCCAGTGATGGCTGCATTACTCAGAGCAGGTTACTTTGGACTATTGGACATGAGCGCAAAGCATTGTGATAATAGAAAAGAGGTAAACGGGAACAAGTCTTAATATCAGTCCAAGGGAAAAAAAAGCAATTAAAAAAAAAAACTCAAGTTTTGTTGCTCCTGATGTAACCAAGCGATGTCCTTCAATACTGAGAATCACCTTAGGCAGGATAGTGCGTCCGCCTTCTGGGTCCTTTTTACTATAACAGGATATATATATATATATATATATATATATATATATATATATATATGTGTGTACACTAAGATGGGAGTAGAGGTGACATTAAAACAGAAATAGAAGTAACATTAACAGTAAATAACACATAGAACCACAGAATAGAACCACAGAATCACAGAATCAAAGTAAATAAAAAAATGCATTACACCCCAAGAAGATGAAGGATATATTAAAACTATAACAATATTAAACTGTCAATAGAAGTTAAAATGGAAAAGAAAATGTGATAGCCTTATTTAAATATGAAGGTAATAATATATTATGGCCACTAGATGGAGACATATTACTAAATTTATATAGAAACCTGAAATAATACGCCTCTACATACAATGTATCTAGATATCATCTGATATCTTCTAGATACATTGTAACAAACTAATAAGTAAGAGAAATTAAATAAATTACGCAGTGGTCTGTAAACTCATACTGTATAATAAAGGAATATAAAAAAATGTTCAATGTTGTTGTAACAAGGACCCAGGAGTATACATCATCCTGCCCAAGGTGCTTCTCAGTAATGAAGGATGCCACTTATGCCGTGTACACACGAGCGACAGACCGAATCCGGCGGACAATCGTGTGTGGGCTCCATCGGACCTACAGCGGACTTTTTCGGTCGAAAATCTGACTGACTTTAGATTTGGAACATGTTTCAAATTTGTCCGACGGACTCGAGTCCTGTCGAAAAATCCGCTCGTCTGTATGCTAATCCGACGCTAGGGCAGCTATTGGCTACTGGCTATCAACTTCCATATTTTAGTCCGGTCGTACGTCATCACGTACAAATCCGTCGGACTTTGGTGTGATCGTGTGTAGGCAAGTCTGTCCGTTCGTTCGAAAGTCTGTCGGACCTTTGTTGCCGAAAAGTCCGCCCGTGTGTACAGGACATTCGTTACATCAACAAATAGTTCCTTTTAGTTTTTGCCTTAGGGCTCATTCACAACAGCCTTGTTGGGCTGTATTGGACAGTGTTGACCAATGCATAGACAAGGAAATTTACCTTATGTCTGAGGACATAAGGTACAAAAAAGGACATGTTGCATTTTTAAGCAGCTCGTGGTGACACTCTACAATGTATCCCAATAAATAAAATGTAAAAAAAAGTAAACAGTGTGATGCTTTGCACCGCCCCTACACAACACACACCAGAGGATGCGCGTTTGAAAGAGCATAACGTATACCTGCTGGTATGAGTGGGTCCTGAGGCTGACAGACAGCTGCACCGTCAAATCTTCAGTCCAGCCACTGGCCACAGAAAGTAAGATGGACCTGCTGGACTTTAAGGCTCTACTGAAAGTGCTTCTTACCTGCTACCTTTATGAGTGAAATACGGGTTACAATGGATCATGCCTGTGCAATGTATGTTGTCACAGCCATTTGTAGCCTCAGCTGAGAAAGTTTGTGACAGGGTGACAATGCAAGAGTAGAACTGTGAAACAGGGAAGGAGGGTTGTCACCCTATAACTGTAAGTATCTGAACAAGGACCTTCCAGGCAGAATCACCAGGTATTAGTTTAATGAATATCAAAATAATTAAAAAATTACTGCACTGTCCTAAATAATGTGTGATATAAATTTGTGATTTATAATGAAAATTTAAATGAATATAGAAGAGCAGCTTGCGACTTCCCGCAAGATACATACATCAGTCAACAATTTCCAATATCAAGTCGCACTATATTTCCATAAAGTGAATCCGTGCAATGAGTTAAAAATAATTCAACCTTTCTGGAGTGAAAATCATAAATAAAATTGATCAAGCTGCATACTGTGGCCAGTCAATTTTATTGATAGTAGATCTCTATTGTGAAATCAGTACACAAAACACCCGGGAATAGTGATGAGAAAAAGATCTGCCTTCCATCTCCACACACACTGCCGCTTATTGACTCCTGTTGATCTCTTATTACAGGAGATCACATGCGCTTCTGGCTTAATACCCGGCCAGGGCTTTTTATGAACGCAGCCAAGGTCTCAGCGTCTTCCCAGGTGTTTCACCCTTTACAGGTACACTTGGGGTGTAGGACATGAAGAAGAGTCAGTCTCGGGTAGAGCAAACTGGGGATGCTCTAAAATCACATTCCAATTCACCTGCATCTACAAGCAGCACCTAGTGGTAGGAAGGGAGAAGTGCATGTCTAGACTCTAGTCCAAAGTCCAAATACAGTGGAACCTGGGATTACGACCATAATCCGTTCCAGGAGTATGCTCGTAATTCAAAGTATTCGCATATCAAAGCGAGTTTTCTCATAGAAGTCAATGGAAGCGAAAATAATTCATTCCGCATTGACTTCAATGGGATGCAATACCGCATGCGGCCAGAGGCGGGGGGCGCCGGAGAGCCTCGGAGACGGCCAAAAAGGCCCGAGGACACTTTGGCGGACCTCGGCAAACCTCGGAAAGACTTTCTACCCAAGATTTGCCAAGGTCAGCCGTGCTGTACTCGGGCCTTACCGTGCATTTCTGAACGTGACGTTCCGCTCTGCTTGGCTCTGGCGCCCCCCCACCTCAGGCCAAAAGCGGTACTGCACACCGCTTTGGCCTGAATCATGCTCGTTTTGCGAGACAACACTTGAAAACCGAGTTACAATTTTTAAAAATACAGTGCTCGTATTGCGAAACGCTCGTTAACCGCGTTACTTGCAATCTGAGGTTCCACTGTACTAAAGTTGGGGAAAATGCTGAAATTTTATAACTGCATACTGCTTCAACATTTCACTTCTGCAGTTAGATCAAAGGAAACCCAGGTGGAAATCTTTACATCTGAATTTCCACCTGCAACCATTACAAGGTGAGTCTCCCTATTGGAATTTTTATCTGTTTGAAATGCAGCAGAGGGTGCCACACCTCCTTCTGCAGATTCTGTATGGGGGAGCTAAGAATTTCAGTAGGGAGATGTTGCTGGACTCCTTTGAGCCTGGTACACACTGACAGTTTTTTTCGTTCAACCCAGCATGCTAAATGAAAAAAAAAACAGAGGAGCTTGTGAGGTGTTTACTGTACTAAATATGCCATGTTAGTACAGTGATCTCCCTGCTGAGCTATTGCATTCCCCCACCAGTCAGCACTCGCAGTCATTGTCTGCAAGCGCTGATCAGATGCCTACTGGCTGCTGTTTTTCCAGCATGCTCATTCGACAAATGCTGCTATGCACATGGGCCGACTATCAGCTTGGACAGCTATCAAGCTATCAACTGGACAATATTTGGCTCGTGTGTACCAGGTTTTATGCTGCTCTTGGAGGACTGATGTTGAACTGACAGTAGGGATCTGATGGTGGCCCAAATGCTACATAGAATGTTTGGGCCTCTGTACCCTGGCTTTAGCCAAGTACTTCCTTTTACAGACTGTGGAAATCTTTGAAATGAAAGAAGCTAGGCCATGACATGCCTATTACTTAAATTTCATGTTTGGTCTGAGGGACCTTTTAAAGTATTTTCATATAAAGTACACTTAATCTTGCTGCCTAGATTTCCTAGGAGAAATTAATCCAGCCTCCCCTGCCTTAGATGCATATTGACCTGAATCCCAAGGCCAAGGTCTGCTGCAACATTCACATCCTGTGGACAAAATAATCTGTCTGCTTGCTATGCATGCATAGTTTATTCCCACAAACATCTTCCCATCTCCAAAGGAGGTCCTATGGAAGCCTACAGGGATCAACTGTGTAGACATGGCCATCAGAAAAATAATATATATTGCTAACTACTTCTGTGCTTAGAATTGAAGGGTATGCTTATCACAAATGTGAACATCAAGATGTATGGAAAGGATGTCAGTTTTGTATAACATTTTTTTTTTGTGAACAGCGAAGTATTAGTCCCTGAACAAAAAAGCAACAAAGTGGTGTGCTATCATAGCCTTTCCTCAAACATGCCAAACAAATGTATTGGATCAAATAGGTCAATACATACAAGCTATGGGTCAAGTGATTGCCTTTGGTTGCACTGTGCTACATCATAATGAACATGGACTCATTTGTCTGGCCATGTGATGTTCATTTAGTTGTTCTCTGAGCCATGTCTTCCCACCATGATGGCATATGGCAAAGGGTGGAATTATGAGACTGGCAGTGCTTTGCTTCCACTACCTCCAAGCATGAGCCCTTTGTGGATAAACAAGAACCACAAGATCCCAAGCAGGAGAATAAAGTATCCAAATTTGAATTGCATGCAATATATTAACATTTCACTTTTGCTAATTTTGTGTTCTACTTTAGCCTATGATTTTTTTTTTTTTCAGTGAATCGAAAGACAAAATATGTTTTTTTTTTGTTCGTGCAATCAGGATGTGAAATGTTTTTTTCTATGCGTATGCTGTGTTGTATAATTCAATTCTCTCAAAACGTAATTTTGATTATACGTTTTTGCTTTATTAGAAAAAAAATGGCAACTCTGTAATTTGTTTTATGTTTTCTTTAAAAATTTGAACGTGTCTTTTATTTTGGTTCTTTACCCTTTTCAATTTTACTAAGACCACCCCCCCATACTAAAAATCACATCAGCACACAGCTCTACATGCTGATATAGAATCAACTTACAATACATTCATTTGTTAAACAAACATTTTTTGGCTTTACCTTCAATTACTGTTTTACCTTTCTGGTTAAGTGAGGTTCTAGTCATGTAACTTTGGCCTCACAAATGCATCCTGAAGTTTCTTCATGAGGCCAACTTAAGCCCTGTACACACGATCAGAAAATCGTACGGAAAATACCGCTTTCGAAGTGATCGTACGATAATCGTATCGTTAGTACAGAGCTTTCGAGAGCCGATCAGGACAGTTCATCCGATAGTATTCTATCGGACATGCAGGAAACTTTTTTTCGTACGATGCCAGATCGTACGATTTTCGTTTAATCAGTACAGCTATCGTTTCGAAAATGCAATACAAATGCATTACAACACATGACATCACTTCCGAATTTTATTTCTGTCGTGCAGGAATTTTCGTGACTTTAGTAAACTCCTCAGATTCGATCTGAGATCAGCATTCAATAAAAAATGGACGATCATTCATCCGATAATCTCGTGTGTATGGGGCACTAGAGTTCCATGCCAGAGATCCAGGAAGTAAAGGAAAATTAATTCCACCGTGAGAGTAATAGGGAGGAAAAGAAAAACAAGATATGCAAAAAATAAGGGGCCCGGAACTATCTATAAGCATCTGTTTAAAGCTTTACATTACTAAACATTTCTAAAGGAGCCTTTGCTGCAATTTTTATGATAAGGGGGAGGTTCCTTCTTAAAGGATAATTTCATTTAAAAGTAAATGCATATCTTTTTGCAGGTAAAAAAAAAATATTTTATTAGAAGCCTGTAAAGCCACAATCAGCAGATCAGGGGTGCAATCTCAGATTCCTGCAGACTCTCAGTGTAGCTGTCCGGGCAGGCAGTTACTAAATGACAAAAAGGATCAATGAACTACCAAGTGTGCTGATCAGCGCCCTTGTAGTTCATTGAGAAATACAAGCCGTCAGCTGCAATGGATGACGGTAGTTGTAGTTCTCCCATTTACAGAACTCTTTTGGCCATGTTTTTTTTTAAATTATGACAGTAGGTGCGGGGAAAAGATCCCCAGTTCTCTGTTACAATGGGGACTCAGGGGGTGTGTGGGCTGCTCATTTAGTAACATATTACTAAAGTTACATATTACTTTAAGTTGGAAAAGGGGACAGATTTTAGCAAAAAAATTGGGCCCTTGTCGAACAATGTTAAAAATGTTGATTAAAAAATGATTGATATGCAAATGTTCTCCATGCAATAGAAAAAATATAATAAAGCATTTATTTAAGCAGCCAACAGTTCACAAGCAAGCTTACAAAGAAAACATATGTGGGTCCATAAAATCATATTACTTTCCCATGGTTTTGGATTTCTGTACAGTAAAAGAGTGAGGGCTGGTTTAACTTTGTGTGTTGCGTTTAACGCATATCCAGTAATGCATGTTGTGTTGTGCAACAAAAGTGCATAGCATTATTCCTGCCCATTCATTTAATGGGCAGCCTAATGCACAGAAAAAAGTGCATTCCTCATTTTTACCAACCTATTAAAATAGCACCACAACACAAAGTAATCTACTACTGTGTGTTGAGATGCCATACAATGCAGGTGTACCAGAAATGTGCATTAGGGCGCCATTTAAAACTCAGAATTAATGTCACTGCAGCACACCAATGTGTATTGCAACATGTTACAACAGTGTGAATCTGTGCAGAGAAAATGGTGTTTCTTCTCATACTACCACGTCTTTCAATTAGTGTCACTTAAAAAAAAAATAATAGGGATTCTTATCCTGGTGTGTTAGCTTTGAAACTTAAAAGAGAAGTTCCAGCCTGGGAAAAAAAAAACATTTAAAGTCAGCAGCTACAAATACTGTAGTTGCTGACTTTTAATATGAGGACACTTACCTGTCCAGGGAGACCGTGATGTCGGCACCCCAAGCCAATCCATCCGCGCAGGCATCGGTGCGGCTTCACAGCCTGTTTCCTACTGCGCATGCACAAGTCGCACTGCGCTTTCTTAATGGTCCCGCTGTCTTCTGGGACCTGTGTATCTCCAAGAAGGCAGCAGGAGACGGGGGAGGAGGGGTCGGAAGTTTCATAGATCGCTGCACAATAATTGCAGCGATCTTACCTGGAAGTGGAAGCAGGTACCTGGTTTTGGAAGCAAACAAGCGGAGCTTCCCTTTTTGGGTGGACCTCCGATTTAAGCCTATTGGACTAATGATATTACGTCACAACTTCTTGTCCAGATATTTATGAAGTTTTATATATACCGTGGGGGTTATTTACTAAAGGCAAATCCACTTTGCACTACATTTGCACTTAGATGTGCAGTCGCTGTAGATCTGAGGGGGACATGCAAGGAAAAAAAAAACAGCATTTTTGCTTGCATATAATTGGATGATAAAATCAGCAGAGCTTCCCCTAATTTCAGAGCTTCCCCTCAGATCTACAGGGGCTGCACTTCCAAGTGCACTTGTAGTGCAAATTGGATTTGCATTTAGTAAATAAACCCCTATGTGTATATGTATATATATATATATATATATATATATATATATATATATATATATATATATACACAGTATCTCACAAAAGTTAGTACACCCCTCACATTTTTGTAAATATTTTATTATATCTCTTCATGTGACAACACTGAAGAAATGACACTTTGTTACAATGTAGTGAGTGTACAGCTTCTATAACAGTGTAACAACACACAGCCATTATTGTCTAAACCGCAGGCAACAAAAGTAAAAACATCCCTAAGTGAAAATGTCCAAATTGGGCACACAGTGTCAATATTTTGTGTGGCCACCATTGTTTTCCAGCACTGCCTTAACCCTCTTGGGCATGGAGTTCACCAGAGCTTCACAGGTTGCCACTGGAGTCCTCTTCCACTCCTCCATGACGGCATCACAAACCTGGTGGATGTTAGAGACCTTGCGCTCCTCCATCTTCCATTTCAGGATGCCTCACAGATGCTCAATAGGGTTTAGGTCTGGAGACATGCTTGGCCAGTCCATCACCTTTATCCTCAGCTTCTTTAGCAAGGCAGTGGTCATCTTGGAGGTGTGTTTGGGGTCGTAATCATGGAATACTGCCCTGCGAGCCAGTCTCAGAAAGGAGGGGATCATGCTCTGCTTCAGCATGGCACGATACATGTTGGCATTCATGGTTCCCTCAATGAACTGTAGCTCCCAAGTGCCGGCAGCACTCATGCAGCCCCACACCATGACACTCCCACCACCATGCTTGACTGTAGGCAAGACACACTTGTCTTTGTACTCCTCACCTGGTTGCCGCCAAACACCCTTGACACCATCTGAACCAAATAAGTTTATCTTGGTCTCATCAGACCACAGGACATGGTTCCTGTAATCAATTTCCCTAGTCTGCTTGTCTTCATCAAACTGTTAGCGGGCTTTCTTGTGTATCATCTTTAGAAGAGGCTTCCTTCTGGGATGACAGCCATGCTGACCAATGTGATTATTATTATTATTATTATTATAATACAGGATTTGTAGTCAAAGTCTTCAAGTGTGAAATGCGATACTCCTAATAACCAAGGCCTGGAACTCAGGGGGGGTGGGCGTGTGACGTCCGCACGAGGGAGGAGCCCAGCGTCAGCTCCGGCGGAGGTGCAGAGACAGAGCGTCCGGATGTCTCGCCGTGTGAGAGACCGCTGAGACACGGACCGGCCTAGGTGTAGCGGCCGCTTCCTGGGCTGGTTTGCCTGGCCTCCTGCTCCCCTCCCCCCCCTGCCCCCCCATCGCTGAGGAGACGGAGGGAGACGGCATCTGCGGACCTTCTCCCACTAGTGTGGAGGAGTACAATCTGGGCTCCACACATCCAAGCAGCATTGCGAGCAGATGATTTCCTCAGAGACTGACACCGTGAATGTTTCAGAAGCAGGGGATTCTAAACTAGGCTGAGGTCCTGTGACTCTCCACCAGTAACGGTAGGGAAACAATACATCTGCTTAAACCCTGAACCCTGAACCGCATGTATTACAACTGAAAAACTGTGGATAAATGAAACAAAGTTTTGAAAGGATGTTTAATTAACAATATAACCCCGGCTACTAAGATCCAGCATTTGCAGCTTGTCTTCTGATAACCGCCTGACCTATGAACTGTGTTTTCTCTCATGGACACAAGTGTAGAGTGTTAGCAGGTACTAGAGGAAAACTAGAGGATATCAGATTCTCTTAACATGACTGTGTACTGATAACTTCCTCTCATGGGTGGTAAAAGTAGGCCAAAAGCTTGCTCCCTATTTTTTTTTTTTTTTCTCTTTTTTTTCCTCTTTCTTTTTTTTTTTTTTTCATTGACTTTGTGTTGTGAACAAAATCCCACAGGTCTTCCCTTTCTCCCTTTTTGGAGGGGGCGGGGATAAGAGGGGAGGAAGAAGGCAGCAGAGGAGGTAAAAAGGGGAAAGAAGAAAGAAAAAAAGGAAAAAAAACGCTCAGCAGCCACAGCAGAGGAGTAAATGAACCTTCCTTAAATACAACATCCCCTGTGAGTCCCGCCAAAGCCGGCTGCGAGGGGGACCATTTTTTTTTATTTTTGGACTACATACTAGTCAGACGTTTTGTACCCTGGGTTTTGCAGACTGAGTGGCGAGGTGCATTTCCCCCCCACCTCCACTCCCTCTCTCCCCCCCTCCTGACCACCACACCTGGACGGTTCCATCACTCACCCATACAGTGAGGGTACACTGCAGGACAACCCTAGCCCCTTGAGGGGATAATAGGCCCAGGGTAAACAGGCTTGCGCAAGGGGTAGCAGCAAACAGCAACAAGAGGTGAAAGTATGAGAGGCCGCTCAACGCGAACAACTGAACCTCAGAGTACCAGAGATAGCCTCAATACCAGCTCCATCCAAAGATATTTAAAAGAAGCAAGCACCAAAAGCCCAGGTATGGAGACAAAACAACCAGGGTCAAAAGATAAAAAGAAAGAGCAACAGAAGCAAAAAGGGGCTCAGGGAGACAAAGTCCGTGAAGAATTGGATTGGGAGGGGGCATCTGTCTGGAGCTCGGCGGAAGAACAAAGGATAATGACGCTTGTACCAAGTAAAACAGATCTTATAGAAATGTTCACTAAGTTAGAAAATGTGATAAAAACTGAAATATCCAATGTCCGGGCGGATATGGGCCACCTCCTGCGTCGAGTGGAGGAGATGGAGGAAGATTCAGGGCGCCATACTAAAGAAATCTCCGAATTAAAAGACCAACTCAGCAAACTGCGGATCGAAAACCGCAACATGGTATTTCGAATGGAAGAACAGGAGAATCAAAGTCGGCGACAAAACCTACGTATCAGGTCAATCCCAGAGCAACAGGGCGAGGACCTAGGGGAAAAGATGAAGAAAATCTTCAACCCTATAATGGGAAAGCGAGAAGAAGAGCCTATCTTGATAGACCGGGTACATAGAGTAAGAAGACCTCCTCATGCAAAACAAGACTCTCCTAGAGACGTGATCGTTAAATTCCACCAATACGAAGATAAGGAGAAAATATGGAAGAATTTGAAGGGAGCCCCTCCCATAACGTTCGAAGACAAAGAGCTACAGATATTTTCCGACCTTTCTGCAGGAACTCTCGCTCGCAGAAGACAGATGAGACCAATCTTGGAGCAGCTAAAGAAAGCAAATCTTAAATATAGTTGGGGGTTCCCAACATCCCTGATAGTACTAAAAAACGGTAGATCAAGCAGGATGAGATACCTGGAGGAGGCACGGGACTTCTGTGACGGCCTGGGCATCCCCATCCCAGATTTGTCTCAGGTCAAAATAGATTGAGAGACTCAGAGGACTAAAACATTAAAATGTCTTGATCTGGTGTTGGTGTGGTGGGGGGGGGGGGAGGGGGCGGCGAGACAGTGGAAAGGATTTTTTTTTTTTTTTTTTTCTTTTTTTTTTTCTCACTTCTCCCTGTTGGTCCCCCCCTCCCCCCCCCTCCCCTGGCCCTTTCCCCCTCTCCTTTCTGTATTGGTGCGGGAGGGGAGGGGGAGGGCCGCAAGCTCTAAACTAAATTGTGGGTTATGGGGGTGCCGGGGGGTGTTGTGACCTGCTGTTCTAGGGGGGGTGCGGGGGGGGGGTTGGGGGCGGTCCCACCGTATTAAGGAGACAAGATACCTCTTATACATTCTCTTCCACCGGGAGGGAGTGTAGATGCTAGAGCTCTCGCTGGAGCTTCACCCTGAGGAGGGAGTTCTGAAGATTGGAACAGGTGAAGTTCCAACCTGGGGGACTCAGGGTGATAATTTCACCACGGGTGGGAGGGGGGGGTGGTGGGGGAGGGGGGGGTACTGGAAGGGAGGGGGGGGGAGGGGGTATGGGGAGGGTACTACAGGACGTGCTAGGATTAAGGGAGGATTCTATAGATGAGCCAACTCTCAGTTATGCTAGAAATTAAATTTATTTCATACAACGTGAAAGGCCTAAACTCACCCTGTAAAAGACACAAAATTTTAAAAGAGTTGGAACGACTAAGGGGAGATGTAATCTTCCTACAAGAGACTCATCTGACCCTGGACACTAGAGTTAGGCTTTTCTCAACCAGGTTCCCGCAGTGGTTCTATGGGGACTCCCCCGATAGGGGGTCGAGGGGAGTCGCCATCGGGCTCTCAAAGGACATAAATTTCTCCCTAAGAGAAAGACTGGCAGACCCTGACGGCCGCTTTATTTTTTTAAAAGGCAAACTTGGCCCTAAACTGGTCACCCTAGTAAACGTCTACTGCCCCAACAGGAAACCTACGGTCTTTCTGGGCCAGATTTTGAAAAAACTGTCTGAGTTCGGAGAAGGCGAGGTGATCTTGGGAGGGGATTTAAATTTTTGTTTGGACCCGGAACTGGATGGTACGTCCCGTGCACAGGGGACAGGGAAGGTGTCACTCAGGGTCATTAGGCGTAAGCTACACCAAAGTCAGTTAATGGATGTCTGGAGATTCCAGCATCCCAATGAGAGGGACTACACGTTCTTCTCCCCTGTGCATGGGACCTACTCTAGACTAGATTATTTTCTTATAGATCATAACCTACTAGATTGGATAAAAGAAACAAAAATAGAAGTAACGACCCTATCAGATCACTCCCCGATTGTGTTGCAGATTAGAATACCAGATGGGCAAGGGCGTCCTTACTCATGGAAACTGAACGAGGAATTACTGAGAGATCCCGAGATTGTGGAAAGACTTCAAGAAGAAGTAGATTTTTTCTTTAAAGCAAACGACACGGGGGATGTATCACCAGCTTTATTATGGGACACACATAAAGCCTATATAAGGGGTATTCTAATCTCAATAGGGGCAGGTTTGAAAAAAAGAAAAGAGAAGCCAAAGGAAAACTGATAGAGGAAATTTTTTCCTTGGAACAAGCACACAAAAAAGCTAAGGGCCGGGATCCAGATAGTTATCATACACTGGTCGCCAAGAGGGAGGAGTTAAGAGACATGATGGACCTAGAGGCCAAGAGAGCTATAAACGCTATAACTAGGAACAACTACTTCTGGGCCAACAAGCCCAGTAAACACCTGGCCAGGATAATCAGGAAAAAAAAAAGCAGGAACTTCGTGGAGAAAATACTTAGCAAAGATGGGGCAGTAAAAGTATCGAACAACGCTATAGCAGATGAATTTCAAAAGTATTACAGGGATTTATATTCGATAGGGCATCGGGGAGTAGAAGATTCATCCCACTCAGACAGGTGCAAGGAATTCCTGAAAGAGGCGGGACTAAGGGGTCTGTCAGTAGAGGACAGGGAACTACTGGATAAACCTTTGGTAGAAGAAGAAATCTTGGCAGCATTAAGGGAGTCTCCGAAGGGGAAAAGTCCAGGCCCGGACGGTTTCACCACTCTCTATTTAGAAAAAATGAAACATATCCTGGTCCCGAGGCTTTGCCACTTTTGGAATGGGCTTGGAACAGGAGGTGAACTGACAATAGAGGCCTTGACTGCTACAATTACACTTATTCAGAAGGAAGGGAAGGACGTCAGGTTGTGTTCTAGTTATAGACCAATCTCCCTTCTGAACGCAGACGTCAAACTCTACGCAAAAGTCTTAGCAAATAGGCTTAAAGAGAAAATGACAAATCTTGTGCACCCGGACCAGGCAGGCTTTGTTAAAGGGAGACAGTGTAGGGACAACGGGGTTAGGGCGGTGCTTCTATCAGAAGTATGTAAACAAGGTGGACCCCCAGCTCTATTCCTGTCAATCGATGCTGAAAAAGCTTTTGACAGGGTAGACTGGGGGTTCATGATGAACACTTTAGAGGCCCTAGGGCTTGGTCAGAGGTTTGTCTCTTGGGTTAGGGCTTTATATAGTTGCCCGGCAGGGATGGTGAGAGTAAATGGGACTACTTCCAAGCCCTTCAGGATGCTCAATGGAACGAGACAGGGTTGTCCCCTGTCCCCTCTCTTGTTCGTCCTGACCCTTGAACCGCTGCTGTCTACCATCCGCAAAAATGTGGACTGCGGAGGAGTAAGGGTTGGAACGGAGGAGCATAAACTAGCGGCTTTCGCTGACGATATTGTGTTCTTTGTTACCAACCCTAGAATAACTCTTCCCAATCTACTTCACATTATTGAAAAATATGGAGAAGTTTCGAATTTCAAAGTTAATTCTAGTAAGTCCGAATGTTTAAATATAAATATAAACAAGCAAGAAGAATGTCACTTAGCTGCAGTTTTCCCCTTTCCTTGGAAAGAGGAGATGGATTATTTAGGGATTAAATTGGCCAACTCCTTCAACAGATTATTCGTAAAAAAATTTTTACCTATGCTAGATGATACCAGACGAGAAGCGAGAAGACTCCAGACCAGACCTCTTTCGTGGTTTGGGCGAGTCAATGCGATAAAAATGAGTTTAACACCCAAGATCCTGTTCAAATTTCAAATGCTGCCTATCCCTTTACCTGGGTATTTTTTGAAGGCTCTTAGGAGGCTAATAAGTGGGGTAGTATGGGTGGGTAAAAAACCACGCATCGCCTATACAGTTCTTAGTAGGGGGAAGAAAAAAGGGGGAATAGCTCTACCGGACTTTAGCAGATATTATAGCGCTGTAGTGCTATCTAGGATCACGGAATGGAACAAAAAAGACACAGATAAACGTTGGGTTCACATTGAACACTTTTTGAGTGACACAAATTTAGGACAGGCACTTTGGAATCCCCCAAAATTTAGACCATTGAGCACTCACACATCACAATTAACGCAAAACACATTTAAACATTGGGATAGGATACACTGTAAGAACAAATGGTCATATAATTCACCACTGATACACATGAAGGATAATATTTTTTTTGAGCCAGGGAGGAGGGAGGTGGGAGGGAGTTGGTTGAAGGGTGATATGGTACAACTGAAACACTTTCTACACAAGGGGCAAATTCGCACATTTTCAGAATTAAGTACAGAATCTAACCTTTGGATAATGAATAGATGGAGGTTTCTTCAGCTCTCCCATTTCATAGAGAGACTTCCTAAACCACTTAGGAGTATGGAAGAACTTAGACCATTTGAGCAGCTCTGCATAAAGGAACAGACAGGAAGGGCAATAACGCAAATTTATAGGATCTTGGGAACTGAGGAGGAACTGGAGATACCCCCTTATATTAAAAAGTGGGAACAGGAATTGGGGTCTCATTGTAGCGAAGCTGGGATAGAAAAGATCTTGAAGATGGCCCACTATGTAGCAATAGACACCAGAAGAATAGAAAGCCATTTTAAATGCCTTGCGAGATGGTACGCCACCCCAGATAGGGTTAGTAAAATGGATGGGACTAAACCAAACACCTGTTGGAGAGGATGCCTAGTTTTAGGAACAATGGCCCATATCTGGTGGGGGTGCCCCGTTATAAAAACCTTCTGGGAAAAAGTATTAAGGTTAATAAAAGTAATTACCGGAATAGCATTAGATGCGGACCCATGGGTCTGTCTTTTCCACAAAACCTCGGACTCGGTAAAAAACTATAGGTCCTCCCTAGTCCCTATTATGTTGGATGAAGCCAAGAGACAGATATCCTTGAACTGGACGAATGTCTCGAGGCCCAGCACTCGAGACTGGCTGATCAGTCTCAACGAAATTTATAACATCGAAAAACTAGACAGGGAGGAAGAAGAAATAGAGCAATCAGGGAAATGGGCCGCCTGGACCAAGTTCAAAGGGACTTGGGATTATTTGAAGGAGATTGTTGATTTACCATAATTGATTGTATATGGATTCATGTTCTATTGGACTAGCACGGTCCTGTAGGGGGAGGGGGGAAGGGGAGGGCGGGATGGGGGGGTAGGAGGGGATATAGTGTTTTTGTATTATAAATTTTATAGGGGTTATGTTTGAAGACATGGCCCTGCAAAGAAATGTATTGTTATTTATACAAAATGATAAATAAAGAATTTAAAAAAAAAAAAAAATAACCAAGGCCTGAGGTGTGCCTTGGCCTGACTGGTCAGTATGCCTGAAAAGTGGGCATACCCTGAATGTAAGAATAAGAAAAAGTACTAAGAGTATGTATGAAGACTGGGGGAACGGGTGGGTGGGAACCCAAAAACGCTGACAACACTGGTCCTGACAGAGGAGGAGGCTTAAATAGCCCTCTCAGACTCCTCCCACAAATACAGGCTAGCCTCCAGCCAGCTTTTACACTTGTAGTCAAAGTCTTCAAGTGTGAAATGCGATACTCCTAATAACCAAGGCCTGAGGTGTGCCTTGGCCTGACTGGTCAGTATGCCTGAAAAGTGGGCAAAAATACACCAAATTTAGGTGAAGAAGGGAAGGTAACAATCCATCAAGTGGAGTAGCGTGCGCCCAGATGGCAACAGTATGTATCCGGTAAGTATCCGCTATGACAGGAGAAACCCACCGACTCCTGACTTGGTGATGAGAACGAACCCCCTACAGAACCTGCAAAGCTACCCAGAACCCAACTGAACATCCCATGAAAGATTGGATGAGCCTGATGCCCGAGAGAACCCAGATATGAGAATGAACTGCTTGTGAATGAGAGGATACGTGGGGGGAAAGGGAGCAAGGATTGGCCCGAGGAAACGCTGAGGCAGAAATGCCATGACAGAAACCCTAGGGCGGAAACGCTGAGGCAGAAATGCCATGACAGAAATCCTGGGGTAGAAACGCAATGCCAGAAATCCTGGGCCAGAAGCGTTATGAAAGAAATGGTATGAAAGAAATGCCGAGACTGAACGCAGAGACAGAAATGCTGGGGCAGAACACTATGACAGAAAAAGCTGTCAAAGAAATGCTGGGGCAGAACGCTATGACAGAAAAACTGGGGCAGAACGCTATGATAGAAAAGCTGGGGCAGAACGCTATGACAGAAACGCCGGGGCAGAACGCTATGACAGAAACGCTGGGGCAGAAACGCTATGATAGAAACACTGACCAAGAAACAAAATAACCAAGTAAAAGCATCAATGTATGTGGTTTACATCCTCCCCGTCTTGCCAAGCCCTGCTGACAATGAATGACCCCTTATGTAAGCTTGGGAATGACATGCGACTGAAACCACAATGAAAATTGATGATAATAATAAATGATAAACAATCCAGCATGGTACATCTACTGCAAGCCACAACCGACCCGTCACCTCACGACTGGCTGTTGCCATGACTGCTGTGTGCAGGTCTGATGTCCTCTGTGACTGGGCTTGCAGCGATACCAATTGTGGGGAGAGAGAGGAGCAGGCAGGGGGTGGCCGCCCATCCCCCCCATGTGAACACCGGGAGAAACGGGCTGGCGCCCCCCTCGTGGAGCCGCATGAGGAGAGGAGCAGGCGGCCGACTAATCACCCCCCCATGTGAACCCCCCAGAGAAGCGGGAGAGCAGCTGCAGGGGGGGCAGACGATCACCCCCCCTGGCGGGCGGCTCCCTTGTGGAGCTGGATCTGTATGGGGAGAGAGGAGCTGGCTGGCGGGTGGGCGGCCGATGACCCCCCCCCCGGTGGGAACGCCAGGAGAAGCGGGCGGGAACACTGTGGGAAGCAGGCAGAAACGCTGGGAGAAGCGGGGAAAAAGGAGCTGGTGGACGGACGATCGCCCCCTCCCGGCAGGCAGCTCCCTCGGGAGCTGGATGTGCACGGGGAGAAGAGGCGGGCAGCGATCACCCCCGCAAACACCCAGAGAAGCTGGCGGCTCCCACATGAAGCAGATGTGGGGAGATGGGGAGAGAGGAGCTGGCGGCCAATCATCCCTCCCGGCGGGCGGCTCCCTCGTGGAGCTGGATGTGCACGGAGAGGGGAGAGGAGGCGGGCAGCGAACACCCCCCCGAACAGCAGAAGAAGGGGCGCCGGACCAACCCAGGGAGAATAAAAGGAGCTGTGGGCGGCCGATCGCCCCCCCCCCTGGCGAAAACACCGGGAAAAGCGGGCGGGGGGGTGGATGGCAGGCGGAATCCCCGGTGTGAGCACCGAGAGGTACCGCCACCATGGTTGCAGCCGACCGTGGCTCAGCAAGGACCCGGAAGTGACGTGTTGGCCCCACCCCCTTCTGAACCCAAAAACGCTGACAACACTGGCCCTCTCAGACTCCTCCCGCAAATACAGGCTAGCCTCTGGCCAGCCTTTACACTTATATAGCGCCAACAGTTTACGCAGCTCTTTACAACATGAGGGCAGACAGTACACTTTACAATACAAATCAATACAGTAGAGATCAGAGGGCCCTGCTCATTAGAGCTTACAATCTAGAAGGGAGGGTCAAGTGCAAACAAAAGGTAATCACTGTGGGGGGGTGAGCTGATGGAGAAAATGAAAAAAAAAACAGTTGTTGTTAGGTGTGGGTAGGGTAGGCTTCTCTGAAGAGAAGGGTTTTCAGGGATCGTCTAAAAACGAATAGAGTAGGAGATAAGTGGACAGATTGGGGTAGGGCATTCCATAGGATTGGAGAGGCTTTGGAAAAGTCCTGGAGGCAAGGAGGGAGGTGATGGGGGAGCTAGAGAGCAGAAGGTCTTGAAAGGATGTGATGCAGTGTGCGGCGTATGGTCTGAGCACTGACAGGCTGACCCCCCCACCCCTTCAACCTCTGCAGCAATGCTGGCAGCACTTATACGTGAATTTCCCAAAGACAACCTCTGGATATCAGCTTCTTTGGTGGACCATGGCGAGGCCTGTTCTGAGGGGAACCTGTCCTGTTAAACCGCTGTGTGGACTTGGCCACCGTGCTGCAGCTCAGTTTCAGGGTCTTGGCAATCTTCTTAAAGCCTAGGCCAATTTTATGTAGAGCAACAATTATTTTTTTCAGATCCTCAGTGAGTTCTTTGCCATGAGGTGCCATGTTGAACTTCCAGTGACCAGTATGAGAGAGTTTTTGGACAATTTCATGCTCTCAACTTTGTGGGAACAGTTTGGGGATAGACCCTTCCTGTTCCAACATGACTGCGCACCAGTGCAAAAAGCAAGATCCATAAAGACATGGATGAGTTTGGGGTGGAGACTGGCCTGCACAGAGTCCTGACCTCAACCCGATAGAACATCTTTGGGATGAGTTAGAGCTGAGACTGCCAGCTAGGCCTTTTCTCCAACATCAGTGTCTGACCTCACAAATGAGCTTCTGTAAGAATGGTCAACCATTCCCATAGACACTCCTAAACCTTGTGGAAAGCCTTCACAAAAGACTTAAAGCTGTTATAGCTGCAAAGGATGGGCCAACTCAATATTGAACCCTATGGACTAAGACTGGGATGCCATTAAAGTTCATGTGAGTGTAAAGGCAGGCGCGTCTCAATACTTTTGGTAATATAGTGTATATACACACAAGCATAAAATCTAAAAGATAAAGCAGCACTCAGGGGTCTTGAAAGATGAACACGCAGTAATGACGTTTTATTTTGATGTTTCGGCAAAGCACAAGCTCGTCCTTCTTCAGGACAGTGAAGGGAGGAGTTTTTAGGGTATATATATATATATATATATATACCCTAAAAACTGCTCCCAGCATTACAGCCCACATATGATGACGTCATCAAGTGCTAAGATCAAAACAAAAAAAAATGGTGGGTAAATGTCCAAATTGAAAGCACAGAAAAGGCACCTAAGTAGTCCATACAAAGGCATAACAGAGCATCATGCAGCTCTTTTCACTTTCAGCGTGTTTATGGTGATTTTACACTGGATTTATTTGCAGCTGCTGACCTTTACCTTTTTTTCCCCCAGGGTCTATTTTTGGGCTTGTCTCTTGGTCTGCATATCTGGTGCTGCAGGTTGCTCTGCAGTACCTTCCTTATACTTTTTCCTGTACATTCAACTGTCCACCATTTTCTCCTATCCCAACCCTGATTCCACTTTGGTGGCCATCTTGCCTAGGCAGCACAATGCTCTGTCATGCCTTTTCTTGTCTCTGGCACTTGCAATTACTGCCTGAGTTTGCTCTGTCCTTCATGTGTGACCATTTTGTATGTACCATTTTTTTTTTTTAGTTAAACCTTGGACCTTTGCACTTGATGATGTCCATCACATGTGGGTGATAATGATGGGAGGGATTTTAAATTAAAAAAAAAAAACGTCATAATTTCACAATGTGATTTCACAAGTGCCGCTTTATCGTTTGATTATGTATTTCATGCTTTGCTGAGTACCCTGGCCATTTTTTTCTTGGATATGTCTTTAATGGCAACTACTGGATGTTATATATAACTTAAAGTGATTGTTAAAATAAAAAAAAAAACCTTTTACAAACATATTATACTTACCTCCTCTGTGCAAGGGTTTTGCACAGTGCGGCCCTAATCCTCTTTATATAAGATCCCCCCGCTGTGCTCCTGGCTCCACCTCTTCATCTAGTGCCCCCACGGAGAGCCGATTTCACAGCTGTCAATCTATCCAATGAGGACCCGATACAGTGCCTGGAGCTGCTGTGCTCGTCCTCGACGCTGGAACGATTGGGTTCAGGTAAGAAAAGGGCGAGCTCTGGGGGGCAGCTGCAGCACAGGTTTTTTACATTCATGCATTCAAAAAACTTGAGACTTTACAACTCCTTTAAATATTGTACTACTATTATGGAACTATTAAAAAATATCAAGTTTAAACTAGAGATGCACCAAAATTTTCACTTTCAGTTTTCGGCCAAGTGCATCCTGTATTTTTGGTACAAAAAAATTTTTTAATTCAGCGCACTTCTAGTTTAAACCACCCCTGACCTCCTCTAAAGGGTCAGGGCTGTACACATGCCAAAGCAAGAATTAAAAACAGTATGAGTATGCCAAATGTGACCCATTCGAGTGAAGTTGTGGTGGTGCAGAGGTGTGGCATTTTGTAGGTTAAAACATTTACTGGCATTTTACTTTTTTCCCCATTAACAGGAAAAGTCTCATAAAGTGTGTGGACTTTCTCTTACCACATTCTATTTATGACTGGAAAAAAATTATAAATATATATAAAAAAAAAAAAAATTCTTATAGAGCAGCCCTTTTTTTCTTTTGAAATGTTTGTGAAACATTGGTAACCATTCAACACAAATGAGAATGGAAAGTATGAAGGGAGGGGGCGCAGCATATTATTCGTTTAGAGTGTGCCTACTTCTTCATATTTCTGTTGGAAAAATTGCTCTGGTTCATAAGGGGTATAAATGTACGAACAGAATACTGAGACCGGCTTCATGTTCTACGTAGAAGATTTTGTAGGACATTATTTTTATTTTTTTTTATTTCCATAATGGGTCTGTTTATTCAGTGTTGCCATTATTTAAAATAAAAAAATAATCCATACTTTGTTTTTTTTTACAGACAAACTAGGCTTTTTTTGGCAATACAGTCTTGCAAATATTTTCTATGTAATGTATTAAAAAATATGTAAGCATTTTTAAAAAATTGCTTTTTTTGCCAGCATTCATTTAAAAAAACAAAAGTGCTTTATTGCAAACAAAAAGTATTTTTTTTTCTACAGTTTGTCCTAGATGCAAAAACAACCCACACTCAACAGGTCTAATAGCTCTCATATACACAGCCCTCACATGGCTCTGAACTCTAAAACTGAAAATTGTATCATACTTACCGTAATTTTCCTTTCCTGGTGCCTATCCATGGCAGCATACTAGTGATAGAGCTCCGCCTCGACTCCTCCCTCAGGACTAGTGAATAGCATAAATTAAAGGCATAGTCCCTCCCCCAACATTCTCCGTAAAATAGAATACCGAGGGTGGGAGCGTATGCTGCCATGGATAGGCACCAGGAAAGGAAAATTACGGTAAGTATGATACAATTTTCCATTTTCCTGGTGCCTCCATGGCAGCATACTAGTGATAAATAACTAGCTGACACGGGTGGGATAATGCTTAACAATAGATGTTTAATTAGAATGGGACATTGCAGCCTGAACTGCCCTCCTCCCGAACTCGATTGTTGTGAGAGCTCCTGGATCAATACGGTAGTGTCTGAGGAAAGTATCGGGAGAAGACCAGGTGGCGGCCCTGTACACCATCTCTAATGAAACGTTAGCCCTTGCTGCCCAGGAGGTTGAGACTGCCCTTGTAGAATGAGCATTCACTCGGGATGGAGGTTCCATATTCTTTATCCTGTAGGCCTTCTGGATTAACTTTACCACCCAAGATGCCAGAGTTCTGATGGAAGCTTCTTTGCCCCTGTATTTACCGAATGGAACAATCAAGAGTCTTTCCGAGTTCCTGAAGGATCTAGTGGCCTCTAGGTAGGCTCTGAGCACTCTGGACATGTCCAGCTCGTGACATGATCCTGAATCTGCTTCAGCAAATACTGGTAGTGCCCAGGGCTCCAAAAGGTGGCTTGGAGTAGTGACCTTAGGTGTGAACCCCCGAAGGGGACGAAGCTCTACTCTATCATGGAAGAAAGAGATGTGGTCATCACCTATCCCTAAGGAGTGGAGTTCTGAGATCCTTCTGCCAGATGTAATGGCTAGCAGGAAAACCGTCTTTAGTGTTAGGTTCCATATTGCCACTTGTTCCACTGGGGCAAAGGGATGGTCAGAGAGGACTTCAAGGACCAGGGATAAATCCCATTTGGGAAAAGACCGTCTGACAGGTGGGCGAATCTTTTATACTCCTCTGAGGAAAGTGACTACTAAAGGCTCTTCTGCCCATCTTTTACTTGTTGCAGCAGAAATTGCTGCTACTTGCACTTTGAGGGAACTTAGGCCAAGACCCAGATCAAGTCCTGTCTGGAGGAAACCGAGAACATCTGATGTAGAAGGAAGGATTTGATCAAACTTATTTGAGGTAGCAAATGACAAGAACTTGTCCCATATTTTTGAATATATAGCATTGGTTGCTGGCTTCCTGGCTCCTAGGAGGGTTGTTATGACCCCTGGGGAACATCCTAGGGACTCGAACCTTCGCCTCTCAACCTCCAGATTAGAAGATTCAGTTTCTGAGGGTTTGGATGAACTAAACTGCCCTGCGTCAGAAGTTGAGGGAAAGGAGGGATCCTGATTGGAGAGCTCACACTGAGGCGCAAAGCTAGAGGAAACCAGGGTCTCTTCGGCCAATGTGGGAGTACTGCCAGTACCTGGACTGTCTCTCTGAGAAGTCTCAGGAGGAACTTGAATATTAATGGCCGGGGGGGAAAGGCATATGCGGTGAACCTCCAGGGGCATGACAGGGCATCTACTTCCTCGGCTTGCGTATACGGCAGGCAAGAGAAGAATCTGGTCAGTTTGGCATTCTCCGGAGTGGCAAATAGGTCTACCTGAGGAGGATCCCATAGGTTGGCAATCTGGCGGAAGACCTGGGGATGAAGAGCCCACTCGTTGTTGTCCAAGAAGTTCCTCGACAGCGTGTCTGCTTCCGTGTTCAACCTTCCCGGGAGATATATCGCCCTGAGGTCTAGGATGTTCTTCTCTGCCCAGAGCATAATCGGCTCTACTTCCCTGAGGAGTGATGTGCTGCGAGTGCCCCCCTGCCTCTGCAGGTACGCGACAGCTGCCCTGTTGTATAGGCGTAAAAGTACTCTCTGGCCTCTGATCTGAGATGCTAATGAAGTCAGTGCCAAGAACTCTGCTCTCTTCTCCAGGATGTTGGATACTACTCCCTGGGTGGAGCAGGACCATCTCCCCTGTATCCTGGTTTCCCCGCAATGGGCTCCCCAGCCTTGTCCACTTGCGTCGGACGTAACTGTGATCCAGGAGAGGGAACCCAGATGACGAGGTTTGGAGAGGTTTTCCGGAAGAGTCCACCAATGAAGGCTCCTGCGCATTGCTCCCGTCAGCAGAATTGTCTGAGAGAGTCGTTGTTTCTTCCACTGCGCCAAGAAACCCATCTGGAAATACCTCAAATGCCAATGGGCCCAAGGAATCATCGGTATACAGGCAGACATTGTGCCAATGAGGCTCAGGCATTGCAATGCCGTTAGGTACCGGCTCGCGATGGTTTTGATCATCTTCTGGGTGATAATCCTCATCTTCAGGGATGGTAATGATACTGTCCCCTCCTGGGTGTTAAACATTGCACCTAGATAGATTATCCGCTGTGTAGGCGTAAGCTGACTCTTTTCTGAGTTTATCAGCCATCCTAGTTCTCTCAGGGACTGGAGAAGAATGTCTTGGTTATATACCAACTGACCCAGACTGCTTGCTAGGAGGAGGATGTCGTCCAAATAGTGGTATATCCTCAAACCCCTCTCCCGCAGGGGAACCAGAGCGGATATTAGAATCTTGGTGAATACCCTGGGGGAGGTGCACAGACCGAAGGGCAGGGCTTGAAACTGCAGGTGGATCCGTCCTACTGCAAATCTGAGATACTTCTGAAAGGCAGGTAGAATTGGCACGTGTAAGTACACATCCTACAGGTCGACTGAGATCATCCAATCTGTTGGCTGCACTGCCTGAATAATTGTTTGTAGAGACTCCATCTTGAAGCTTTCTGGGTGTATGTGCCTGTTGAGCCTTTTTAGATCTATCACAGGCCTCCATCCACCTGTTCTCTTTGGGACCAGAAATAGAGTGGAATAAAAGCCTGCGAAGCGCTCTGCCAAGGGAACCGGCACAGCTGCTCCCTGAAGTTGGAGTGACGATATGAAGTGTCTTAGGGCTTGAGCCTTCAGCGGAGAGGATGGAATTTCTGTTCTCTTGAAAGAATTTTGAGGTGGAGGATGAGAGAAACTCCAAAAGTGCCCCCATTGGATTGTTGACAGGACCCAGGGATCCTGGCATTTGTTGGCCCAGACTGGAAAAAAGTTTTTTAGCCTGGCTCCCACCGGGAGTGTCTGGGCTAATCTGGCGTCAAAAGGATTGCTTCTGCTCATGTGGAGTCGGAGGGGCCTTGTACTTTCTGCCCAAAAAGGATGCCTGAGTGCCCCTCCAGGGTCTTCTGCTGTCTCTGGACTGCCTTGATTGTCTAAAATCCCTAGGGTTTGACTGGCGGAACCTGGAAGAACCCCCTCTGGATCTTCGCATCCTTCTGTCTTGGGGAAGCATACCTGACTTTCCTCCTGACAACCTAGATATGGCTTTATCCATCTTGTCTCCAAATAATGCCTTCCCGTCGAACGGGATTTTGCACCAATTTTGCTTGGAAGTCAAATCCGCTGTCCAGGGTTTCAACCACAAGGCCCTTTTCGCAATTACTGAGAGCAGCATAGATCTTGCTGAACACCTAATCGTGTCTATAACTGCTACTCTGACGAAGTCTGCTGACAATCCGATTTCCTCCAAGGCTTTAATTATGTCCTCCTTGGGGACGTCCTGGCGCAGAGCCGTTTCAATGTTATCCGTCCAAGCTCTAATGGCATTAGACACAGAGGTGAGGGCGATCGCTGGCTTACATGCCGCTTCTGCAGCTAAATAGCTCCTCTTTAGGTCCAGGTCGATTCGTCTGTCAAGAGGATCCTTGAAAGAAGCGGAATCTTCCATAGGCAGGGTAATATTTTTTGCGAGTCGCACCACTGATGCGTCTACCACAGGCATGAAGTTTAATGACTGAGTTCCCGACTCCGGTAAGGGGTACCGTTTATTGAAACGGCCCAATGACAGCTTTTTATCAGTCTTTGACCACTCATTTTGAATGATTTGACTAATTCAAACTCTTGGAGTGGGCAGGGCTATGATTTTAAGAAAAAACCATGTCAGGCCAGCGAGCGCACTTTTTTTTTTTTTTATACTCACGTATAGGTGGTCCCATACCTTTTAGCGGAAGTGTGAGGATCTTTGTTGTGAGATGAATGGCTCATTGCGGAGTTGGGCATAAGGATCAGCTGCGGAAAATAGCAAGAAAGGTAAGAAAAGAAAAATAAGTTTTTTTTTGTTTTTTTTTAGAGACACATTACCCATTTTGTTCTTTCCCCTTTTTTTTTTTTTAAATACTTACCACAGAGCAGCTTTAGAGAAACCTAGCAGGGCACAGCCGAGGAGACTCTGACTGATAGCCCTCAAAGCTGACCTTAAATACCCTAGGGGTGGGTGGGGCAGTCCCATGAACCCCCAGTCTCTCTCTCTTCTCTTTTTTTTTTTTTTTAGAAGGAAAAGGGCAAAACTGGCCCTTTTTCCAGAAACCAAGATGGCCGCCGGAGCGCAGAGAGACCGCGCATGCGCAGTAGAGCCGAGGCCGTGAAGCTGAGAAAAAACACATGTCAAATGACGGCTGTAAGCTCCCCGGATTGCGCATGGGCAGTACGGCGTAGGTGGATGCCGGATCGCGCTGCAGGAGGGTAAACAGAACACAACAAGGCCCCCACAGCAGCAGGGCAACGGATGTCGATCCTAAAGGCAACAGCATGAAAAAAACATGACAGGTACTTAAACAAAAGGAACTTCTTGCAACCTCTTCAGTGTATATTCTCTTTTCATTAAGGGAAGAAAGGGAAGGACACAGAAAGGGAAGAGGGGAGGGAAAAGACATATGCATCTTTCTTTCTTTTTTTTTTTTAAAATGAGAAATGGAAAAAAATGAAAAATCACAAGCCTGAAAGAATGGGAGCTGATCCTTTTGCAACTCCTTTTGCCTTCATCATAGGATATGGTGGCAGACTGCGTTCCTGTGAGGAAACTCTGCAAGAAGACCCCAGATCCACAGAGGGGTTCCCAGTCTTATCAGCGCTGTGAGCGGCCCAAGAACAGGGACTGCGCACAGGAAAGGCTAAACCCGGCGGACGCTGCCAAAGGCAGAGGTATGGACATACTGCTACTCTTCACCAGCACAAGAGGTATGAGGACAAAAAGGAGAATGTTGGGGGAGGGACTATGCCTTTAATTTATGCTATTCACTAGTCCTGAGGGAGGAGTCGAGGCGGAGCTCTATCACTAGTATTCTGCCATGGATGCACCAGGAAATATGTTTAACTGGGAACAAAACCTAAAGCCGCGTACACACGAGCGGAATGTCCAACAAAAAAAGTCCAACAGAAGCTTTTCATCGTCTATTCCGATCGTGTGTATGCCTCATCGGACTTTCTTTTTCGAAAATTATGACGGACCTAGAAAGAGAACATGTTCTAAATATTTCCGACGGAACCAATTCCTATCAGGAAAACCGCTCGTCTCTATGCTGTTCTGACGGACCAAAAATGACGCTTGCTCTGAAGCAAGTACGAGACAGAAGCTATTGGCTACTGGCTATTGAACTTCCTTTTTCTAGTCCCGTCGTACGTGCTGTATGTCACCGCGTTCTGGACGGTCGGACTTTGGTTTGACCATGTGTAGGCAAGACCGCTTGAATGGAATTCCGTCGGAATAACCTTCGGCGTTTATTCCAACGACAAAACCGGTCGTGTGTACGCGGCATAAGGGAATCTTTAGATGTTTTGGACTGGAGAAAAGTTGGTTAGTGACAGCAAAATGTTCCACCAATATTCTAGCCCAGGAAAATGCCTACAATCTACTATTCTGATGGTATATGACCACCGAGCGGCTGGCTAAATTTACACCAACAGGTTATTTTTTTCGCTTCAGAGGCTGCAGAACACCTGGAACATTACACCATGATGTTAGCAATACTCAAAAGTTCAAAAACTGTCCATACAGGTACATCATTTGATTTGGACTGACCTTCATATGAACTTAGTTTGTAACAGCTGGGAAGCTTTACTTCATAGACCTATTTCTGACCTCACTACTACAGAAAAGAAGCTACCTTAATTTTCCTAGCTACACGCCAAACTATAGCCAAAGCTTGGAGACAGCTCTCCTAGAAACCTCATGGAGGTGAAGAAACAGATTATGGGCATTGTGATTCACGAGGAAGTTACTTCTATACTTATTGATACCCACACAAAATTCTTAAAAGTTGTCTAGAGTATAAACACAACTTGAACCTCAAATACTTGTTACGATTGCTGTGATAATTAATGTACAACTAAAAGGCAAAACTTTTTCTTTTTTTTGGATAGATTGAAGAGGTATTAAAACCCCTGTCAGTTTTTATTGTGTTCTGTACCATTATCCTTAAAAGTACGAGAAAATCCAAAATTTTGGGAAGTCTCCAGAAAATTAATCAAATCTAATATGGACACTAGTTCTGGTGACCTGGGGGTCCCCAACAGATTCCAACAGTATTTTCTCTCACTTCCTGTTTTGGCTATGGGGCATGAAATGAAGGGAAATCTCACCAATGAGATACAAATGGCAAAAAATAAACTGACAGGGGTTATGACACCCCCCCCCCCCCCGCTTATGGTTCTACTTTAAGCTTTATGAAGTGGGAAATTCTGGCTGGGACCCCAACGCCTTCCCCCTTCCTACCCCTCCCCTCTGCTTCTCCATCTTACCGTACCCTTACAATACATATATTGCTATATTGTATATTGTTGTAACTTACAAAAACACCGAATACCTTGGGCAACTTGATTCACTGGGAGAATACCATCTACATATGTATTAGGCTACCTGTGCACGGCCTGTCCCCCAGCTATACCCTCTCCGCCGCCCCCCCCACCACCACCTTTTTTTTCTACCCAATCCGTGTATAAATATATCTTTGGGTTTATTTGCTGGCCTTCATTTCTAACATGCAAACATGAAAGTGACTTTAGGTCCTTTTCGCACTGTTGTGGTGTAGTAAGACACTCATTCTATGTGTCAACACATTGCAGTGCCACTCATTTTCAATAACAGTGCATTCCCTTAGTATTTGTGTTTCAGCACCCTGCAATGTACCGCAGCACACTACAGTCTGGGTGCTGTGCTGCATTGCAAAAAGTAGTGCATGTCTGCTTTTATGTGGACCTTTCTGATGTGCTGGCAGCTCCCTTCATTTCAATCGGCTGCCCCAATTCAACACAATGTTAACTTACACAAAAATGTACCTTAAAGCGGACCTTCGGTCATTTTATTACCGAAAAATAATCGTTTGCCCTTGTTGTTTTGACTTTGGATAGTAAAGTACTTCTATATTTCAACTTCATAAAAGAAGCGATATGACACATGATAAATATGTATGCCTATATCTTGTGACAGCTACCACCATTTTATTACTCGGGGGGTTCTTTCAGGAAATGTATACATTTTGGGGAATTTCAACTAATTTTGTAACAGTGGTTGAAGCAAACTTTGCTTTTTTATCCAGAATGACTGCTATCAGAAAATGATACAATCTTATAGATTTAACCACTTACAGACCGGAAGATTTGGCTGCTTAAAGTGGTTGTAAACTCACCCAGATAACTTTTCCCCATTTAAATCAGTGATAAGCACTGTACAAATTGCTTTGCATGAATGAGTTCTAACTTGCTCTGTTTGCTGGTAATCTGCCTTTTTCTTTTTCATGACGTCAGCAGCACATGCGCAGATTTTGCCCGATTCACGGCACGCTCCTTGTGCTGTCTGTCCATTCATTTATTCATATGAATCTCATATGAATCTCCGAGATCTCGGATTACAGTGCTATTACCAAGTTCCTGCAACGTCACAGGGGGTGTAAACATCAGCAATTTGCATGGGACACAGGAGCAAGGAGATAAGCTTCATCAAGTAGATTGTGTCAAAAACATATTAAACAATCACTAAATATGTGTTGCAAAGCTTGCTCACCTCTCTATGCTTCAATATTTGGGACAATATTGCTATACTAAATCGGGAATGAAAACGAGTCTTGGCTATGTTACTGAGCATGTACGAGGTTACAGCAGGTGTTTCATCAGATTTGGCGATCTGTCAGAATGTATAACGGAAGTAATGTTACGTCGCCGCCATCTTGCTGCACCCTGCACTCGCCCACAGTAAGGATAGAGTGGGAAGGGGGCAAGCGGACATCTTGTTACACCCACCGCAGTTTTGCATTTTACACTTATTTTTAACTGTAAACTGAGGTTATATAGTGAAATACAGTACTTAGAACTGACTGTTTAGATGTTGAATTTTAAAAGCAGCGGCAAGCCTGCTGATCTCACAGGTTTGCTAATCTGACAGAAGTTCGCTGCTTTTAAAATTCGACATCTAAACTGTCAGACGGAGTTCTTAATACTGTATTTCACTATATAACCTCAGTTTACTGTTAAAAATAAGTGTAGAATGCAATACTCCGGTGGGTGTAACAAGATGTATGCTTTCCCTCTTCTCAGTGTATCCTTACTGTGGGCGAGTACGGGGTGTAGCAAGATGGCGGTGACAAAATGTCACTTCCGTTGCACATTCTGACGGGTCGCCAAATCTGCCGAAACACAGGGACAAACAGAAACACAGCAGGGGCGGAAGTAAACTGCTCTTCAGACTCAGAAGACAGTAGCTAAGATGGCGCTGGCTGCAACCAGGAAGTAGAAATTACAAATCAACTGGAAAAAAAAAAAAAAGAAACATCCTAAGGCCCCTTTCACACTGGGGCGGTGAGGGCATCGGCGGTAAAACAGCGCTATTTTTAGCGCTGCTTTACCGTCGTTTTTGCGGCGGTATTCGGCCGCTAGCGGTGCGGTTTTAACCCCCGCTGGCGGCCGAAAAAGGGTTAAAACCGCTCGCATAGCGCAGCTATAGCTGCGGTATTGCCGCGGTATAGCCGCGCTGTCCCATTAATTTCAATGGGCAGGAGCGGTTTAGGAGCGGTGAATACACCGCTCCAAAGATGCGGCTTGCAGGAGTTTTTTTCTGCTCCTGCCAGCGCACCGCTTCAGTGTGAAAGCCCTCGGGCTTTCACACTGAACAAACAGTAGAGGCTGTTTTGGGTCGGTTTGCAGGTGCTATTTTTAGCGCAATAACGCCTGCAAACCGCCCCAGTGTGAAAGGGCTCTTAGGGAGGAAAGAATGATGCAGAATGTTATGGAAAGCTTTATTACACTGGATTTATTAAGAAGGAGCATTTGAGGAGCTGAGTTTACTTCCTCTTTAATGACCAGGCCATTATTTGCGATACGGAGCTGCGTCGCTTTAACTGACAATTGCGCCTGTCGGGCGATGCTGTACCCAAACAAAATTGATGTCCTTTTTTCCCCACAAATAGAGCTTTCTTTTGGTGGTATTTGATCACCTCTGCAGTTTTTATTTTTTGCGCTATAAACAAAAAAAAGAGCGACAGTTTTGAAAAAAACAAAAAGACAATATTTATACCCCCAAAAATGTTTTTAAAAAAAATGCAATAAGCATATATTGGATTGGTTAGCGCAAAAGTTATAGTGTCTACAAACTATGGGAAGGGATTATGGAATTTTTATATATATATTTTTTTTATTAGTAATGGCGGTGATCTGCGATTTTTAGCGGTACTGCAACATTGCAATGGACAGATCGGATACTTGACACATTTTTCAGGCCATTGACATTTATACAGCGATCAGTGCTATAAAAATGCACTGATTACTGTGTAAATGTCACTGGCAGGGAAGGGGTTAACACTAGGGGGCAATCAAGGGGTAAATGTGTGTTCCCTAGATGTGTTCTAACTGTGAGGGGATAGGACTGACTAGGGGAGGAGACAAATCGTTGTTCCTACTTAGTAGGAACAAACAATATGTCTCTTCTCTCCTGACAGAACCCTGTTCCTGCTCTCGTGCACGCGATCATGCCCGCCGGCCACGAGCATCGTTTCCCCGTCATGCAGTGGGCACCCGCCTGCTATCACTCCAATTCGTAACCACTTTGACGCCGTACATCAGTGTGAGCCGGTCAGGAAGTGGTTAAAGCTGTACTCGGGGTTGGGAAAATAAAATCCTCACACTACAAGAGTTTATGCTCATTAAGGCTAAGACCTACAGGAATAAGGAGTAATACCTTATCGCTGGTTCCAGCAGGATTCCTACATCCACATGACTGGTCTGGCACTGCTAACTCTGTAAGGCGTTCCCAGCCGTGGTTGTACGCTCCTCTCCTCCACAAACAATGAAGGGTTATTACCTTTTTTCCTCTAAAGGGTCAGGGTTGTACACATGCCAAAGCAAAAATTAAAAACAGTATGAGTATGCCAAATGTGACCCATTCAAGTGAAGTTGTGGTGGTGCAGAGGTGTGGCATTTTGTAGGTTAAACATTTACTGGCATTTTACTTTTTTCCCCATTAACAGGAAAAAGTCTCATAAAGTGAGTGGACTTTCTCTTACCACATTCTATTTATGAATGGAAAAAAATTATATAAAAAAATCTCATATAGAGCAGCCCTTTTTTTCTTTTGAAATGTTTGTGAAACATTGGTAACCATTCAACACCAATGAGAACGGAAAGTATGAAGGGAGGGGGCGCAGCATATTATTCGTTTAGCGTGTGCCTACTTCTTCATATTTCTGTTGGAAAAATTGCTCTGGTTCATAAGGGGTATAAATGTACGAACAAAACATTGAAACCGGCTTCATGTTCTACCTAGAAGATTTTGTGGGACATTATTTTTATTTTTTTTATTTCCATGATGGGTCTTTTTATTCAGTGTTGTTATTATTTCAAATAAAAAAAATAATCCATACTTTGTTTTTTTACAGACAAACTAGGCTTTTTTTTGGCAATACAGTCTTGCAAATATTTTCTATGTAATGTATTAAAAAATATGTAAACATTTTTAAAAAATTGCTTTTTTTGCCAGCATTTGTTTAAAAAAACAAAAGTGCTTTATTGCAAACAAAAAGTTTTTTTTTTTTTTCCTACAGTTTGTCCTAGATGCAAACACAATCCACAATCAACAGGTCTAATAGCTCTCATATACACAGCCCTCACATGGCTCTAAACTCTAAATATGTTTAACTGGGAACAAGACCTAAAGCCGTGTACACACAAGCGGAATGTCCGACAGAAAAAGTCAGACAGAAGCTTTTCATCGTCTATTCCGATCGTGTGTAGGCCTCATCGGACTTTCCTTTTCGAAAATTCTCACGGACCTAGAAATAGAACATGTTCTAAATATTTCCGAAGGAACCAATTCCTATCAGGAAAACCGCTCGTCTCTATGCTGTTCTGACGGACCAAAAACGGCGCTTGCTCCTAGGCAAGTACGAGATGGAAGCTATTGGCTACTGGCTATTGAACTTTCTTTTTCTAGTCCCGTCGTACGTGCTGTACGTCACCGCGTTCTGGACGGTCGGACTGTGGTTTGACCGTGTGTAGGCAAGACCGCTTGAATGGAATTCCGTCGGAGTAACCTTTGGAGTTTATTCCAACGGCAAAACCGGTCGTGTGTACGCGGCATAAGGGAATCTTTAGATGTTTTGGACTGAAAAAAAGTTGGTTAGTGACAGCAAAATGTTCCACCAATATTCTAGCCCAGGAAAATGCCTACAATCTACTATTCTGATGGTATATGACCACCGAGCGGCTGGCTAAATTTACACCAACAGGTTATTTTTTTCGCTTTAGAGGCTGCAGAACACCTGGAACATTACACCATGATGTTAGCAATACTCAAAAGTTCAAAAACTGTCCATACAGGTACATCATTTGATTTGGACTGACCTTCATAAGAACTTAGTTTATAACAGCTGGGAAGCTTTACTTCATAGACCTATTTCTGACCTCACTACTACAGAAAAGAAGCTACCTTAATTTTCCTAGCTACACGCCAAACTATAGCCAAAGCTTGGAGACAGCTCTCCTAGAAACCTCATGGAGGTGAAGAAACAGATTATGGGCTTTGTGATTCACGAGGAAGTTACTTCTATACTTAATGATACCCACACAAAATTCTTAAAAGTTTGGTCCCCATGTCTAGAGTATAAACACAACTTGAACCTCAAATACTTGTTACGATTGCTGTGATAATCAATGTACAACTAAAAGGCAAAACGTTTTCTTTTTTTTGGATAGATTGAAGAGGTATTAAAACCCCTGTCAGTTTTTATTGCGTTCTGTACCATTATCCTTAAAAGTACGAGAAAATCCAAAATTTTGGGAAGTCTCCAGAAAATTTATAAAATCTAATATGGACACTAGTTCTGGTGACCTGGGGGTCCCCAACAGATTCCCTTCATTTGCAGTATTTTCTCTCACTTCCTGTTTTGGCTATGGGGCATGAAATGAAGGGAAATCTCACCAATGAGATACAAATGGCAAAAAATAAACTGACAGGGGTTATGACCCCCCCCCCCCCCCGCTTATGGTTCTACTTTAAGCTTTATGAAGTGGGAAATTCTGGCTGGGACCCCAACACCTTCCCCCTTCCTACCCCTCCCCTCTGCTTCTCCATCTTACCGTACCCTTACAATACATATATTGCTATATTGTATATTGTTGTAGCTTACAAAAACACCCAATACCTTGGGCAACTTGATTCACTGGGAGAATACCATCTACATATGTATTAGGCTACCTGTGCACGGCCTGTCCCCCAGCTATACCCTCTCCGCCGCCCCCCCACCACCACCTTTTTTTTCTACCCAATCCGTGTATAAATATATCTTTGGGTTTATTTGCTGGCCTTCATTTCTAACATGCAAACATGAAAGTGACTTTAGGTCCTTTTCGCACTGTTGTGCTGTAGTAAGACACTCATTCTATGTGTCAACACATTGCAGTGCCACTCATTTTCAATAACAGTGCAGTTCCCTTAGTATTTGTGTTTCAGCACCCTGCAATGTACCGCAGCACACTACAGTCTGGGTGCTGTGCTACATTGCAAAAAGTGGTGCATGTCTGCTTTTATGTGGACCTTTCTGATGTGCTGGCAGCTCCCTTCATTTCAATTGGCTGCCCCAATTTAACACAATGTTAACTTACACAAAAATGCACCTTAAAGCGGACCTTCGGTCATTTTATTACCGAAAAATAATTCGATATTCGGTCCATCTATTAAATCTTTTGCCCTTGTTGTTTTGACTTTGGATAGTAAAGTACTTCTATATTTCAACTTCATAAAAGAAGCGATATGACACATGATAAATGTGTGTGCCAATATCTTGTGACAGCTACCACCATTTTATTACTCAGGGGGGTTCTTTCAGGAAATGTATACATTTTGGGGAATTTCAACTAATTTTGCACACAGCGGTCGAAGCAAACTTTGCTTTGTCCAGAATGACTGCTATCAGAAATTGATACAATCTTATAGATTTAACCACTTACAGACCGAAAGATTTGGCTGCTTAAAGTGGTTGTAAACTCACCCAGATAACTTTTCCCCATTTAAATCAGTGATAAGCACTGTACAAATTGCTTTGCATGAATGAGTTCTAACTTGCTCCGTTTGCTGGTAATCTGCCTTTTTCATGACGCCAGCAGCACATGCGCAGATTTTGCCCGAATCACGGCACGCTCCTTGTGCTGTCTGTCTATTCATTCATATGAATCTCCGAGATCTCGGATTACAGTGCTATTCACAAATTCCTGCAATGTCACAGGGGGTGTAAACATTAGCTCTTTGCATGGGACACAGGAGCAAGGAGATAAGCTTCATCAAGTAGATTGTGTCAAAAACATATTAAACGATCACTAAATATGTGTTGCAAAGCTTGCTCACCTCTCTATGCTTCAATATGTGGGACAATATTGCTATACTAAATCGGGAATGAAAACGAGTCTTGGCTATGTTACTGAGCATGTACGAGGTTACAGCAGGTGTTTCATCGGATTTGGCGATCTGTCAGAATGTATAACGGAAGTGATGTTACGTCGCCGCCATCTTGCTACACCCTGCACTCGCCCACAGTAAGGATAGGGTGGGAAGGGGGCAAGCGGACATCTTGTTACACCCACCGCAGTTTTGCATTTTACACTTATTTTTAACTGTAAACTGAGGTTATATAGTGAAATACAGTACTTAGAACTGACTGTTTAGATGTTGAATTTTAAAAGCAGCGGCAAGCCTGCTGATCTCACAGGTTTGCTAGTCTGACAGAAGTTTGCTGCTTTTAAAATTCGACATCTAAACTGTCAGATGGAGTTCTTAATACTGTATTTCACTATATAACCTCAGTTTACTGTTAAAAATAAGTGTAGAATGCAATACTCCGGTGGGTGTAACAAGATGTACGCTTTCCCTCTTCTCAGTGTATCCTTACTGTGGGCGAGTACGGGGTGTAGCAAGATGGCGGTGACAAAATGTCACTTCCGTTGCACATTCTGACGGGTCGCCAAATCTGACGAAATACAGGGACAAACAGAAACACAGTAAGGGCGGAAGTAAACTGCTCTTCAGACTCAGAAGACAGTAGCTAAGATGGCGCTGGCTGCAACCAGGAAGTAGAAATTACAAATCAACTGGAAAAAAAAAAAAAATAAGAAACATCCTAAGGCTCCTTTCACACTGGGGCGGTGAGGGCATCGGCGGTAAAACAGCGCTATTTTTAGCGCTGCTTTACCGTCGTTTTTGCGGTGGTATTCGGCCGCTAGCGGTGCGGTTTTAACCCCCGCTGGCGGACGAAAAAGGGTTAAAACCGCTCGCATAGCGCGGCTATAGCTGCGCTGCCTCATTGATTATAATGGGCAGGAGTGGTTTAGGAGCGGTGAATACACCGCTCCTTCACCGCTCCAAAGATGCGGCTTGTAGGAGTTTTTTTCTTCTCCTGCAAGCGCACCGTTTCAGTGTGAAAGCCCTCGGGCTTTCACACTGAACAAACAGTAGAGGCTGTTTTGGGTCGGTTTGCAGGCGGTATTTTTAGCGCAATAACGCCTGCAAACCGCCCCAGTGTGAAAGGGCTCTTAGGGAGGAAAGAATGATGCAGAATGTTATGGAAAGCTTTATTACACTGGATTTATTAAGAAGGAGCATTTGAGGAGCTGAGTTTACTTCCTCTTTAATGACCAGGCCATTTTTTGCGATACGGAGCTGCGTCGCTTTAACTGACAATTGCGCCTGTCGGGCGATGCTGTACCCAAACAAAATTGATGTCCTTTTTTCCCCACAAATAGAGCTTTCTTTTGGTGGTATTTGATCACCTCTGCAGTTTTTATTTTTTGCGCTATAAACAAAAAAAAAAAGAGTGACAATTTTGAAAAAAAAAAAAAAAAAAAGACAATATTTTTTACTTTTTGCTATAATAAATACCCCCAAAAATGTTTTTAAAAAAAATGCAATAAGCATATATTGATTGGTTTGCGCAAAAGTTAGAGCGTCTACAAACTATGGGAAGGGATTATGGAATTTTTATATATTTTTTTTTATTAGTAATGGCGGTGATCTGCGATTTTTAGCGGTACTGCAACATAGCAAAGGACAGATCGGACACTTTTTTTCAGGCCATTGACATTTATACAGCGATCAGTGCTATAAAAATGCACTGATTACTGTGTAAATGTCACTGGCAGGGAAGGGGTTAACACTAGGGGGCAATCAAGGGGTTAAATGTGTGTTCCCTAGGTGTGTTCTAACTGTGAGGGGATAGGACTGACTAGGGGAGGAGACAAATCGTTGTTCCTACTTAGTAGGAACAAATGATATGTCTCTTCTCTCCTGACAGAACCCTGTTCCTGCTCTCGTGCACGCGATCATGCCCGCTGGCCACGAGCATCGTTTCCCCGTCATGCAGTGGGCACGCGCCTGCTATCATTCCAATTCGCAAGAAGTAACCACTTTGCCACCGTACATCGGTGTGAGCCGGTCGGCAAGTGGTTAAAGCTGTACTCGGGGTTGGGAAAATAAAATCCTCACACTACAAGAGTTTATGCTCATTAAGGCTAAGATCTACAGGAATAAGGAGTAATACCTTATCGCTGGTTCCAGCAGGATTTCTACATCTACATGACTGGTCTGGCACTGCTAACTCTGGAAGGCGTTCCCAGCCGTGGTTGTACGCTCCTCTCCTCCACAAACAATGAAGGGTTATTACCTTTTTTTTATGCGAGGGACTGCCCACAGCCTTGAGCGCCAGGGAGAAGAGGACAGCACTGGGGGCGTGGCCAAGATGGCGCTGTGAGAGGACGCTTTCTCAGAGAGCTCCGCCGGGATCCGAGGCTGTTTCCCTGCTAGTGGGCAGAAAAACGCTGTGCTACCGGCCGAAACCACCTACATGCACCGCTGATCGGCTCGGTCATCCAGCGGCAGGGGTAAGAAGTTAAAATTCCCCCCAGTGACAGAGATACCGGAGGCGGCCTGTCCAGACCGCGTGGGGGCCGGAAGACGGGCGCGCACGGACTTGGCGTCTCAGACTGAGCAGCCGGGACAATCCACCTCTCCCCAGCCAGGCCTGGCTGATATGCTGGCAGCAATAGCTACTTGCCAGGCCTCTCTCACCGCCCTTACAGGCAAAGTTGATGCTGTACAGTCTGATCAGACAAGATATGGACAAGATCCGCTCCAGATTACACACTGCTGAGCAGCGCCTGGGGCATGTGGAGGACACTGTGGAGGCTCATGGCGCTGACCTCCGCGCCCTCCATACCAAAATTAAGGCCCTAGAGTATAAATCTAAAGATGCGGAAAATCGCAATAGGAGGAACAACCTACGTGTCGTGGGATTGGCGGAGGGAGCTGAGGGTCACCGTCCCACAGAATTTATTGAAGAATTATTCCGCAGCCTCCTTCCCGCAGCCCAGTTCTCGCCATTTTATGCTGTTGAGCGGGCTCATCGGATTCCACCTAAACCAGGTCCCCCTGGAGCGCCACCGCGCACTTTCATTTTGAAATTCTTAAACCTTAGGGACAGAGATGAGGTGCTCCGAGCTGCCAGAGTAAAGGGGGATTTGCAATTTCAGAATAATAAGTTACTTATTTTCCCTGACTACTCAGTTGAGACTCAGAAACTTAGACGCTCTTTCGATCAAGTCAAGGCAGCCATGCGCCTTAAAGGCATTCGCTACAGCATCCTTTTCCCTGCACGTCTCCGGGTACAAGATGGGGAGACTACAAGATTTTTACCTCCCCCAGAGACGCTTCCTTGTGGTTGGAGTCACTTCCTCCGAATCGCTGACAGGTGCCTGATGTGATCTGCCACTTACATCTTTGATATGCTGCGGGATGCCCCTTTCCTGCTCACAAGTGAGTTTATGATTGCACCTGTTGTGCCTTTGGAATGATATTTGCTGAGAAGTTTCAAGTATTGAGCCCCTGGTGAATCCAGGAGAGTTATGAATCTGAGACTGCCAATAGTTAAAGCACAGTGAGATATCTATATGTCTTATTTTTTTTTGATGCCACCATGATAACAGAGGACAGCACTGGAGTCTGGAGTACAGCAAGTAATACAGCCTCTTCCAATACTCCTAGAAACAACAAGCATTCAACCCTTGCAGTGCACGGAGGGCCCACTGCAAGGGTTTTTTTTTTTCTTTACAATTCTAGGAATTCAGCTTATATATAGCATAGCCTTTTTAGGAGAATATGGGGGGGGGGGGGGTTAACCAAGAGTTGTGCAGATTGCTCTTAATTAACAAAAGGGGTGATCCATTCTCTGTCGGTTGATCGCTCACATCCCATAGGACAAGGTAACAAATGGCAGTAATCGGTGACAGTTTTCTCTGGAAAACTGCCATATTGCCTCTGTTAATTTTGTTTCAGGAAAACTGGCGCAGGTGGCACAGATAGACCTGTAACAGGTCTGACTGCTCTGTTCATGTGGCACACACCTCTTCTGACAGAAAGCTTAGTTAAGTCCTCAGTATAAAATAATGAAAAACTAATGCGCACAACCACTCTCAAAGGATCCTAGGCAATGGGACAAAAATAGAGAAGCTGCCAACATATGAGGTGGCCTCACCCACCCTAAAAAGTACCGTGATGATAGTCAAAAGTATGTGGCGCTAGTCTAAGTGTACCAATCATATTAAATCAAAATCTCAAAATACCATAAATCTCAATACTTCCTGAATAGACAATCTTCAATACTTCCTTAAAGGGCAATACTAACTTCTCCCATTAGGGGGCAGCCAAACCAACTAAATAGTTAAATGCTGGTCATCATTCCTAATAAAATTCACATAAATCATCCAATGAATATAATGTTCTTCAACCAAACTATGTAGAAATTGTGACTAAAGGTGATTTTAAACTTAATGATAATAATAAATTAAAATATTTAAAAATAAAAAACAATTCCTCAAAGTGTATCATACAATGTGCATAGTTTTCCTCACCATACTAAGTGAAAAATAAAAAATATTACACAAAATAAATAATGTTGGTGACTGGATTGCTGCCAAAGCAAAAAAAAAATTGACTCTATATCACATATGTAAACAAACGTGATCAAGTGCAAAAAACAGTGACATATGTGCAAAACCATGCGTATAATATAAACTTGCGACTCTGAAATAGACCCCCAAAAGTCTCTCCCACCTAGAAATATTACTTATAAAGTTGAAAAAACTGTGACATAAATGTGGTCAAGTCCAAACAACTATTGCTTCATGCAATGTGATTCATAATGTCCATACAGATGATTAATCATGACGTGCCAGTGAGGTGACTATGTGCTGGATTCTTTCTCTTGAAAAACTGGTGCAGCACACAAGTGTTTCCCCCAGCCTCTCACCTTAATCAGCGGCCCCCAATGGGCCAAATCAAGCAGATGATTACTATTTCTCTGTAAGGGATGATGATCCAACAGCTGTCCCCCTCTTCCAAAGGGTGTGCGTGTGTCAAACTTTTTCTCCTAATCACCAGCGCTCACACAGACCCCAGCATGATAATAAGGAAGAAGGAGAGGCTTCCATAGTGAAGTATTTCAATACAGGTTTATTATTAAAACGTAGTAACTTACATTAAAAACAGGAACTGTCAGCAAGAGTACATCAGAGACAATAAGGCTTCCGGGTACGGCCGTCCCCGGGAAGCGTCGGCACCTGGCTCCTCCTACCCTGACGCGTTGCGTCACAGCACGTGACTTTATCAAAGGGATGAGCGCTGGTGATCAGGAGAAAAAGTTTGACACACGCACACCCTTTGGAAGAGGGGGACAGCTGTTGGATCATCATCCCTTACAGAGAAATAGTAATCATCTGCTTGATTTGGCCCATTGGGGGCCGCTGATTAAGGTGAGAGGCTGGGGGAAACACTTGTGTGCTGCACCAGTTTTTCAAGAGAAAGAATCCAGCACATAGTCACCTCACTGGCACGTCATGATTAATCATCTGTATGGACATTATGAATCACATTGCATGAAGCAATAGTTGTTTGGACTTGACCACATTTATGTCACAGTTTTTTCAACTTTATAAGTAATATTTCTAGGTGGGAGAGACTTTTGGGGGTCTATTTCAGAGTCGCAAGTTTATATTATACGCATGGTTTTGCACATATGTCACTGTTTTTTGCACTTGATCACGTTTGTTTACATATGTGATATAGAGTCAATTTTTTTTTTGCTTTGGCAGCAATCCAGTCACCAACATTATTTATTTTGTGTAATATTTTTTATTTTTTCACTTATTATGGTGAGGAAAACTATGCACATTGTATGATACACTTTGAGGAATTGTTTTTTATTTTTAAATATTTTATTTTATTATTATCATTAAGTTTAAAATCACCTTTAGTCACAATTTCTACATAGTTTGGTTGAAGAACATTATATTCATTGGATGATTTATGTGAATTTTATTAGGAATGATGACCAGCATTTAACTATTTAGTTGGTTTGGCTGCCCCCTAATGGGAGAAGTTAGTATTGCCCATTAAGGAAGTATTGAAGATTGTTTATTCAGGAAGTATTGAGATTTATGGTATTTTGAGATTTTGATTTAATATGATTGGTACACTTAGACTAGCGCCACATACTTTTGACTAAGTCCTCAGTATGTTTGTCCTGAACTCCAACTTTACTAAAATGAGTGAATACTTAAATATACTGATCATTTTCCTTAAAAATAAAACACCAAGACAAGTTTCATCAATTACATTTGAAGGTTTTATTTACACATTTGAGATTAGATAAAGCCATGATCTCAGGACAATGTATAATCACTTAATGATCAGAGAATTATATAAAAAAGAAATATAATACGAGTGGATAGATATACCACATTTAATAGACTGAACATACCATAGTGTACATTTAGAAATTTATAATAAAGTGAACTGATGAGAGTAGAAATATGGAAGATATTATTGCTAGTTAAAGCCAACTTCCACACTGTCATCCTGATCCAGGCTTCATTATTTATTGTAGGAAGGCAACCCAAAGCATACTCCTCTAAATACAAATCAGCAATGACAGCTTCTATACATCTAACCTCTCAGGTTCTCTATAATATGTTGCCATGCAATGGTGTATAGTAACCCAGAGAAACCAGTCATTTGCATGCTCATTATATTGCAATCTTCAATATGATTGGTTTCCATGGTTGATAGTACAACACTGTGCTGGAGAAAAAAAAAATAATAATAAAGTACTCTGCAGTTGTGGCCTTTTCTTTAGAAACATGTAAGGCACATATGATTCCATCAATTAAACGGTTTCTTGAAAATAGAAAGGTCTAAAAGATCACCACATACATTACATTACCTTTACACCTACCAACCAGTGCAAGTGCCTGCCTGATTGGATAGATTAGTCAGGTCTACAGAGCTTTAAATCTAAAGTTGATTGTACAAAGTTTGTAATGTTTATGGTGACACTACACTAATTTTTACACGGTAATACACCAGATTTTTTTTAATCAAAGATGCCAAATCTGATTCAAATTTGTAGTCTACATATTTTAACAGTGCTCTAGTAGTGTACATATGACAAAAGCGTGTGCTGGTCTGTATTTGTACAGAGACTCAAATTCTATACCCACTTAAAGAGCCCTTTCACACTGGGGCGGGCGTCGGCAGTAAAACCCCATTTTAGTGGCGCTATTCGGCCACTAGCGGTTTTAACCCTGGCTAGCAGCTGAAAAAGGGTTCAAAGCGCCGCTGCGCCGGCGGTTTGGTGGCGCTGCCCCATTGTTTTCAATGGCAGGGGCGCTTTAGGAGCGGTGTATACACTGCTTCTACAGCACTGCAAAGATGCGGCTTGCAGGAATTTTTTTTACAGTCCTGCAAGAGCACAGCTCCAGTGTGAAAGCACTCAGGTTTTCACAGGAGAGGCGCTATGCAGGCCCTATAGCGCCTCAGTGTGAAAGGGGTCTAACTGTAAAGTCAGAAAGTTTTTTATGCTCATGCATTCTATGCATGAAGATAAAAAGCCTTCTGTGCAGCCCCCCCCCTGAATACTTACCTGAGCCCCCTCCTCAATCCACGAGTACCTCGGTCATCCGGGGCTCTCCCTCCTGATTCACTGAGACACAGCAGCCGTGCCAATTGCTCCCGACGCTGTCAAACTCAGCCAATCAGGAGAGAGAGGGGCGGGGCCGGGCCGCAGCTCTATGTCTGAATGGATACACGCAGCTCAGCTCGGGTGCCCCTATAGTAAGCTGCTTACTGTGGGGGCACTCAACAGGAGGGAGGGGCCAGGAGCTCCAGCCAGGGACCCGAGAAGAGGAGGATCTTGGCTGCCCTGTGCAAAACCATTACACAGAACAGGTAAGTAGAACATGTTTGTTATTTTAATAGAAAAAAAAAAACAAGACTTTACAATCACTAAGTATGAGATTTTATTTTTCTGTGTCACAGCTAGGGAGATTCACCCTCTCTGTGTCCTGGTGACCACTGCCGCCAAGACAAAACGTAATGGGATAGCCACATTTTTACAGTTGTCACTAAACAGGAAGTCAGGGAAAATCTCCCATCGAGGCCACCTGTTCCACTGGGAATTCTACACAAAATGACTGCAAAAAAAAAAAAAAGACCTGTATTTAAACTCCTTCATATTCTGTATAAAAAAATGCCTTTGTAAATTTTAACTTCACAAAATGTCATCCCACTATGGAAAGTAAACTCCAGTGTCTTACGTTCTAACAAGGTAATGGCAGCAATAGAAGCAGCTCCTGCACAGTGTGCGCCACTTCCCATAATGTGAAATAAGTGCTTACATTAAGAATATATTCACAAACTTTAGATCTATTGCTAAAATGTACAGCAGGTGAAAGTCGGCTGCACCTGGATGCAAATTAAAAATAAAATTTTTAAAAGATTCCAGATAATTTACATTGTTCTAATTGATAATTAGAAACATGCTGTTAAAAATCAATGGCGGCCATTAAAAAAAAAACACACACACCTCTGTGCGTATGCATTTAGGGTTCATAGTTCAAACATCTTCAACACCCACATCACGCTGGATGATTACAACAAAAAAAAAAATATATAACAAAAAAAGAAAAGGCATAAACAATGTAAAATATAAGGATTATATAGGAGAAATAAGATCTACCTTGTGGTAAAGTCCACATATGGTGGATCATGGTCTTCTTTAGCTCTCTGTTATGCCCCCAATTATATGAAAGTAAATGAGGCTGGCTGGGCTGTATATTACCTCTTGGCCTGACCTCACACTGCCACAATCATTATCCAATGCAGGCAAACATTTAGAGGAGTACATTTCACATCTAAGCCCCAGTTCACACCGGGTGCGGCTTTGAAGTTGCGCTACTTTACCGTCATCTCAAAGGCGACTACATGTGCGGCTTGCCGACCTCTTTGTAACTTCATGCACAGATGTCAATGCAAGTCACACATGAAATCTCACTAAAATAGTGCAGAAACATTTTTGAAAGTGGCACCGATTTGAACGATTTCATAGCGGCAAATAGGGGGTGACTGATCATGCGACTTTGATTTGTCAAGTTGCAACTGGTGTGAAGGACGGGGGTTAAATGTCGCTTTGTGGGCTGCCATGGATACACAGTATTTGCTGATCATACAGATCAGCAATAGATTAGCAATAGATCTACCAGCCCCAATTATTAATATAAATTGAAGCTGAAATATAGGCAAAAATTATTTTCAGCCAATTTCTCAGTAGAAATAAGTTAGGTCTAATGACGTGTGCCTCATATCTGGCTGCTGCAGTGCTTGTTACATATCATACTTTTAAACAGGCAGCATTCTCCTTTTGGCACCAATTATCTAGTGCCGAGACTTGTAGTTCCGTCTATGAGCTCAGCACCTCCTCCATTCCTAAAAAGCATTGCATTCTTTTCAATGAATTTAAGGCATTCTGTGACTGGAGGAGGGGAAAACATGCCATTCATCTGCACCTCCTCCAATCACAGAGCACCTTGCACTCATTGAAAACAATGCAAAGCTTTTTATGAATGATGAGTGTACCACAGCCGGAACTTCAAGCGTCCACATTGGATGTTTGCCGCCAGCGGGAGACTGCAGCTTCAGTAAAGCAGAAGATATATAGCAAATGGTGCAGCAAACTTATTTTACCTTTGCAAATGGATTTTTGGGCACACCTCAGCTTTAGGATCTACGGGTTGGCTTCAGAAATCTATAGAAGATTCCAACAGTGAAACTTCTCTGCAGCTTGTCTCAGTTCACCCATACGATTATCCTCAAAAGTAAAGGGAGAACAAGGTCTGGCCATGTCATATGTGTAGTAGTGAGAATTACGGTGGGGATATCTTGCTACTGAAATATCTGAGAGATACAAAAAAGTTGTTAACATGCTATATATATATATATATATATATATATATATATATATATATATATATATATATATATATATATATATATATATATATATATATGACCTGCTATAAGCCATGCAGATCTAACATATCCATTGTGGATGGGGTTGGCTCTTGGCAGCACTAGCTATGATAAGCAAAACATATCAGATAAACTCTGCTTAATAAATTCAGCTTCTGGCCTAAGCTACTGCGATCGTTGCCAGCGATACATTTTACAGAGCTAGACATATCTGTGCATGAAGGGACAATACGGCATTCCTTTTAAACAAATGATTTTTTTTTATATTAACTTATTGCGAATAAATATTTTGTTTCACCTACGCTAGTAGAAGCCAGTATATGGCAATATGAAGATGAGGTCCGCTCATGGGAACAAGCAATCTAGGTTGAAAGATAAAATCTCTCTCCTTGGTAGTCTGCATTCTAAAATTATTTAAAAAAAAAAAAACACAAATTATTTACATAATTATATTGAGCCGCACTTCTCACAAGCTACGACTGCGTTGCCCCTGGGAAAACCTACAATGCAAAAAACATCACAGACCGTTCTTATTGAATGTAGATAAATGATTCCTGTAATAGATTTTGTGATATAGGCCGTCCTGGATTATCAGCTGTGATGTCACACATTTCATGACTCAAATACAGACAATACAAGTGTGGAGGATAGAAGGGCTGCATAGCTGTAGCAGAATGTATACACAGTTCAGTTTTGTGGGTTTTCTTGGACGGGGTGGTTTAGAGGCTGCCCCTCAGCTCCACCATTTGCATTTGGTGCCTTCTTGGGCTGATCTTTCCTTTGTAAGTAGTCACTTTTCCACATGCTATAGAGTTCTCCTAAAAATGCAAAGGATGCAAAGAACCCAAAAGCCTGAAAGAGAAATCAAAACAAGACATTAGTAATAATGGTGGCCATAACACACTTCAATAAATGATTTCCTTTCCATAATCAATCTAGAGTTGATAACCCAGGCAATCGATATGCCACACGTGGGGAAGTGAATTTTAATCAATAATTAAAGTGTAAGCTCCCCTTTGCACCAAAAATAAAATAAAAACACCATAATCCCCTCCCCACCTCCTCTGGTCCCCCACTGCACTTACCTCCATGGATAAATAGCTTTCACTGCCCACACAACTAGTGCAAGGGTCTGGGGATTTGAAATCTGCGGCCTTATCCTATATCCTTTTCTTATAGATCAGAGCAATTTTGATTCTGCTCCAACCAATCAGAATCGCTCTGATCCGTCCTTAAGGAAAGGAGGGGAAGAAGACCGCAGCTTTCAAACTCCTGGACCCCTAAAGTATTTAGCTCTGTTACAGGAGCTATAGCTATTAAAGCACAGCAAAAAAAAGGCAAGTATCACAAGGGCGGCGTAAAATCACCAATTTAAGTGATATTAAAGGCCATGGATTTTTTTTATAATAAACATGTCAAACTTACCTGCTCTGTGCAGTGGTTTTGCACAGAGCAGCCCCGATCCTCCTGCTTGGGTCCCAGAGCAATCAGCTTGCTATGGGGGCGCCCCAACAGACTTGCTCCTGAGCCGCTGCTCTGTGTGTCCATTTGCACACAGAGCCACGGCTTGTCCCCACCCCCTCCCACTACTCATTGGCTCACTGGCTGTGACTGACAGCAGTGGGAACCAATGGCTCTCACTGCTGTCTCGGCCAATGGGGAGGGGGAATCCCCAGAGAGCCAAAGCTCTTGTGCAAATCGCTGGATCGCGACGGGGCTCAGGTATTAGGGGGGCCACTGCACACAGAAGGTTTTTTACCTTCAAGCATAGAATGCTTGATGGTAAAAAACTTTCAGCCTTTGGAACCACTTTAACCTCCCAAAGGTCGAAACACTAAAACTAGCAAAGTTTAGCTCCTTCTCCATTCCCTCCAAGGTAAGTCACTAATCCAACCAAACAAACCCACACACATACAATGACTGTTTAATCAACCCCAGGTATGAATAGTGTCCCATCAGAAGGAGGGGACCTTGAAGGAAGCATTTTTGTATGAAAGGTTGTGTGGCTCAGAGCCAGACAGAAGATATCAATGGATCACGACAGAAGTTATTTATCCTTGTGGACTGTCTAGTAATTTAGGTGTTCCTGAACTACAAAACTCCCCCCCCTTCTAGTTCCAATTCACTTGCATATATAGACCAACAAGTCAATGTTACTGCCTTAACTCCCGAATGCCTGCCCACAATCTGGCATAGATTTACTAAAACTGTGCAATGGTAGCCAATCAGCTTCTAACTCCAGCTTTCTCGTGTAAGCTTTGACAATAAAACCTGAAAGCCGATTGGTTTCTATGCACAGCTGCACAAGATTTTGCACTCTCCAGGTTTAGTAACGTGCACATGGGAGATTTAGTTCTGGATCTGTGTAGGTCAGTAAAAGCCAAATTTCCAGCAGCAAATCAGCAAAAACGTTACCTGCCTGGTGAGGAGGTCACAGAGAGTGAAAAAATAAAAAATCAATTTCCCAATGAGGGGGGAAGGGGGAGGGGGCGGAGCTGGGGCATGCTCTGGGGGAAGGTGATTGTAATTGACAGTGTAGGAATTGGCTGCAACCCCTGTCATCATTTTTCTTTGCTGTTTGTGGCCTCTTAGGGAGATTCCTGTCCCAGAGACAAAAGCAGAGATAAAACTTCCCCCAAAGTGCAGGGAAATTCTCTCTTAAAAAGGAGAATTAAACCCAAAAGCAAACATTATATCGCAGCTTACCAATTCTTAGATGTGGAGGCTGCATTCGTTTTCTTTTTAGGCTTTCTTTTTTTTAGTTTCACCTGTGATCCTGCCAGTAAGTCTGTTGTTCTACAACATAACAAGCTATCCTGCATATGTAGCAGTTAGAGAGCTGAGACAAACCATTTACCACTAACAGGGATGCTTAGATCAGCTTTTATTTATTCTTGTCCAATATTTGTATTGAAGTTTTCAGGAAGAACAGAAAAAAAAAGGGGGGGGTGGACAATGTCAACCATACATTAGGATATAGGAAATAGAGTCGTATCAATGGATACAAAAGGGCAAAACAATAACAGACATGCATGGGCAATGTAATCCATTCCAAGGGCTGAATTGTGAGGTTAGGAGGATCGTCTGGTACCCTCGGACACCCCGTCTGGGAACAAGCTGTGTCGTGAGGGGAAAACAATTCAGCCAACCTTCAGTCTCCTGTGTAAGTATTTTGTTGATCAGTAAGGAACAAAAGTGATACAGTCAATCAATGGTCCTTAAATGGACAAAAAGGTAAACAGGTAGCACAACAGTAACCATGCACACTTAAAGCGGAGTTCCACCCAAAAGTGGAACTTCCACTTTAAGTACGCCTCGCCCCCTGACATGCCACAATTGGCATGTCATTTTTTTTGGGGGGGGGGGGGGCTGGGTACCTGGTTTGGAGTGGGACTTCCTGTTCCACTTCCGACTTCTGACCACTTAGGCAATTTCTAGGCGGCCCCTCCCTCCCGGCAATGTTCTGGAACTCGTGACAGGTCCCAGAACATTGCCTGGCCATTGACGGAGCGCAGTGCGGCTCGCGCATGTGCAATGTGCGCCTGGCTGTGAAGCCGTAAACTGTCACAGCCGGGTGCCCACACTCACAATGTCGGCGCCGCGAAGAGGAGGGGGAGAGAACGCAGGCTTCGAGAGGCCGCATCGATAGACCATGGGACAGGTGAGTGGCTGTTTATTAAAAGTCAGCAGTTATACTTTTTGCAGCTGCTGACTTTTAATAAACTCAAAAACCAGTGGAACTCTGCTTTAACACACTGGGCGTTATGCGTACATGTAGATCTTAGATACATATTAGGTATCTTTAGATAATACCCAAGGCCTGGCCATCCAGAGCATGCAGGGAGTGCTTTAGTTACATCAGGCAGTATAATAAACAGGTAGAGCTTACACAATTTAATGAGATAAGTGCTCATGTAGAAGAGTGGAATAGTGAATTCTGGGAGGTTGGCTTCCCATAGGGGGGAGCCATGGTATAGAAGGAAGAAAGTAGTGGAGGAAAGCCAAGGGAGTGGTGAGAAAGAAAGAGAAAGAAAAGGAAGACAGGGTGGGAGGAGGGGGAAGACAGGGTGGGAGGAGGGGGAAGACAGGGTGGGAGGAGGGGGGAGACAAGGAGGGAGGAGGGGGGAGACAAGGAGGGAGGAGGGGGAAGACAGGGTGGGAGGAGGGGGAAGGCAGGGTGGGAGGAGGGGGAAGGCAGGGTGGGAGGAGGGGGAAGGCAGGGTGGGAGGAGGGTGGGAGGAGGGAGAAGACAGGGTGGGAGGAGGGAGAAGACAGGGTGGGAGGAGGGGGAAGACAGGGAGGGAGGAGGGGGAAGACAGGGTGGAAGGAGGGGGAAGACAGGGAGGGAGGAGGGGGAAGACAGGGTGGGAGGAGGGGGAAGACAGGGAGGGAGGAGGGGGAAGACAGGGAGGGAGGAGGGGGAAGACAGGGAGGGAGGAGGGGGAAGACAGGGTGGGAGGAGGGGGAAGACAGGGTGGGAGGAGGGGGAAGACAGGGTGAGAGGAGGGAGAAGACAGGGTGAGAGGAGGGAGAAGACAGGATGGAAGGAGGGAGAAGACAGGGTGGGAGGAGGGGGAAGACAGGGTGAGAGGAGGGGGAAGACAGGGTGGGAGGAGGGGGAAGACAGGGTGGGAGGAGGGGGAAGACAGGGTGAGAGGAGGGGGAAGACAGGGTGGAAGGAGGGGGAAGACAGGGTGGAAGGAGGGGGAAGACAGGGTGGAAGGAGGGGGAAGACAGGGTGAGAGGAGGGAGAAGACAGGGTGGGAGGAGGGAGAAGACAGGGTGGGAGGAGGGGGAAGACGAAGACAGGGTGGGAGGAGGGGGAAGACAGGGTGGGAGGAGGGGGAACCCCAGGCGTCACTAGATTGAGCCTAGTGGTGCATATCAATACGCCATAAGGTGATGATAGCAATAAAGGGAGTCGTTTTTTTATTCATTCATGTAAAACATTTATCCCAAAAGGAAAAAAAAACTGTTGGTGTAACTGCAGTGTGAGCAGGAGTATAGCTTAAATGTGTTAGTGTAGTTAAAACTGCCAGTGCATCCTCCTCCCAGGCTTACAATGCTGCTGTCCAAAAGGTGCCCCCTGTGCTCCTTCATCCAGAGTGGGGGCACTATTACAGGAGGTGCATTACTGGCCAGATCACCAGGTAAAAATAGAGGGGAAAAAAAAGGAAATGGATGCAGCCAGCACATGGAATGATTGGTAAGCTGCAATAGATTACATTTTGGTTTTGGGTTTATTACCACTTTGATCATCATCACCTGAACAGGAAGTTTCCTGCTCACCTCCAATTCCGATGAACTGGAGGTGCTGGGAATGTTTTGCAGATTCAATCACTTTCTGTAGCAGTAACAATGGTGAATCCCCAGGTGCAATAAAAATCTAACCCTTCCAATACACTTCAGATACTTCTATTGAGAAGACAGAAGTAGATGGTACAAGGCACTTGTAGATATTTTTCTGGTACACACAGCAGTTGTGAAGTTTAGATAACAGAAGATGACAACTTACCACGGATACTTGCGCAAGTGCTGACAATTCTATTGTGGCAATAAACACAATGGAGGCAATGAAAAACAATCCACCGGTGGCCAATGTGATCCAGAAATCCTGCAAAACAGAAATATTTGTAATTCACCACACAGTCCTCTAGATGGAGCCCAATAAACACGATTATATATTTTGTTCTTGTGCCTTTACAGGAAGCCTTGTCCGAGTTGAGATTGGAAAAAACGACGTCACCAACATTCTGTTGCTATTCCCTTCAGTTTCGATTAAAAGTGCATCTTCTCCAACTATCTAAAACAAGTACTAGTCACCCCCATACTTAAAAAGCCTTCCTTGGACTCCACCAATCTTAACCTATGTCCCATCTCCTTGCTCCTTTTCCTCCAAACTCCTTGAACATCTGGTCTATAACCAAATGAGCGACCACCTCATTAAGAATAATCCTCCCTTCAGTCTGGATTTCGCCCTCAACACTCCACAGAAACTGCTCTCCTAAAACTCATAAACAATTTACTAACAGCAAAAACCAATGGACAATATTCCGTACTCCTACTGGACCTTTTGGCTGTCTTTGATATGGTTGACCACCCGCTCCTCCTCAAAAAAACATTACTCCTTTGGTCTCCGTGACTGTACTATTCATTGGTTTTCATCCTACTTATCCCACCACACCTTCAGTGTCACTTACAATTCTACTTAAATATGTGCCCCTTCACCTGACATCTCTGTCAAGATCCATGGCACAGACATCATCCCATCCCCGCATGCCAGGGTGCTAGGTGGACTCTAAACATTCCTTTCAGCTTTACATCCAATCACTGTCCAAAGCTTGCCACTTCATGCTACCCAACAGCTCCAAACTACATCCCCTTCTGACACTACAAAGCTCCCAAATCAACTCCCTGGTCATCTCTCACCTCTACTACTACAACTCCCTCCTAATAGGCTATCCCTCTATTCAGTCCATCATGAATCCTGCTGCCAGACTCACCCACCTTACAAACCGCTAAGTGTCTGCTACTCCTCTCTGTCCGTCCCTTCATTGGCTGCCACTCTCCCAACTAATTAAATTCAAAATACTAACAACTTACAAAGTCATCTATAACCTAGCCCCCTGCTACATCACTAACCTAGTCTCAAAATACAACCTAATCATTCTCTTCATTCCTGCCAAGACCTCCTGGTTTCTAGCTCCCTTGTCACCTCCTCCCATGCTCGCCTCCAGGACTTCTCCTGAGCCTCTCCCATTCTATGGAACTCCCTACCCCAATCTGTCTGGCTAGCTCCTACTCTGTCCACTTTTAGGCAATCCCTTTAAACCCTTCTCTTCAGAGAAGCCTATCCTGCCTTCAGCCAACACCTGTACTTCCACTATCTCCATAAGCTCATGCCCCACAGTTATTACCTTTTGTATCATTTCACCCGCCATTTTAGATTGTAAGCTCTAATAAGTCCTCTGATTCCTACTGTACTGACACGCTGCGCAAACTGTTGGCGCTATATAAATCCTGTATAATAATATTTGGAAAATATACACTCACTGGCCACTGTATTAGTTACACCTCAATTGTTTTGTAACACAAATGGCTAATTAGATAATCACATGGCAGCAACTCAATGCATTTAGGCATCTAGACTTAAAGACAACTTGCTTAATCAAACCGAGCATCAGAATGGGAAAGAACAGGGATTAAAGTGACTTTGAACGTGGCATGGTTGCTGGTGTTAGGCAACTGCTGATCTACTGGGATTTTCACACACAGCCATCTTTAGGGTTTAGAGAATAGTCCGAAAAAGAGAAAATATCCAGTGAGCAGCAGTTGTGAGAGACACGGGGTGCCACTCCTATCAGCTAACAACAAGAAACTGAGGCTACAATTCACACAGAATTACCAAAATTGGACAATAGAAGATTGGAAAAACGTTGCCTGGTCTGATGTACCAATTGTATTGTTGCTGACCATGTCCATCCCTTTATGACTACAGTGTACCCATCTTCTGATGGCAACTTCCAGCAGGATAATGCGCCATGTCACAAAGATCAAATCATCTCACCACTGGTTTCTTGAACAAGACAATGAGATCACTGTACTCCAATGTCCTCCACAGTCACCAGATCTCAATCCAATAGAGCACCTTTGGGATGTGGTTGAACGGGAGATTCGCATCATGGATGTGCAGCCAACAAATCTGCTGCAACTGCGTGAGGCTATCATGTCAATTTAGACCAAAATCTCTGAGGAATGTTTCTAACAACTTGTTGAATCTATGCCAGGAAGAATTAAGGCAGTTCTGAAGGCAAAAGAGGGTCCAACCCAGTACTATAAAAGAAGTTTCTAACAAAGTGGCTGGTGAATGTAAATCTTATATAAAATTATAAAAAACATCAGTTTAAATTATAATTTTTATTTTATCAGACCACAGCACTTAGTCGCAAAAAAACTTGCTTATATAAAGTAGAAAAAAAAAGCCAGACTCCAAGGCTAGTTTTATACTAGTGTGCTGCGGTTTGGCCGCAGAGCGGATATATCCGTGATGTTCAGGCACATTACCCGCGGTTTTAGCCTCTGTCCATTTGCCAATGTGTTCCATTAGGAATTAATGGCACCCCTAAAGAGCAGAGCATTTGTCTGCGTGTCAGGAACGGGTGCGATTTTGTGTGCGCACTCCACGGCATGCAGGAATGTGAACCAAGCCTTAGACTGGGGTGCCTCGAGACTGAAAATACTTTTCAGGGGCGCCCCGACCGGAAACAAGTTGATAAACACTGCCATAGGCTTTTATTTAGGTTGCACTTTTTTCTAAAAGTGCAACAAAAGTCCTGCATGCTGTATCTTTAGTGTGCTTTCAGGAAATGTATAAAACATGTACAACCTAATAGAAAGTCGGACTGCAGTTAAAACGCGCAAAAAACTGCAGATACACCCAGTCTGCAGCCAAACTGCAGCGCAGCAGTGTAAAACTGGCCTAACTATTCTTAAAAAGGTTTCCTCCACCCTCCTCTTACCTATCCTGTATACATGTGTACTTGTTGCCTATTTTAAATCCACTCCGATCACATGAGCTGCAGTTCCAGCTCCCCTGTGGCAACTGCAAGCGAGAGGAGAGACCCCGACACCGGCTGGGTCATAGCAGTCTATGGGCGACGTCACGCCTCCGGGAATTCACAGCCGTTGTTGAGCTCTCACTTACACAAGGGAGCCGGATCACATGACAGATCAAAATAAGCAAGTACACAGATCTTTTATACAGGGTAGGATAGGTAGGAGGAGATGGTGGGAACATTTTTAGGAACGGTTAGACTTTTCTTCCACTCTAAGTGAGACGTTGCAGATTTCCATCACTGATTTTTTGATGGCATTAGGTATAGTATATTGTTGATGACTCTTCCGTACAGATCAGATTTGTGCAAGCAACAATGCAAAGTGGACCATATCTACTCCTGTGACAGACAGCTAAACCTTCTTGCATGTCCTCTGAATTAATTTGGGGATTTGGCTTTGCATACTTGACCAGTCTACATAAATAAAGTCACCGAGCTGGAAATGTAAGATCTCAGCTCATAGGATGCTCATGTACTCACACAACAAATTCCATGTTTGCTGGAAAACTGTTACTAAAGGAAATAGATTTTCTTTCAGCCTGAAGTTCAGCTTTAACAAATGGAAATATATGGCAACTGCTGAAGCCAAACAAGATCTGTAAGACCCAGAAACATCTGAGAGACATGTATGAAGACTGATCAGGTATGCAAATCAAACCAGCAAGAGAAAGTGACCATCAATGGACCAAAACAAATATGCAAATCAGGTGTTCAGACATCACTGCAGGTCTGTTCTATATCAGGGACTCAAAGAACTAAACCCAAAGACAGCCAGCTAAATATAATTTCAGATGGAATCCTAGATTACAGATGTATTTTAAAGAGGACCTAAACACTAAAAACTGTGCCAAATAAAGACAAACAGTGGGAAAAGTCTAGTCACCAGTAAAGGCTGTAGGCTGCCCAAAGCTTATCTGTCTCCCCATTGCTGACTTACCATGCCTTGTTCTGCATTATGTCTATGTGTAGACAGCCATCTTGGTAGGGGAGCAGGACTTTGATGACTAACCAGGTAATATTCAAAAAGCAGCAAGAGATGTTCAGAAAAGTCATTCACAGAATGAATCCTTCCACTGTAGGTCCTCTCATACAGCTTTCTCTTCAGCAAGGAGAACAAAGAGCTGTATGGAGCTGACCTCCCCAAATCTCACGTGACAAGAAACAGTACAATATAGCACATATTACAGATATACAGTACCGCTATGAAGGTCGGGGCACCGACATTGCTATTTTTCTGAAGGAAATTAAGACAAATGCGAAGGTACCATTTAGGCACATTTAACAATTCTTGATGTTTTCTTTAAGATAGCAAATCTTCACTTTCAGAGTTCAGGTCCATGTTCAGATTCAGAGGCAAACGACAATTAATTTGTGGACCACCTGAAAAATGATTCCTGGCTGCAGTGCGCGTTTCTTTACTAAAACTGTACAGTAGGATGCTGAGCGACCCACAGTGCTCCCACTAACCTATGAATACTCAAGACGTGCTTCTATAGCCAAGCTGGTCCAAATAATACAGTTAGGTTATATTCCTGTTACTAGTAGCCATACTTACAACTTTCTTGAAGCTTGGAATGTTGATTTTATTTTGCAGAGGTGAGAGGTAAACCACCAACATGAGGAAGCTGATTAAAAATGCACTACAGCTGACAAACTCAAAGAAATATAATCCAAAGCAACTTTCGCACTGAGTGATGACCTCTTCACATATAAATGCCACCAAGGACAACAGCTGTAAAAAGACAGACATACAATGTGTCAGTAATGAACATACATGCCATTTACACATCATTATTTTACATCACAGCACACAAATTCATGTTGGCATGGGGCACAACGCACATCATATTGCAAAATTTTAACTGAATGATTTATTCAATACATTGCTCTATATTCAAGTGAATAATCTTTAAAAATTATTAAAAGATTTGCAGCATTATAGTATCTACGAGTTTTAAAAAATTGCCTGAACTTTTTACATACATATGAGATCTTTAAGACAATAGCAAAAAAATGGCGCTGGAGAAATGAGGAATAACCTATAAAAACATTGTTTCCTTTTTATATTGTAAAGTGCTGTGTAAACTGTTGGCGCTATATAAATCCTGTATAATAATAATAATTAAAATAAACGAAAATATCAAAGCCATGAAAAAAGGAGTCCGTGATTAAAAAAAAAAAAAAAAAAAAAAAAAAAAAAGGTCCATATTAGTCCAGCTTTACAGCAGCAGTGGCATTGGCAGCACCCCATAGATCGAAGCAATACTCTATAGGAATACAAGAAAGGAACACAAGGGGGTTCCAAACTAAGTGCAACATGAAGAATACCTGGGGTTATTAAAAGTAAATAAGCAACTCATGTGTATGAAAAAGACAGGCATATCTATTGTACTGCGGCAAGGCGAGGAGTCCACACGGTCTCCCGTACTCTCCCAGTATAGCACAAGGTCCCTGCTCTGACAGTGCGCCTCTGGGATGGCAGAAGATCACAGTCGCAGGAAGCAGCGTGGGACGCTGGAGTAAGTCGCTGGTTCCTGCAGCTTTTGGCCGTGATCTTTGTCAGAGCAGGGACACTGTGCTACACTGGGAGAGTACTGGAGTATATGTTGTACCAGGGTGGATAAAAAAAATCATTGTTTTTTTATTTAAAAGTAATCAAAAAATGTGTATGTTTTTGATTTAAAATCAAATTTATTTTAATAAAATGCTTTTGGAGTAAAAATCTTTCTAAAAGATAGTTTTCTATTTAAGATACATTAATAATTTAGTTTATTCAGCATGAAATGGAGCTTAATTATGAAGCATGAGGCTGTATATTCTGCAATATTTAAATTTTTTTTAAACCCATTTAATGAATCCAAGCTCTGCGAGCTGAGATAATGCACTGCATTGATGCAGTCACACAATTTCACAGTAACCATGAGATAAAACAAAGTTCAGGAATATTCCTTTGTCCCATTTTTTTGCAAATCTATGTACACTACAAACTGTATGATTGAATCGGTTCCGATATCGCTGTTTTACTAACCAGCTTACTATACCAGCAAGTATTCCTTACATTTAAATCATGGCAGCGCCTGTTAGTGGGCATCCACTCGCCTGCTGCCACCATGTCCCTCACCTTGTTGTGTCACTGCCGCATGACCAGCCATCTCAGTAAAGTGAATGGGACTGTTGGTGAGTCAACAGCAGGTCCAAGGAGGAGCAACTGAGGTACAGAGATGACAGCTGCTCCTTAAAAATTATGATTTAACCACTTAAAGACCAGCCTCGTTTTGAGATTTTGGCGTTTACAAGTTTAAAACAGTTTTTTTGCTGGAAAAAATTACTTAGAACCGCCAAACATTATATATTGTTTTTTTCTAACACCCTAGAGAATAAAATGGTGGTCATTGCAATACTGTTTTTCACACTGTATTTGCGCAGCAGTTTTACAAGCGCACTTTGTTTGGAAAAAAATTCACTTTTTTAAATAAAAAAAAAATAAGACAACAGTAAAGTTAGCCCAATTTTTTTTACATTGTGAAAGCTAATGTTAAATTGAGTAAATTGAGTAAATTGAGGTGAGTAAATTGATACCTAACATGTCACGCTTCAAAATTGCACCTGCTCGTGGAATGGCGTCAAACTTTTACCCTTAAAAATCTCCATAGACGACATTTAAAAAAACTCTACAGGTTGCATGTTTTGAGTTACAGAGGAGGTCTAGGGCGAGAATTATTGCTCTCACTCTACCGAACGCGGCGATACCTCACATGTGTGGTTTGACCACCGTTTTCATATGCGGGCGCTACTTACGTATGCGTTCGCTTCTGCGCACGAGCTCGTCGGGACGGGGCGCTTTAAAAATTTTTTTTTTTTTTTAATTTATTTTACTTGATTTTATTTATTTTTTCACTGTAAAAAAGAAATTGAGTCACTTTTATTCCTATTACAAGGGATGTAAACATCCCTTGTAATAGGAATAAAAGTGACTCAATTTTTTTTTAAATTTAAATTTTTTTTTGTAAACATCCCTTGTAATAGGAATAAAAGTGACTCAATTTTTTTTTTTGTAAACATCCCTTGTAATAGGAATAAAAGTGACTCATTTTTTTTTTGTAAACATCCCTTGTAATAGGAATAAAAGTGACTCATTTTTTTTTTGTAAACATCCCTTGTAATAGGAATAAAAGTGACTCAATTTTTTTTTTAATTTAAATTTTTTTTTTGTAAACATCCCTTGTAATAGAAAAAAAGCATGACAGGTCCTCTTAAATATAAGATCTGGTGTCAAAAAGACCTCAGATCTCATATTTGGACTTAAATTCAATAAAAAAAAAAAAAAAAAAATTGTCATTTGAAAAAATGACAAAAGAAAAATGTGCCTTTAAGACGTATGGACGGAAGTGACATTTTGACGTTGCTTCTGTCCTGCTATAGTATGGAGATGGGTGGAGGCCATCTTCCCCTCACTCGTCTCCATACACAGACACGGACAGGTCCCGAACGCCTCCGCCGACGGCTCCGGTAAGCAGAAGAGCGGTGGGAGGGGGGTGGCACCTCTCCCGCCGCCGATAACTGTGATCTCATGGCGAATCCGCCACGGAGACCACCATTATCGTAAACACAACCACCAGCTCTAAAGATGGATACCTCTGTTGTGGCAGCAGCTGCTGCCGTTACCGAGCTATCCATCTTCAAACTGCCGACATATATGTACAGGAGCCGGTCGGTAAGTGGTTAAAATCGAGTTGATTTAAATCAAGCCTTTTTACTTGTGATTTAAAATCGACTTGATTTAAATCAAATTCACCCTGTGCTGTACAATAGATATATCAGTCTTTCATACACCAGAGCTGCTTTTTTACTTTAATAAATGCAGGTGTTCTTCATACTGCACTTAGTTCAGCGCCCCCTTGCGTTCCTTTCTCATGTGAGATCTCTAATACTTTGTTTTTCAAGCAGGGCTATTAAAAGAAAGCCTTCATAAAAGATGTTCTCTAACCAATTAACAACCTTTCCTTGTCAAAATTCTAGTTGCCTGGCTGTTATGTTGACCATTTTAATTTAATGGTAAGATAAAGACTTCTTCCTGAACTGTATACTGCGACTTTAAAGCTATAAAGGCAAAAGATAGTATTTTCAGAAGCAGTCAGCAATGGAAAACTACACTTTTTTTTCTCTGACTGTTAGTGGCAGGAATAAAATTGTGGTTGGGCTATATGTTTCGGTATCATCATCAACATAAAAAAAAAAAAAAAAAAAAAAAGAACCCTTGCAGACTTTACTGGTACCAAAGAAGGACAATAATAAATAAATTAGTAAAAAGTTTAATCAAATTACACATATATTTTTTTAAAGATATGTGAGCATAAAACCATAAAGTTGACTAATACAGGCCATAATATATACTATAGGAGTATTTCTTTGCTAGGATTGCAAGAGGTGACCTCTTGCAATCCTAGCAAAGAAATACTCCTACATTTTATATTATGGCCTGTATTAGTCAACATGAGCACTAACTTTATGCCTTACTATTAAACTACCGTATATGGTGAAGGGATATACCCATTAATCCTATATGAATATTTGCAAAACTGACTTTTTTTTATATTTTTTTACTGAATGCATTACTTTAGGACTATACTGTGCTAAAGTTAATGCGAGCACTTATACAGGCACAAACTGCGTGTTTTTTATTGCAATATGAACACATTGTTGTGCTACTTAATTGTTTAATTATGTGAATGAATATTGTGCATTTTATGTTCTGATTGGAAGTTTTGATATCAGGACACACAGACGTATAAGACACTAGACATCTTTCTTTTTTTTATTTACATTCACTTGCTTTCGGAGTTTATTTCATCACCCTAACAGCTCAACACCAACACCATTTCTTTGTTACATTTTTTTTAGTCATGGATTAGCTAAATCGGTGCTTGACGATTAGAAAATACCAATATTTGAAGTGATAGTGTTGGAGCCTCACCACACAAATAATACCACCTCACGCACCCTAAAAGACTAATGAATCACACATCTTGATCCATAGGGCCCAATCAGATGTCTACCTTTAAGTCCAGGCTCCTAGATACCAAGAGGAAGCCTTAAGAATACTCAGAGTAAACAAGAGAAGGGGAGACCATGGCAAGAGGATGTGCCACCAACTCCTTGCCAGCCGTCAAAGGGTAAAGAGACAGAATATCCCTGACAGTATAAAGAAGGCTGTGCGGATCCACAGGGCATAGACTTCATGAAAATTTTAAAACGGAACACCATCACCCATTGGTGAACAGTTAACAACACTAAAAACCTGTGAGGCCCCATCCGGCCGAAGCTTAGGAGTGTCTGTCCCTTCTGAGTTCAAGGATCCAGAAAGCTGTCCTCTTTAAGGGGGCTATTTAAGCAATCCATGCATCCCAGTGCAGGGAACATGGGAAGAGCTGGGAGGACATGCTTCCAAGCACAAGGAGAAAAAAGATGGGCAGCTAAAGGATATGCCACACACAAAGCCATTGGACTTAAAAGAATGTCCTGAGCAATCAAATGCAGGGGAGTCAAACTATTTGAGGACCTGTTCAGATGTACAAATTGTAGAGCTTTGGGCACACCTTCATGCGGAAGGCTTGTTAGAGGGGTTAGCAAACCTCTGGATTTGGGATCTACAACCTGTGTGGGAGTGAGGCTCTGAAGGCCTACAGATACTTATTGCCAAAGCAGATGAGGGAAAAGGGTGAGATTCCTCCAACCCTTCTGCAGATCTTCTGCCTTGAGGCAGGAGCACACTCTAGTCACCTGTGACATTGCTAATGAAAGTGCCATAAGCAGGTCCAAAGATACCCTCTAAGGGTATAATAAGGGTATAAGGGTATAATAAACTAAAGTTCCTTAGGCGGCTCCTAAGCATCCCACACACATAACCAGAGTGTGGATTTGTGGAGACATCAGTCTCATGTAAAACAAGTTTTGAGGCTTGTAACACCCAGTCACAGCTAAAGCACAAAACTCCAGATATTTTCTCCAGCCACTCCATAAAATGGGAGTCTACACTCATGGTGGAGGGATCCTCTAGAACAGTGTTTCTCAACTCCAGTCCTCAAAGCGCCCCAACAGGTCATGTTTTGAGGATTTCCCTCAGACGAAACAGCTGTGGTAATTACTAAGGAAGTGAAACTGATCAAATCACCTGTGCAAAATAATGGAAATCCTGAAAACATGACCTGTTGGGGCGCCTTGAGGACTGGAGTTGAGAAACATTGCTCTAGAATGAATTCTGCCCATTCTGACAAAGTCTGACAAATCACAGTTATCTCCAACATACCGTAGGACAGAGGCCCAGACCAGTTAGTTTACAATAGAGTTTAAAAAAGGAATTTTACTGCCTGTCAGTTATGTCCCAAAAGAGGAGTACACCCTCAACTCTTTCGGGTTAGTGGATGAGAATCATTGGTAAAGGACCTTCGGTTTACAAATTCCTTCCAAAAGGAGAAATGTTCCATCACATTCACAGGTGGAGCCCAGAACCCCTCACAGTGCTTCCAGTTCACATAGAGGAATGACTGAAACAGCAGGTGAAGCAGAGTGCTCTTTGCAGCTGCAGGAGCTCTAAGAGCAAAGCATGGAAAAGCAGGCTGATCCTCCAGGTGCAAGGTAATATGCACTTAATCAATTAAGTTTGAAACAACTCCCTGAATATGTGAGAGACTGTGGTGACCCAAACACAGCCTCTTCTAGAATAGACTGCTTGTATTCTGAATTGGAAATGGCAACATGGACTACAGGCTTGGCTTAAGGGCTTGGGAGGATTACACTCTGCCCGAGATGCCACCAGAGCCTGTTTAGAACCTCTGGGGGTCGAGTGCCCCAGTAACTGTGTACAAAGTCCAGAGTGAACATAAAGGTCTCTGTGTACATGGTGGAGGTGGAAGCTTCAACTCCAAATGAAGGAGCTGTAGGAAGATTACGATGACACCAGGTTCAAAATTACAGTAATAACTTATTTTAGGGGATACAGGTTAGATGCCCTAGAATTATTATGGGAGTATAAAGCCGAAGTCTCTTGCGGCAGGTCTGGCGTGTGTCATTGGGAAGACATGTTGCCTCACATAGCAGTAAACAACTTGGCCCAATTTGAGGCATGACATCAAGTACTAACAAACTCAGGCAGCAAGTGATGAAGAGAGTTTCAGGCAGCTAGAAGTGACCGAGTCACTGTAGGGGAGCAGTGGATGGAGGCCCATGTGATGTTTAAGAAGCAGGAGCAGCAGTGGGATTGTGCCTCCCCTAGGTTAAATTATAGGAAAGAGGGCACAGAGTGCACTCCATCTAGTGGACAATGTCACCGCTCAATACCACAGTCTTAACCCCTAGCATTGTAACCACCGATGGTGGCAGGAAATTAGAAACAAAAAAAAAAGCACCCAGCAGTCTAAAGGATGAGGTAGCTTTTGGTGCATCAACCCTACTGGTCCTATTTATTAAGTGGTTACACCTAGGGATGTGCCAAGGCTCTAAACCCAGAAAGCGCTCTATGGCCAACATATAAATACAAAGGTCTGGAAAGTAGTGGTGCACCGAAATTTCAGCCGATATGTTACGGCGGGTCTGCCCCAGGTGCTGCACATTGCAGGGGTGTCATCCTGGAGACTCAGGCTCAGTCCTGAGTCCTCCCCTCCCTCCTCCTCACACACAGAGTGGCGATCTCCCTGTGTCACGGAGCTGTATTGTCCAGACGGCCGCAGTAACAATGTCTCTCCTCCTGTGATAGACGGCACACTGATCCAATGCCGGGACATTGAATCAGTGCGACATATTACAGGAGGCGGGACATTGTTACTGCGGCCGGGTAATTCAAATCCAGCTCCGTAACACAGCGGGGGACCGATGAGGCTGCATCTGACAGGCACCGGTGAGGCTGCATTGATCTCTTTTATCATGTCTGCAGTCTCTGACCAACTCCTTTATCAGGTCTGCTAGAGGTGCACTAAATGGAAATTTTGCTAATACTATTAGCAGTGTGTTTAAGTAAAAGATTGCAGATATGATACAAGAGATGGTTAGAGACTGAGGACATGATACAGGAGATGGTCAGACTGCAGACTAAATTTTTCTTGAGCTTTTCTTGCACTAAAAAGGTGCCAACAATGGCCAAAAATAAATTCATATTAAATTTAAATATTAATTAAAAAGTCAATCAGGTGGCTTTACACCAGGGCAAATTTGGGCTCACGTGCAAGGGCATTTTTTGAACCCAACTTGCTTTTCTTGTTCCCAATACCCCTTGCATAACGTCCCTTAACCACTTGCCGATCAGCCACCGTCACTATACTGCGGCAAGTCGGCACGTTCCCGTCGTAGCTATACGTTGGCTCCTTTAAGCGGGATAGCAGGCGTGCGCACACGCCCGCAGCACTGCGGGGGTGCCGATGCTCGTGGCCGACGGTCGCGATGACCGCCGGCCACGAATGACCGCGAGCACGAGAGGCAAAAAAAGGGACGCATGTGTAAACAACTGTGTACACAAATCCCTGTTCTGTGATGAGAGACAGATTGTGAGTTCCTAATAGCTAGGAACCACGATCTGTCATCCCCTCCCCCTACAGTTAGAACACAGTTAACCCCTTAATCGCCCCTAGTGTTAACTCCTTCCCTACCAGTGACATTTATACAGTAATCAGTGTATTTTTATAGCTGTATAATTGTCAATCGTCCCAAAAATGTGTAAAAAATGTCCAATGTGTCCACCATAATGTCGCAGTCATGTTAAAAAAAAAAAAAAAAAAAAAAAAAAAAAAAAGCTGATCGCCGCCATTACTAGTAAAAATAAAAATTAATAATAAAAAAAAATTAATCTATCCCCTATTTTGTAGACAATATAACTTTTGCGCAAACCAATCAATATACGCTTTTGATTTTTATTACCAAAAATATGCAGAAGAATACATATCGGCCTAAACTGAGAAAAAAAAAATTAGCTTTTTTTAAAAAAAATTGGGGATATTTATTATAGCAAAAAGTACAAAAATATTGTGTTTATTTAAAAATTGTCGAACTTTTTTGTTTATAGTACAAAAAATAAAATCCGCAGAGATCATCATATACCACCAAAAGAAAGCTCTATTTGTGGGGAAAAAAAGGACGTCAGTTTTGTTTGGTTACAGCGTCGTATCGCAGAAAATGCTCTGGTCATTGAGCAGCCAGATCTTCCGGGGCTGCAGTGGTTAAATCTTATGACAGACAAGACTATAAAATAAGATAGGACTGTTCAGGCCAAAGTATCTCTGCCAAGAAAAGCAGGGAGTTTCCCCTATAGCAAATGTGTCACTGAGAATGCGATTGCAGCAATTTCCTTCTGCTTATTTACTGTGCGCTAGTAGAGTACAGGGGAAAAACAAAGGCAAGTATATTTTTGAGCTTTTTACACCAAACTTTATCACAAAAACAAAGCGACTGCATATTCTACGAACAGGATTGTATCCACCAATCTAATATGTGAACCAGTACTCCTGCTGAATGTTGTCCTATTCTTGCCCGATATAGGAATCTAACAGTTCTTTGTCATATTTTTCATTTCAAGATGCGCCAAATATTTTCAATTAGTGAAAGATCTGGCTGCAGGCGAGCCAGTTAACCACTTAAGGACCGGGACTCTTTCTGAGATTTGTTGTTTACAAGTTAAAAACAGTTTTTTTTGCTAGAAAATTACTTAGAACCCCCAAATATTATATATTGTTTTTTTTCTAACACCCTAGAGCATAAAATGGCGGTCGTTGCAATACTTTTTGTCACACCGTATTTGCGCAAAGGTCTTACAAGCGCACTTTTTTGGGAAAAAATACACTTTTTTGAATTAAAAAAATAAGACAACAGTAAAGTTAGCCAAATTTTTTTTTAGATTGTGAAAGATGATGTTACGCCGAGTAAATTGATACCCAACACATCACGCTTCAAAATTGCGCCCGCTCGTGGAATGGTGACAAACTTTTACCCTTAAAAATCTCCATAGGTGACGTTTAAAAAAAGTTCTACAGGTTGCATGTTATGAGTTACAGAGGAGGTCTAGGGCTAGAATTATTGCTCTCGCTCTACCAATCACGGAGATACCTCACACGTGTGGTTTGAACACCATTTTCATATGTGGGCGCTACTCGCGTATGCGTTCCCTTCTGCACGCGAGCTCGTTGGGACAGGCCGTGCTTAAAATTTTTTTTTCTTATTTATTTTACCTTTTATTTTTTATTTTTGCACTGTTCTTAAAAAAAAAAAAAAAAAAAAGTGTCGCTTTTATTCCTATTACAAGTAAGTGCAAGTACAATGTACAAGTAATGTATTACAAGTACAATGTAAACATCCCCGGCAAGGTACCTCAGAGGTCTGGCTCCCCCCCCCCCCCCAGTGAGGGAGCGCAGTAGGGACTCGCCTGCGCAGTAGGGACCCGGCCGTGAAGCGGAAAGTCTTCACGGTCGGGTTCCCTTGCCAGTGTTCTGACAAAATGAGCAACCTGGCAAAATGTGCAACCTGCGTCACTTTCTGTGACCTGGAATCAGCTGTATCGCCAAACCGCGCTCACTGCGCATGCGCAACGCGTCATACATGCCTTCAGTGGCTGACATCGGTGCAGAGAAGAATTTGCCTGACAAAATGCTAGCGTGACTACTGCGCATGCTCACGGCAGAAATCAACTACTTACGAAATTTACATTGCTAAGCCCATCTTGGTAGACCTTACGCTTAACCTCATCACACCTACAGTAAGAAGGCGGAGCAGCGGACATCTTACTACACCAAACACCAAAGTGTTAGTTGATTTCTGCCGTGTGCATGCGCAGTAGTCGGTCGAGCATTTTGTCAGGCAAATTCCTCTGTGCACCGACATCAGCCACTGAAGGCATGTATGACGCATTGCGCATGCACAGCGAGCGCAGTTTGGCGATACAGCTAATTCCACGTCACAGGAAGTGACGCAGGTTGCACATTCTGCCAGGCTGCTAATTTTTGTCAGAACACTGGCAATGGTGGCGGCAGCACCCGACAGAAGACGTTGCTTGACTCCAGGACAGGTAAGTTTCCTAATATTAAAAGTCAGCAGCTACAGTATGTGTAGCTGCTGGCTTTTAATTGGTATAAAATGGTATAATTTTTCAGTTTAAAACATGTGATATGTTTTCTGTTTTCTATTGCAAATAAAATACAGGCTCATGAGTTCTGCAAATCATTGCATTGTGTTTTTATGCAGATTTTACATAGCATCCCAACTCTTTTGAAATTGGGGTTGTAAAGTGCATTAACATACAACTTTATCACCCAAGCCTCCAGATCTTTCAAATGTTTTAGGACAGACAGTAAGCATATCTAGGATACAACTGATAATGATGATCTGCCAACACAGTACATGCAGGGGTTAATTATAGTAAACAGAGCTCACCAGTCTCTCCTTAAAGCGGAAGTAAACCCATCCATAAAACAGTTTAATTTCCGGCACGTGCCGGAATTGTAACACTCCCATTGGCTGTGCTCTCAACCAAACTGTCAAACCATCCAATGGCTGGTGTCATAACTGATCTCATGTGCAGCATCATGGCAGTTGTAGATTAAACAGAGGCAAAGATGGCAGCTTCCTTGGCTGAAAACGATACGGGGGTTTACTTACACTTTAATCCCTTGTCTACCAAGATACTCTAAAAAAATGTTCTGGTATTCAAGGGGTTGAAACAAAACTCAGCCGTAATCTTGGTATTGATTTTTTAGAGCCCTCTCTGTTTTCAGATAAAAGTAATCTATACAGCTAGTGCCACTGATCACTTTTCCAGAATAAAATGCAGGCGTTAACAAGTGTTATTCCCTTCGCACCAACCCCCCCCTTTAAGACTTCTAAAAGCCAGGAGGCAGTGCATTCAGGTAATGTGAACGCTGTGATTGGCTGTCACATGATCAGAAAGCTCCTGATTGCAAGAATGCATCGGGAGCTTACCAATCTCTGATAGCTATCGTGCTTGGAGTGCACTATCAACACAGTAAGTTGTTTTAACAGGGCCACATATATGCATGCAGCCGGTGTCAAGAGGTTAAATAAATGCACATTCAGACAAAGTAAACTCTTACTTTTTGTCCCCCTAATCCACAGAAGCATGCTTACCCAGCTTTGACACGGGGCCTCTTGGTGTTTATGGACATCCAGAGCTGCAAGTCCTCTCTCTCTCTCTAGCTGTGCAATGGAGTCTTGTAGACTTCTATGGGGCTTGTCTTCATCTCATGGACAAGGATCTATAGGGTTTTGACTACCTCCATCTCACAGGCTGGGAGATAAGTCTCCTTTTTATGGCACCAACATGGTCAGGGAAAGAGGACTTTCTGTACTGAATGTCAACAGACACAGGAGGCCACAGGCGTGGAATCTTGACAAGTATGTATCTGTGGAGGGGATGGGTGCGATCTGTCAGGGCAATGAATGGGGGCCAAGAGAAGAAGTGCACTTTGAAAGATTCTTTAACATATTTTGCAAGTTATAACGGGAGCATGTAATAAATGTACAGTAGGTGTTATCCCAACTTGGCTGGAAACGTGGATCTTGGTTTTGCATTTTTGGGGGAAAAAAAAGAAAAGCAATGATGAGGGCAAAAACAATGCCATACTACATCAAAGGATTATATAACAAATATATAAGTAAATAATTAAATTAGAACTATAGGCAAAACTTTTTTTCTCATTTTGGATGCGAGAGTAAATCCCTGCAAATTAAAGATGTTCAGGAGACCTGGGGGCCCCCAAGGAATGTCAGGGCCATGAAAGAATAAAATAGAGAAGTGGCCCCATGGGATTGTCACCCCTGACACCCATTTGTTTTATAAATACATTTTACTCTTAATAGAGGGCTATGGTGATTATTAAGTACATGACTCTCTTTGGCTGCTTTGCTGGTTCTACTTCTTTCTGTTTTGTATTTCAGGTGACAACCTGCCTGCCGTTGCTAGGAAGAGTTACCTCAGCTGCTGAGCACTGGATTGGTGACAAATCCTTTGGAAACACCTAGCCAATGAGTGTAACCTGTTACCTCTATCCTCTCCTGTCACTGGGCGGAGTCAGCATTTACCTCAGGTCTCTCAGCTGGACTCACCTCTGGATTTTCCTCAGCCTTCCTTTTGGATAATTTGACCTTCTCTCCCACCCTCCCTTTTGTTATTTCCCCTCATCGCGGTCCCCCTTTATGTAGGTAATGTCGCCCACTTTGTGGGTGGACAGTGGTTGTTATGCTGTTACTTGATTTGTATAAGATATTGCGGCTTGAGTTTTAGTCACTAAGCATGTTAGTCTGTTATTGGTTAACAACAGTTCTAATTGATATTGAAGGTCTATCTCTTGGGTAATGTCGCCCACTTTGTGAGTGGACAGTGCTTGGTAAACTGTTATTTGGTTAATATAAATAGTCTTAGTCAGGGCTTGACAAAACCCAGGTGCCAGGCCGCAATGGTGACTGGAAATTGCATCCTGGCGCCTGGACTACACCGCAGCAGCGGTCTGGATTCCTGCAAAGTGCCTCCCCCACCCCCCCGCGGGTGCGCAGACTTAGGTCGGGCTGGCCAAAATTGAGGCCGCGACTTTGCGGCCTGCTGGAGCGGGATACACGCTCCTTTCTGCGATCCATCGCCCTCCTCTGGTGGGCGGTGCTGTGATGAGCATAGCGTGCTCTCACTGCCCGCCTACCTCCGACATCATCTTCTCAGTTTGACAGCTGAGGATGAGGTTGCGGGTATGATCAGTCGCCTGTTCCTTACCGCCATTGTGGACAGGGAGTGCCACCTCAGTGCCCTCTGTCAGTGCCATCTCAAATCTGCCTGTCAGTGCTGCCTATCAATTCCATTCAGTGCCACCTCAGTACCCTCTGTCAGTGCCATCTCAGTTCTGCCTGTCAGTGCTGCCCATCAATTCCATTCAGTGCCATCTGTCAGTGCCACCTGTCAGTACCACCTCAGTGCTGCCCATCAGTGCCATCTCAGTGCTCATTGGTGCTGCCCATCAGTGTCACCTCAGTGCTTACCATCAGTGTCACCTCAGTGCTTACCATCAGTGCCACCTCAGTGCTGCCCATCAGTGCCACCTCAGTGCTGCCCATCAGTGCCACCTCAGTGCTGCCCATCAGTGCCACCTCAGTGCTGCCCATCAGTGCCACCTCAGTGCTCATTGGTGCTGCCCATCAGTGTCACCTCAGTGCTGCCTATCAGTGCCACCTGTCAGTGCACATTAGTGCTGCCTGTCAGTGCCACCTCAGTGCTGCCTATCAGTGCCACCTGTCAGTTCCCATCAGTGGCACCTCAGTGCTGCCTATTGGTGCCCATCAGTTCCAACTTCAATGCCACCTCATCAGTGCCGCCTATCAGAGCATATCAGTGAAGCAGGAAAAAAAAAAACTTATTTGCAAAATCTTATAACAAACAAAACAAAAGTTTTTTTTTTTTTATAATATTTTGGGTTTTTTTTTCGCTTGGTATCAGGCATGAGCAATTCTTATTGCCCAATGCCCCAGACATGCAGTTCTGGGCGCTGGGCAGAGGATTTAAAAAACTGGCTCCTAACTTTTTCAGCTGGCTCCTAGATTCTAAGCAAATTTGTCAAGCCCTGGTCTTAGGGACTAAGCAGGTTGGTCTGTTAATGGTTAACAGCGGTTCTGTTTGGTATTAAAGGTTAAAGCTCATTTCATAATTAAAATAGTTTTAAACCCAATAAAGGGGCCGCGGCCTAAGCTTTTCCGCAATCCTTGTTGTGTGTTTATTTTATATTTTAGGTATGTTCTTATGGTATGATGGGTGTTAATGGGGTGTACAATCCCATTAGTGTTCCCATTGGAAGATTTCACCTCTATTACTTTTCTGGGGACAACCCATAATTTGGGATTTTCTTTTACTTTCAATGATAATGATAAATAGGACAAACAGAGGAGGATGAATCTCCTTAATGGGGGCACTGACCGCAATAAAAACTGACAGGTGTTCTAATCCCTCACCACATTATCCAAAATTAAAAAAAATATTTTGCCTATAGTTATAGTTGAACCCCGCGCACGACGATGTACGTCGGCACAATGGCATGGCTGGGCAAATGGGCGTACAGGTACGTCCCCTTTAAATCGCAGCATTGTGGGCGCGCACGCACGCCGTGTACTCCGTGACTGCGCCCGCGGGCTCGATGTCTGCCGGGGGGCCCGCAATCGTTTCACAGAGCAGCAGAACGGGGAGATGCCTATGTAAACTGTCATCGGGAGCAGTGATCTCTGTCGTGTTCTAGTGAGACAATCCCCCCCCACAGTTAGAATCACTCCCTAGGAGACACCTAACCCCTTGATCGCCCCCTAGTGTTTAACCCCTTCCCTGTCATTCTCATTTACACAGTAATCAGTGCATTTTTATAGCACTGATCGCTGTATAAATGGCAATCCCAAAATAGTGTCAAAAGTGTCCAATGTGTCCGCCATAATGTCGCAGTCATGATAAAAATCGCAGATCGCCGCCATTAGTAATAAAAAAAAAAAATAATAATAAAAATGCCATAAAATCTATCCCATATTTTGTAGACGCTATAACTTTTGCGCAATCCAATCAATATATGCTTATTGCGAATTTTTTTACTAAAAATATGTAGAAGAATACATATCGGCCTAAACTGAGAAAAAAATCTGTTTTTCTATATATTTTTTGGGGACATTTATTATAGTAAAAAGTTAAAAAATATAGCTTTTTTTCAAAATTGTCGCTCTTTTTTTTTGTTTATAGCGCAAAAAATAAAAACCCGCAGAGGTGATCAAATACAAACAAAAGAAAGCTCTATTTCTGGGGGGAAAAAAAAAAGGACATCAATTTTGTTTGGGTACAACGTCGCACAACCGCGCAATTGTCAGTTAATGCTACACAGTGCCGTATCGCAAAAAGTGCTCTGGTCAGGAAGGGGGTAAATCCTTCTGGGGCTGAAGTGCCAAAAATATTCCAAGTGATGTTGACCTTCCATCCACCCCTTGAGTGAAAAAACATTAAATTGGTACCATCTGTGATAAAACAAAAAAAAATAAAAAATTGTTCATATGTACATCAGTGTCTCAAAGTTTAAAAATCCTCATTCAATGCTTGTTGCTGAGTGGATAAAAATCAATGATTTACAAAATAGATATCTATATATATTTATTTATATATGATTTTTTTGATTTAAATCAGATTTTTATCAAATTTATTTTAATAAAATGCTTTTGGTGTAAGAATCTATCTAAAAGATAGTTTTCTTATTTAAGATACATTATTAATTTAGCTTATTCAGCATGAAATGGAGCTTAGTTATGTAGCATGAGGCTGTATATTCTGCAATATTTACATTATTGGAAAACTCATTCAATGAATGCAGTTCAGGAATATTCCTTTACCCCATTGTTTTGCAAATCTATGTACACTACAAACTGTATGATCGAATCGGTTCTGATAATGATGTGTTACTAACCTGACAGCTTATTACTCTAAATAGGAAACCTTCATTTTGTTTGCAAATATTAAAGATTCTAACTACCAGCAACAATAAGTCCTTAAATTTAAAGAGCACCTGTCAATATAGATCCATCATGGCAGCGCCTGTTAGTGGGCATCCACTCACCTGTCGCCGTCATGTCCCTCACCTTGTTGTGTCACTGCCGCATCACCAGCCGTCCCATTAAAGTGAATGGGACTGTCAACGAGTCAAAGGAGGATCTACTGCGGGACAGAGATGACAGTTGCTCTTTAAAAATGATGACTTAAATCGAGTCTTTTTATTAGTGATTTAAATCGACTTGATTTAAATCAGATCCACCCTGGTTTGTTGAATCCCTCTTTGCATCATGGGATTCACCCAACACTGAATGAGGATTTTTACATTTTGTGAATGAGTTGAAACTCTGCTGACTTCCATTATCCAATCACATTTCAAGCAAAAAAAAAATTTTTTTGTTTTAAATTTTCCTTGCATGCGACTGGGTATGCTTTGCAAGTGAAAAATTACTTCATTCACCAAGTTCACTTGCAAAGTGAACAGCCTATTTGCCTTTTAGTAATTCAACCCAATAGTGTTGTAGTCAGATCCGACAAATGCTATCTTGTGTCTGTGGGATCTCAGGCTGTACAAAAGATATCACAGAGTTTTCTCATAGGAAAAGCATAGATTCATTTGTGGCTCTCTGAGTTGCATGACTGCCTCTAACAAAAGCTTCAAAGTCTGGATTGGCTGAGCTTCCAATAAACTATTATTATTATTATTATTATTATACAGCATTTATATAGCACCAACAGTTTACGTAGCGCTTTACAACTAACAAAGCAACAACAGTTCTGGTTGCAAAAAAAAATAAAAAAATAAAAATAAATGAAAAAACGGACCAAGTGTGGTAATATTACTACATGTCACACTTGTAAATATCTGATGTGTTTTTTCGTTCAAAAATTGCAGAAAGTGTGTATATTTTACATACCAACAAAACATGACCTAATTCTCCTCCATAGTTGCGTGTAAACAGGATGGCAGCTGCAGCGCACACCCTTCTTTCCTCCTCTCAGATCAGTGAAGACGTGTGGCTTTTTTCTGCTCAGAATTTGTAAAGCAAACTCAACCATTCTCCATTTCCCAGAGCGTGTCAACCACCGCTGTTCAAACGTTTTCTGGAGACGTTTGGCCGCAGATTTATGAACATAGCTAGATGTGCGGTCTTGGTTAGCATTTCCCAGGCTCGGTTCACACTAATGCGATTGCAAACATCACATGTGATTGGCACCGCATTCCTGCGCACATCACATGCAATGTCTGTACGGTGCAAATTCAGACAGTTTGTATGTCTGAAATCGCATCGCATTTGCACCAAAAAGGGTGCAGGACCCTTTTTTTTTGTTCGTGTTCAGACCCATGCGATCTGATTCCACAGTTCACACTGCGTACCGATTTGGGGGCGTCATTAATTTTATATTGATACCTGCAGCGGTTTGCAGAGCACAGTGTTAGCTGCCTGCGAGTCTGATACAGTGCGGGAACACCCACAAGAATCGCTGTGGTTCCCGCATTGCAGCAATGTGAACGGAGCCTGTACCTGGCACATCATTTCAAAGCAAATGCAATCAAAATGCAGTTAAAAAAACTCAAGTAAGCTAAACAAAAACACTAAATGCACATTTATAAGATCAGGCATCAGAAAACTTGTAAGATTCAGCCTGCATTCACACCTGAGCAGATCATAATCCTGGTGAAGCACTTATTTTATTTATTTATTTTTTTTTACATCAGGTGTATTACAGGCGTTTTACAAGCGTTTTTGCGCATGTAACTTCAAGAGTTTGTTTCTTGGGCTGGGCAAGGGGAGAAGAGAAGAAGTTTTATGGGAGGAGGGAAGTTCTTCAGGTGTAAAACGTGCACATTACAGATTATATTTACAGGCACACCCATTGAAGTCTATTGGACCAAAAACGCTTGAAAATGCTAATACAAATATAAAACTCATGTACTCTTATTGAGAAGTAGGGTGTAGAGCATAGATGCTCAACCTGTGACCCTCCAGCTGTTGCAGGACTACAAGTCCCATGAGGCATTGCAAGCCACTGACAGTTACAAGCATGACTCCCAAAAGCAGAGGCATGATAGGACTTGTATTTCCACAACAGCTGGAGGGTCACAGGTTGAGTGCCCATGACAAGGACAATTAGAAAGAGTGGGATTCTGTATGTTGGGCTTACTAGTCAGGCATACAGAAACAAGCAGAAAAAACACTCAAGTTGGACGGGGGCTAAAAGTGAAACTAAACTGTATGCTTAGTTCAGGGGTCGGGACCCTATGGCTCGCGAGCCAGATGTGACTCTTGATGGCTGCATCTGGCTCTCGTCTCTCAATCCGCGGATAGCGTGGTGTGCCGATCTGTGGATTGAGCCCATAGGAAAGGCCGCGGCTTCAGCCTAGCTCCGGAGCGGCGGCCTAGGTGAATAGCGCGCTGACGTCATCATCACCCGCCTCAACTGCTCCTGGATCTGCCTGCTTGTGTAGTGGTAAGCAAGCAGAAAATCGTGGGGGAGATGTGGACATTACAGTGGGGGGAGTTGATGTGGACATTACAGTGGGGGGAGTTGATGTGGACATTACAGTGGGGGGAGTTGATGTGGACATTACAGTGGGGGGAGATGATGTGGACATTACAGTGGGGGGAGTTGATGTGGACATTACAGTGGGGGGAGTTGATGTGGACATTACAGTGGGGGGAGATGATGTGGACATTACAGTGGGGGGAGATGATGTGGACATTACAGTGGGGGGAGATGATGTGGACATTACAGTGGGGGGAGATGATGTGGACATTACAGTGGGGGGAGTTTATGTGGACATTACAGTGGGGGGAGTTGATGTGGACATTACAGTGGGGGGAGTTGATGTGGACATTACAGTGGGGGGAGATGATGTGGACATTACAGTGGGGGGAGTTGATGTGGACATTACAGTGGGGGGAGTTGATGTGGACATTACAGTGGGGGGAGATGATGTGGACATTACAGTGGGGGGAGATGATGTGGACATTACAGTGGGGGGAGATGATGTGGACATTACAGTGGGGGGAGATGATGTGGACATTACAGTGGGGGGAGATGATGTGGACATTACAGTGGGGGGAGATGATGTGGACATTACAGTGGGGGGAGATGATGTGGACATTACAGTGGGGGAGATGATGTGGACATTACAGTGGGGGGAGATGATGTGGACATTACAGTGGGGGGAGATGATGTGGATATTACAGTGGGGGAGATGATGTGGATATTACAGTGGGGGGAGATGATGTGGATATTACTGTGGGGGGAGATGATGTGGATATTACAGTGGGGGGAGATGATGTGGATATTACAGTGGGGGGAGATGATGTGGATATTACATTGGGGGGAGATGATGTGGATATTACAGTGGGGGAGATGATGTGGATATTACTGTGGGGGGAGATGATGTGGATATTACAGTGGGGGGAGATGATGTGGATATTACAGTGGGGGGAGATGATGTGGATATTACATTGGGGGGAGATGATGTGGATATTACAGTGGGGGGAGATGATGTGGATATTACTGTGGGGGGAGATGATGTGGATATTACAGTGGGGGGAGATGATGTGGATATTACAGTGGGGGGAGATGATGTGGATATTACAGTGGGGGGAGATGATGTGGATATTACAGTGGGGGGAGATGATGTGGATATTACAGTGGGGGGAGATGATGTGGACATTACAGTGGGGGGAGATGATATGGATATTACAGTGGGGGAGATGTGGATATTACAGTGGGGGAGATGATGTGGATATTACAGTTTTATCTAATTGAAATTAGTCGATTAAAATTTTTTTTAAAAATCGATTAACCGAACACGAAAAGTCGCATTAATAGTAAGAAGTACTTTATTCGTCATTGGTTAGCAAAAGCATAACAACGTTATTAAAAAGAATTCAGAGACTTATTGTACTTTAAAAGTGTTGGTCTTACATAAAATGCACACATTTACTTGTATTTAGTTTCAAACATATTGTATGGCTCTCACGGAATTACATTTTAAAATATGTGACGTTCATGGCTCTCTCAGCCAAAAAGGTTCCTGACCCCTGGCTTAATTTGTTGAGAACTCACTTTGGAAACACCCCCTAGCATTTCTAGTAAGTCTATCTGCCATTAGATCAGACATGCAAGCAGGAAGATGTGCTTAATGACAAATTCCCACCTCCAAATAAAAGATAATAAAAAATGCCCATAAAGACTCAAGATTTTGGCCAGAAACTAGGAAGCAACTGAAGAAAAAAGTTTTTCATTTTAAATATTATTATTAAATATATATGTATGATTTTTTTACCCTGGCTATTTCCACTAGCAGCAAAATACAGCATACTGTATCTCACAAAAGTGAGTACACCCCTCACATTTCTTTAACCACTTCAGATCCGGGCCATTGCCAAATGACAGCAACGGCGTGGATCTACATTGCCGGGACGACGTCTATTGACGTCGTCCCGTGCACGAGCGGCCTGCGTGCCCCTGCAGGGCGTGCGCGGGGCGCGCTCGGTGATCAGCGAGTTTATGAGACTTGCCTGATCAGAGTAAGGGGTCGGTCCCGACCCCTTACCACATGATCAGCTGTCAGCCAATGACAGCTGATCATGTGATGTAAACAGAGCTGGTAATCGGCTATTTTTCCTCCTCACGCTGACAGCGTGAGGAGGAAAAAAAAACCCGATCACCGGCGGCCATGATCGGGACATCAGTCCCGATCACGGCGATCATCTGCCCCCTGCCAGTGACACAGCAATAGGCAGCAGTGCCGCCTACTAGTGCCCACCAGCGTCACCCATCAGTGCCCACAATCAGTGCCATCCATCAGTGCCCACAGTGCCATCCACCAGCGCCCACATCAGCAACAACAGTGCTGCACATCAGTGACACCTACCAGTGCCCATCAGTGACACCCATCAGTGCCGCCTTAACTGTGCCCATCAGTGCCGCCTTAACTGTGCCCATCAGTGCCGCCTTAACTGTGCCCATCAGTGCCACCTTAACTGTGCCCATCAGTGCCACCTTAACTGTGCCTATCACTTTTGTGAGCTACTGTATAAAATACAGTATATATTTATTTTTTTAAACCGTCAATTTCAGTTTCGGCCAAGTGCATCCTGAATTTTCAGTTTCAGCACTGAAGTTTTAATTGCAATTGGCTAACAAAAGGCATTGCCAATTTTTTTTCTACTGATGTTTGTGGCTAACATGTCATACAATGTTAATGTTCGCAGTTAATATATTTTTTTTCTTTTGCTGCTGTACTCACAGCAGTCTAGATCAAGGTCTGATAATAGAGTAGGTTTTCACCCTGTCTCACCAACACAATGCCCTTGGGTGTCACATGAATGCACATGATCAAACAAAATCACACAGAACGGACTACTTTACATTGTGGCCTAAATAGTGACAAAAAAGGTTATGTGCCACTATGACCTTAACTACGCCTTGACAGATAAAATGACAGAAATCCATAATAAAATGCTGTTTTTTTCAGTGAGTTCCCTTGTTACTCTGACAAGGCCAGATCTCCACCCCCAGCACCGGTCTGCACATAACCTTTGGATCCTGAAGCGATTTCCTTTGCTGGGACTATCCCTTTTACACTGAACAGTTTCTAGTTTCCACTTTATGAGAGGACTGTATTTTTACTTATCATAGGTGAAAATATTAGATCATTTAGAAGTCCCTATACAGTATGACTGTCCCTACTGTGCCTAAGGGTAAAACTCTCCCTGTCCACTAATTTATATCAACACCTTATTTAGATCTCCTTGTTTGTGTAATATATAATTCCAACACCCCTTGCACCATAGTTGGGTTTCAACTCTGAGGCCCCATTCACACCTCAGCGGTTTGTAGCTTAACCACTTGCCGACCGCCGCACGCCAATGTACGTCCTAAGTTTGGCGGCGGATATCGTTGTTATGGCAGCAGCTAGCTGCCATAACCCCGGTATCCCAGTTTTCGTGCAGTGGTCGGCTTTCAGGTAAAAGTGTTCTCTGCGGCGGATTCGCCGCAAGATCACTTTTATCGGTGGCGGGAGAGGGGCCCCCTCCTGCCGCGGTCCGGTGCCCTCCACCGCTTACCGGAGCAGGCGGTAGCGGCGGAGGCGATCGCGTCTGTCTTCCAGCTGTGCCTGGAGACGAGTGAAGCTAAGATGGCACCCACTCGTCTCCATGACACTGAAGGGCGTAAGTGACATCAAAACGTCTTAAAAAAGGTACATTTTTTTCAATGTCATTTTTTTTAAATGACTTTATTTTTTTTTTTTATTGCATTTTAGTGTAAATATGAGATCTGAGGTCTTTTTGACCCCAGATCTCATATTTAAGAGGTCCTGTCATGCTTGTTTTCTATTACAAGGGATGTTTACATTCCTTGTAATAGGAATAAAAGTGACACCATTTTTTTTTGTTTTTAAAACAGTGTAAAAATAAATAAAATCATGTAAAATATATAATAATTTTTTTTTTTTTTTTTTTTTTTTTAAACCCCCCGTCCCGACGAGCTCGCACGCAGAAGCGAACGCATACGTGAGTAGCGCCTGCATATGAAAATGGTGTTCAAACCACACGTGAGGTATCGCCGCAATCTTTAGAGCAAGAGCAATAATTTTAGTCCTCGACCTCCTCTGTAACGCAAAACATGCAATCTGTAGAATTTTTTAAACACTGCCTATGGAGATTTTTGAGGGTAAAAGTTTGATGCCATTGCACCAGCGGGCGCAATTTTGAATCGTGACATGTTGGGTATCAATTTACTCGGCGTAACATTATCTTTCACAATATAAAAAAAATTGGGCTAATTTTATTGTTCTTATTTTTTTATTCAAAAAAAGTTAATTTTTTCCAAAAAAAGCTCGCTTGTAAGACAGGTGCGCAAATACAGTGTGAAAAAAAGTATTGCAATGACCGCCATTTTATTCTCTAGGGTGTTAGAAAAAAAACAATATATAATGTTTGGGGGTTCTAAGTAATTTTCTAGCAAAAAAAAAAAACGAGGCTGGTCCTTAAGTGGTTAAAGCTCCAAAACGCTGGAGGAAAAAAAAGAAAAAATCAATTATTCTTTATGGAGATGGTTCACATCTCCACTCAAAGTCACCTGAAGCTCAAAAATGTTCTGGAGCTTTTGTTGTAGCTCGAAGTGAGCAGATTTGAGTGTTTGTCGTGTTTTTATTCCCAGAGAAATGAATATAAATGCGCAATTCGTGTGCTTTGTCACGCATGTGCGCGCGATTTTCTGCTCAAACTAAAAACTGTAGAACATAAAATAGCAAAAATATAAGAATGTAAAACAAAATTCACAAATAACTTTCACTACTTCATATAATCCTCTCTGTGTCTTAATGACAAGTGCTCCCGTCTCTGTGTTTTATAAAAAAATAATGCCTCCTTTACCGTATTTTAGAGCGATTTCCAGCAATCATGTCACCGGCCAGCTCTCTCCTCTGCCTGGTTGACAGATGCAGCGGGCGGGGCCGAGATTCCCCCGCTGACATTCATAAAACACAGACAGGAGCTCCTGTTATTAGGACACAGAGAGGATTATGTAGGATATGAAAAGTTATTTGAGCATCAGGAGCAGAGGGGGCGGGCAGTGACACGAGCAGACAGGCAGGGAGGGGAGGGGGGAGAGAGCACAGAGGAGGACAGAGCAGGGCTGCGGATGACGGAGGCAAGTAAACTTAAAGCGGAGGTCCGCTGAAAAAAAAAATATTAAAAGCCAGCAGCTACAAATACTGCAGCTGCTGACTTTTAATATATGGACACTTACCTGTCCAGGGAGCCTGCAATGTCGGCAGCCAAAGCCGATCCGTCCGTCGGCTCTCGGCTGCTGCCGCCGCCATCCTCGGTAAGGGAATAAGGAAGTGAAGCTGTGCGGCTTCACTTCCTGGTTCCCTACTGCGCATGCGCATCCTCTCTGGTCCCTGCTGCGTTCTGTGTCTCACAGAATACAGCAGTGGAGGAGAGTGTAGGCGCTGGAAATGGCATAGGTCACGGCAAGCGCCCCAGTGATCTATGCCAGGAAGTGGGAGCAAATACCTGTATTTGACAGGTATCTGCACCCTCCTCCCCCCGAAAGGTGCCAAATGTGACACCAGAGAGGGGGAGGAATCCAAAAAGTGGAAGTTCCAGTTGTATAACATGCTTTAATGGAACAGGATTTATTTTTTATTTTTTGGGTTAACGCTTTAATAATACATAAATATATTATAATTAACCCCTAACCTTAAAAAATATTAATTAATACATTTTGTGTTAACCGCTTCCCGACCGCCACACGCAGATATACTGCGGCAGAAGGGCACGTACAGGCAGATTAACGTACCTGTACGTTGTCCTGTAAGAGGTGGCCTGCAGGCGCGCACCCGCCGGGAGCTCTGTGATCGCGGGTTCCGCGGACCCGATGTCCGCGGGGATACCCGCGATCGTCTCACGGTGAGGAAGAATGTAAATGTAATGTAAACAAGCATCTCCCCGTTCTGCCTAATGACACTGTCACTGATCACAGCTTCCTGTAATCGGGAGCGGTGATCAGTGATGTGTCACACACAGCCCCTCTCCCCCCACAGTTAGAATCACTCCCTAGGACACACTTAACCCCTATAGCACCACATATTGGTTAACCCCTTCACTGCCAGTGACATTTTTACAGTAATCAATGCAATTTTTTAGCATTGATCGCTGTATTAATGCCAATGGTCCCAAAAATGTGTCAAAATTGTCTGATGTGTCCGCCATAATGTCGCAGTCACGATAAAAAAAAAAAAACGCTGATCGCCGCCATTACAAATAAAAAAAAAGAAAATTAGCAATAAAAATGCCATAAAACTATCCCCTATTTTGTAGATGCTATAACTTTTGCGCAAACCAAACAATAAACGCTTATTGCAATTTTTTTTACCAAAAATATGTAGAAGAATACGTATTGGTCTAAAAAAATGTTTTTTTATATATTTTTTGGGGATATTATAGCAAAAAGTAAAAAATTATGCGTTTTTTTTTTCAAAATTGTCGCTATTTTCTTGTTTATAGCGCAAAAAAAAACAAAACGCAGAGGTGATCAAATACCACCAAAAGAAAGCTCTATTTGTGGGGAAAAAAGGACGTCAATTTTTTGTTTTGGAGCCATGTTGCACGACAGTGCAATTGTCAGTTAAAGCGACGCAGTGCCAAATCGCAAAAAGTGCTCTGGTCTTTGGCCAGCCAAATGATTCCGGGGCTTAAGTGGTTAAGGTTGGGGTGTTTAGTTATTTATTATCATTTTAGGGGTTAAAGTGGATGTAAACCCAATGTCATCCTTTCTAAACTACTGCCATAGTGTTTATCTATAAGGATATACATGTCTCCTGCATGTATCTTTACCTGTCAAATGTCTCCCCTCTGTCTGTTATTAGACCCGAAAAACTGCAGATTCTGTGGGTGGGTCTGTTGTCTGGAGCTCGGTGGGTGGAGTCGTGATGTCAGTAGACTCCCCGCCCACCTCTACACTTCCCTTGTCAACATGCATTTTCTCCTGTGTATTTCTTACACTGAACTTCTGCTATGATCTCTAACATCCAGTGAAAAGACAGGAAAGTAACCACATGACTTCAGCATGCCAAATCATGCTGAGGTGTGGAACAGCCAATCCCTGCAGAGCTGCTGAAGAAAGGAGTGGGGGTGGGAATTAAAAAATAATGCAGGTCTTAGGCTAGTGCACGAGATGTAAATCACCTGTCACTCACAGCAAGGGGGAGGATTTGACAAAGTTTTTCTCTGTTTGTCAAGATTTATCTCACTGAACAATAAAAGGATTGCTCAGAGCTGGATTAACTCTTTGTGGTAAGACTGGGCTCAAACGATAGGAAATCTTATACTCTACATTATGACATAAAAAAAAAAAAAAAAAGTTTCGGGGTTACATCCACGTTAATCTACTACTACTCAGATCCCCATTCTGACAGGAGACATGACAGATCTACTGTTCCCAGTGATGGGGAACAGTGATCTCTGTCATGTCATTGCCAGCCCATCCCCCCTACAGTTAGAACACGCTGAGGGAACACATTTAACCCCTTGATCGCCCCACACCGTTAGCCCCTTCCCTGTCAGCGTCATTTTTACATTGACATTATTACATTGATCAGTGCTAAAAAAATTGCACTGATCAATGTAATAATGTCACTGGTCCCCAAAAAGTGCCATTTGGGGTCAGATTTGTCTGCCGCAATGTTGCAGTGCCGCAAAAAAAAAAAAAAAAAATCAGTTTGCCGCCATTACCAGTAAAAAAAAAAAAAAAAATAATAAAAAAAAAAAATAAAAGTCCCTAAATCTATCCCATAGTTTGTAGACGTGATAACTTTTGCGCAAACCAAATCAATATACACCTATTGCGATTTTTTTTTTTACCAAAAACATGGCCTAAACTGATGAATAAATTAGTTTTTTTATATTTGTTTTGTATATGTATTATAGCAAAAAGTAAAAAAAAAAAAAAAAAATGTTTTTTCAAAATTGTCGCTCTTGGTTTATAAATTAAAAAATAAAAACCGCAGAGGTTATCAAATACCACTAAAAGAAAGTTCTATTTGTGGGAAAAAAAGGATGTCTATCTTGTTGGGGTACAGCGTCGCAAGACCGCACAATTGTCAGTTATAGCAACACAGTGCCATATCGCAAAAAATGGGCTGGTCATTAAGGGGGCAAATCCTTCCTGGGCTGAAGTGGTTAAAACATAAAAAAATTCACTCACATTTTATAAGCGTTAGACCCGACACTAGGGATCGAATGCATCTGTGTGTTCCAACTTGTCTAGCGGCCGGAGGCGATTTGGAACACATAGATGTATTCAATCCCTAGTGTCGGGTCTGGCACTTATGAAATCCATTTAAAAACATTATCACACTATTGGAGCCGCCTCCTTCCATTTTACATATATGTGGGTCGTGTCTTGAGACGACAGTGTGCAGTTCTAACGGCTTCTTGGATCAAAGCATATATTGCTTAAAAGTGCAGCTGCTGGTTTATAATTTTACCAGCCATTCCATCCAGCGAGTTTGTTTAGTACGACTGGTGGAGACTGGCGGAGGATCACATTGGGTGTCATATTCACAAAATTGATCGACATACAAGATATCACTGAATGTCACTATTGTTTTGCATTTTTTTTGGCATTATGATTATTACTTTATATATTTTTTTTCCCCATTTTTCATATTTAAAAAAAAAAAAAAAAAAATTTGGATAACTATGGACTTGGTATACCATATTACATATTCACATTATGAAATGTATTGTATATGTTATAGATTGGTATCCCTATTGAGCACTATTTGCACGTTACAGATTGGTATTTATCGTGAGCACCATTTGCACTTCATTTTGTGTATATATTTTTAGGTCTTATGGTTATCTTCTTCACTTAGATACTCAATTAGAGGGGCGGATCATGGGTAGGGTTGCCACATCATCCCTTTAATCCAGGACACACATTAATTACACAGACTCTGTGGCTGATTAAGGTGGTAATTAAACTCACTTGGTGCCTTATCTGCATTAGATCAGCCTCAGAGTTTTTTGGATGAGCGCTGCTTTCCTTTCTCTTTTTTGCAATTTTAGTTTTTGGTTCACCAAAAATCAGGACAGCTGCGATCTGCAGTTTCATTGTTTTCCCTACATCTCAGATTAGACCCCTTTCATACTGAGCCGTCAGCGGTAAAGCGGCGCCATTCGGCCGCTAGCGGGCCGGTTTTAACCCCCAGCTAGCGGCTGAATAGGGGTTAAAGCCACCCGCAAAACACAGCTGCGCTTTGCTGGAGGTATGGCGGCGCTGCCCCATTATTTTCAATGGACATGAGCAGTGTATTCACCACTCCTCCACCGCTGCAAAGAAGCTGCTGGCAGGACTTTTTGTGATGCCCTGCCAGCGCTGCGCCCCAGTGTGAGAGCACCCAGGCTTTCACACTGGGTTTGTAGCTGAGGCTTTTTTCAGGCGCCATGCAGGTACTATTTTTAGTGCTGTAGCGCCTGAAAAACGCCTCCAGTGTGAAAGGGGTCTAAATGACTCTTGGCGCTGTGTTTTTATCATTTTACAAATAAATAACAAACCCCTGATCCTAACCTAACCTTAACTCTAACCCAGTGGTTCTCACCCCTGTCCTCAGGGCCCACTAACAGGCCAGATTTTAAGTATTACCTTGGGGAGATGCTGATACTGAGCAGCAAATGATATCACCTGTGATGTGTTTCAGTTATCTTGCAAACCTGGCCTGTTAGTGGGTCTTGAGGACAGGAGTTGAGAACCACTGCTCTAACCCCTTACCACCAAAAAAAAAAAAAATTATAATAATGAAGCGCCCTACTCCCGTACGAGCGGCTAAAAGTTTGTTCTAACCTGGAGCTTTTGCCATCCCCCTACTCCTCAACAATATAGAACACGCAGACATTCAAATGAAAGCGAACTATATACAAGTTCATTGTGGATTCCATATGAAAGGCGGCATCATCTTGAAAAGTCACTTTGAACAATACAGCACTATTCTGTGCGGTGCAGGTTTCCTTCTTCCTCTTTACCACCAGTTCCTGACTTCTGCAGCACTATGATTCTCACTTCATGAATGATTCCTTGAATCACATTTAGAAGGTGACTTCTGGATTCCCCAAGGGTATCAGTTCTCTAAGGCCCAGCTCAATTACCCTGAACCCGCACACTGATCACTGTAAAGTCTCTCATAGGTACTGTTTCCCTTTGGGTTACACTCACTTGTGTTCCTGAGTAATGATCCATGTCGCACACGGAAAATCCTCACCCATTCCTGGTTGTCAGTATTGGCAGCGATTTGGAAGAAGTAGTTCAATTCAATTCCTCTCCATACGCATGGTTTTGCAGTTCCTCTCCTCTGGCCGGGAGAGCATCAGTGCTATATCAGTGTCTGAATCCTGTCTCCTGGGTCTCTTCTCCACCCATCCATATCCACACCGAGCACGAGGGGGAAGAGCACACGTGGAAAACTCCTGGTCTCTACAACCTCTACACGCCAGGCTCCTCTCACTTCCCATGCAGAACAAGAACCACGGGAACCATGTGACCAGGCCTTAAAAAGAAGTCCCGCCCCTATCCCAATAAATTAACCATTGGTCCAGAGACGTCTTCCAAAAGCTACCTGTCACTCACACTCATATTCCTTCTGTCTTCTAGGCCAACCCTCAGAAAACAAAAAGAAACTGTTCAAGCAGAGTGCAGGGGGTCACACCCTCCTCTACACTATTAAACCTCCCCAGAAATCAAACACCGCCAGATTACACTGCAGAGTGAGATTCTGGCAAATTTAACCTATTTTAACAATAAACTCTATTGTAGCACTCACCCAAACTGGTGGGCGCTACAATAACAATAATAATAATAAATGAATAAAACAAATTAAAAAAGGAATAAAAGCTACAAAAGTTGAAATATCTAGCAACAGATGATAGTTTTCTCTATTGGCTAATAAATAAACACCAAAGCTCAAAAACGCGTGCAAGTCACACGTAAAACACTCAGGCGCTACACTCGGGTGTGATTGCAGCTTGAGAGCCTCAGCTTAGCTTCCTGGTATGTGTTTATGATAAGTGGGTGTTAAAGTTTAATATGTTGCTGCTTACCAGGCCTTAGATGTGGTGGCTGCATTCATTTTTTATCAGGTTTTTTTCCTTTTATATTTCCTGGCGATTCTACTACCACCACACTTTCTGTTCTTGGGTGACATTTATTCATTGTACTTTACCTAGCACTGTCACCCTAGGCTAGGACTACAGATCACCTCCGCCTCTCATCTTCTTCATTACATAGAGTGAGATGTTTTGTAGACTACAGACAAAACTGGCAAAAGTGCAAAACAAGTTCATAGTTAGGGTATAGTTAAATTTCATTTACCAGAAACGATCTCATCCTAACAAAGATAAGATTTTGGTTTCATTTTCTCTAATGTAAGGAAATTCCAGCTCAGATCCACCCACAAATACAGTAAAGGTCATGTAAAAATGCTCCATTGACAACAACTAGGCTATTAGGGCAGCTTCACACTGATCTGCTGCATTTTGGCTGCAGCTTTCATGCAGGTTAGCTGCACTTTCCCATAGACTTCTATTACGTCCTTAGGGTTTTGGTGCGTTTCTGAAGTGCGTTTTTGCATACCAAAAATGCAGGGCATAATAAAAGTCTATGGGAAAGCACAGCTTACCCACACGAAAACTGTGGGTGATCAAAGCGCAGCGGGGCAGTGTGAAAGTGCACTTAAGCTGGCCATACATGTTAAGATTTCATTTGTTCAGCCCACAGAGAAATTGCTTAGTTTCCCTAATCCATGCTAAACAGCCCGGATGGACATATCTGCAGTTATGTCTACTGTATTCTGACAGCCAGCACCCATACCCGAACAGTGAGTGTAAGATTGGGGGGGGGTTAAACAAACATAAGATTTGGCAGGCAGAAGCACAGCAGAAGGATCCTGTGTTTGAAGTTGTCTGTATGCATGTAACATTTGTGCTACAATACAATAAAAATACATTTTTCACTCTTTGTTATATTGCAGCCATTTGCTAAAATCATTTTTTTCCTCATTAATGTACACATAGCACCCCATATTGACAGAAAAACACAGAATTGTTGACATTTTTGCAGATTTATTAAAAAAGAAAAACTGAAAAATCACATGGTCCTAAGTATTCAGACCCTTTGCTGTGACACTCATATATTTAACTCAGGTGCTGTCCATTTCTTCTGATCATCCTTGAGATGGTTCTACACCTTCATTTGAGTCCAGCTACTGATTGGACTTGATTAGGAAAGCCACAAACCTGTCTATACAAGACCTTACAGCTCACAGTGCATGTCAGAGCAAATGATAATCATGAGGTGAAAAGGAACTGCCTGAAGAGCTCAGAGACAGAATTGTGGCAAGGCACAGATCTGGCCAAGGTTACAAAAAATTTCTGTTGCACTTAAGGTTCCTAAGAGCACAGTGGCCTCCATAATCCTTAAATGGAAAACATTTGGGACGACCAGAACCCTTCCTAGAGCTGGCCGTCCGGCCAAACTGAGCTATCGGGGGAGAAGAGCCTTGGTGAAAGAGGTAAAGAAGAACCCAAAGATCACTGTGGCTGAGCTCCAGAGATGCAGTCGGCAGATGGGAGAAAGTTGTAGAAAGTCAACCATCAGTGCAGCCCTCCACCAGTCGGGGCTTTATGGCAGAGTGGCCCGACGGAAGCCTCTCCGCCAAGTACAGGGATATCCTGGACGAAAACCTTCTCCAGAGTGCTCAGGACCTCAGACTAGGCCAAAGGTTTACCTTCCAACAAGACAATGACCTTAAGCACACAGCTAAAATAACGAAGGAGTGGCTTCACAACAACTCCGTGACTGTTCTTGAATGGCCCAGCCAGAGCCCTGACTTAAACCCAATTGAGCATCTCTGGAGAGACCTAAAAATGGCTGTCCACCAACGTTTACCATCCAACCTGACAGAACTGGAGAGGATCTTGTAAGGAATGGCAGAGGATCCCCAAATCCAGGTGTGAAAAACTTGTTGCACCTTTCCCAAAAAGACTCATGGCTGTATTAGATCAAAAGGGTGCTTCTACTAAATACTGAGCAAGGGGTCTGAATACTTAGGACCATGTGATATTTCAGTTTTTCTTTTTTATTAAATCTGCAAAAATGTCAACAATTCTGTGTTTTACTGTCAATGTGGGGTGCTGTGTGTATATTAATGAGGAACAAAATGAACTTAAATGATTTTAGCAAATGGCTGCAATATAACAAAGAGAGAAAAATTTAAGGGGGTCTGAAAACTTTCCGTCGCCACTGTATATATGTACAGAGTATTGTATCCTCCAATTGGCCACGTCCTCTGCTCAAGGCTGACACGTGGTAGGTTAATTGGATCCTAGCAACAAGGTGTAGCTAGTAGTGCCTACACCTCTGATTTCCACACTAGTGATATTGAAGTGGAATGACCTCTTCCTTCCACTGCCACATGAATGAGTCATTCAGAGCTGTCATGTCAACAATGGTCTAGTCCAGTGTTTCTCAACTCCAGTCCTCAAGGCGCACCAACAGGTCATGTTTTCAGGATTTCCTCAGATGAAACGGCTGTGGTAATTACTAAGGCAGTGAAAACTGATCAAATCACCTGTGCAAAATAGTGGAAATCCTGAAAACATGACCTGTTGGTGCGCCTTGAGGACTGGAGTTGAGAAACACTGGTCTAGTCAGCAGTGCAGGCGCAATGGCTGAAAAAACTGTTAATATTGATATGTTGACCCTAAAAAGCCAGCTATACATGGATTGCAATTTCAGCCGTTCAGCAGGTACCAGCCAAATTTCCATCCAAGTATGGGTACCGAACGACATCTGCACAACCAGACTGTTGGGTATTTCCTGATTAATCAGTGGCATTGGCTATAGCTGCAGCACTGATCAATGTACAGGCGGTCCCCGGGTTATGAACACAATAGGGACTGTAGGTTTGTTCTTAAGTGGAATTTGTGTGCAGGTCGGAACAGTGCATTAAGTGTAACTTCAGCCTGTGCAGGGATGTGGGATGTGGGATTCGAACACCTCTGGGCATGCAGTTATGTTATCTGGGGCTCTTCTGGCCATGCGGTACTTGTAGTACTGCAGTGTGGGATGTGCCCAGCGCTGCAAAACAGCTGCTCGGAGGTATCCAGGACCAGCGTGGAGCAAAAGCGGCCGGCATTAAAGTGATACTAAAGCTTCGGGGGTTTTTTTGTTTTTTTAAAAATATCAAACATGTCATACTTACCTCCACTGTGCAGCTCGTTTTGCACAGAGTGGCCCCGAACATCCTCTTCTGGGGTCCCTCAGTGGCTCTCACGGCTCCTCCCCGCATTAGATAACCCCCTAGGACAAGCGCTATCCCTAGGGGGTTACCTTGCGGGCGCGCTCCCGAGTCATTCATTCGGTGTCCATAGAAGCTGAATGTATTGACAGCCCCGCCCCCGGGTCATTGGATTTGATTGACAGCAGCGGGAGCCAATGGCTGTGCTGCTATTGATCTATCCATTTAAAGCTGGGACTCCGTGGAGAGGATGGCGCGCCCCCGCTGAAGAAGATGACGGGGCTCAGGTAAGTAAAACGGGGGGCTGGGGGGCCGGTGACTGCCAGGTGTTTTTTTACCTTAATGCATAGGATGCATTAAGGTAAAAAAAAAACAAAAACGAGTCTGTACCCTTTTAAAGGTCCGTTCACAAGTAGGTGTTGTTTGTAACTCAGGCAATGCCTGTATAATGACGTCAGGGAAGTCTCCCTTCTGTTGGAACACATAAGCACTGTGGAAGTGATTCCCCTCAAAACGTGTAGATGGGGTGATTGGAAGTGTAAAGTGTCATACCTTAATCATCTACCCCTAGACTTAACGAGCATTTAACTCTTACAGACAGTGGCCAGGGGTAGTACAGGAGCAGCCCCTCTGCAAGGGAGGATTCTCTTCTTCCCTGGAATTCTATGATTGCTCAGCTCCTGCAGGTACACCACCACCTTTGTGTTTCTGGTATGGATGACCTGGGCTCTGTACTTGGACACTCAATCAGATCTTTGTTGTGCAGTTCTCAGAAGACACCTCTGGCCAATGACCCTCTGATCTTCAGACTCCACAGTTGCAGTAATATGCTTGTAGTTGGGAACTTCTTTTCCCAGCTAGTCATAAGTGACTAATGTCAAACAGCACTAGAGTGTTCAGCCTCTCCCTCACTTTTAGATGCCATTCAATTCTCAGAAACAGAAACTACAGAAGCATTTCAAGTTACAGAACAATCATATGAAAGTTTACATGCTGCTGTGAGATATCACATGACTTCCCGAAGCACTATGCTTTGATGTAGACGTGGGAGCTCTCGGTTTTCACAAACACACTAACTACATGGGCAATTTTCCCAGAAACATCTCCAAGTCTGACCAGGAAAAACACAAACAGTAGAAAAAGTGTAATATATGCAGGAATATTCGATTTTCAGGGCCTGAAAAAAAAGTCAAGGTGCGGAGAGGTGAAGACACATGTCAACCCTTTCCTTTGTTTATCACAATCTGCACATGGAGGACTCATTCACAGAGCTGCTATGATCTGCACACAACATAGGCTCAACACGGGCACATACAAAATGCTTGTTTTCTGTCTATCCCAGGGGTCTCCAAACTTTCTAAGCAAGGAGCCGGATAACTGTCCTTCAGGCTTTAGGGGGGGCCAGACTGTGGCCATTGGGAGTAGAAAATGTCCGGGCATCAGTGTCCCGTCATTGGTTCTAATTTGAGGGATGAATACAGGTGTGTAAGTGCTTCCACCTTCTCACATCCCAGTAGGGGGAATGGTGCTCCATCATTGGTGTCAGTTGGTGGAATAGTGACCCCGAGGGCCAGATAAAGGAAAGCAAAGGGCCACATCTGGCCCCCCGAGCCGCAGTTTGGAGACCAATGGTCTATCCTGTTCACCCCGTAATGCTATGTTGGGATGGGCTGCCATGCATAAAAGAGCAGACATGCTGCATTTTTACATAACACACGTCATTACACTGCACTGTATAGACTTCAATGAAGTGTCATTTTATGATACTGTAATAAAGGTAAAAAAGTAAACCATATAATGTGTTCTAACAACGCACCACATCACGCTTACACAGCGCACACGCAGGATGGTGTGAATGAGCCCTGAAAGCACTCAACAGGTGATGCAGCTTAATGTGCTTCACTTATAACTGAAATATCACATCTGGGTGCAATTTCCACTAACTGCCCAGTAACAAAAAATGTATTAGGCCTCATACACACGGGACATTTTTACTGACGCTTTTAGGGGCTTCAGGAGTTTCTTTTTCCTGCTTCCAAATGCCCCTCCATGTTAGCCTATGTGTCCATGCACACATCTATGTGTTTTTTGGTGCTTGCACTACAGTCCATTTAACATGGTTTCCTATGGCACACATTCACATCTATGCTTTTTTCAGCCACTGCATTTTTGGAAAGGGTCAAGAACTTTTTTAACCCCAAACGGTGCTTTTTTGGCTCAATAAACTTCAATGGAGAAGCCGCAGAAAAGCATGTAGTGCGTTTTTGCCATGATTTGCGTTTTTTAATCTACCTAACAACAAACTGGGCAAAAAAAAACAACAAAAAGAAAATGAAGAGATGCAAAACGCAAATCGGGGTAAAATTGCAGGGGCTTTTAGAGGCCAAGAGAAAGAAAAAAAAAAACTGCCAGTGCATCCAGGAGCAGAAGCGTTTTGGCAGAAAAAGCGATTGACACTTGTAAACACGTCTAAATGCTCGGCGCGTTTAGCACTTGAGCATCACTTCATTTCAATGGCCAGAAAAAAAAATGATCATTCTGGTCAACGAAATGAATTAATGCTCAAGAGCTTGAAGCCTGTAAAAGCGCTTAAACGCTTGTAAAAGTGTTTGACACTTTTACAAGCGTCAGGCGTTTTTTTTCCCCAAAAACGCTGCTGCTAGGAGGAAAGGCTTTTAGAAGAACATGAGGTCTAATAGTTATGGCTACCTGAGTACATAACATTTCTTAATGACCGACTTGCTATGACCAGATGGCCCTGGTGATAGGTTCGTGTCCATATCCTTTCTTTACAAAGTATTTTATGTCAGGTAAAGTGTCACTAAAAACACTCCTTGCAGAATCAAAGTCTCAATCGAGAATAAAATATAAAGCACCACTAATGCTTAAAATGTGCAAACAGATCTCACATACCGTTTTGTGTGTGATAAATTTTCTCTCCACACACTCACGATGGAGGATCCTTTTCCTTCATTTCCAGTCTGTGTGCCAGTAGTGCTCGTACATTACTGCTATCTGCACCACCCGGCTGAAACTACAAACCCTGGCTATTTTTGCACCCATGCATGCGCCCTTTTTGTTTACTTCCTGCGAGTTCCTCCTTCAAGCAACGGATATCAATAATTCATGACTCTACATGTCATAAATCTTTCAATGGTCACTCTAAAGCCTGGGCAGTGATGTGTTTTTGGCTTTTTTATGAATAGGCGTTTTCTCTGTTCTTATACATACCAGTGCTTGACACATTGGCATGTGCTACTGTAATTTATCTTGGGAGCGAGCAGAGGACAGTGGGGCATGTAGAGTAAACAGAACCTGTTGGTGCTGTGTGATGAGGCCATTATACAGGACCGTCTGTCTATTAACCACTTATCTATTCCCTTGAGAATTTTTTGCACACATGTAAAACCTGAATTTTTGGCCATAAAATTACCTAAAACCCCCAAACACTATATATTTTCTGAAAGTAGAGGCCTTGCAGAATTAAACGATAGTAGTTGCAATTTCTTATTTCTTAACCGTTTATCAAAATGCATATTTTCAGAAAAAAACTAAATAACATTTTTGCACACAAACATAATATACTACCCAATTCTTTGGTAAAATATAAAATATAGGGTTGCCACAAGTAAAAAGATACCAAACATGCCAAGTCTTATAATTGGGAGCGCCCGTGGTATCACAAAAAACAAAAAAAAGGTACCCAAAAATCTCTAGAACCACTTTAAAGCGTTTATGAAGTCATAAGGTAAAAAAAATTTGCGTGCTGTGAAAGTGATCAATGGTTATACAGCTGCCGAATCACTTTTATATAACAGCCAGGAACTGGCTGAAGAACACAGGCACAAGCCTTCAGCTTATGCTTAACTCTTCGTTCTTTGGTCATACTATGTAGGTAGGTTCAAGGAGCTGTACTAGTCAATGGGGGTACTGCATATACTTTTTTTTTTTTTACTTTCTTTTAGCGACACTTATGGCAGGGTTCACACTATTTGTGGAGCGGCTCGTAGCAGGGGTCCGGTGCATCCCTGTTCTCAGTTTCAGGGGCGAATCAGGTAGAATTTTTGCCTGAATTCGGACCAGAAATAGAGGCAAAGATGCACAGAGCGCACTTCAGAAGGGTCCAATGCGCTTCTGGCTCCGTTTCAGGTCCGAATTCAGGGAAAAATTTGGTCCTGCTGCGCCCCTGAAACTGAGCCAAAAGGACACACAGGGCCCTTCTGCAGTGCGCTCCATAGCTGGAGATGTGTGAACCGGCTCCATTGAGAGCCGGTCATACTCTTCTGTCATGCGAATTGAATGTGGAGAAATCCGCATCCAATTCGCATAAGTGTAAACCCGGTCTTATAGGAGAAGTCTAGCCTGAGCTCGTTTGGCTGGGTTTCTCCTAAGGGTCACAGGAGTGCAATTCGTTTTGCACTCCTGTGACTCGTTTTTAGCAGAGAGCAGTCTGAAGTCCGCTCTCTGCTGACGTCACAGGAATCAGTCCAGGCACCGCGTCATTACGACAATGAAGAGTCTGGATGCACCAGGTGCCTGGACTGATGCCTGTCTCAGCAAGCCACTGAGAGACTTGAGACGGCCGATACCCATTCCTCCTGGAGAAGCAGAGAGGAGCACTGCTGATTGACAGTCAGCGGCTGTCCTCTCGGGGATCTGTGAGAACCAAGCCATTAGCCACGTTTGATGTCTCGGTTCTCAGTGTAGAGATGCCTGGGGAACAGATGCAGCATCGGTCCCATGCTACATCCACTTAGGTAAGTATAAACCCATACTTCTCTTTAAAAGAGCGGTCAAGCTGTTAATTGTGGGGGCGGGGACCGCACTGTAAAAGTGTTCAGAGGTATACAGACACCGGATCGCTTTCACTTTACAGCCAAGAAGTGGCTGAAGAACACAAGCATAAGCTGATGGCTGCTATTGTCCCCATCAGCTTGTGCTCAACCCTTCACTCTTTGGACATGCTACCTGTCCAAAGTGCTGTACTAGTTAATGAGGGAACTGAACATATTTTTTTTCCACTTGTGTTTAGTGACAATTTAAAATAATGGTCAAGGCGTTAACTGGCTTAATTTATTTCTTTTACACTACCTTACTTGTGTCTGTACTTCAAATTTAGCACAACAAATTTTTTCAGCCTCCCGCATGCCTGTGTTTCAATCCATAGGGGGATTATTAGGGGATTGAACTACTGTGCCACAACTGCTACCCGTACATGTTACTGTGAGAAGTAGGAATGAGCTTGAGCGTGTTCAGATCCTAGTTTGATCCCACATGAGTGAGCCCGTCTGGAAGCGATCAATGTACTGGGCCAATCGCCACCCCACAACAGCACATATACAAAAGGCAATCAGACATGTGGCTGCTGGCCAGGGAATGCCTCAGCCACAGATCATTGGCCTAGTACAGGACAACTTACTGGCGGGCTCGCTTACATGGGTTTGGACTAGGATCTGAACACATCCGCGCTCATCCCTAGTGAGAAGGGACTACAGCAATCCAAAAGCCCTTACGCCAATCAGTGCATAGTACAATAAACCCTTCCTAACACAAAAGGTATTCACATGTCTCATTCCATCACATGTAAGAGAAGTATTCCTTAGGATAGTGTGTGGAGTCATCCAAATCACAGCAAATGCCTTCTATTTTAGGAAGGCTTTACTAAACTACTAGATTCTTAATAGATGGCCCCAATATCTCAATGTCTTCTGCAGCATATCTCCAAAGCCCAGCCATACCTGTAGCACATCTCCAATCTCATATACTCAACATTGTAGATTTTATTTTGATTTGGTACAATGGAATCTTCACTTAGCTCACGGAAAACTATTTTTCAAAGACCACCCAATCAATCACGTGCAAGGAAAATTGGGGGGAAAAGTTAACAGCCTATTTGTCTTAAGTAAATCAACCCTTACATGCAGCCCTTTAGATGTAAGGTGACAAGCACAGCATGCCTGAAGCCACCAATGCCTCGATTATAAAATGCCTGTAGTCTGTGATCATCTCCTGTTGCATGAGTACAGTCTCTGTAGATGTTACATTCACTGACTGAATATTATGTTGGGCCCTTTGGTGGCATCAGGAGCAACACAAATGATTGCCCACTACGTGACTATTCTAGCCAAAACCTAAAGAGGAGCTCCAGTCATTGTTGTGTTTATAAAAAGTCAGCGGCTACAAAAACTGCAGCCGCTGACTTTTAATAAACAAACAGACACTCACCTGTACCAGGATCCAGCGATGTCCTCACCTGAGACGTTCTTTCCCTCGATCTTCTGTCATCTCAACTCTGACAGCTTGTGGCTTCACAGCCAGGTGCAAGCTGCGCTCTCTGAATGGTCCGGTAGTTTTCTGGGACCTCTGACATGTCCCAGAAGACCGCAGAGTGGGAGGGAGAAGGAACTTCCACTGAGATCGCCTAGGCAATCCAAGCAGAAGTGGGAGCAGGCACCTGTCAAAACCATATACCCACTCCACCCAAACCCATCAAAAGAAAGAGTGCCATTTGGTGAAGAGGAGGCCTTAAAGTGGAATTTCCCCTTTTGGGTGGAGCTCTGCTTTAAAAAAAGTTTAGGCTATACATACAACAATTAGCCATAACCTTATGACCACTCCCCTATGAGTAAATAGGTCCCCATTTTGCCTCAAAAACAGCCCTGAGCTGTTGAGGCGTGGACACCGGTAGAGCTCTGAAGATATGTTGTGGTATCTCCAAGCCATCAGTAGCAGATCTTTTAAGTCCTGTAAAATGTGAGGTGGGGCCTTCATGGATCGGACTTGTTTTTCCAGTACATCCCACAGAGGCTCGATTGGATTGAGAATTGGAAGGCCAAGTCAATGCCTCAAACTCGTTGTGTTCCTCAAACCATTCTTGAATTCATCAGCCCATGTCACCTTCTTCCATTGCTCTTTGGTCTAGTTCTGATGATCAGGTATCCATTGTAGGCACTTTTGGCTGTGGACACAGGTCAGCACGGGCTCCCTGACCGGTCTGTGGCTACGCAGCCCTCTATACAACAAACTGCGATGATCTGTGTGCTCTAACACCTTTCTATCATGACCAGCATGAACTATTCCAACATTTTAGCTACAGTAGCACAAGCTTCTATTGCATCGAACAACGCAGGCCAGCCTTCACTCCCCTTGTACATCAATGACACTTGGCAGCCCATGTACCTATTGCTAAATTTCCTTCCTTAGACCAATTTTGTTAGGTCATGACTAGAGATGGGCTTGGGCGTTATCGGGATCCCACCAGGAAGCCCACACCGCTTATCACAAGCTCTGAGACATTTCCTGATCTGTGCAGCTGCAGGTCGGGAAATGTCTCACTGTCTGGGATTAGCGGTGTGCAGTGTCGGCTTCCTGGTGGGATCGGGAAGGTGGAATTACGAACATGCCTGAGCTCATTCCTAGTTATGACCACTGCAGACTGGGAATGTCCCATAAGTGTGCAGTGTCGGCTTCCTGGTGGGATCGGGAAGGTGGAATTACGAACATGCCTGAGCTCATTCCTAGTTATGACCACTGCAGACTGGGAATGTCCCATAAGTGTGCAGTGTCGGCTTCCTGGTGGGATCGGGAAGGTGGAATTACGAACACGCCTGAGCTCATTCCTAGTTATGACCACTGCAGACTGGGAATGTCCCATAAGAACCCCCATCAAATCATTCTCTGCAGCTATTACCTTTTGTGCCACCGCCCCCTCACTTTAGAATGTAAGCTCTACGAGCAGGGCCCTCCTGTACCTTTTGTATTGAACTGTACTGTAATTGTGTTGTCCCCCCTATACATTGTAAAGCGCTGCGTAAACTGTTGGCGCTATATAAATCGTGAATAATAAAATAATAAGAATGCCGTTTTGGAGTTGCTCTGACCCAGTTGTTCAGACATTACAATTTGCCCCTTGTCAGAGTCACTCAAATCGGTCAGCTTCTGTCAAAGGGTCCTTTCACATGGGTGGTCTGATCAGGTCCGCCTGTCAGTTTTTCAGGCGGACCCGATTGGACCCTCCATTCACCCCTATGGAGAGGAGGATGTCAGTGGTGACATTTCCGCCGACATCCACCACTCTCCAATCCGACCCCGTCACCCAAAGTCAGAAGGATGGTGACCCTATTTTCCATCCGTCTGGAGAATTGGATCGGATAAGTTCAGGTGAGAACAGACAGGCGGTCCGTTTTCCCCATAGAGGAGGAGAGCGGGACTCTGCCTGTCTCCGCTCTGAACAGTGAGCGGAGACGAACCTGTCATCCGCCTGCTCGGCGGAGATCAGCGGTGTGATTCCCTGCTGAGCAAAGCGGAGTCCGCCCGTGTAAAAGGACCCAAAGGTTCATGACTGAAAAAGGCGTACCGCCCTGTTCCTGGATGGGTGAAAGTGCTGACCGAAGTGTTCTGGCGGGGCAGGGGGCCTGTCTCTCTGTCAGAACACAATAGAACAGCGGGAGGAGATTGATGTACTAACATCAGATTGTTAGTACAGCGGCTCCAACCTGAGCTGTCAGGTTTTTTTTTCTATTCGTTCAACCCAAAAAACTAGTAGCATGTACGAGGCTTTAGACTTGACCATTTCTTCTGCTTTTAACACATCATCTTTGGGGACAAAGTATTTACTGGTTGCCAACTATATCGCCCCCACTTTCATGTGCCATTGTAACTTTACCTGTCAGTGGACATAACGTTATGGCTGGTCAGTATATACTGTAAACACATAATACAAGGACTAATGTATACAGAGCTCTCTCCACTGGCAACAGACTAGGTGTCCTCCATGAGCACAGTGCAGGGAATGTACTAGAACTGGGGCAATACCATACATACATAGTAACCAATCAACATCTAACTTCAGCTTCTGCTGTTAAACTTTGAAAATAAAAAGTAGAAGCTGATTGGTTGTCATGCCCGCTGTGCAGTCTTGGTGTGTTCTCCTCGGTGTGAGGGGACTCGGGTCATACCTCCTCCCCACCATCTGTGAGCACAGCGCCCGCCCGGGAAGACGGCGAAACCCGCCAAACGACACCCCGTCTGCTCGCACTCACCAGCTGACACACTTTGTAGACGATGTGTATGGTGCTCCACGCCTTAGGCGTCTTGTTGACCATGGGCTCTGTGGTCGGCTGGTATGCGGGGTCGGCCATGGTGACAGTTGGTTGCTCCTCACACGATTAGACTCTGCTCTGCTATGGCCGCTCCTCGCTATGGGGGGAATTTTCTTTGTGTTGTCAGCACTTCCTCCTTCTCCTCAGCTCGGTCACTGCTAAAATGGAGTCGCTGGAAAGCGAAAGTGAAAGTGCGGCGGTTTCAAGCTGTCATGATTTCAATGGGGGCTCAATACAACATTCCCTCAGAGCCACCTTCTACTTAGAGTTGCCACCTCATCCCTTTAAACCCGAACACATATGAATTACACAGGTTCTGAGGCTAATTAAATGCAGATAAGGCACCAAGTGAGTTTAATTACCTCCTTACTCACCCACAGAACCTGTGTAATTCATATGTGTTCGGGTTTAAAGGGATGAGGTGGCAACCTTACTTCTACTAGAAATGCTGAGTATGACATGGCCTCCGACTGTCCTTCATTCCCCTCTCACTGGGCCCGCTATGGTCTGGTATGTTGACCCCTCTATAGGGTTAGTTCACCATTATGATAATATTTATAGGTATAGGGCCCCCCCAGAAATTTACAGATCTGAGTGCAGAAACGAATGGCCCATACGCACACAATCAGAAAATCATATGAAAAATACCGCTTTTGAAGCGATCGGCCGGTAATCTGATCGTTAGTACGCGGCTCTCGAGTGGCGATTACGACAATTGATGCAAAATTACCTGATGGGACAAGCACGACAAGCACGAACATTTTCTCATACGATACCAGATTTTACGATTTTCATGTAATCAGTACAGCTGTTGTCTGAAAATACAACACACGACATCACTTCCGAATTTTTATTCTGTCGTACGAGAATTTTTTGTAACTTTAGTAACCTCTTAATTTTCAATATGAGACTAGCATACAAACAAAAACGGACGATCATTCGTCCGATAATCTCATCGTGTGTACACTCCAAAGACATGCTGGTAGGTTAATTGGTTTCTGTCCAAAATTGGCCCTAGTATATGAATGGGTAGGGACCAATGTGAGTGTGCAATGTATGTGTGGAGCGCTGCAACAATTGTTAGTGCTATATGGGTACCTTAAGAGCCCTTGCACACTGGGGCGGGGGGCGGCGTCGGCGGTAAAACGCCGCTATTATTAGCGGCGTTTTACCGTCGGTATGCGGCCGCTAGCGGGGCGGTTTTACCCCCCGCTAGCGGCCGAGAAAGGGTTAAATACCACCGCAAAGCGCCTCTGCAGAGGCGCTTTGCCGGCGGTATAGCCGCGCCGTCCCATTTATTTCAATGGGCAGGAGCGGTATACACACCGCTCCGAAGATGCTGCTGGCAGGACTTTTTTTACCGTCCTGCCAGCGCATCGCTCCAGTGTGCAAGCCCTCGGGGCTTTCACACTGGAATGAAAGCAGCGGCACTTTCGGGGCGGTTTGCAGGCGCCTGCAAACCGCCCCAGTGTGCAAGGGCTCTAAATAATAATATAATAGATAAGCATCTTAATGAGACACGATGTACAGGGATAGGGACAATTGTAGACACTCACTCAGGTTGGACTGGTGTCCTATTCAACCTTACTATGTGTACCAGGCATACGCTTCAATTAACCAAGTAGTTTTACCCCCTTCATGATCAGGCCATTTTTTGCGATACGGCACTACGTTAATTTAACTGACCATTGCGACGTTGTACCCAAATAAAACATATGTCCTTTTTTTCTACAAATATAGCTTTCTTTTGGTGGTATTTGCAGTTTTTATTTTTTGTGCTATAAACAAAAAAGACCAACAATTTTGAAAAAAAAAACAATATTTTTTACTTTCTAATATAAAACATAGCCAATGGAAAAAAATAAAATTTCTTCATCAATTTAGCCCACTATGTATTCTGTTACATATTTTTGGTAAAAAAAAAATCCCAATAAGCGTATATTAATTGGTTCACGCACAATTTATCGCGTCTACATAATATGGGATAGATTTATGGATTTTTAAAATTTTTTTTTTACTAGTTATGGCGGCGGCCTGTGACATACAGTGAGGGGAAAAAAGTATTTGATCCCCTGATTTTGTTTGCCCACTGACAAAGAAATGATCAGTCTATAATTTTAATAGTAGGTTTTTTGAACAGTGAGAGACAGAATAGTGAGTCAGAACGAGTGAAATAAGTATTTGATCCCTTATCAATCAGCAAGATTTCTGGCTTCCAGGTGTCTTCTATACAGGTACCGAGCTGAGACTAGGAGCATTCTCTTAAGGCCCGTACACACAATCAGACTTTTTGACAACAAACATGCAAATTAGCTGTTTTGGAGCAACATCCGACCGTGTGTACGCTCCATCGGACAAACTTTTTCTGTTTCCATCGGACTTTTGTTGGCTGTGCGAATGCACAAACTTTCTGGCAACAAAAGTCCGATGGAGCAAAGTCCGATCATGTGTACACAAAAGCATCGGACTTTTGTACAAACTATAGTACGCAGTCGCAAGAATGTTTCACGCTGGTTCTCGGCGACAGGGTACTATACATCTCACCCTGGCTGCAATAGGAAAAACACATTTTCCTATTGCGGCGGGCGCGAGAGGGAATTCCTCTCTGGTGGAATACCAGGCCCTTCGGTCTGGTATGGATTTTAAGGGGAACCCCCCCATGCCGAAAAAACGGTGTGTGGCCCCCCCCCCCAAAATCCATACCAGCCCCTTATCTGAGCATGCAGCCTGGCCGGTCAGAAAAGGAGGTGGGGACGAGCGAGCGCCCCCCCTCCTGAACCGTACCAGACCGCATGCCCTCAACATGGAGGGTGGGTGCTTTGGGGGAGGGGGGGCGCCCTGCGCCCCCCCACCCCAAAGCACCTTGTCCCCATGTTGATGAGGACAAGGGCCTCTTCCCAACAACCCTGGCCATTGGTTGTCGGGGTCTGTGGGCGAGGGGTTATCGGAATCCAGGAGCCCCCTTTAATAAGAGGGCCCCCAGATCCCTGCCCCCCACCCTATGTGAATGAGTATGGGGTACATCGTACTCCTACCCATTCACCTAGGGAAAAAAAGTGTCAATAAAAAAAAACACTACACAGGTTTTTAAAATAATTTATTAGGCAGCTCCGGGGTCTTCTTCCGACTTTGGGGGTCTCTCCGGCCTCTTCTCCCGGTGTCCGGTGCTACTCCGCTCTCTCCGGCGTCTTCTCCTGGTGTTCGGTTCTTCTCCGCTCTCTCTGGCCTCTTCTCCCGGTGGCCCGGTCTTCTATGTTGTCTTCTTCCCTCTTCTTTTCTTCCGATGTTGACATGACGCTCTCTCCCGCTGTAATGCTGTCTGAGCGCTCCGCAATGACTTATATTGGCGGTGACCCCGCCCCCTTATGAAGTCACAGTCCCAGGGCATGCTGGGAATGTGACGTCATAAGGGGCGTAGTCATCAGATGACATGACCACGCAAAAGAGCGTCAGAAGATAGCGGAGGAGCCGGGAGAAGAGGTAGGACACCGGGAGAAGAGGCCGGAGAGCGGGAGAAGAACCGGACACTGGGAGAAGAGGCCAGAGAGAGCAGCGAAGTCGGAAGAAGACCACCGAAGTCGGAAGAAGACCCCAGGAGCTGTCTAATAAATTACTATAAAAACCTGTGTAGTGTGTTTTTTTTATTGACACTTTTTTCCCTAGGTGAATGGGTGGGGAGCTGGGATCTGGGGACCCCTTATTAAAGGGGGCTCCCGGATTCCGATAAGCCCCCGCCCGCAGACCCCGACAACCAACGGCCAGGGTTGTCAGGAAGAGGCCCTTGTCCTCATCAACATGGGGACAAGGGGGTGGGGGCCACAGGGCGTCCCCCTCCCCCAAAGCACCCACCCCTCAAGTTGAGGGCATGCGGCCTGGTACAGCTCAGGAGGGGGGGGCGCTCGCTTGTCCCCACCCCCTTTCCTGACCGGCCGGGCTGCGTGCTCGGATAAGGGTCTGGTATGGATTCTGGGGGGACCCCCACGCCGTTTCTTCGGTGTAGGGGTTCCCCTTAAAATCCATACCAGACCTAAGAGCCTGGTATGCCCCTGGAGGGGAACCCCAAACAGTTTTTTATTTAAAATTTGGCGTGGAGTTCCCCTTCAAGATTCATACCAAACACAGTGCCTGGCATTGGCGGGGATCCAAGTCGGATCCCCGCACCAGTGTGACCCCGGCTTGCAAGGTGTCAATCTCACCGATAAAAGCGGTGAGATTGACACAATATCAGACAACAATACTGAAGTTGACCAAAGGGTGGTGGTAAAGAGCTGAAAAACCACGTGATTTGGTGAAAAGTGGCTGAAAAGGTTCTGCCGTATGTATGCAATACAAACTTATGGCCAACGCCCTTTGTACAAAAATCCATGGGAAAGTTTGTACAAAGTCCTATCGTGTGTATGAGGCTTTACACCCCTTTCACATTGAGGCAGTTTCAGCAGCTTGGAGAGAGGGTGACAACAGTTGGTGTGATTATTTGCAAATGGAAGAAACACAAAATAACTCAATCTCCCTCGGTCTGGGGCTCCATGCAAGATCTCACCTTCTGGAGTTTCAATAACGAGAACAGTGAGGAATCAGCCCAGAACTACACAGGAGAATCTTGTCAATGATCTGAAGGCAGCTGGGACCATAGTCACCAAGAAAACAATTGGCAACACCCTACGCAGTGAAGGACTGAAATCCTGCAAGGTCCCCCTGCTCAAGAAAGCACATGTACAGGCCCGTCTGAAGTTTGCTAATGAACATCTGAATGATTCAGAGTAGAACTGGGTGAAAGTGTTGTGATCAGATGAGACCAAAATCAAGCTATTTGGCATCAACTCAATGTGTTTGGAGGAGCAGGAATGCTGCCTGTGACCCCAAGAATTGAAGAAAGAGTAGGTCAGTAGATTGGGCCCACATCCTGGATGTTTTTCCTATTGTATGACCCCCAAGAACACCATCCCCACCGTCAAACATGGAAGTGGAAACATTATGCTTTGGGGGTATATTTCTGCTAAGGGAACAGGACTTCATCGTATCAAAGGGATGATGGATGGGGCCATGTACCGTTAAATCTTGGGTGAGAACCAAAAGGGAATTTGGGACTTTAAATGAGGTGGTAGACTTGGTGTAGAAAACGTGGTCAGTTTTATTAGAATAAAAATATGATACGTATGGATGATAAACATCCTATGGGAAAGCATAAAATAAAATAAAGTATTCTCATGGTGTACATATGCATACTAAATCCAAATTGCTGAGTAATAGTAAGTTTCATATACAGAAATCAATAACTAAGTAACATCGTAATATACGTATGCATGAAACAATAACATCATATGAGTAGATGTATACATGAAAAACACTAAGTACATATATATGGCATAATCAGTTTGCCTGACAGCTGGCAGCCAGAGGAAAGATACAGAAATTATGCATAACATATCTTGGTATGAAGTTGGTAGGCATGTCACTACATCCTTAATGCCCGACGCGTTTCTGTGCAAGATACACTTCTTCAGGGGCGGATGTGGTGGGGTATCTATAAAATTGTATAAATTGTAAAAATTAGTTCTAATGTAAGTAAGTACAGCCGGTGAAAAGCTGATGATGTGGTATGCCCTGGGTACTTACATGCCCGTGCGTAGCGACGGTATGCAGAATAGGCAAAACCGGAGCCGTGGAATAGGTCCGTCCCGGGAGCTGAGGCGATGGAGCACCCCATGTCCAAGGGTTAGCACATGCAGAAACCCCCCCAAAAAAAGGAAACGCAGGCCTCTTGTGATGTGGGTGTGAACAGTGATGAAACCCAGCAAAAAATGTGGACAAGACCTAAAAATAAAGTAAAAAATGAACAAGTGACCAATGGCAGTGATGGTGGAAAACTAAAAAATATGTGTAGATGTGGTGTTGTATAAGACCGGTGGTGGTATGAACCACCGCATCACCAAGGATGGGTGACTAGTGAGAAGCAGGGAGGAGAGAAATGGAAACAACATGTGCTGCGAGGTGCTGTCCATAGAACACCTCTGTGTTTACCTAATGGGCAAGTGCTAGTGTGAAAGGCTTCCAAAAAGTGAGCGTGCTGCCTGTGTATAAAGAAAGGAGACCTGCGGTGGGAAAGAACTAAATGCGCGTCCGAGGAGGGGGGGGCCATCGCCAGCGTCACGCGCACGACAGGAAGAAAGGGGTGGAAGCCTGGGCACGCATGGCAGATCGTCGCACGTACCCCGACGCCGAGAACCCCACTGTCGGCCGGATGGAAACAAAGGGCCGCCCCGTTGTGGCGCCAAAGAGTGATGACGCCCCACACGCGAGGCCACTGGGCGTGGCGCCGATGCGCTGTGGACGCCCGCCCACCACCCCAGGGGGAGGGGGGGGAAGGGCGAGCGTGCAGAGCGCATCGCAGCTCCCGGGAACAAGACAAAAAACCCGGCCCGGAGTGGCAGTATCTGCACAATCCGCCGTGAAGTGAGGCATGATAGGGTACTAGCGCCAACTGGAGAGCATGGATAGATGTTGTCTCGCCACGTGTACAGCATCTACACATGGATGGCAGGGGAACACTGCCAGCCAAAGTCAAACACCTCCATCCCTATTGCAAAAACAATCAAAAAAGGGGAGTTGGGACTTTACCATCCCGGATTCAGTAGAACAAAAAGGAAATTTGGGACTTTAAATGAGGTGGTAGACTTGGTGTAGAAAACGTGGTCAGTTTTATTAGAATAAAAATATGATACGTATGGATGATAAACATCCTATGGGAAAGCATAAAATAAAATAAAGTATTCTCATGGTGTACATATGCATACTAAATCCAAATTGCTGAGTAATAGTAAGTTTCATATACAGAAATCAATAACTAAGTAACATCGTAATATACGTATGCATGAAACAATAACATCATATGAGTAGATGTATACATGAAAAACACTAAGTACATATATATGGCATAATCAGTTTGCCTGACAGCTGGCAGCCAGAGGAAAGATACAGAAATTATGCATAACATATCTTGGTATGAAGTTGGTAGGCATGTCACTACATCCTTAATGCCCGACGCGTTTCTGTGCAAGATACACTTCTTCAGGGGCGGATGTGGTGGGGTATCTATAAAATTGTATAAATTGTAAAAATTAGTTCTAATGTAAGTAAGTACAGCCGGTGAAAAGCTGATGATGTGGTATGCCCTGGGTACTTACATGCCCGTGCGTAGCGACGGTATGCAGAATAGGCAAAACCGGAGCCGTGGAATAGGTCCGTCCCGGGAGCTGAGGCGATGGAGCACCCCATGTCCAAGGGTTAGCACATGCAGAAACCCCCCCAAAAAAAGGAAACGCAGGCCTCTTGTGATGTGGGTGTGAACAGTGATGAAACCCAGCAAAAAATGTGGACAAGACCTAAAAATAAAGTAAAAAATGAACAAGTGACCAATGGCAGTGATGGTGGAAAACTAAAAAATATGTGTAGATGTGGTGTTGTATAAGACCGGTGGTGGTATGAACCACCGCATCACCAAGGATGGGTGACTAGTGAGAAGCAGGGAGGAGAGAAATGGAAACAACATGTGCTGCGAGGTGCTGTCCATAGAACACCTCTGTGTTTACCTAATGGGCAAGTGCTAGTGTGAAAGGCTTCCAAAAAGTGAGCGTGCTGCCTGTGTATAAAGAAAGGAGACCTGCGGTGGGGAAGAACTAAATGCGCGTCCGAGGAGGGGGGGGCCATCGCCAGCGTCACGCGCACGACAGGAAGAAAGGGGTGGAAGCCTGGGCACGCATGGCAGATCGTCGCACGTACCCCGACGCCGAGAACCCCACTGTCGGCCGGATGGAAACAAAGGGCCGCCCCGTTGTGGCGCCAAAGAGTGATGACGCCCCACACGCGAGGCCACTGGGCGTGGCGCCGATGCGCTGTGGACGCCCGCCCACCACCCCAGGGGGAGGGGGGGGAAGGGCGAGCGTGCAGAGCGCATCGCAGCTCCCGGGAACAAGACAAAAAACCCGGCCCGGAGTGGCAGTATCTGCACAATCCGCCGTGAAGTGAGGCATGATAGGGTACTAGCGCCAACTGGAGAACATGGATAGATGTTGTCTCGCCACGTGTACAGCATCTACACATGGATGGCAGGGGAACACTGCCAGCCAAAGTCAAACACCTCCATCCCTATTGCAAAAACAATCAAAAAAGGGGAGTTGGGACTTTACCATCCCGGATTCAGTAGAACAAAAAGGAAATTTGGGACTTTAAATGAGGTGGTAGACTTGGTGTAGAAAACGTGGTCAGTTTTATTAGAATAAAAATATGATACGTATGGATGATAAACATCCTATGGGAAAGCATAAAATAAAATAAAGTATTCTCATGGTGTACATATGCATACTAAATCCAAATTGCTGAGTAATAGTAAGTTTCATATACAGAAATCAATAACTAAGTAACATCGTAATATACGTATGCATGAAACAATAACATCATATGAGTAGATGTATACATGAAAAACACTAAGTACATATATATGGCATAATCAGTTTGCCTGACAGCTGGCAGCCAGAGGAAAGATACAGAAATTATGCATAACATATCTTGGTATGAAGTTGGTAGGCATGTCACTACATCCTTAATGCCCGACGCGTTTCTGTGCAAGATACACTTCTTCAGGGGCGGATGTGGTGGGGTATCTATAAAATTGTATAAATTGTAAAAATTAGTTCTAATGTAAGTAAGTACAGCCGGTGAAAAGCTGATGATGTGGTATGCCCTGGGTACTTACATGCCCGTGCGTAGCGACGGTATGCAGAATAGGCAAAACCGGAGCCGTGGAATAGGTCCGTCCCGGGAGCTGAGGCGATGGAGCACCCCATGTCCAAGGGTTAGCACATGCAGAAACCCCCCCAAAAAAAGGAAACGCAGGCCTCTTGTGATGTGGGTGTGAACAGTGATGAAACCCAGCAAAAAATGTGGACAAGACCTAAAAATAAAGTAAAAAATGAACAAGTGACCAATGGCAGTGATGGTGGAAAACTAAAAAATATGTGTAGATGTGGTGTTGTATAAGACCGGTGGTGGTATGAACCACCGCATCACCAAGGATGGGTGACTAGTGAGAAGCAGGGAGGAGAGAAATGGAAACAACATGTGCTGCGAGGTGCTGTCCATAGAACACCTCTGTGTTTACCTAATGGGCAAGTGCTAGTGTGAAAGGCTTCCAAAAAGTGAGCGTGCTGCCTGTGTATAAAGAAAGGAGACCTGCGGTGGGGAAGAACTAAATGCGCGTCCGAGGAGGGGGGGGCCATCGCCAGCGTCACGCGCATGACAGGAAGAAAGGGGTGGAAGCCTGGGCACGCATGGCAGATCGTCGCACGTACCCCGACGCCGAGAACCCCACTGTCGGCCTGTCTTGGGTGAGAACCTCCTTCCCTCAGCCAGGGCATTGAAAATAGGTCGTGGATAGGTATTCCAGCATGACAATGACCCAAAACACATGGCCAAGGCAACAAAGGAGTGGCTCAAGAAGAAGCACATCAAGGTCCTGGAGTGGCCTACCCAGTCTCCAGACCTTAAAGTGATTTAAAATGGCCTTTAAAAAAATAACAAACGTTTTACTTACCTGCTCTGTGCAAGGGTTTTGCATCGGACATCCCCGATCCTCCTTTTATGGGGTCCCCCGACGGCACTCCTGGCCCCTCCTCTTCATCGACTGCCCCCACGGAGAGACGCTTTCCATGGGAGCACTCGTGCAGGCGCGCTCCCGAGTCCTGCTGCTGTGTCCATTGGCGCAGACAGCAGGACTCGGCCCCGCCCCCTGGCTTCCATGTCACTGGATTTGATTGACAACAGCAGGAGTCATTGGCTATCAATCTATTCAATGAGAACCCGAGACAGCAGATGCTGGGCTCATCCTCGGCGCTGGAAAGATAAGGTTCAGGTAAGAAAAAGGGGGGCTCTGGGAGGCTGCTGCAGCACAGAAGGTTTTTCACCTTAATGCATAGGATGCATTAACCACTTGAGCCTTGGAAGGATTTGCCCCCTTAATGACCAGGCCATTTTTTCCGATACAGCACTGAAAAATTTTAACTGACAATTGCGCGGTCGTGTGATGCTGTACTCAAACAAAATTGACGTCCTTTTTTTCACACAAATAGAGCTTTCTTTTGGTGGTATTTGATCACCTTGGCGGTTTTTATTTTTTGCGCTATAAACAAAAAAAGAGTGACAATTTTGAAAAAAGCAATATTTTTTATTTTTTGCTATAATAAATATCCCCCCCCCCAAAATAATTTCTTCCTCAGTTTAGGCCGATATGTATTCTACATATTTTTGGTTAAAAAAAAAAATCACACTAAGCGTATATTGATTGGTTTGCGCAAAAGTTATAGCGTCTACATAATAGGGGATATATTTATGGCATTTTTGTTATTCATTTATTTTTTCTTACTAGTAATCTGCAATTTTTAATTTTTTTTATTGGGACTGCGACATTACGGCGGACAGATCGGAAACTTTTGACACTTTTTTGGGACCACTGACATTTATACAGCGATCAGTGCTATAGATAGCCACTGATTACTGTATAAATGTCACTGGCAGGGAAAGGGTTAACACTGGGGGCGATCAAGGGGTTAAATGTGTGTCCTAGGAAGTGATTCTAACTGGGGGGGTGGGGGTGGGACTGCCAGGAGGAGGAGACCAATCACTGCTCATACTTGGTATGAACAACAGATCAGTCTCCTCTCCCCTGATAGAACTGAGATCTGTCTGTTTACATTGACAGATCTCCGTTCTGTCTCTCTCAGGAGCGATCGCAGGTGCCCAGCGGACATCGAGGCCGCCGGGCACGTGCATTGGCTCTGTTGCCGTGCCACGGGTGCACGCGCACCCCCTAGTGGTCTTAAAGCGGCTGACATATAGCTACGGCGATTTTCCCAGGAAAGCCAACCTGCCGTAGTATAACTGCGGCGGCTGGTCCCCTAGTGGTTAAAAACCTTGAGACTTTACAACCCCTCTAATTCCATAGAAAACTCAAGGTTCAAGTACCAAACATCAGCCTCGAAACTTAAGGACCAAACCTCTTTCTGAGATTTGTTGTTTACAAGTTAAAAACAGGTTTTTTTTCCTAGAAAATTACTTAGAACTCCCAAACATTATATATTTTTTTTTCTAACACCCTAGAGCATAAAACGGCGGTCCTTGCAATACTTTCTGTCACACCATATTTGCGCAAGGGTCTTACAAGCGCACTTTTTTTTTTTTTTAAATACACTTTTTTAAATTAAAAAATAAGACAACAGTAAAGTTAGCCTAATTTTTTTTATATTGCGAAAGATAATATTACGCTGAGTAAATTGATACCCGACATGTCACACTTCAAAATTGCACCTGCTCGTGGAATGGCGACAAACTTTTACCCTTAAAAATCTCCATAGGCGACGTTGAAAAAATTCTACAGATTGCATGTTTTGAGTTACAGAGGGAGCCTAGGGCTAGAATTATTGCTCTCGCTCTACTGATCGTGGCGATACCTCACATGTGTGGTTTGAACACCGTTTTCATATGCGGGCGCTACTCACGTATGCGTTCGCTTCTGCATGTGAGCTCGGCTTATTTATTTTATCTTTTTTTAAAAAAGCATGACAGGACCTCTTAAATATGAGATCTGGGGTCAAGAAACCTCAGATCTCATAATGCAATAAAAAAAAAATTTTGTCATGAAAAAAAAAAAAATAGCCCTTTAAGAGCTATGGGCAGAAGTGACGTTTTGAAGTCGCTTCCGCCCTACAATGATATGGAGACGGGTGGGGGCCATCTTCCCCTCACTCGTCTCCATGTCAAGCCAGGAGAAGGATCCGCCTCCACTGCTACCGACGGCTCCAGTAAGCGGTGGAGGGCACCAGAGTGCGGCGGGAGGCCCCCTCCCGCCACCATTAAAAGTGATCTTGCGGCGAATCCGTTGCAGAGACCACTTTTATCTGAAAGCGGACCACCCGCTGAAGAAGAGGATACCGGGGTTATGGCAGCTAGCTGCTGCCATAACAATGATATTCCTCTTCAAAGTACTAAGGTAAAACTGCGGCGGGCGGTCCGTAAGTGGTTAAAGGGGTTGTAAACCCTTGCCGTTTTCATATGCGGGCGCTACTCACGTATGCGTTCGCTTCTGCATGTGAGCTCGGCTTATTTTTTTTACCTTTAAATTTTACACTGTTCTTTATAAAAAAAAAATTGTGTCACTTTTATTCCTGTTACAATGAATGTAAACATTCCTTGTAATAGAAAAAAAGCATGACAGGACCTCTTAAATATGAGATCTGGGGTCAAAAAAACCTTAGATCTCATGATGCAATAAAAAAAAAAAAAAAATTGTCATATGAAAAAAATAAATAAAAAAAATAGCCCTTTAAGAGCTATGGGCAGAAGTGACGTTTTGACGTCGCTACCGCCCTACAATGATATGGAGACGGGTGGGGGCCATCTTCCCCTCACTCGTCTCCATGTCAACCCAGGAGAAGGATCCGCCTCCACTGCTACCGACGGCTCCAGTAAGTGGCGGAGGGCACCAGAGTGCGGCGGGAGGCCCCCTCCCGCCGCCATTAAAAGTGATATCGCGGTGAATCCGTCGCAGAGACCACTTTTATCTGAAAGCGGACCACCCGCTGAAGAAGAGGATACCGGGGTTATGGCAGCTAGCTGCTGCCATAACAATGATATTCCTCTTCAAAGTACAAAGGTAAAACTGCGGCGGGCGGTCCTTAAGTGGTTAAAGGGGTTGTAAACCCTTGCCGTTTTTAACCTTAATGCTTTCTATGCATTAAGGGCCCTTTCACACTGGGGCGGTTTGCAGGCGCTATTGCGCTAATAATAGCGCCTGCAAACCAACCCGAAACAGTCGCTGCTGTGTCTCCAGTGTAGAAGCCCCGTGGAAGCGGTTTGCACGCGCCGCCGTGACCTCCGTGAGTGTGATCGCGGGTCCCGCAGACTCAATGTCCGCGGGGATACCTGCAATCATCTCACGGAGAGGAAGAACAGGGAAATGCTGATGTAAACAAAAAAAAGAAAAAAATATATAAACTGCGCTAAACAAAGGTTATATGTGTTGAGGTGGATAAATAATGTGATCTATCACCAACAAAAAAAGATTGTCAAAATACACAAATCAAATAAATAAAGTCCAAATTTTCCACGTGGTAGGTATTCAATATAAATGTGAAATGCTGATCCAAATGAGCTATGATTGCTCTTACCAGAACTCCAAAGAAATATGCGGATGGCAAAAAAACCCTTGCCGGGGCCTCTGGGGTATTGGACCAAACAGCACCGTCCGTGGTCAGATCAAAGTCCCCTCAATGGATACAGGATAGAAGCAAACACAAGAAAAAAGACTGGCCATAGTGTAGTATGTTAAATGCTGGACATGGACATACGAACATACCAATCACCCAGGTGTGCACATATAAACAACCAAAAAAACAGGAGAACGTCCTTTTGATGACGAAACGCGTCTGGGTACGCACGCAGCGACGCTACCACGAGACCAGGAAGTAGGACGAGCTTCGCTTCCATGCTTGTATGCCGGCCGGCGACATTTACTGATGCGATATTAAGTGCTTTTATTATGTAAGTGCAATACTTTGTTTATTAAATTTGCTTTTAAAACGTATTTCACCATGGAGAGTTTATTATTTTATTCTGGGTGGTATACTGACGATGTGGACTCCGTGTAATGAGGACTTATCAAGGTGCTTCTTGCCAGCTATATGTCAGCTCCTAACCTATAAAAGCCTGTGTATCACCGTGAGTCGTAAAAAACAGAGAGGTGATAAGGGCGCTCTGGTGGAGGTGGGTAGCTGGTCAGAGGGATGATAGTGATGAACTGGCACTTCTGGCAGCACTTTGGTTAGAGGAGAAGCAACTCTGAAGATATAAAAAAGGAAAAGAAAGGCGCCTCTAAGTGCAGTATGTAAAATTTAATAGAGTGCACAAAGGGTTAAAAGCACTTACAAGATTGTTGAGTGTTAAAAGACATGATAAAATCAGGAGTCCTCATCTGTGGCATGTGTCCATCCTCAGCACGGTGGTAGAGAGCAGTGTAGAGCCGTCCAGCAGCTGTAATGCGTTCTCATGCGTGTTGAAAAGAGGAGGCAGCAGGGAAGCCTGTATTCACTGCGGGACACACAAGGCTGATGGTGTCAGTGGAGAGAAGGGGGCGGTAACGCGTTTCGGAGCATGTGCGGCTCCTTCGTCAGACCTACGCCTACACTCCTCAAGCTGGCTTATAAATGGTTTTTTTTTTTTTTTTTTTTTTTTTTTTTATCCCCTTACAACAGATGCCTGGCCGCCCCTGTAACACAGGTGTATAGCTCCCCAGCTGCCCTTGTAACATGGCTACATATTTTTTATTATTTATTCATTGTTAATTCAACATTAGAGTTACGACCTTATTTGCATGTGTACAAACGCCCGGCTGCCTTTGTAACACGTGCACATAGATGCCTGGCTGCCCCGGTAACACATGTGTATATACGCCTGGCCGCCCTTGTAACACGGCTGTAGATTTATTCATTGTCAACTCAACATTAGACTTACGACCCTATTTGCATGTGTACAAACGCCCGGCCGCCTTTATAACACATTCATATAGACACCCGGCCGACCATGTAACACACCTGTATATTAATTCAATGTCAACCTTATGTTTGTATATTTATTTATTTATTATTGTTAATTTAATCACTGACATCTGTGCCCTGTACCCCTGCTTCAAATTCCTTCAGGACTTCATTGTATATAGCACTGACGTTAATAATCCATTTTGCGAGTGCACGGTCGTCTTGGCCGTCCTCATAATACATCTGTCACTTCCCTTATTATTGTGTATTTAGTATCTGCCCACACTCCTCCCCTTGCTCCTCCCCCTCACCATTTATAAGCCAGCTTGAGGAGTGTGGGCGTAGGTCTGACGAAGGAGCCGCACATGCTCCGAAACGCGTTACCGCCCCCTTCTCTCCACTGACACCATCAGCCTTGTGTGTCCCGCAGTGAATACAGGCTTCCCTGCTGCCTCCTCTTTTCAACACGCATGAGAACGCATTACAGCTGCTGGACGGCTCTACACTGCTCTCTACCACCGTGCTGAGGATGGACACATGCCACAGATGAGGACTCCTGATTTTATCATGTCTTTTAACACTCAACAATCTTGTAAGTGCTTTTAACCCTTTGTGCACTCTATTAAATTTTACATACTGCACTTAGAGGCGCCTTTCTTTTCCTTTTTTATATCACCGTGAGTCGGTAAGCACAATCTACAGCCACGGTGGTGGGGTTTTTCACTTCCCTCCCCCCCTGTTTTTTTGGTTGTTTATATGTGCACACCTGGGTGATTGGTATGTTCGTATGTCCATGTCCAGCATTTAACATACTACACTATGGCCAGTCTTTTTTCTTGTGTTTGCTTCTATCCTGTATCCATTGAGGGGACTTTGATCTGACCACGGACGGTGCTGTTTGGTCCAATACCCCAGAGGCCCCGGCAAGGGTTTTTTTGCCATCCGCATATTTCTTTGGAGTTCTGGTAAGAGCAATCATAGCTCATTTGGATCAGCATTTCACATTTATATTGAATACCTACCACGTGGGAAATTTGGACTTTATTTATTTGATTTGTGTATTTTGACAATCTTTTTTTGTTGGTGATAGATCACATTATTTATCCACCTCAAGACATATAACCTTTGTTTAGCGCAGTTTATATATTTTTTTCTGTTTTTGGTGTTGTCGCACTGTTTACTGCTGCTTATCCTTTTGTGCTTCTAGCGCGGAACTTTTTGCTTATGCTGATGTAAACAAGCATTTCCCTGTTCTGCCTAGTGACAGGACACTGATCACCGCTCCCTGTGATCGGGAGCGGTGATCAGTGTCGTGTCACACATAGCCACCCCCCCCACAGTTAGAATCACTCCCTAGGACACTACAGCGCCACCTAGTGGTTAACCCCTTCACTGCCAGTCATATTTACACAGTAATCAATGCATTTTTAATTGCACTGATCGCTGTATAAATGTGAATGGTCCCAAAATCGCTCCAAAAGTGTCCGATCTGTCCACCATAATGTCGCAGTCACGATAAAAATCGCTGATCACCGCCATTACTAGTAAAAAAAAAAAAATAATAAAAATGCCATAAAACTATCCCCTATTTGGTTTGTGCAAAAGTTATATTGTCTACAAATCAATAAATGCTTATTGCGATTTTTTTTTTTTTTTTACCAAAAATATGTAGAAGAATATGTATCGGCTTAAACTGAGGAGAACATTTTTTTATATATATTTTTTGGGCATATTTATTATAGCAAAAAGTAAAAAATAATGCGTTTTTATCAAAATTGACGTTTTTTTTTGTTTGTTTATAAAGCAAAAAATAAAAACCGCAGAGGTGATCAAATACCACCAAGAGAAAGCTCTATTTGTGGGGGAAAAAAGGATGTCAATTTTGTTTGGGAGCCACGTCGCACAACCGCGCAATTGTCAGTTAAAGTGATGCAGTGCCGAAATCGCAAAAAGAGCTCTGGTCTTTGGGCAGCCAAATGTTCTGGGGCTTAAGTGGTTAAATGGAAAAGGTACGGTGATCAACAACACCTGTATAAAGTATATGGGATGGATTGTAACACCAATTGGTGAACAAGGACAATAGGAGCAGAAAGAAAAGGAGTCCTTCCAGTTCACAGCTAAAAGTGGTTATGTAATGAGATATTCACACTATAACCTAGGAATCAGAAAACCTGGTCGTGTAAAGGGCAGGATTCACTGTAGAGTAGCTAGGGTTAGGAAACCACCTATAAGCACTTAAAGTTTTATTAAACCCAGGGCCCTGCATTTACTATATCTGTTTTCCCACAGTATACAGAACATGGAAATGAAATAGCGTTGGTAAATTAAAACTGCTAAATACCTTTTCTCATTAGTAGTATATAGCAGTCTTGTGACTTGGTGTTTGGTTAAAGCTTGTAGGAGGAGTTTTCATTCGCCTCGACTGTCCTTTAAAGCTGCATGACCCTCTGGACAGTGTTGATTGGCCATGTGCCGATCACATGCAACCTCCCAAGACAAAAAAAACAAAAAACTTTCTAGCAATACATACCAAACTGAGCATGTGCAGAGTGCCCCAAGGCTCTGTTTCATCAGGAGATAGTTTGGGGACAGTGGAAGAATGGGAGGATCAGAGAAGACAGGGTAATACAGCCTTTTTACACAAGGCAAATGATTACATCTTATGTTCTACAACAGGGCCGGTGCTAGACTATTTTGCACCCTATCCAGCAAAGAGATAACCCCATATAACAAAGGCAGCCAAATCCAGCAAGGAGATATCCCCATTAGGGATGAGCTTCGAGTACGAGTCGAACGTAAGTTTGACTCGAACATCGGCCCTTCGACCGTTCGTCAAATTACGAACATTATGGGCCATTCGCACCAAATTCGAGTGGCGCATCACGGCCCATAATTCACTGCGGCATCGCAGTGCATTGCTGGCTGATGATTGGCCAAGCATGCACTATGACCCGCATGTTTTGGCCAATCACAGCGCGGTAAGAACGGATAGCCATAATTGGCCAAAGGCAGGGTGGCTTTGGCCAATTATGCCTCAGGGGATTTAGTACACGCCCCACACTATATAAGGCCACCTGGAAGTCGGCCTTGTGTAGTGTCTTCCGGCGTTCTGAGAGAGAGAGAGACAGTGTAATTTCATTTGAGTTACATAGAGCAGGTAGGTGAGTCAGTGCATTTAGTATATATATATGCTTCTAGATCTATTGCTAGGTCCTGGGACCATTGAATAGCATATGGTGGGAGGTTAGTTGGAGGGGGTGAGAAGTGACTATATAGACGGGAAATGATGCCCGGGGCATGCGTATCCGAGTCGCAAATGTCTTCATATAGGGATAGGCTGTCTAGTGAAGTGTGTGTGCCTATGATTGTCTTGGTAAAATGGGCAATCTGGAGGTAGCGGTAGCACTCATTGTAAGGGAGTTGTGCTTGCTTTTGTAGGGCTGGGAAAGTTTGTAGGGTGTTGCTGTTGACTAGGTCACATATGTGTCGAAGTCCACATTGGGCCCAGACTTGCAAAGAAACTGGGTCCATGAAGGCTGGGTAAAAGCTTGGGTGGTTGAAAAAGGAGAGTAAAGGAGTGTGTGGGGATACTAGTTTGAATGGTTCTCGTAGTTTATCCCAGAGTCTAAGAGATTGTTGTGTGGCAGGATTTGTTATGGGACCCCGTGTTGCGTTGGACATCCACAATAGGTTGTTTAATGCCAGGGGGTGGAGATCCATTGCATCCAAGCTGACCCATAATGGGATCTCGTATTGTGCATGGTATAATGCAATCTGAGCCAATTGGGCTGCGTGAAAATATTGTGCAAAATTAGGAATTCCCAGACCACCGCTGTGTCTGCTACGGTGCAGTATGGACCTTGACACCCTTGGTTTAATGGGGCCCCAGATATACTTAAATACTCTTGATTGTATAACCCGGTGGAAGTAAGGGGGAATTGCAAAAGGGAGGACTCTATAGAGGTATAGGAGTTTCGGCAGGAATGACATCTTGACCGCCGCGACGTGCCCCAGCCAGGAAACGCACAGCGGCTGCCAAGAGGCCAGCAAGGTGGTGAGATGAAACAGCATAGGGAGGTAGTTTGTCTGAAAGAGTTGTGCTGGATTGCTTGTTAATTTTATACCTAAGTATGAAATCGAGGAATCGGACCAATTAAAGGGATAATTGTCCCATAAATGTTTAAACTCGTCGTTCGGTAGGGATACATTGAGGGCTCTGGATTTGGATTGGTTGACTCCCAATCCGGTTATGACAGCAAATTTATCTAATGTTTGAATGAGGTTTGGGAGGGTCGTACGGGGAGAAGTTATGAATAGTAAGGCGTCGTCGGAAAAGAGACAAAGTTTGTGGGAGGTAGAGGCAGCCTCTAGGCCTTTTATTTTGGGGTTAGCTCTTATCAGGGCTGCTAGTGGCTCAATTACTAGGGCAAAAAATAGGGGGGAAAGGGGGCAACCCTGCCTTGTCCCCCGCTAAATAGGAAAGCAGTCTGAGCAGAACCCGGAGTATTTGACATACGCCTGGGGTTGGTCAGAGAGGGAGGTTATCCATTGTAGAAAATTTGGACCAAAGCGCCAGCGTTGCAATATGAAATGTAGGTAGGACCAGGAGACCGTATCAAATGCCTTTCTAATGTCGAGGGATAAAAGATGCATGGGTATGTTGCGGGTTTTAGCAAGGTGTTGTAGAAGGATTACTCGACGGATGTTGTTGCTAGCCTGATGTTGTGGTATGAAACCAACTTGGTCCTTATGGATAAGCCGTCCAATGTTGAAGTCTTGTTGCTAAGATTTTGGCTAGGATCTTGATATCAAGATTAAGCAGGGATATAGGCCTGTAGTTGGACCATAGGGTGGTATCTGTGTTAGGTTTGGATATCATGGATATGATGGCAGTCAACGTGCTCGAAAGACCGTCTGGTCCAGGTCTCTTGTGGGGTTTGAGTGATTTAATCGCTAGAAGGACTTCATCGGTCGTAAACGGACTTTCCATGGACTCGCGGGTGGCTTCTGATAATTTGGGCATAGGTAAATTTTGGAACAATATTTCTGCCTGGTGCTGAGGAAAAGATGCTTTCACTTCATATAGCTCGGCTAGTCTCTTACGGAACTCCGCAAGCACTTTAACAGGATTGCTTGAGTGGATGTCTTTAGCCAACTTGAGTCGGATGTGGTTATGAGTTCGGTCAGGTCGACGAAGTCGCAGAGCTAGGAAGGTGTCTGCCTTATTAGCCTTAGTGTATATGGTGTGGTTAGATTTACGAATGGCCTTGTCTGCCCGTTTCTGCTAGTAGCAGGTCTAGTTCCACTTTGGTTTTTTCAAGCTTTATTCTGTGAGGTTCCGTTGGGGAGGATTGGAATTGGAGGAAGTGGTGGTGATATTCTGTTTCGAGTTGTTGCAACTTGAGTTTTTTGTCACGTTTAAGGTGCGTAGAGACTGAGATACATGTGCCTCGTATGACAGGCTTGTGTGCCTCCCACAGTACAACTGGGGAAATGTCTGGTGTTACATTATGTGTAAGGCCTTCAGGTTCCTTAATCTCGTTAAGAGGGGTAAAAGGTAGTGTGTGGTGGAAGGCCAGTAGGACACCTCTATGCTTTGTGATGGCCGAACCGGTGAATACTTGGGGATAGCGGGAGCTGAAGTATTTAGGGGTGTTGCGGGTCAAAAAGTGTGTTTCCTGTAGGACTACTATGCTGGCTTTAAGGGACGCAAATGATTGGAAAGCTTTAACGCTTTTGTTAGGGGAGTTGGGTCCCTTAACATTTAGAGAGAGTATGTTCAGGGGGGCCATCTGGGGGTCTGGTGCAAGCTATTATGAGGGGATGTCAGGCCCATGCGAACTGACCGACCATAGGGGAAAGATGGAGAGAAGCTAGAAAAGAAAGGGGAAAGGAAAGGGTTGTCAGAGAACATTGTGGAGGTTCTGTAGGGCAACCAGTAGAGCAATAATAACCTTAAAGGTTGGACTCTATTGCCTGACCTGTTAGCACACTGAATCCACAACTAGCCTGCTAGCTGAGGAGTGAGCGCACCGTAGAGGGGGGGGAACAGTGACAGCTCTCCGCTGCAAACAGAGAAAGAAATATAATTCATAACGGTAACATGGAACTAGAACATAATATATAAGTCAGTTTCTTGCTTGAACTTTTGTTACTAACATAGCAGGTTGTATCAATGTCGCCAGATGTTAAATGGGGGTATTGTCAGAGAATCTAATTGACCAGACTGTGTGGACTGCACAGAGGAAACCCAAAACACATATAAGTGAAATAATGGTGTTTAATAAATAAGTGACAAGTAAAGAAATACAAACAGTGCAAAACCAACACAACAAACCCACTACAAAACAACAATATATACAAGGAAATGGAGATACCGTAATCGTAAACAAAGCCAGGCCAAGGTCATACACAGGGAGATCAAACCAGCAGGACAGGAAGAGGGTGGATGGATGGGATACAGGGCAGGGACCAGGAACAGAGGGGATAGGCTCAGGATAGGGATGGGATCAGATCAGGTCAGGTCAGGTCAGGACAAGGCAGATGCAGGCTCAAGGTCAAAGTAACAGGCAGCAAGGTAAGAGTGCAGGGAGAGAGATACCAAGGCAAGCCTATGAGTGCTTGCCGGGTATTTGTAAGGCTGTGGTAATTGACCTCATGTCACAGCTGAGCGCAGTGTGAGCTGTTTGCTCCACACTGCCAGAGTGCACCCGCTGGTTGACGCCGGTACTACGGCCCGAGGATGCAACAGTGCCACCAGCAGGAAAGACCTTTTACTGCAGGTCCTAGGTGTTGGAAGACACCTGCTGATGGACACTGGTACTGCGATCCAAGAGACCGATAGCGCCACCAACGGGTAGACCCTCTCATGACAGTACCCCCCCTAAAGGAGCGGCCTCCGGACGCTCCAACAAGGTGCATCTGTTCAAAGTTCATGGCCTCCAACTGAACAGATGAGGGCACATCAGGCCGGGCATCGGGTACATCAACCTGGACAGTGGGTACTGCTGGCATGTCAGAGTCATTAAGCTGGGCAGCAGACGACAGGAACCACTTGAGCTGGGCAGCAGGAGCCACTTGAGCTGGGCAGCAGACGGCAGGAGCCACTTGAGCTGGGCAGCAGACGGCAGGAGCCACTTGAGCTGGGCAGCAGACGGCAGGAGCCACTTGAGCTGGGCAGCAGACGGCAGGAACCACTTGAGCTGGGCAGCAGACGACAGGAACCACTTGAGCTGGGCAGCAGACGACAGGAACCACTTGAGCTGGGCAGCAGACGACAGGAACCACTTGAGCTGGGCAGCAGACGACAGGAACCACTTGAGCTGGGCAGCAGACGACAGGAACCACTTGAGCTGGGCAGCAGACGACAGGAACCACTTGAGCTGGGCAGCAGACGACAGGACATCAGGCTGGAGGGCTGGAACATCAGACTGGAAAGCTGGAACATCCGACTGGGAAGCTGGCACATCAGACTGAGAAGCTGGCACATCAGACTGAGAAGCTGGCACATCAGACTGGGAAGCAATCTTTGAGACATCAGGCTGGAAGGCAAGCTGCAAGACATCAGGCTGGGAAGCTGGTACAGCAAACTGGGAAGCTGGCACATCAATCTGGGAAGCTGGCACATCAATCTGGGAAGCTGGCACATCAATCTGGGAAGCTGGCACATCAATCTGGGAAGCTGGCACATCAGACTGGGAAGCTGGCACATCAGACTGGGAAGCTGGCACATCAATCTGGGAAGCTGGCACATCAATCTGGGAAGCTGGCACATCAATCTGGGAAGCTGGCACATCAGACTGGGAAGCTGGCACATCAGACTGGGAAGCTGGCACATCAGACTGGGAAGCTGGTACATCAATCTGGGAAGCTGGCACATCAATCTGGGAAGCTGGCACATCAATCTGGGAAGCTGGCACATCAATCTGGGAAGCTGGCACATCAGACTGGGAAGCTGGCACATCAGACTGGGAAGCTGGCACATCAGACTGGTAGGTAGGCATCAAGACATAAGGCTGGAAGGCAAGCTGCAAGACATCCGGCTGGAAGGCAGGGACATCGAGCTGGAAGGCAGGCATCGGGACGACAGACTGGGAGGCAGGCACATCAGACTGTAAAGCTGGAACATCAGACTGGAAGGCTGGAACAGCAGACTGGAAGGCTGGAACAGCAGACTGGAAGGCTGGAACAGCAGACTGCAAAGCTGGAACAGCAGACTGCAAAGCTGGAACAGCAGACTGGAAGGCTGGAACTTCAGACTGCAAAGCTGGAACTTCAGACTGCAAAGCTGGAACTTCAGTGTCAGGGGGCTTACCTCGGCAGGCGGGGCGCCCGCGGTGGTGTGCGGCAGGGCGCGTCGCGTTCCTGCGGGTCCCGCCGTGCGTGTTCCTCGCGGCGCCAGCATGTGTGTCCAGGATCGTTCTGCTGTGCACGCCGGTGTGCGGGGGCGCGCGCGCGGGCGTCGGCGGGTGCGCGTGCCTGTGTGTGCCGGGGCGCGCGCGTGCACGTCGTTTGGCGCCAAAAGCTCCATTTAAGCCGGTGGGCTCCTGTGACCAGTGCTGCCTAATCAACAGCTAGTCGTCCCAGTGTCTGACCTTGTTCCTTGTCTGTTCCTGTGATACCTTCTGACCCGGCCTTTGATCCCGACCTCTCTCTGAACTCTGCCTGAACCTGATCTCTGCCTGTTTGACCTTCCGCTTGCCTGCTCCCTTGTACCTTTGCTGCCGAACCAGGCCTGTCTCCTGACCATCCGTCTGCCTGCTCCCTTGGATCCAATCTGCCTGTCTGCAGCCTTCCAGCCTGCTGACCATACAAGCCTGCTCAGCCTTGTGTCTGTGCTCCAGCCAGCTCCAGCCTTCTCTCCTGTTAACCCTGCAATATCTGGACTACTATACCTGGACTGCAATACAGGCCCTCATACCACTCCGTACTCTCGTGCCTTCTGTCTACTCTACCAGGGGCCGACAGTCGGAGGGTAAGGGAGCCTACCCTCTGCCCGACTTGACTCGCCGGTCTGGTAAGTAGGAGCCTGATATTCAGACTGCAAAGCTGGAACTTCAGACTGCAAAGCTGGAACTTCAGACTGCAAAGCTGGAACTTCAGACTGCAAAGCTGGAACTTCAGACTGCAAAGCTGGAACATCAGACTGCAAAGCTGGAACATCAGACTGCAAAGCTGGAACATCAGACTGCAAAGCTGGAACATCAGACTGCAAAGCTGGAACTTCAGACTGCAAAGCTGGAACATCAGGCTGAAAGGCTGGAACATCAGGCTGAAAAGCTGGAACACCAGACTGGAAGGCTGGAACATCAGACTGGAAGGCTGGAACAGTAGACTGCAAAGCTGGAACAGCAGACTGCAAAGCTGGAACAGCAGACTGCAAAGCTGGAACAGCAGACTGCAAAGCTGGATCAGCAGACTGGAAGGCTGGAACATCAGACTGCAAAGCTGGAACATCAGACTGCAAAGCTGGAACATCAGACTGCAAAGCTGGAACATCAGACTGCAAAGCTTGAACTTCAGACTGCAAAGCTTGAACTTCAGACTGCAAAGCTGGAACTTCAGACTGCAAAGCTGGAACTTCAGACTGCAAAGCTGGAACTTCAGACTGCAAAGCTGGAACAGGTTGGGTTACTGGCAAGATGGTGTGGGTCGGGAAGAATTTTTGCTTCTTTTTTGGTTTAGCCCGTGCAGTTTTGTATGTAGGTGCAGGGCTGTAAGAAAAGAAAGTAGCTGGGCAGAAGGAAGACCAAGGAACTGTAGCTAGAGAGGGGTTTTGTGGGACTGTTACAGGTGGAGGAGAAGAGACAGGTGAATTGAAGACGGGATGGGTGCGACACTTGGAGACTGGGTGGTAGTATTTGGTCGGGAGCTGATTAAACTGGGTTGTAGCTGAGGTTGCCATAGGTGACGGGGAGATAGATCTTTTGGAAAGCAGATGATTAATGGCAGGACTGGAATATTGTGGCTTAGCTAAAGACAGGAGATCTGACCATGCCTGCAGCAAAGGTTGAACAAACGCTGATTCACATACAGCCTGACTAACCAAAGATTGTACTGAATAAATGCAATCAGATAACACCTGCTGGGAACAAGCGGAATAATGTTCATCAAAAGAAACCGGATCGTCCTCTAACAACCATACCAGGGATTCAACCTGGTCACAACTGAAAGGAGGGGAGAAATCGTCACTACCTTCGGGAATGCATGACAAGGCTGACTTAGTACATAATTGGATCAAAGGCTGAACATCCTCAAATAACACATGACCTTGATCTACAAGTAAATGGGCTGTTTGTATTGTTTCCAGCAGTTGGTCCCGGGTCCAATCTTTAAGAGTCTGACAACAATATTCACTATCCTCTGCCGCCAGCAGAGAATAATAGACAATTCCATCAAAGTCCATTTTGCGCGCCCACCGTAACAGGACGGTTTCTCAGTGCAGCCACGTCTGGTCAGGGATGGCCTTGGTATACTGTCAGAGAATCTAATTGACCAGACTGTGTGGACTGCACAGAGGAAACCCAAAACACATATAAGTGAAATAATGGTGTTTAATAAATAAGTGACAAGTAAAGAAATACAAACAGTGCAAAACCAACACAACAAACCCACTACAAACAACAATATATACAAGGAAATGGAGATACCGTAATCGTAAACAAAGCCAGGCCAAGGTCATACACAGGGAGATCAAACCAGCAGGACAGGAAGAGGGTGGATGGATGGGATACAGGGCAGGGATCCAAGGTAACCAGGAACAGAGGGGATAGGCTCAGGATAGGGATGGGATCAGATCAGGTCAGGTCAGGTCAGGTCAGGACAAGGCAGATGCAGGCTCAAGGTCAAAGTAACAGGCAGCAAGGTAAGAGTGCAGGGAGAAAGATACCAAGGCAAGCCTATGAGGGCTTGCCGGGTATTTGTAAGGCTGTGGTAATTGACCTCATGTCACAGCTGAGCGCAGTGTGAGCTGTTTGCTCCACACTGCCAGAGTGCACCCGCTGGTTGACGCCGGTACTACGGCCCGAGGATGCAACAGTGCCACCAGCAGGAAAGACCTTTTACTGCAGGTCCTAGGTGTTGGAAGACACCTGCTGATGGACACTGGTACTGCGATCCAAGAGACCGACCAACGGGTAGACCCTCTCATGACAGGTATTCACGCTGGGGAGTGGGATAGGGAGGAGGGGGTAGGAGGGAGCAGGGGAGAAGAAGGTAAGGGATTTTGGGGGGGGGGGGGGGAGAGGGGGAGGGTAGGTGAGAAGGGAGGGTAGATTAGGGAGGGTGCAGCAAGAGTATTTGGCAACTAGTCATGTAAACATCAATAAACAAGTAAAATTGTACTTTGAAACTAAGGCATCTGGGCCTAAATAAGTGCAAGGCTATTTTGTTACTCGCATCAAACCAGATGACCGTGCTATTAGGAAAAAACAAAAAACAATAAAAAAGAAAAAAAAAAGGGGGGGGGGAAGAAAAAGAAGAAACTGGACATTATTGAGCTGTGTGCAAAAACAAGACAACAGATAAATAGGGTCTGAACCAATGCAACCCTAGCAGGGTTGTAGGGGCCTGTGTGGGCCATCCGGCGTAAGGTAAAGAGTATCTACCAGGACGTGTGTCTCTGGATCTCAATTGTGCGGGATTAACACAGAGGCTTGCGGGGGTTAATTATCCCACAAATACTGAGGAAAAATAAGTTGTAGAGAAGGGAGGGTTGGGTCTAATCAGCCAGGCATGGAGGTCTTCGGGTCGTTGAAGTGGTGGTTGTGGGTCCGGGATGGGGTTCCTGTCCGGATAGATGACTGCCCCTGGCTGGTTGCGTTTCGGCGTTGTGTTGTACGGGGAAGCTGCTGGACGGGCTGGTGTTCGTGGGAACATAGTCTCAGGTTGCTGAGCTGGGGTAGCTAGGTGTAGGGACTCAAGGAGGCGCTGCAGTGATTCAGGCGTAGTACAGGAATGTTGCTGGCCTTGGTACGTAAACTGCAGGGCAAATGGAAATCGCCAGGTGTATTTAAGCTGGTGCTACAGAAGGATTTGGAGCTATGGCTTCATTGCTCAAAGTTTAGCGATTGTTAGGGGGGCCAAATCTGAAAAGAGTTGGTAAGCATGTGTTTGGAACAGGGGAGCGTCTTTATTACAAGCAGCAGTGAGGAGTTGCTCTTTCGTACGAAAAAAATGCAGTTTAACGATTATATCTCGCGGTGGGCCGTCTGTCTGGCGGCGAGTAAGTGCCCTGTGAATTCTGTCAAATTCAAGACGCTCGATGGGTATGGAAGGAGACAGTTCCTGAAACAGGGCAGTAGTAAAGGATTTTAAATCGTCAATCGTTTCAGGGATCCCGCGGAGCCGCAAAGTAGGTCTGCGGGAGCGGTTCTCTGCGTCCTCTAAGCGGGAAAGGAGTGTAGCATTCTCCTCACAGAGTGCTGCTATTTCTTGGGCATGTTCTTGCAGGGTTAGTTCTATGAGAGAGTTATCACCGCTCCAGGAGGATTTGACAGGCAAGAGGTGAATCCTTCTTGGTTTGGAGGTTGTCGGTGCTGGCTATTGCTAGTGGCAATGAAACATAAATAAATGCTGGACAGTCGCACTCGTAGGTTTGCTTCGTTTATTCAACAGGTTCACATCAAATTCAAATGACAGCAGACAGGAAAAGAGCTGACATTTTGCACTAAACGTTAGTGCTTACTCATAGCTCTTTTCCTGTCTGCTGTCATTTGAATTTGTTCAGGGTTAGTTCTATGTCATCTACCCTTGTCTCCAAATCTGCTGTGCGTTGTCCTAGCTCCCTTATTTCTCTGGACAGTCTCTTTGTTATCTGGTCTGATGTAGCTTTAAGGGCCCTCTGCAGCATGGATTCCATGTGTGTGAGGAAGTCTTTTTGTGACATACCTGACTGTGGTAGCACTGGGGAGCCGCTCAGGTTAAGGTCTGTGTCATCCTCCTCTTCACTGTCCATCGCTCCCGGGTTAGTAGGGGATGCAGCGTGCTGTTTCGCTAGAGCCTTCGCCGCCATCTTAGATGAGGCGCGGGCCAGGGCTTCCTTAATAGGTTTAGGTTTACCTTTACCACGGTGCCCTGTTAAAACCATCCGGATGAGGCTGTGGATGTTCCGCCGGCGGATCGCTATGGCAGCTGGGTTGCAGGGTGGTTCAGAAGCCCGGTATACCTCCAGATATGCAGCGGGGAGTGCGATGTTCTAACGGGACACGTCCTCCATGTCAAGCCTCGCGCATGCGCCCCCCTAGCTGCAGTATTTTCAGTCAGTGTACTGTACCCTGTGCACAGTGTGCAACTAAAGCTTAACTGCAAACAATTGCTGGTGTTCTCTTCCTAATAATACCTCAGGCAGGCAGCTGCAGTATTTTCAGTTAGTGTACTGTATTCTGTGCACAGTGTGCAACTAAAGCTAACTGCAGACAATTGCTGGTGTTCTCTTCCTAATAATACCACAGGCAGGCAGCTGCAGTATTTTCAGTCAGTGTACTGTATACTGTGCACAGTGTGCAACTAAAGCTAACTGCAGACAATTGCTGGTGTTCTCTTCCTAATAATACCTCAGGCAGGCAGCTGCAGTATTTTCAGTAAGTGTACTATATCCTGTGCACAGTGTGCAACTAAAGCTAACTGCAGACAATTGCTGGTGTTCTCTTCCGAATAATACCACAGGCAGGCAGTTGATTCAGCTAGCTGCAGTATATTAGTGTACTGTATACTGGGTACAGTGTGCAGCTAAAGCTCACTGCAGACAATTCCTGTTGTTTTCTTCCTAATAATACTACAGGCAGGCGATTCAGCTAGCTGCAGTATAATCAACATATATATATACCTCCCAGCTTTGTGCAGCTACATCTCACTGCAGGCCATTCCTTGCGTACCTATTCCAATACATCAAAGACAGTATGTCTGGAAGGCCAACAAGGAGAGGCAAACAGTCACAGGCCAATAAAAGAGGGCAAGCAGGCTCTGTGTCTAGAGGCAACAGTGCTGGTCGTGGAGATGGTGCATCCTCATCAGCACGTGGCCGTGGGGCACGCTTGTCCTTTTTCTCGGTAGCTGGCCATGTTGAGCCATAACATGCCGAGGAGTTGGTAGAGTGGATGACCAAGCCGTCCTCATCCTCCTCATCCTCTGTCACCCAGGCTACCTTGGCTGCCAATGCAGGTGCCAAAGCGGCTTATTCCTTGGATGCGTGCAGGAAAAAGATCTGGACAGCTGCACTCCGGAATAGGCAAATAAGGCTTATTCCTTGGACTCGAGGTCATCATCAGTTACTCCTTCCCTAGCCCCACCGGAGGAGTCCCCCCGAACTGTTCGACCACAGTGTCGGGTACATGCTGCAGGAGGATGCGCAGCGTTTTGAAGGCTCTGATGATGGTACCCAGCTTGAGGAAGGCAGTAACATGAGCCCAGAGAGTGGGGTTGCCCAAGAAGGACAACAAACTGGCAGTCATGTTCCCCCAGCTGCAACATACTGCCAGGTTTGCTCCAGTGACGAGGAGAGAGGGGATGATGAGCTCACTGACTCTACGTGGGTGCCTGATAGGAGGGTGAAGGAGGAGAAGGCACATCTCCAACGAGGCAGGATGCCCTCCAGGGGCCATCTTAAGGGCAGCCAACCAACTGCATCACACCGCAGAGCTCAGCAAGTGCAGGGCGCTGGTGACTCCACGCGTTATTCCAAAAGTTCTTTGGTGTGGGCCTTTTTTTGAGACGTGTGCAGCAGATCGCAACGTTGCTATTTGCAACATATGTCTGAAGCGTATCAAGCGTGTAATAGACAGCAAGCGCTTGGGCACCACATGCTTAATCAGATGTATGTGGAGCTCCCATGCAGCCCATTGGCAACACTACCTAAGAGACCCACACCAAAGAACAAGGCAGACCTCTCCTTGCTCCTCCTCATCCTCGTATTTGTGGTATCAAGGAGAGGGATCATTACTGGCTGGTAACCCTCCTTGATCCACGTTACAAGGGTAAGGTTGCGGACCTTATCTTGCCATCGCAGAGGGAGCAGAGGATGAAAAATCTTTGGGAGGCCTTGCAGAAAGGTTTGTGCAACGCGTTTCCAGAGCCAGGGAGGTTACAATTTCCTGGTCCTCCTGGACAACGTGTTGCTGAGGCTTCGGTCAGTCACAGAAGGAGCGGTGGAGAAGGTGGCTGTCTGACCGATGCATTCAGACAATTTTTTAGTCCGCAGCCCCAAGGTATGATCGGTTCCAGCAACCATCGCCAGCGTCTGATTCACATGGTGCAGGAATACCTAGGGGCAAGATCAGACTTGGACACCTTTCCCACCAAAAATTCTCTGGGTTACTGGGTCTTGAGGATGGATCACTGGCTAGAGCTTGCACAGTATCCAATTGAGCTACTGGCCTGTCCTGCATCCAGGGTTCTTTAGGAACGCACATTCGGTGCTGCTGGAGGCTTTGTAACCAATCACAGGGTGCGCCTGTCCACCGAATTGGTCGATCCGTTGACCTTCATAAAAATGAATCAGTCTTGGATCACCAGCTACCAAGCACCTGATGCTGATGTAACCGAATATTTTTTTTTTAATGTGAGATGCCTTCAAGACTGCCTATGCTGAGTGACTATCTTGTTATGCTAAGTGACTATCCTCTTCCTCCTCAATGTTCATGCTGATAGCTTGTAAGAACATTTTTGGTTCTGGGGACCGCCACCAGTGGCTAAGGCCCAATTTTTCTGCCCCTGTTTAACAGGGGCGTGTAATTACAATTTTTGGTGCAATACTTTGCAGCAGGGCTCATTCCTGCGCTCCAACTAGAGTATCTGTGGGGGGTTGCAGTGTTGTGGCGCCAGCACCAGTGCCTTAGGCCCAGTTTTTTAGCCCCTGTTTAACAGGGGCATGTAATTACAATTCTTGATCTAATATTTCACAGCAGGGCCTGTTCCTGCGCCCACCAAGAGTAACTGTGAGGCCTTACAGTGTTGTGGCAACGCCACCACACCGTCCACCACCAAAGGCCCAATTTTTCTGACCCTGTTTAACAGGGGCATGTAATTACTATTCTTGATCTAATATTTCACAGCAGGGCCCATTCCTGCACCCACCAAGAGTAACTGTGAAGCCTTACAGTGTTGTGGCAACACCAACACCCAAGGCCCAAATTTCTGCAGAGTATATAGGGCAGACCCTTACTTTCAAACATCCAACTTACAAACGACTCCTACTTGCAAACGGAAGGAGACAACAGGAAGTGAGAGGAAATCTACCCCTAGGAAGGGAAATTCTCTCCTGTAAGAGTTCCTTCTTTCACTAAAAACCACAAATTTTCAAAATCCACTTGTCATTGGGACAGAAAGTGAGGTGAAATCTTCTGAACAGGTGCACAGACAGCAAAACAAATGTTACAGGGGTGATAATCCTTCCCTATGTTTTCCAAAAAGCTTAAAAATAGATTTTTTGGCTGGAGCTACACGTAAAAAATGTACCAGTTCAAAATTACAAACAGATTCTACTTAAGAACAAACCTACAGTCCCTGTCTTGTTTGCACCACCTGTATACTGCTGTTCAGAATATATAGCGCCTGGGGGCCCCACGCCTTTCCTTTTTTTATTTGGGTGCGGGGTTCCCCTTAATATCCATACAAGACCCAAAGGGGCTGGTAATGGGCTGGGGGGTGGTTTCTCAATGATTTTCATCCATATTGCCGGGACCAGACATGACATTAACCACCTCAATACAGGGCACTTTCACCCCCTTCCCGCCCAAGCCATTTTTCAGTTTTCAGCGCTGTCGCACTTTGAATGACAATTGCGCGGTCATGTTACACTGCACCCTAATGAAATTTTTATCATTTTTTTCCCACAAATAGAGCTTTCTTTTGGTGGTATTTGATCACCTCTGCGGTTTTTATTTTTTGCGCTATAAACAAAAGAAGAACGACAATTTTGAAAAAACACAATATTTTTTACTTTTTGCTATAATAAATATCCAATTTTTTAAACAAATTTTTTCCTCAGTTTAGGCTGATATATATTCTTCTACATATTTTTGGTAAAAAAAATCGCGATAAGCGTTTATTGATTGGTTTATAGCGTCTACAAAATAGGGGATAGACTTATAGCATTTTTATTTATTTATTTATTTATTACTAGTAATGGCGGCGATCTGCGATTTTTATTGTGACTGCGATATTGCGGCGGACATATCGGACACTTTTGACACATTTTTGGGACCATTCACATTTATACAGCGATCAATGCTATAAAATTGCATTGATTACTGTGTAAATGTGACTGGCAGGGAAGGGGTTAACACTAGGGGGCGCTCGAGGGGTTAATGTATGACCTAAGGAGGTGATTCTAACTGTGGGGGAAGGGGACTGACTGGGGGAGGTGACCGATCGGTGTCCCTATGTACAAGGGGCACGCCATCGGTCTCCTCTCCTCTCTGACAGGACGTGGATCTGTGTTTACATGCACAGATCCACGGTCCTGCTCTGTTACCCAGCAATCGCGCGTGCCCGGCGGACATCGCGGCCGCTGGGCACGCGCACCGGGTCCCGAGCGACGCCCCCTGCTGGCTCGGGAGGGCGATCACGTCATATGACGTCCGCCCAGAACAAGAGAAGCCTCGTCCCGCCATCATAAGACGGTGGGCGGTGGCTTAGTGGTTAAAGCCGCAAGCAGTTTTAAATGACTTTTTTTCCTTTAGAAATGTCATTTTGAGCAGGGACTGTTCTAAACACGGGAAATACGCACCACTTTACAGGCATACTATAGACACCTCCCCAGGCACGATATTTGAAGGAATATTTCACTTTTATTTTTTCACTTTAAGCATCATTAAAATCACTGCTCCCGAAAAAGCTGCCATTTTCAAAACGTTTTTTTGCATTGATACATGTACCCTGGGGCAGGACCCGTTCCCCAAATCATATTAAGGACAATAACTTGCATATTAGCCTTTAAAATTTGCACTTTTGATTTCTCACAGGGAGACATCCCTGTATAACAAAGGCAGCCGAATCCAGCAAGGAGACATCCCTATCCTGCAAATAGACAGCCAAATCCAGCAGTGTGACAGGTGGGGGGAGAGTGTGACAGGTGTTGGGAGAATGTAACAGTTGGGGGAGGAGTGTGACAGTTGGGGGGAGGAGTGTGACAGGTTGGGGAAAGTGTGACAGGTGGGGGAGAGTGTGACAGGTGGGGGAGAGTGTGACAGGTGGGGGCAGTGTGACAGGTGGGAGGCCAGTGTGACAGGTGGGAGGGCTAGTGTGACAGGTGGGGGGGCCAGTGTGACAGGTGGGAAGCCAGTGTAACAGGTGGGGGACCAGTGTGACAGGTGAGGGACCAGTGTGACAGGTGGGGGGCCAGTGTGACAGGTGCCAGAACTTCACTCACTACGTTGGCTGTTAGTGCCAGCTTCTTAGGGCTTCCCTTAAAAAATAAGGAGAGAGCTGAGGCAGGCACGTTGCATGGAATCCGATGTCAGCAATAAGCAGCCCGTCAGAGCAGCAAATCATGGAGTGGTGCGCTTGTTGTCCCACAGCCAATCGATAACAGGGGTTGGCGTTCCATGTGGTTGTGGGCGGGGCCAATGGCTGCCTGTGTGTTGTGCTGTCCCGGGGCTCAAGTGAGTGCAAGAGGACGAAGTACGTGTGTATAAGCAGTGTGGTCACCTGTCAAGTGTTCCCCACCCTGGGGCGGGATGGCCTCCCCCCCCTTGTTATTAGGAAGAGATTCCCACACTTCCCTTGCTCCTCCCTTTCGGTAAACTGATACAAATGGCCCAGGAAGTGAAGGCAGAACACGCTCCTCTCTCTGTGTGTGTGAGTGCTGAGAGCTGAGGTGGTCTGGCAGTGGTAATGTGCTGTCACTGTGCGCGCCCTTCGCATCCTGGACTACGGAGAACTAGGCACTGACAAGCTCCCAGCAGAGAGTAAGGAAACCAGCGGTCCTGGCTGCGCCCTGGGCGGCAGTGCGCCCCAGGCGGCAGTGCGCTCCAGGTGGCTGCCTAGTTCGCCTAGTGGTAGCACCAGCCCTGTTCCACAGTGAGTATAACAAGTTACTTTACAGACTGATTTTACTCACTGTTGTGGGTTTAGTAACGCTTTAATAAGTACAATGAATAAGAGGAAGAGTTTCAATGTTAGAGTTAATTCACTCTAACATAGATGCACAAATTTGAGGCACCATCAGTAAGGATTGGACAGTTACAGCAGATAGCTCAAACTAAGACCTTAGAATATAAACTAACTGATATCAAGTCAGCAAAATCCCCATGTGGCAGCTGATCAGACGTGATGTGAACGTCTGACAGGGGGAGGAGCCCGAAGGTGGCACCGGAGCAGAGGTCGAGGCGTGCAGGACAGGACGGGCCAGCGTACAGGAGGCGAGCGGCGTGAGGAGACACTGAAGCCGCTTCTAGCCCTGTACGTTTGGGAGGATGCGGCTGGCGTCTCCGGTCCCATCAGCAGCAGCAGAGGGAGCTGATCGGTGAGCGGGAGGTGAGAGCTAGGAGCCGCCTCGCTCATAGCTTATATGAGTGGACGCGGCTGGCGTCCTGGTCGCTACCAGCTCAGGAAGGAGGAACGGATCCCTAAGCAGAGACCTGGGCTTGTCAAATACAGTGACCAAGGGGAGTGAGAGCACGTGGGAGACTCCCCTTTATCAGCAACATATGCCAGCCTGGCAATGAAAGCAATGAAAGCAAGCTGATGTACAGTGCCAACCCTTTTTTACAACCCCACACTGGATCTACAGGTAACTGGGACCCGGTACTCCACAGCTGGTGAGTTAAAACACAGAAGAAGACATCTTCCCCAGGTATGGCCATATTGAATTGAGGAACTGTTGTACTTTTGCTGATCTGCTCATCTAGCAAATGATAAAGGTTATTATCCAGAGGGGAAGGATGTAAAAAGGAACAGAGAAGGAAGGGAAGGGGTACAGGAGAGACTTGTTGTCTGATTTCGTACTCCCAACTAGGCAATTACCAGCGCAACCCATAAGCACCCCTAAAGCACCATTAGGAGCAAGGTATTGAAGGAAAGTGGGGGGGAGGTGCACAACCTAAGCCACAGAATCATTCAAGGGCTTCTTGGGCTAGACCCCTTGGGAAACAAAACCCATATTCAGTTTAATAAGTCTAATAAGGAAAAAGGAAAAGAAAAGGCATACAGTAAAAGGTGAAAGATTGGCTAGGCCGCTAAGCGGCTATTTCGACTGTGCCTGGTGACTTTTTTTTTTTACCACAAACAATCCTGGTTGGAATATGAGAGGGCGCAATCAGAGAACAGCTGAATCTAAGACACTTAGGGAGAGCCTTAATACAAGCCTTAATACAAGCACAATACAAAAATATCTCAGGGAAGTAAGCGCGAAGAGCCCTGCCGCTGTTGATATGAAGAATTCAGGAACGAAAGAAAAAAATGAGTGGGAGGGGGGAGGGAAGAAGGACTCGTCTGCAGATAAGGAGCATACAGAGGAAGTCAGAGGAAAAGGGACGAAGCACAGACAAGCCTGAGCTAAATCTTCTTTCCTACAATGTTAAGGGTTTGAACTCCCCAGGAAAAAGACATTAGATCCTTAGGGAGCTGCATCACTATAGAGCGGATGTCGTTTTCCTACAGGAAACGCACTTGCTGCAGGGGACAAACATTAAACTGTATTCTCCAAGATTTCCCACCTGGTTTTACAGTGACACACCAATAAGTAGATCAAAGGGGGTCGCAATAGGGTTCTCTGGCTCCGTAAGATTCTCCGAATTGGGGAGACTGGCGGATCCAGAGGGCCGTTTCCTCTTACTAAAGGGAATGATGGATAAGAAAAAGCTTACTTTGGTCAATGTTTACTGCCCAAATAAAAACCCGACAACTTTCTTGAAGGGGTTACTCTCCAAGTTGGTGGAATTTCGGGAGGGAGAGGTGATCATGGCAGGGGACCTCAACTTCTGCCTAGACCACGAATATGATAGTACGTCTCGGGCACAGGGGACAAGTAAGGCTCAACTAATAATGATTAAGAAACGGTTAAAGGAAAATCATTTGATAGATGTATGGAGAATGCAACATTCGAAAATCAGAGATTATACCTTTTTCTCCCATGTGCACGGGACGTACTCGAGGCTAGACTACATAATGATAGATCACAGCTTGGTGCATTCTGTCAAGGAGTCTAGAATAGGGGTGATTTCCCTCTCAGACCACGCGCCAGTAATAGTAAAGATCAGCTTGTTTGAAATACAAAATCAATCCTACTCTTGGAAATTAAATGAAACTTTACTAGCGGACCCCAAAGTGTTGGAAAAAATTAAGGAGGAACTAGAATTTTTCTTCAGAACAAACGATACAGAGGGAATTTCTCCGGCGGTGCTGTGGGAGGCGCATAAAGCGTATATAAGAGGGGTGTTTATATCCATAGGCGCTGGGTTGAAAAGAAAAAGAAGAGAGGAGAGGGATAAACTTATGGAGGAAATCCAGAAACTAGAACAGGACCATAAAAAATCAAAGGGTCAGTGTCAGGATAGCTTCCGACGGCTAGTAGCAAAAAGAGAAGAGTTGAGGAATAGTTTGGAGCAGGACACAAAGAGGGCCCTAAATAAACTGTCTAAAGACAGATATGTCTGGGGTAATAAAATAAGTAAGCACCTGGCAAAGGTACTGAGGAAGAAAAGAGAGAGGAACTATATTATGACAATACAAAATAAAAAAGGGGGAACAGTAGGCTCAAGTAGGGAGATTGCGGAAGAATTTAGGAAATATTATAAAGAGCTATACGCAATTAAACAAACTGGCTTAGGAGAGGGTAATAGGGAGGAGAGGATAGAGAAATTTTTAGAGGAAGCAGAGGTGGTGAAGATATCTGAAGAGGAGAGAGATCTCCTCGAAAGACCAATAGAAGATTCAGAAATCCTTTTGGCCCTAAATAGAAGTACCAAGGGGAAGAGCCCAGGCCCCGATGGATTTACCGCAGTATATCTGGCTAAATTTAAAGAAATCTTAATACCTAGACTAAGAAATTATTGGAATAAATTGGGCCCAGACTGCAAAATGGGAGGGGAGGCGTTACTGGCGGCCATAACTTTGATTCACAAAGAAGGTAAAAACAAGGAGTTATGTTCGAGCTACAGACCTATTTCACTGTTAAATGCTGATGTGAAGTTATTTGCAAAAGTCCTGGCAGGGAGATTAAGAGACAAAATGGCCACACTGATACATCCAGATCAGGCGGGGTTTGTACCAGGAAGACAGAGCAGGGATAACGGGGTAAGGTCTGTGCTCCTGGTAGAGTCCACCAAGCAAGGCGGGCCCCCAGTTCTATTCCTGTCATTGGACGCAGAAAAAGCGTTTGACAGGGTAGACTGGGGGTGGATGTTTAAAACTCTAGAAAAATGGGGCTGGGCCAGAGATTCATTTCGTGGGTAAAAATTCTTTATTCTAGCCCAACAGCATATGTGAAAATTAATGGAGTGACTTCTGGGTCCTTTCGAATGGATAATGGCACGAGGCAGGGGTGCCCTCTGTCCCCCCTCCTGTTCACCCTAACACTGGAACCTCTGCTGTCGTCTATCCGTAAGGATCCGGATTGCAGTGGGGTGAAAATAGGCTCTGAGGAACACAAGTTAGCGGCATATGCAGATGACGTGCTTCTTTTTGTTACAAACCCTAGGATCACGATCCCGAACATCCTTAAAAACCTGAAAAAATTTGGGGAGGTTTCAAACTTTAAAATTAACCTCAGCAAGACCGAGGTTCTAAACCTAAATTTAAGAAAAGAGGAGGAGGAGAGCCTAGCGGGGTCTTCTCCCTTCCCTTCGAGGAACAAGATCAGATACCTGGGGGGGGTGTTATCAAATAATATAAAGGAACTGTACTTGAATAACTATATTCCACTACTGGACGAAATCAGACGAGAGATGGGAGGTCTATCCTATCGCCCCCTTTCATGGTTAGGACGCATAAATGCGGTGAAAATGGTTATAATGCCCAAAATCCTATATAAGTTCCAAATGTTGCCCATCCCCCTCCCTCAGATGTTCTTTACGGCCTTAATAAGCCTGATACTGAAGTTTGTCTGGGGTGGTAAAAAGCCCCGAATTGCCAGCTCGGTCCTAAGTAGAAGGAAAGTGAAAGGCGGACTGGCGCTGCCGGATTTTTACAAATATTATAAAGCGGTGATATTGACGCGAGTCATAGAATGGACAAAGGGGGATTCAGAAAGGAGGTGGGTAAATATAGAACACAGTATGAGTAATAAGGAGTTAAATCGTAATATGGAACCCACCTAAATATAGAGCACTGAGCACAGGTACACCGACACTAACACTAAACGCTTTGAAGGTTTGGGATCAGGTCCATTTGCAAAACAAATAGATGTTCAACTCACCGCTTTTATCACTCAAGGAAAATAATTTTTTTGCAGCGGGGATGAGGGAGGTGGGAGGGAACTGGATTAAAAAGGGAAGTTTACAAGTAAGAGATGTAATTAGCAAGGGGAAAATATGCACATATAGTGAATTAAAACAGAAGCCAAAGGACCTGGTTATCAATCCTTGGAGGTATCTCCAGCTCTCTATATTTATAGGGAAACTGCCAAAACCCATCAGGGGCATAAAAGAATATAGGCCACTGGAACAGCTCTGTGAGGAGGAGCGACAGAGGGGTATGGTATCACAAGTTTATAAAATTCTAAGTGAGAAAGAGGAGTTACAGGAGCCTCAGTATATTAAGGCTTGGGGAAGGGAATTAGGGTCACGTTGTGGTAAACCTACACTTATGAAAATTTGGAAGATGTTGCACAAAACAGCAGTAGACAGTAAGAGGACCGAGATAAATTACAAGTGTTTGACAAGGTGGTATGCCACCCCAGACAGACTGAATAAGTTTGATCCCGGGAAATCAGAGGGCTGCTGGAGAGGGTGTGGGGCAGTGGGAACGATGGCGCACATATGGTGGGACTGCGCGGCTATCAAAACGTTCTGGAAAAAAATTATGGAACTGATTAAATCAATTACGGGTAAAACGGTGATAGAAGACCCATGGGTATGTCTGTTCCATGGTACAGAGGAGCCTTTCAAGCAATACCAAAATTCTGCAGTACCTATATTACTGGACCTAGCTAAGAGACAGATTGCTAAGAACTGGCTGGCGCCTGTTAGTCCAAATATTCGAGATTGGCTCTTCAGTATAAATGAGGTATATAACATGTAGGGAGTGGACAGTGGGGAATTGAACTCAGAGGAGGGGGAAACCCGGAGAGATAAATGGTCAGGATGGCGGACTTATAAAAGTTCCTGGAGTTATTTGGAGGAGGTGATGAGGTAGAAATAACACTGAGGGGATCGTGGATTGACTAGGCAGATAGTATACTCCAACCTGCAGAGGGGTGGGGGTGTGGGGGTGGGGGGGTTTTGGGTGGGAGGGAATTGAAGGAATTGATGTTGAATTGTTGTTATTAAATGTATCTGCAGTTGCTCTATTAAGGAGAGCTGCATATGGATGTAATTTATATTTGAAAATTGAAATAAAGAAATATTAAAAAAAAAAAAAAAAGTCAGCAAAATCCTTAAAGTGGTTGTAAACACTTACAAATACCCAATGAAGTGACTGGCCTCAGGTGATACACAGACATTAAACAAATCCTCCTATATACATTGTACCTGTATATCTGCGGTCTTCTTTACAACCATTCAAAGTGACAAATTTATAAAGCTTGTCTGAGCGGTTAGAAAAATGTAGGCGGAGAGCTGAAGTTACACTCTGCTGAGCTCAGTGAGAAGAGCTCTAAAAGCTGATTGGAGGAAAGGGACAAAGCCACCTTCACACAGGAACAGAGCTGATGCTGTCAATCAGCCGGAGCCCCCCCCCCCCCCTGTTCATGTTTTTGCTTGGTTGGTGTCAGGGAAATTTGTCAAAAGTGATTCATGCTGATAGCAGAGGAACGAACCAGCAGACAGAAATGACACTTTGCGCTCTCAGTTGAGACAAGTACACAGCATGGAGGGATAAGCTTTGTTCTTATTTAATGTCTAAAGTTTATAACCACTTTAAAGGCAAAAAATATAATCAACCTGTTTGGTGGTACAGTCAGGTCCATAAATATTGGGACACTGACAATTCTAAACTTTTTGTCTCTATACACCACCACAATGGATTTGAAATGAAACAAACAAGATGTGCTTTAACTGCAGACTTTCAGCTTTGATTTGAGGGTATTTACATCCAAATCAGGTGAACGGTGTAGGAATTACAACAGTTTGTATATGTGCCTCCCACTTTTTAAGGGACCAAAAGTAATGGGACAGATTAACAATCATCCATCAAACTTTCACTTTTTAATACTTGGTTGCAAATCCTTTGCAGTCAATTACAGGCTGAAGTCTGGAACGCATAGACATCACAAGACGCTGGGTTTCATCCCTGGTGATGCTCTACTGCAACTGTCTTCAGTTCCTGCTTGTTCTTGGGGCATTTTCCCTTCAGTTTTGTCTACAGCAAGTGAAATGCATGCTCAATCGGATTCAGGTCAGGTGATTGACTTGGCCATTGCATAACATTCCACTTCTTTCCCTTAAAAACTCTTTGGTTGCTTTCGCAGTATGCTTCGGGTCATTGTCCATCTGCACTGTGAAGCAGCGTCCAATGAGTTCTGAAGCATTTTGCTGAATATGAGCAGATAATATTGCCCGAAACACTTCAGAATTCATCCTGCTGCTTTTGTCAGCAGTCACATCATCAATAAATACAAGAGAACCAGTGGGATCGTAGTCATAACCAATAACAACTAATATTTAATAATATAATATAATATTTAAAGAATAATACATAGGAATACCTGTGGTTTGAAATGGCCGTGGCCTTTTATTTATAGGTATAAAGTATAATTAAAATATCAACTTATAATCAGAAATATCAAATACACTTAACGTGAGTTAAAAGCATATTTGAAATAGCATATCAATATAAATATATATATATAAATAGCTCAGCCATGTAAACTCAAGCTATATAATGTAAAACCAAAAACAATTATCCCTTTGCAAGAAAGGACATAAAGAAACCTCATAAATAAGGCCACGACAGGGAAGGGGGGGTGGGATGTGCTCCTCTTCAGATCCTCGGCGTCTTCTGCCCAGTAATGACGCATCCTCTTCCTTTTATAGGCTGTATACTCGTGCCAGAGGACCGTTTGGGGCAACTGTCAAACTCGATCACCAATCAGAGGTAAGTAATTTATTAATAATTATTTATTTATTTTATTTTTTTTTATTTTTTTTTAAATAACTTTATTTAGATTTAAAAAGTAGGTCTGCCACGATCCCACAGGTGGTGGGGCAGGGACATTTCATGCCCTGCCCTTCACCTTTATGGGATCGTAGTCATAACCAATAACAACTAATATTTAATAATATAATATAATATTTAAAGAATAATACATAGGAATACCTGTGGTTTGAAATGGCCGTGGCCTTTTATTTATAGGTATAAAGTATAATTAAAATATCAACTTATAATCAGAAATATCAAATACACTTAACGTGAGTTAAAAGCATATTTGAAATAGCATATCAATATAAATATATATATATAAATAGCTCAGCCATGTAAACTCAAGCTATATAATGTAAAACCAAAAACAATTATCCATACGCCAGGCTCAGAATCTTAAGGAGCCTGGCACACCCCCAAGGCAACAGCCAATTCAACACAGGATTGAAAATCTAAATTTAGTATGTCTAGAGCGACATCAGATAAATTCACATTGTTAGGTCCATAAAACCCAGGCAAACCGCCCTCTAAGTTCAAATGCCGAAAAGACATACCATGAACCGAAGGCATGAATTTATCTAAAGCCCTATTAATTCGCTTACGGATCTTCTCCAAAAATTTAAGGTCAGAACAGAGCAACCAATCAAGTCTAGGAATTATTTCAGAAAATATTAAAACAGTATCAGGGAAAACAGCATGAAGGCATAAGAGATCAAGCTTAATATGAGAAAGCAATTCTAAGGTTTTACGTTCACCCAGATCATTACCCGACAAATGAAAAATAATGATATGGGGAACAGGCCAGCAGTCATGCAGATAAGACATAACAGAACGTAAATCGCTCCAAAGCATGCCACTTCTTCCATACCAATGAACTTCAAAACCATAAGGCAAGCCCAAATTATTTCCATAGACTCTCCATTCAGCCCTCTTCTGAGCCCAAAAAACATAGGAGTGTCCAATGATCCAGATGACACGCGGAGCACCTAAAATCAAAAACAAAGATTAGGCCTAACATATGATCTATAACAGTTAGATCTCCAACCACCAATATCTTTAATCACAGATTCATTAAGACCTACCAAAGCAGCAGTAGAGGCAGCACCAATACGAAACGAGTGTGATGTAATTCGCAGATGTTCCAAACGCAATGCTTTTAGGCATCTACGTAGAACAGCTTTGAATTGATAAATAGTCACCGGAGCACCCGTGACGTGAATGAGCAAGTGCCGAAAAAACACAGGTCTGACATGCAAAAATTGCCGAACCAAAGTGAAAACACAATAACGAGCACCAGGAAGTGCTCGCAATGTTATCCATCTACCATGACCCAATTGATCCGCTTTACCATGACGAAGTAAAACCTGAATATAATCAGAACCAACAAAAACATCATGAAAAAACAAACCCGATTCATCAGAAACTTTCAACGGGAGCAATTCAGAAATTCGGAACGCCCCAAAAAAACACAAGCAAAAGGCCAAATTAAATAATAACGATTCATAAGGAGAAAAACAAACATCCTTAGAAACGTCACAAAGACGACCCAAAAGGTCAACAGAAATCGGCAATCTAGTATCAGCAACCGAGCGATTCCTTTTGTAACCCCGCAAGGCATGCCGAACAGAGAAAAAGGACATGCAAGATCTACCGCCCTGCATGCGCAAGAAAAAGGAAACACCCGACAAAATCTTAACAATATGAGAATGGGAATAACCACGAGACATCAACAAACTCAAAAAAGACAAAATCAAGTCTTCAGAAAAATCGGGTTGAAGATGGCCAAAAGAAAGCAAGAAGGAACACCACAAAGACCACGCAGCTTTATAGGATGCCCACGTGGAATTTGCCAAAGAAGCTCGAATAGCATTGAAGATAGGGTTCATCGAAGTTCCCATAAGTGAGGAGGGCATAATAGGCCAGTAGGATCCGCATGTGGAACCAGGAGTCGGAATTCCTGAAACTGGGAACGGGACAGAGCATCAGCAATGAGATTGTCCTTACCAGGAATGTATTTAGCCTTTAACCATATATTAAGATCTAAACATTTAAAAACCAACATTCTAAGCACAGCAAGAACAGGAAGAGATTTGGAAGACAAACAATTAAGAGCAAAGACAACACCCTTATTATCTGAATATAGTAAAATGCGACGATTCCTAAAATGAGCACCCCATAATTCCAAAGCAACCAATACAGGAAAAATTTCCAACAGAACAATATTCGACGTTAAACCGGAATCTTTCCAATACGTGGGCCAAACATCGGCCGACCAATGGCCATCCCAATAAGCACCGTAACCGCAAGATCCAGCCGCATCAGTATGAAGATGCAACGCTGAAGCAGAACAAAAGGGGGCCTGCCATAAACAGCGGCCATTAAACGTAGATAAAAAACGACGCCAAACCATAAGATCATCCCTCATACCAGAAGAAATCCGCACAAAATGAAAAGGAGAAGAAATACCAGAAATAGCGCGATATAAGCGCTTAGAGAAAACACGACCCATCGGCAAAACCCTAGTCGCAAACGCCAACAAGCCAAGTAAAGACTGCAAAACTTTCAACTTAACCTTACTTTTTGAAAGAACAAAGTCCAATAAAAGTTTAATTTTAACAATCTTAACATCAGGCAGACGGAATTCCATGGAGACCGTGTCAATTTGTATACCGAGAAATTCAAGACAAGACGTAGGGTAAACAGATTTCTCTTCGGCCAATGGAATACCAAATTCCTTACAAACAATTCTAAAAACCGTAAATAAATATAAACAATCAGAAGAACCAGCTTTACCAATAAAAAGAAAATCATCCAAATAATGCAACAAAGCAGTAGAACCCGCACGAAAACCAACTACCCACTCAAGAAAAGTAGAAAAAAGTTCAAAATAATAACAAGAAAGCGAACACCCCATAGGGAGACACTTATCAAAATAAAATTCATCTTGAAAATGGAAACCCAAAGAATTAAAAGCCGACGGGTGAATAGGAAGCAAACGAAACGCCGATTGTATGTCGGCCTTAGCAAGCAAAGCGGACGAGCCAACTGCCCTAATCTTAAACAAAGCATCATCAAAAGAAGAATATTGGACAGAACACCAGGATGAGTCGATATCATCATTCAAAGAAAAACCGTAAGGGAAAGAGAGATGGTGAATCAACCTGTAAGAGTTAGGCTCCTTTTTAGGAACAATACCAAGCGGCGAAACACGAAAATCAGCGAATGGAGGAGCGGAAAACGGACCCGCAATTCTACCAGCCCGCAATTCCTTATCCAACTTGTCACGAACAACAGACGGATGCAAAGAAATAGAAGGCAAATTAGGAAATACGTGACAACCAGTCCCAGAAAAAGAAGGCAACAGAAAACCAAACAAAAAACCCTCACGCAAGACGATTGACTTCAGATGCTCTGGATACTTGAGAAGCCAAGGCAGCATGCTTAGAATTTTCACCGGAGTTGTGGCTTTTAAGAAAAAGTTCCTTAGAAGGAGCAGAAGCACTAGAGGACAACTTCTTAAAACAGCGCGAAGCAGGGTGACTACCCGCACAATGGCTACATTCATGTTTGTATTTACAATTATTAGGCCATTTACATAGCTCATCATTAAAATGAAAACAAACTCCCCGGCGATAAGCAGTAGTAGGTGTGGAAGCAGAAACCTTAAACAGAGGCTTCTGAGGCAACAAAAGATTAAGCCATAAGCCAACATCTTTTGAGCCCCATTTCATATGTTTATGTACAGACAATTTCTGGCGAAAGGCCTCATCATAATAAAACCACGAAAAACCAGGGAAATTTTTGTAAGCTTCCAAAATGATTTCGACATGTTGGAACAAACCGGAACACAGGTCAGGACGTTTCTCACCAAGGACACCAGCGTAAATGCAAAATGCTTGCAGCCAATTATTAAAGGAGCGTGGCGCAATCTTCTTCCTATCATCATCTCTCTTATCACTATCCCTCTTCTCTAAGCGATGTTCATGATTGGACGGAAGCAAAGGTAATAGGTCGACATACTCCCCAGACCAAATCTTTTCTTTCATAGAATTAGACAAATGAAAACCCAAGGGGGATAATTCGCACGTTACAACCTCCTTTAAACAAGAACCCGGAATAAGCGTGTTAACAACCACCGCTGGAGCCGCAGGAGGCATAGGTGCAGCATCGACAGTCGTAGAGACAGGAACAACACGTGAGACAGACAAAGGATCTAGCCACGCAGAAGCTACACTTGGAGTAGACGTGGGATGAGCAACATTAACAGAACCAGCTAGATTAGATAAAAATTTAGAAAATGAACAAAACAAGTCAGAAAATTTTGAATAATCAGCAAACTCACCAGAAGTATCAGAATTAACAGTATTCGCATTATGCGTAGAGTCAGAGAGCATAGGCGCCTGCAAAATCTCACAAGCAGTAGATGTACGGCCAGGCACCATGGTAACGCTATCAGATAGTAACGAAGGATCAACAGAAGAAACGTTTGGTAGCAAAACACCTAAAGCAAGAAAAAGAAACGTAATTACTATCAAAAATATGGTGTACTGCAGAACACTACAGAAGGACACAAACCTTTAGTTTTACAAGGACGCTTCCTTCCACTGTGCATCGCATCAGCACCAGTAACCATGACAACAGGATCCGCAGTCACAGAAAGACCCGCAGAAGAAGCCTTTGCCACCGTCGCAGAAGTATGAACACTAGAAAGGGTTAAAAAACAATATAAGACAATTAAAAACAAAAAGAAAGCGTGGACAGAAATTAAAAACCTGTAGAAGTAAATAGCTATGATTAATGTAGCTGTTGTTCACATGCCCGTCCGGGGAATCGAACCTGCGAGGTCTCTTCAAATGTCTCTGTGTTCTTCTCCCAGAACGAACTGCGCATGTGCGAGCGATCTCACCCGAAGGAGAAGACCGAGCCACATCGTGGAATGAAGGAGGGCCCGGCGGAAGCGAAGAAGGCGGAGATGACGTCGGCTCAGTCAGATGCAGAGACGAATCTTCCGGCAGAGAAGCAGGATGGAATGGAGGAGGTCCGCCCCGGAAAACCGGAGGATTAGAAGAAGCACAGGGAGGGGGGAGATCCTCAATGGAGAAACGAAGGGCCGAAGAGGGAGGGGGGCATGATGGAACACACCGAGGTAAAGGAGGAACAGGAACCCCGGAGCCAGAAGGGGGAATGGAAGAAGAAGAAGCCTGTGTACCCGGTCCCATGGTGGAGGAAGGCCCAGGGAGAGACAGGCAATGACGGATCCAAGCATCACCATCCACAGCAGCCGCCCGATCCATCATCTGACGCAGCAAATGCTCCATGACAGGTAAGTGCAGATGTGCTCCTCTTCAGATCCTCGGCGTCTTCTGCCCAGTAATGACGCATCCTCTTCCTTTTATAGGCTGTATACTCGTGCCAGAGGACCGTTTGGGGCAACTGTCAAACTCGATCACCAATCAGAGGTAAGTAATTTATTAATAATTATTTATTTATTTAATTTTTTTTTTTTTTTTTAAATAACTTTATTTAGATTTAAAAAGTAGGTCTGCCACGATCCCACAGGTGGTGGGGCAGGGACATTTCATGCCCTGCCCTTCACCTTTATTCCATTGGCAGCCATACATGCCCACGCCATGACACTACCACCACCATGCTACATTGATGAGGTGGTATGCTTTGAATCATGAGCAGTTCCTTTCCTTCTCCATACTCTTCTCTTCCCATCACTCTGGTACAAGTTGATCTTGGTCTCAGGTGTCCATAGGATGTTGTTCCAGAACTGTGAAGGCTTTTTTAGATGTTGTTTGGCAAACTCTAATCTGGCCTTCCTGTTTTTGAGGCTCACCAATGGTTTACATCTTGTGGTGAACCCTCTGTATTCACTCTGGTGAAGTCTTCTCTTGATTGTTGACTTTGACACACTTACACCTACCTCCTGGAGAGTGTTCTTGATCTGGCCAACTGTTGTGAAGGGTGTTTTCTTCACCAGGGAAAGAATTCTTTGGTCATCCATCACAGTTGTGTACGTGGTCTTCTGGGTCTTTTGGTGTTGCTGAGCTCACCGGTGCTTTCTTTCTTTTTAAGGATGTTCCAAACAGTTGATTTGGCCACACCTAATGTTTTTGCTATCTCTCTGATAGGTTTGTTTTGTTTTTTCAGCCGAATGATGGCTTGCTTCACTGATAGTGACAGCTCTTTGGATCTCATATTGAGAGTTGACAGCAACAGATTCCAAATGCAAATAGCACACTTAAAATGAACCCTGGACCTTTTATCTGCTCCCTGTAAATGGGATAATAAGGGAATAACACACACCTGGCCATGGAACAGCTGAGCAGCCAATTGTCCCATTACTTTTGGTCCCTTAAAAAGTGGGAGGCACATATACAAACTGTTGTAATTTCTACACCGTTCACCTGATTTGGATGTAAATACCCTCAAATTAAAGCTGAAAGTCTGCAGTTAAAGCACATCTTTTTCATTTCATTACAAATCCATTGTGGTGGTGTATAGAGCCAAAAAGATTAGAATTGTGTAGATGTCCCAATATTTATGGACCTGACTGTATGTTCATTAAGGCAGGGCACTGGAGCATCTACAGTGGGTAGAGACGACTTAACAAATTTCCCATCAAAAGTAAAAACTCCTTTACATTGCTAGGAGGCAAACATGTTCCCAGTCATCATAAAGCATGGGTGCTCAACCTGAGGCCCTTCAGCTGTTGCAGAACTACAAGTCCCATGCAGCATTGCAAGCTGCTGACAGTTACAAGCATGTCTCCCAAACAGAGAGGCATGATTGGACTTGTACAGTGTCTTAAAAAAGTATTCATACCCCTTGAAATTTTCCACATTTTGTCATGTTACAACCAAAAACGAAAATTTATTTTATTGGGATTTTATGTGATAGAGCAACACAAAGTCGCACATAATTGTGAAGTGGAAGGAAAATAATAAATGGTTTTCAAATTTTTTTACAAATAAATATGTGAAAAGTATGGCGAGCATTTGTATTCATCCCCCCTGAGTCAATACTTTGTAGAACCACCTTTCGCTGCAATTACAGCTGCAAGTCTTTTTGGGTATGTCTCTACCAGCTTTGCACATCTAGAGAGTAAAATTTTTGCCCATTCTTCTTTACAAAATAGCTCAAGCTCTGTCAGATTGGATGGAGAGCGTCTGTGAACAGCAATTTTCAAGTCTTGCCACAGATTCTCAATTGGATTGAGGTCTGGACTTTGACTGGGCCATTCTAACACATGAATATGCTTTGATCTAAACCATTCCATTGTAGCTCTGGCTGTATGTTTAAGGTTGTTGTCCTTCTGGAAGGTGAACCTCCGCCCCAGTGTAAAGTCTTTTGCAGTCTCCAACAGGTTTTGTCTAAGATTGCCCTGTATTTGGCTCCATCCATGTTCCCATCAACTCTGACCAGCTTCCTTATCCCTGCTGAAGAAAAGCATCCCCACAACATGATGCTGCCACCACGTTTCATGGCGGGGATGGTGTGTTCAGGGTGATGTGCAGTGTTAGTTTTCCTGCCACACATAGTGTTTTGTTTTTAGCCAAAAAGTTCAATTTTGGTCTCATCGGACCAGAGCACCTTCTTCCACATGTTTGCTGTGTCCCCACATGGCTTCTCGCAAAATGCAAATTGGACTTCCTATGGCTTTCTTTCAACAATTTCTTTCTTCTTGCCACTCTTCCAAAAAGGCCAGATTTGTGGTGTGCTCGACTAATAGTTGTTCTGTGGACAGGTTCTCCCACCTGAGCTGTGGACCTCTGCAGCTTCTCCGCAGAGGTCCACAGCTCAGGGCCTCTTCTCTGATTATTGCTCTCCTTGCCTGGCCTGTCAGTTTAGGTGGACAGCCATGTCTTGGTAGGTTTGCAGTTGTGCCATACTCTTTCCATTTTCGGATGATGGATTGAACAGTGCTCCGTGAGATATTCAAAGCTTAGGATATTTTTTTTATAACCTAACCCTGCTTTAAACTTCTCCACAACTTTATCACTGACCTGTCTGGTGTGTTCCTTGGTCTTCATGATGCTGTTTGTTCACTAAAGTTCTCTAACAAACCCCTGGGGGCTTCACAGAACAGCTGCATTTATACTGAAATTAAATTACACACAGGTGGACTCTATTTACTAATTAGGTGACTTCTGAAGGCAATTGGTTCCACTAGATTTTAGTTAGGGGTATCAGAATAAAGGGGGCTGAATACAAATGCACGCCACACTTTTGAGATATTTATTTGTAAAAAAATTTTGAAAACCATTTATCATTTTCCTTCCACTTCACAATTATGTGCCACTTTCTGTGGGTCTATCACATAAAATCACAATAAAATACATTTACATTTTTTGTGGTAACATGACAAAATGTGGAAAATTTCAAGGGGTATGAATATTTTTCAAGGCACTGTAGCTCTGCAATAGCTGGAGGGCCACAAGCTGTTCCCAGTCCTCATAAAGGCAGGTTATACTTATAGAATGTACTGTAATAGGAAGGTCTTTGTAACCACATCTCTAAAATACCCAATGCGTAGAATGGCAGGCTGTTTAAGTTGTGCTCGATTGCACTGCATCAAAAGACCAAGAACTGATTGTAAATATGGGACTTGCTGAAATACAGGCTCCTCAAGAGAAGGCTGTGAAGACTCTGAATTAGAAATGGTAATAGGGCTCTCAGACACACATAGAGGTGGAGGCACAGTGTTGTGGAATGTGCCCGAGTGCACTTGGAACGCCTGTGTGCAGATTTTTGCATTAATTGTACAAAGATCAATAAATAATATGTAAAGGTTCAGCCTCATGCCACAAAGCTGTATATGATGGAGAGGAAATCTTTAAGCAATGGGAGGTTCTAGGATTTATTTTGTAAGTGTTGGCCTCTTCTGGGAAAGAGACACTAACTCTGCCAACAATAGAGAAGAGAAGCCAGTATCTAGGGGCCCCCTTATTTTTTTAAAGATGGCTTCCAGATTCCGATAAGAGGTCTTTGTCCTCATCAATGTGGGGAGGAGGTGCTTGTTATGGTGTGTGGGGGGGTGCACTTTCAACCCCTCCCTTTCTTGGTCAGCCAATCTGCATGCTTAGATAAGGGTCAAGTATGACTTTTGAAAGGCCTCCAGGCTATCTTCTTCTTCTTTTTTTTTTTTTTTGCATAGGCTTAAATTGGGTCTGGAGTGGAATTGGGGGGGGGGAATAACTTTTTTTTTAAAGTTCCCCTTAAAATCCATACCAGGTATGATCCTTAGGGGGGACCCCACATTGTTTTTTTAAAAAAGCTTTTTATGACACCATCAGGGCCAGTTCACAGCAAAAATCAGTGCGGGAATCCCGTGGTACATTCACGTCTCCTGCACTACGTTTAAAACACACTGCAGTTGTGACTGCAACGGGCATCAATGTTAACTTAATGGCAAGAAAAAGTACATTCGATCATGTGCGCTCAATCAGCTGAATAAAGAGAGAGAGGGTAAACTCTCTTTCACATCGAGTTCATGTGGAGGGTTACATTTGTGGCACAAGGACAGTTGAAGTGTTCTTAGATAAGCTGACTGTGGGTGGCTAAAAACAAGTAAAAATTTGCGCTGAACTGTAAAAAGCAAGCGGCCAGCAAAGCTCGTAGATAACAAACAAAAAGTCACATACATAAAAATTATTGCGGCGCTGAAAAGTTCAAAATGAAATTGAAGAGTGGGAGGAATCCAATCACCAAATATATTGTGTAGATGTAGAAAGAGTCACTCGTCACCACGTGGTAATGTAGTCTGCCTTAGGCAGGCTGACATCCGTACGCTGATTGCTGCAGCCGTTTGTTCCTATCATTGATGCATGCTGTTTTAAGCTTCAACTGTAAGTTACTACAATAAAAGTTTTTTTATCTATCATTACGGGCTTCACTATGGGTCCTTCATTTTCTTTTCTCGGATATATGATGACTACATGCCTGAATGCCTAATTCTGAAGTGACCATTGGGAGATGTTTATATGTGAAGGAAATCTCACGGATGTTGTGGTCTGATGAGGGGTTCCAGTGGGCTGGATTTGCTGGATGCTTTTGAGAATTTATCATCTATGCCTAATCCTTAACACCTTCTGGTAAGCAGACTACATTACCACGTGGTGACGAGTGACTCTTTCTACATCTACACAATATATTTGGTGATTGGATTCCTCCCACTCTTCAATTTCATTTTGAACTTTTCAGCGCCGCAATAATTTTTATGCATGTGACTGTGGGTGGCTGCCAGCTCGTGACAGGCTAGAAGTAACTCTGTGGAAGGCAAAGACAGAAGGAGAGCAGCGCCATCTAAGTGCAGAATTATTAAGACATTTTATTCCATAAAACACAATTGGTAACTCACGAGATGTATGAGATGTCAGCGCATGTGGGATTAATAATGTGGTTCATATGCTCATGGGGAAGACGATCTTCTCACTGTTGAAGAGGCAGCTGATGGGTCCTCAGGACAGCTCACAGACAGCGTCACTTCCAGTTGGAGAGAGAGCAGGGAGCGTGTGGTCAGAGCATGCGTGATCCTTCATCATGACTGGCCATTTTGAAGGAGGTATATATAGTCTGTTATGGCCAGGACTAATCAGGAGTTACCTTGGCAACCTTTCAAGGTGGTAATTAGTGGATCACGGGGCACTGGCGTGTCAGATGTGCCCCCCAAATATCTTGTTTGTTTAGATTAACTAGTTAGATACCATCAAGGTAATCTAATAGCAATTCTGATCAAAATGATTGTGTACTGGATGGTTGCAAATGAAACAAGGTTTTACAATTATGATTAGAAACAATTAACCAATCAATGAGTATCAAGACCATGATTATGGGCAATATAAATGTATATAAAAGGTGGAGATAAAAATAAACAAAATATAAGGATGAAAACAATAATGATGAACTGGAAATTAAAATAAAAATAAGTATAAATAAAGATAAAAATAGATTTAAATGTGGAATATAGTTACATGGAATGGAATGTGGGCAGAGAGAGGCATAAGGGAGAGAGGGGAAAGAGTAGGAAATTGGGAAGGTGAAAGGTGGAAAGGGGGGGGCGGGATGGAAAGGATGGGAAAAAAAAAAGAATGGGGGAGGAAGGGGTCATGTCAGAATGTTGTGTGTGTACATATAAATAAGAGTACACATGTATACAAGAAAGAATGGGGTATAGGATTAGAAGTTAAATGGTGCTAATCTAGACCAATATTTAAAGTAAAGGGTTAATTTCTAGTTCCTCATTCAGCCCATCCGGCGCAAGGGTAGCTAATCAGTATATCCAGTAGGATTCTCTTGCGCAAAGGAGCCTAAGGCGTTCGGCTGCTGGGAAATTATTGGGTATTGCTTCGATTACCCAAACTTTCAGGTCAACGGAGGAGTGTCTGTGGTGAATGAGAAAATGTTTGGGGACACTATGTTGGTCTGACCCAGCGTATTGCAGGCCACATGGACAGGATAGGCAATACACCACAAACTCTGATGAGCAAGTTTAAAAGTCGGATATGGGATATTTTTGGCCCTTGGAGTGGAATTATTTTTGTCTATGGGTGACATGTGAGCATGTTGTCTATGAGTGACAAGTCAGGCACTGAGACTTACGACATTGATACATGCCTTGAATGTTGAAAAACCTCAAGGGGGCACTGGTGAAGGAAAAAGTTGGCTTTAATCTGCTGGGTGCAAGTTTGATTTTTAGGTTCCTGGCTCGTCTGTAAGAGATGAGGGGTCAGGCTGAGATTGTGGGTCGTCTTGTAGAATGCTTTTGGAATATGCGTTTCATAGTTCTAAATTTAGTGTGAAAATTGGTTATGAATCTCAATTGTTGTATGGACAAGGTGTTTTTATTATTTTGTCTATCTGTGGTATTGCTTTGTTGTGTGTAAAACATGAAGGCTCCGTCTATGAGGGTGGGTGGGTAACCTTTCTCTAGAAATTTTTGTTTAGGATGTTGACCATGGGTAGCGTAATCTTCATCTCTAGTAGCGATTTAGAAATTTGATGTTTAGCACTGGGAAACACTTTTTAAAGGTACAAAAGTGCATTTTATATACAACTATATAGATCAGACCAAAATGAGGGACAAATGAGGAGGAATGAGGGACAGAGGGACATTGCTCCAAATCAGGGACTGTCCCTCGAAATCAGGTACAGTTGGGAGGTATGCTATCAGGGGTAATTCTCTCTTTACGCAACCCCTAGTTTCATAGGACATTTCATTCCACCTATTCCACATATGCCAGAGGGGTCTCTATATTGGTTAGTAAAGCAATGGCATGTACAATCCACCAGGTGTTCACGGATCCAGGAGGTCGATATGTGGCAATCGTATTAGATGTTGTCTATCATAAAATATTGTTGGTAAACATTTACTTACCCCCCCTTTTCAGGTGAAATTATTGTATGACTTATTGGTAACATTGGCACCAAACATGCATCTACTCATGTTACTCATGGGTGACTATAATGCCATCTTGGACCCTGTATTAGACTTATCTAATGCAGCTAGGTCAGCTTCAGTGGATTTGTGCCCTTGGGCATTGGTAGCAGGTTTAACTGAAATGTGGAGGTGGAAGCACCCGGAAGTCGTGTCATATTCACACCTGTCTTCCACACATAAATCTTCAGCCAGAATCGATTTGGTGTTCGGGAATGCTTCCATTTTAAAGAACTTCCATGAGTCAGGGTATTTGGCTGGTGGAACCTCTGACCATAACCCGCTTCTGGTTACTCTGGTCTTCCCCTCCGGGGGAAGGAAAGGGGGTTGGAGATTGACTCCAGGTTGGTTGCAAGAAGAGCAGGTAACTACTCAAATTCAAGCAGCAATGGATACATTCTGGGCAACTAATGTGAACACGGCTGACCCACCCACGGTCTGGGATACATTTAAGGCAGTGTCAAGGGGTGAGTGTATATCGGCAATAAAGGCAACCAGGAAAGAACACAATGGGGAAGGCGAGCTCCTTTTGGCCAAAGAGCGGGAGTGTGCTAAAATTCACGCAGACTCTCCTTCGGAGGCTAGCTATGTGTCCCTGCTAGAGACTATGGGATCAGTGGCATTGCACTTTACGAACTTAGCTCATACTGAGCCGAGACAGAGGGCAGAGAATATCTTTGCTGAGGGAGACAAAAACGGCAAGCTTTTAGCCAACCTGGCAGCTGACTAAAAGATACCAGTTAGTATCCCGGTAATAAGAAGTGGGAATGGGACATTGGTCACGGATCCAGTAGGAATTTTGGAAGAATTTGTAAGTTTCTACAATTCCCTAAACTCACCTATCCCGTCTTACAATCTGGCTAAGTTGGAGGAGTTACTACAGAGCCTTTCAATGCCGAAACTGGCGGACACTGATGCTGTCCTTTTGGATGAAAGTATATATGTCACAGCTGGCCCACAGACTAAACTTACTTTTTGCACACTGCTGGGAACAAGGAGCCTTGCCGGCCTCAATGATGGAAGCCTATATGGTGCTTCTCCTGAAGCCTGGCAAGGACCCGCTGGAATGGTCCTCTTACCGCCCTATAGCGTTGCTCAACATGGATCTGAAAATACTTGCTAAAGTGCTGGCATCAAAATTGGCCAGGGTTTTTTCGACTCTGGTGGATATTGACCAGACAGGTTTCATGCCTGGCATGTCAACAGACACGAACCTAAGGAGATTATTCACACATTTACAGTTAGACAATGCAGAGTCTCTGGCCAAGGTCATTGTCTCTATAGACATTGAAAAGGCTTTTGACTCTGTGGACTGGCTATACATGCACAGGGTGTTGGAGGCTATGGGATTCGGTCCTGGATTCCGTCGTTGGGTCATGTGCTTTACAGTGCTCCGAGGATGGCAGTAATCTTGGTACCATGGTCTCTGATTTTTTCCTAATAGGAAGAGGCACCAGACAGGGGTGTCCGCTCTCCCCTTTTCTTTTCGCCTTGATGATAGAGCCCAAGGTCAGGGCACTTAGACAGTCTGAGGAGGTGGGAGCAATTCGTGTAGAGAACATTAAAGAATGTGTAGCGTTATATGCAGATGACTTGCTTCTGTTCCTCAAGGATCCGGGGCCATCTCTCAGAGCTGCCTTATTGATCTTAGACAAATTTGCCACCTTTTCGGGTCTACGAACGAACTGGAACAAGTCATCGATCCTACCAATAGGCCCAGAAGCAAAGAACTTATTAGATGACACACTACCAGGACGGTGGGTCTCTTCAATTACCTACCTCTGGGTTAAAATAACAGCTAATGTTCAAGACTATATGTCACTAAACCTCCTTCCACTTGTGACTAGACTTAAACAAAAGACACAGGCATGGAGGAACCTACCCTTCTCATTGTTGGGACAGGTTAGCCTCATAAAAATTAAGTTTCTCTCGGTAATATTGTATTTCCTACGTCACTCTCCATTATGGATCCCAATAACTTTTTTCAAATCCCTAAACAGCATAATAGAGTCCTTCATACTGTCACTGCAGTCACCTCGCATAAGTATCAAAATTCTACAGGAGCCATGGGGTCAGGGGGGATTGGCACTACCTCACTGGCAGAAATATTATCTGGCAGGACAGATGGTGTTTGCCAGACGATGGCTGTTGGCGGATGACGGAGACTCTGCTACAGTCGTGGTAGCGGAGCACTTGGGATCCTATGAAAGTTTGAGGATGGCCCTATACAGGGGTCCGAAATCCTGCTTACCTTTAACAAATTCGATGAAAGTGACTATCAAGGCATGGGAGGTTACCACCACTTTGATGTCCCCTAGTTATTTGGGAGTTACGCCTTCAGCCCCATTGTGGATGAACCCGAATCTCCCACATTTTTTCTCTCTTCCAGATCCCATGATATGGGGGTGTTAAGGTGTTGAATGACATTACCAGAGAGCGGGAGCTTTGTACATTTGATCAGATAAAGGCTAGGCATGACTTACCCAACTCCTTCTTCTTTCGCTATTTGCAGCTGCACCACGCTTTTCAGGCTCAGTTTAATGGCCAAAGAATTGAATATATGCCATCAGCGCTGGGGACCCTCTTGACTGAAGAGGAACTGGTCAAGCCTCTATCAACAGTATACAAATCTCTCTTAAAAAAAACACCTCTGGGTATATCCAAATGTAGAGAGCGGTGGGAGAGAGAGATCACGGACATACAAGGAGAGGACTGGGATGATATGTGGGATCACCCCTTTAAATATTTAGTATCTGCAAGAGACCGCTTAATCCACTTCAAGTTTCTCCATCATATATACTTTACACCTGCCAGGTTGTCCCACATATATCCTTTAGTCAGCAGCCAGTGCTGGAGATGCTCCCATACCCCAGCTATCTCAGAACATGTCTTCTGGAGTTGCACACAGATCCAAGCTTTCTGGTCTGGTATTACAAAATGTCTTGCGGAGGTACTCAGCATCCCGGTCCCTATGACACCTAGAGTTTGCTTAATAGGATTGGTGGAGGAGGTAGTTCCATCTCGAGCACACCACACTTTACTAAATATTGGGCTGTTCTATGGTAGAGAGGCTATACTATTAAACTAGAAAAAAACAGCTGCACCCACTCTGTCTTGTTGGAAAGGACTGGTTTATTCGGTCATACATTTATACAGAGCAACCTATAGATACAGGGGCTGTGAAAAAAAGTTTAAAAAAGGTATAGCAGGCCTGGCTTGACTCTTCTACTACAGTGGGCTAAATAGGATGATGTATATGTACATATGAGGTTAAGTAAGGCTTAGAGTTGCTGAATTATCCTGGTCAATAAATAAATAAAGTCCCCATCGAGAGACATAAAAATATTCTTATTTACATAAGAGTGTAGTTATCTGATAAGTGAGAGACATGGTACGAATGTAATTAATCATAAGGTGCACATCGTTACAAATGTGAAATTATGGCAATTGGTCGGGTAGGGTGGTTGGGGGAGGGAAGGACGGGAGTTAGATTGAACTATGTTAGTTCTTTTCATGGCCCTGTGTGGCCGACTCCGGTAAGGCACGTTGCCTACCGGTTTGTGTGTATGTTTAATTGTGATATGTTGTATTGCAAAAAAAAGAACTTAATAAAAATATTTTTTTAAAAATAAAAACTTAATGATTATGAACAAGCATGTATTATTATTTAATAGGTTTTATCGTTTTTTGTATATAATGTTTTCCTAGTAGCGTCAAGTTTTCCTTTATCTTTTCAGTTGCCATCTCCAAGCATGAATCCTGAGGAAGCTAATATAGCGAAACACCCTGATTTTACACGCTTGCATCATTGACTATTGTCTACCTAAATCTACTACCTGTTTTCTAATTTGTGGTTTAAGATGGCAATTTGTTTTAATGTGATATAATACGTTTTGATTTTAATATATTTGATTTTTTGTTTCCACCTCATTATGGTTGGCACATTTAAAGTCCCTTTTTTGTCTGTGGATTTGGGATTTCCCCTTCCTTTTCTTTGGTTGTGGCTCCCCTCTCCACAGGTTTAATTTTGTGTAACTTAACATCCCACATACAGTGCGTTGTATGCACTACTTTTGTTGTGGTTCAGCGCAAATTTCAGCCCATTCAAATGAATGAGCTGCAATCGCATTACACCTGGATCGCATGTGAATCACATTTACACATTTTGTTTTAATGCATGCTTACTTTTTTATTGTTTTATACATCAACCACTTGCCAACTGCCTCACTTACATGTACAGCAACAAAGTGGCTTCTCTGTGCTGGATTACATATCTGATACGTGATCCAGCACTTCCAGCAGTGCGAAGGGATCTAGCCACAGCTATTAAAAAGAAGGTAAAAAATTGTTCAGGCCCGATGATCTTACTTACCAAAGAAGGCTGCAGTGTATGGGACAAAACCTGGTGAACAATTTGCAGCCATCACAGAATTTAAAGCGGACCTTCAGTATTTTTTTTTCAACTTTCCATCTATTAACCGCTTCAGCCCGGAAGATTTTACCCCTTTCCTGACCAGAGCACTTTTTGTGATTCGGCACTGCGTCGCTTTAACTGACAATTGCGCGGTCGTGCGACGTTGCTCCCAAACAAAATTGACGTCCTTTTTTTCCCACAAATAGAGCTTTTTTTAGTGATATTTGATCACCTCTGCGATTTTTATTTTTTGCGCTATAAACAAAATAAAAGCGACAATTTTGAAAAAAAATGCATTATTTTTTACATTTTGCTATAATAAATATCCCCCAAAAATATATAAAAAACCATTTTTTTTCCTCAGTTTAGGCCGATCCGTATTCTTCTACATGTTTTTGGTAAAAAATAAAAAAAAATCGCAATAAGCATTTATTGATTGGTTTGCGCAAAAGTTATAGCATTTACAAAATAGGAGATAGTTTTATGGCATTTTTATTAATATTTTTTTTTTTTACTAGTAATGGTGGCGATTAACGATTTTTATCGTGACTGCGACATTATGGCGGACACATCGGACATTTTTGACACATTTTTGGGACCATTGTCATTTATACAGCAATCAGTGCTATAAAAATGCACTGATTCCTATGTAAATGACGCTGGCAGTGAAGGGGTTAACCACTAGGGGGCTGGAAAGGGTTAAGTCAGCACTGGGAGTGATTCTAACTGTAAGGGGGATGGGCTAGCTGTGACACATCACTGATCTCTGCTCCCGATGACAGGGAGCAGAGATCAGTGACATGGTCACTAGGCAGAGCTGATGTAAACAGCATCTCCCGGTTCGTCCCGCGACCCGACTCACGGAGCTCCCGGCCGGCGCGCCGCCGGCGCGCACGCAATGGCACGGCACGGCGGCAAATTCAAAGGGACGTACCATTCTGCCGACGTACATCGGCGTGCGCTGGTCGGGAAGGGGTTAAAGCTTCTTTCCTTGTTGTTTTAACTTTGCATAGTAAAACATTTTTTTTCTGCCGGTAAATACCTTATACAGCCCACTTCCTGTTTCTTGTCTGATCATTAGCCTAGGCTTATGACTTCATGCACAGCTCTCTCTCTCTCACTCGTGTAAGAGTTTGCCAGGAAGGGAGGGGTGATGAGTCATAAGAGGGCCAATGTTTTTATCACAAATTATGTGAGCTGACTGCAGATCCTCTTTAAAGGTCCAGAAAGCCCCACAATGCAGAGCGATTGTGCGAAGTTCATATTACAGGCTAGCGTGCAATTTACCAGTCTAGCAAGATGGAGGTAGGGCTCCTTAATGTAGGTTGAGAAAATACTAAAAGCTTATTCACAAAGAGAGAGACTCACAGAGCTCAATTCACTAAGGCCACTTTCACACTGAGGCGCTTTACAGGCGCTATAGCGCTAAACATAGCACCTACAAAGCGCCTCTCCTGTCACTCCAGTGTGAAAGCCCGAGTGCTTTCACACTGGAGCAGTGCCCTTGTGGGTCATTAAAAAAAGTCCTGCAAGCAGCATCTTTGCAGTGCTTTAGGAGCGGTGTATTTACCGCTCCTAAAGTGCCCCTGCCCATTTTCGGGTGTTACAAGTGCCCCGCTAGCAGCCGAAAAGCACCTCTAACACGACAGTAAAGTACAGCTAAAAATAGCAGCGCTTTACCGCCAACGCCCCAAGTGCCCGAAGAAATCAATACTGAATGAATTTATGTGTTTAAAATAATGCATGGAGTATTTATCTCAGAAACAGGCAATTCACCAAAATGCTGGTTACATCCTGCATGCCTTACATCTTTTTATTTTGCAGTATTTAACTCATTTTTACACTTATGTTTCTGAAGACCAGAAATGCAACAGTTAGAGCTCAGAGATGCTGGTTGGCTGGGAGCCAGCACCCCCCTCCCCCTGGCGTCCGAACAATCAGTGGCTCATCCCTGCCCTGCTTATTCAGCTGTCTGGTTCCTCATTCCTGGCTGACATGAGAATGTAAACAAAGGTGCCAGGGCAGTTTAACCTACTTGCGGACTGCCCGTCTGCAATGTACTGCGGATGGGTGGCCCGTACAGGCAAAGCGACACACTGGTACATTGCTGTCTATTTGCGGATTTAGGGCACTTGCACCCACACTCCCCCACCGGGAACAATCTCTCTGTTTCTTATCCCTGCTAAGCGGGGATAAGAAACAAAAAGATTAGTAACCAGGACATATTGCACACATTACACATTGTTAGGTACACAGTTAACCCTTTGATCACCCTAGATGTTAACCCCTTCCTAGCCAGTGTCATTAGTACAGTGACAGTGTATAGTAGTCGATAAATCATGCTGCAATCGCGGCAAACTGCATCACGTGAAGCTTGTCGCCCAAAAGAAGCTACTGAATTTTTTGGGCGACAAGCTTTGCGCAATTGCAGCACAATTTATCACGTGACAATTGCGCCACAACTGCACTGCATTTTTAAGATGAATGGTATTTGAGATTCGCATTGTGCGATTTGTCATTTTCCCATGATTCAAAATGTCCATGTGTGAATGCAGTCTCAGTGTCAGTTAATGTCAAATTTCCTGCTGCACCATCACAGTCCCACTATACGTCGCTTCTCATTAGTCAGTATAAAAAAATAAATAAAAATTCAAGTATATATGCGCCATAGTTTGTAGACGCTATAACAGCTTTAACGCAAACCAATCACTGTACACTTACTTGGATTTTTTTTTTTACCAAAGACATGTAGCAGCATACATTTTGGCCTAAATTTATAAATATATTTTAAAGAATGTCTGAGTTTATTTTTATTTATTGGATATGTTTTATAGCAGAAAGTAAAACATTTTTTTTCTTTTTTTCAATTTTTTCAGTTTTTTTTTTTTTTTTTTGCATTTATATAATAAAGAACCCAGTGGTGATCAAATACCACCAAAAGAAAGCTCTATTTGTGTAAAAAAAAAAAGACAAATTTTGTTTGGGTACAGGATTGCATGAGCGCGTAATTACAGTGCATCCGGAAAGTATTCACAGTGCTTCACTTTTTCCACATTTTGTGATGCTACTTGTTATGGACTCATTGTTATGTTACAGCCTTATTCCAAACTAGATTAAAGCGTTTCTGCCAATTTTTTTTTTTTTTTGAAAGTCAGCAGCTACAAATACTGCAGCTCCTGACTTTTAAAATGTGGACACCTACCTGGCCAGGGCACCCGCGATGTCGACACCCGAAGCCGATCTGTCCCTCGGCTCTCGGGTGGAGGGATTGCCATGTTCGGTAAGGGAATCAGGAAGTGAAGCCTTGTGGCTTCACAGCCTGGTTCCCTACTGCACATGTGCGAATCACGCTGTGCAATTCCACTGGTCCCTGCTGTCTTCTGGGACCTGTGCATCTCCCAGAAGACAGCAGGGGGGGGGGCAGAGTAGGCGTCGGATATAGCATAGATATCTGCGGATAATGCGGCTATCTATGCCCGGAAGTGAGAGCAAATACCTGGATTATACAGGTATCTGCTCCCCCCTCCCCCCTGAAAGGTGCCAAATGTGACACCGGAGGGGGGGGGATTCCGAAAAGCGGAAGTTCCATTTTTGGGTGGAACTCCGCTTCAAATTAATAATTTTCCCCAAAATTCTACAAATAATACCCCATTGTTATCTTGGCTGTGTGCTTAGGGTCATTGTCCTGTGGAAAGATGAACCTCGCCCCAGTCTGAAGTCCAGAGCCCTCTGGAGTAGGTTTTCATCAAGGATGTCTCTGTACATTGCTGCATTCATTTTCCCTCAATCCTGACTAGTCTCCCAGTTCCTGCCACTGAATAACATCCCCACAGCATGATGCTGCTACCACCATGCTTCACTATAGGAATGGTATTGGCCAAGTGATGAGCATTGCCTGGTTTCCGCCAGACACGATGCTTGCCATTCAGCTCAAAGAGTTTAATCTTGGTTTCATCAGACCAGAGAATTTTGTTTCTCATGGTCTGAGAGTACTTTAGGTGCCTTTTGGCAAACTCCAGGCGGTCTGTTATGTGCCTTTTACCGAGGAGTGGATTCTGTCTGGCCACTCTACCATACAGGCCTGATTGGAGGAGTGCTGCAGAGATGGTTGTTCTTCTGGAAGGTTCTCCTCTCTCTACAGAGAAACGCTGAAGCTCTGTCATAGGGACCATCTGTTTCTTGGTCACTTCCCTGACTATGACCCTTCTCCCCCGATCCTTCAGTCTGGCCGGGCGGCCCCAGTCCTGGTGGTTCCAAACTGCCATTTATGGTTGGATGGAGGCCACTATGCTCATTGGTACTTTCAATGCTGTAGAAATTTTTCTCTACCCTTTCCCAGATCTGTGCCTCACCACAATCCTGTCTCAGAGGTCTACAGACAATTCCTTGGACTTCATGGCTTATGCTGGCCAGACACTATACGAAAAATCGGCCAAACCCATTCTTGAAAAACGAACATTCGGCCTTGAGCGCAAACGATAATGCCATCATATAATGACCGATAAATCGTTCAGTGGACATAAATTAATGCATTTTTTTGTTGATTTTCTTTTACATATACCTAGTGCAGACAGTTCAGACGGGAAACACATTAACCTTTCATTTTATCGTTCAGCAGAAAATTTCCAAACTTGTCCTTCGTTTTTCGGCTCAAAAACATCCCAGCGATTATCGATTTTGTGCCCATTAACTGGTCGAAAAACGAACAAAATCAGGGGTCGTCAACCCCCGGGCCGCAGCCCACTACCGGGCTGTAGCATCTTTGCAGCCGGGCCGTGGCAGGCGGCATGACATTGAGTCACCGTGAGGGAAGCGGGCTGGCGAGCAGAGAACACCTCTCTCTGCCCACCTAGCATCACCGTTCTTCCGCCCTCACAGCGTGAGGAATGTCGGCGGTGCGGCGGGGAGCGGAGAGATGACATCATCTCTCACCGCCCACCCTGCAGCTCTGCTCTCCTGCCCTCATTCAAGAATGATCACCGAACCAGTGTCACCAATGCAGTGAAAATCCTCATCTGATGGCACTGGCAGGTGATGTGGCAAGTGGCATTCCTCATCTGGTGGCACAGGCAGGTGACATGGCAAGTGGCATTCCTCATTTGGTGGCAGGCAGCGTGGCAAGTGGCATTCCTCATCTGGTGGCACAGGCAGGTGACGTGGCAAGTGGCATTCCTCATTTGGTGGCAGGCAGCATGGCAAGTGGCATTCCTCATCTGGTGGCACAGGCAGGTGACGTGGCAAGTGGCATTCCCCAACTGGTGGCAGGCAAGCGTGGCAAGTGGCATTCCTCATCTGGTGGCACAGGCAGGTGACGTGGCAAGTGGCATTCCTCATTTGGTGGCAGGCAGCATGGCAAGTGGCATTCCTCATCTGGTGGCACAGGCAGGTGACGTGGCAAGTGGCATTCCCCAACTGGTGGCAGGCAAGCGTGGCAAGTGGCATTCCTCATCTGGTGGCACAGGCAGGTGACGTGGCAAGTGGCATTCCTCAACTGGTGGCAGGCAAGCGTGGAAAGTGGCATTCCTCATCTGATGGCAGGCAGCGCAGCAAGTGGCATTCCTCATTTGGTGGCAGGCAGCGTGGCAAGTGGCATTCCTCATCTGGTGGCACAGGCAGGTGACGTGGCAAGTGGCATTCCTCAACTGGTGGCACAGGCAGGGGACATGGCAAGTGGCATTCCTCAACTGGTGGCAGGCAAGCATGGCAAGTGGCATTCCTCATCTGCTGGCAGGCAGCGCGGCAAGTGGCATTCCTTATCTGGTGGCAGGCGACATGGAAAGTGACACACTCAGGGCTCCCACTGATTCTGCATTATGGCGAGTTGAACTATTTCATTTATATTACAATGTAATATAAGAAATAATGCGCTTCATTCATTCTTACACCATACCAACCATGGTGCCGTGATGATTGAAGTACCAACAGCAGAACACCAGCTATTGCCACCACTGGTCTAAATGACCGAATTTCAGATGATTTTTCGTATAGTGTATGGCCAGCATTAGTTTGTGCTCTGACATGCACTGTTAACTGTGGGACCTTATATAGACAGGTGTGTGCCTTTCCAAATCATGTTCAATCAACAGAATTTACCACAGGTGGACTCCAATCAAGCTGTAGAAACATCTCAAGGATGACCAGTGGAAACAGGATGCACCTGAGCTCAATTTTGAGCGTCATGGCAAAGGCTGGGAATAGTTGTGTACATGGGATTTGTTTATTTTTTAAAAATTTGCAAAGATTTCAAACAAACTTCTTTTACTTTGTCATTATGGGGGGTATTGATTGTAGAATTTTGAGGAAAATAATGAATTGAATCCATTTTAGAATAAGGCTGTAACATACCAAAATGTAGAAAAAGTGGAATGCTGTGAATACTTTCCGGATGCACTGTACCAGTTAAAGTAACACCGTGCTAAATAGCAAAAAATGGTCAGGAAGGGGGCAAAACATTCAGGGGCTGAGGTGGTTAAAAACGAAAAAAAAAATTCATACTAGAGGATTTTAAGGGAGACATAAAAAAAAAAAAAAAAAAAACACGGCATGAGGTCCCTCCAAATTCCATACCTTTATCCAAGAATTACATCTCAGAGTTCCTGCTGCTAAGGTAAACAAAGGGGTGGAGTCACCTGGGTGATGTTATTGGCCAGATGTTGACATGTCCAGTTCTGACCCAACAACCCTACACCTAGCCACATAAAACGGTTATGTAGCTGCCACAGGAGGAGCAAAGGGAAATACTATAGAATACTGAACCTCCAGCACACAGCAGGTGGCTGAGAGCTTTAGCTGTGTATGTTTGCCTATGATTCAGTGTGGAGGGGGTCCCTTTACTGAACTCTGATTACTTTGAAGCTCTGTGCTCTAGCTGTGCAGTGCATAACATCTGATTACCAACCCCTTCCTTCCACTGCTAAGCAATAGCCTTTGATCTGTGTACTTTGTACAGATCTGGAGAAGAGAGGGCTGCAGATAAAAATGTACAACTTCCGTAAGATGATTTGTTTCATCTCTGTGCATCACCGGGGGTTAGTCACTTCACTGGGTGTATGTGAGGGTTTACAACCACTTTAGGGGCCACCTGCTGCAAATATGTGTACAGTCAGTGGGAAATGGTTAAAAGACAGCTTTAAATAAGTTTTAAAAATTGTAAAATATTCTTGAAAACGCTTGATAACATATGGTGTTTTCTTCAGACTTGAGCTTGTTATAAATAAACAAGGCACACAACATAAGTTTTCATGGATATATTTTTTTTTTTTGCTGAAGTACAGTTTGGGAATAAACCAGCTTATTTGTACACTTTTCTTATACAAGGATCATTGCATGTCAAGTCAAGATTTGGAAAACCAAAATCAAGATTCCTTAGAAGTGAAAGTTGGCACTCAAAATATGAGTTATGGGATATTTACATGTAAAATGTGTGAGAAAAGAAAAACCATTAACCTGATCAGTTCAAAATGTTATCATTTAACATGCATTTCGCTCACCAAAAGCCCAATACTGAATAAATATATAAATATATTATGGGAAGCTAAAACCCAACCCATGCAAATGAATCAGCTGAATTAGCAATACTGGGCAAGTCAATGCTATATAATCTGCAAATAAAAAGGGTTTTAAATCATGGTTCTGTATATAAGGATTATATTAAGTACTGACTGATGGGTAAGCTTTGAAGCTGCTCAGTGACTTGCAATAATATTACGAATTCAGAGAATTACAATATTGTTTTACAAGCGGTAGATATGATGCGCTGTCAATATTACATAAAAAGAGAAAGCCAAACATTTTAACTAGGTGTGCATGTAAAGACTGTGGGGTTTATTTACTAAAACTGGAAAGTGCAAAATCTCGTGCAAATTTGCCTAGAAACCAATCAGCTTCCAGGTTTTATAGCCAAAGCTTAATTGAGTAAGCTGACTTTAGAAGCTGATTGGCTACCATGCACAGCTGCACCAGATTCTGAGTTCACCAGTTTTAGTAAATCTACCCCGTGTCACCTGTGCTGTCCCTCCTTGTGAAGCCTCTGTTAATAGCCAGATGAGAATCGAACAGCATATAGATTTCTCTATGCTATAACTTCCATAACTATGCTTATTTTAGGTTTAGTCTGCCATAAACAGACATCTGAAAAGCACAGTTTATATTTCTCCTGGGTTGACAGTTCTATGGCCCACAACTAGTACTGTTGTCCTTCATTTAGGGCCAGCCATAGATGGTGCGATTTTTTTTTTCCTGCAACCACGGTGTTCAGGAAAGAAAATCGCTAGATTCTCCCATGGTGTTAATGGAGGAATTCCCCCTGCGGAGCCATTGTGTTTTTCCGACAGGGTGGGGGGAAGCCATCCCCGCCAGGAGATATAACAACCACTAGCAATAAGTACATGTAAAATCTGACAGGCTGGTTGTACCCAAGTTGATCGATCGATCGACTTGGGTACATTCAGCTTGCCCATACATGGTTCAAATCTTGGCCAGTTCAGCAGGAAATTCAAACCATCTATGGCCAGCTTAACACTGCCTGGCCTTTGCAAGATTCCTATAGCCTTTTACAGGTCCCACATCCCGATTGAAATAAAAGGGTTGCCACTTGTGACCACCTTAAAAAATGTTAGTTACGTGTACCGGTCAGCACCTTAAAGTGATTGTAAGGCTTGGTGTTTTTTTAATAACAAACATATCATATTTCCACTGTGCAGCTTGTTTTGCACAGAGTGGCCCCGAACCTAGTCTTCTGGGGTCCCCCAGCGGCTCTTCCCGACATCAGATAACCCCCTAGGAGAAGCGCTCCCCCGGGGGTGTTACCTTGCGGGCGCCCCCGAGTCCAGCATTTAGCATCCATAGCCGCCGAATGTATGATTCGGCCCTGCCCACCGCGTTATGATTTGTATGACAGCAACGGGAGCCAATGGCTGTGCTGCTATCAATCTATCCAATCAAGACACAAGACACCGGCCAGAGCTGGTGTGCTCGTTCCCGTTATGCAAATTTCGGGGCTCAGGTAAGTATAAGGGGGGCTCGGGGGCACTGCTGCTTTAAAAAATGTTTTTTCACCTTAATGAATAGAATGCATTAAGGTGAAAAACGGCGAGGGTTTACAACCCCTTTAAGAATTGAAGCAATAAGGGCCGTTCACATCATCGCCTTAAAAAAATACACAAGCGGTTTCCTCAAAGTGCATAATGAGGGAGAATGAAAGAGTGGCGGAGCTTTATGTTTGTGTCATCCCTGTAAGTTGAGAAAGTAAGGCAGATCATGCTTCTAACAAAAGGGGTTCAAACCCGTTAACTAGAAGCAATCTGCTTTGTGTTCCATGCTGGGTCTGTGACAGACACAGCACAGAGCACAGTTCAGCTGGAGTTGCATGCTCAGGGTTCCTCTGCCCACACAGGTTTATCTGCTATAATGGGGAACATACCACTCATGCCAGTATCCTGCGCCATTATATTGGCACAGGAACATTTGTTAATTCTCCCGAAGCGCTTTTAGTAAATTATGTAAGGTCAGTCCTAATAGCTTGTCTGTAGATAGCACGGTACTTGAGCTTCAATCTAAATTGAAAATCTATAAATCTATATTTGAAGCTAGCTTAACCTTTGATTCACATGTACAAAATGTTGTCAGAACGTCTTTTTTCCACTTGAAAAACATTGCTCGGCTGCGTCCTACGCTATCATATACTGTAGCTGAAAAGCTGATCCATACATTTGTGTTCTGCCAACTTCACTTTTGCAATGCTCTACTTGCTGGTGTAAACAAATCCACTATTAAATAGATACAAGTCACCATATTACCCCTATCCTGGAGTCCTTGCACTGGCTAATCGTCAAGTTTCGTATAGACCAAGATCCTCTTGCTCACCTATAAGACTCTTCATGGCCTGGCACCTCATCTGTCTGACCTTTTTTCAACTTACTCCCCCCTCCTCATAACCTCCGCTCCTCAAATTCTGGTCTTCTGTGTGTCCCCTTTTCTCACCTACACTCGATGGGAGACAGCGCTTTCTCCTGCTATGCCCCAAAACTCTGTAATTCACAATTCACTTCCAAAGAACACCAAAAAAAGAGTCATCTTCTCTAGACTTATTCAAATCAAATCTAAAAAGGTTTTTTATGACAAGCTTTCACATAATTGGCCCTTTTTTTCCCCTTTGGGTTATCCTGTGTATTTGTGTTTTCTTTGTAAAGGGCTTTGAAAGGCTACCTTCAAAAAGGTGCCATGTAAAATAAAGTTTAGTATTATTATTTAGTGTGTAATGGAATGCAAGACACATTTTGCATGTTTTCTTCCTGCAGGCATAGGGAAATAACATGCAACTTGAAAAAAACAAAAACAAAAAAAACGCTAATTAAAATGCATATTGCGTTTTCAGTGATATTCCATTGGACTATATTGTAATACATGGCTTAACGAAAAACGCACAAAAGTTAAAGCAGTATATTTTTTAAAACAACACACTGATTTGATGCGCTGTATAGTTTTCATGCACTTTTGGAGCACTTTGATCCTGCATAGTAGCACACATAAAATGCAATGGCGTGAGTGGGCCCGACGGGACAGCATTAACACCAGGTAACTAGTAGTTTCAGGAAGTAAAGCAACAGCCTTAATGCTTTAATGGCAGATTCAAATTAGGGCTAGCATATATACTTGGCTTTGAACTCAAAACTTGAAGGAAAGCAGCAAACAAGTAAATGTTATGACATTGCACACTGCATCCCCACTGTCACTGAGCGATTTGATTTTTGGTAAAATATTAAAAAATAAATTTTCTGTAACTTAACCTAATCTAAATAAAAGACCAGAATAAAAAATGTAGTGATAGACGGGGTGTTCTTTTTTTTGTTCAATAAATATGAATTCAGCTTCGGTTTTCTTCCCTATGTATACTGTAGGAAACCCACAAAGCTGAAATGGGCCAAAATGCAAAGAGCTTTAATGTTTACACTTTAGAAGGTTCTTCACATTTAGAATCTGCAAAGCTGTAGTGTGTACAGCACATTCATAGCTTGTGTTTGCATGCATTAAAGTAAACTTAATGACACTTCAGGAATTTGCAGGCACTCAGCTTTGGCCCTCTCAGGAAGAGATACAGGTAAACCTTAGGTAAGTAGTACCCTTGAAGGAAACCAGTGTTTTGCCCATGTAGAGCAACAAGACAAGTTTGCTTTATAGCCTAGTCCACCAGCAGTATATATATTCAATTTTCCATCCTCCCAAGACAATGGGAGCTAAGAAACTACCTGCCACTTTTGAGTATGGAAGAACATGTGACAGTACTGGTTCTTGGCGACTGGCACATTGTCACAATATTGTCTCTGTGTAAGCTCCGACTAGAACTTATACTGGGCTTGCATGTTCCTTGAACAGAGCAGCAGAGGAGCAAAGGAAAAGTGAATGTGTTTCTGGTGGACCAGCCTTTAATCGAGAACATGCTGCTTTCTCTTAATGGCCAAATCATTTTAACAATACATCTATGGACCTGTGTAAAAAAAGGTATCTGAAATTTTGTAGAGGAATGGGTAAAGTCAGAGGCTGCCACGTCCCTTGACCAAATACAAAAAAGAGGAATGTCTCCCATTGGACTTTTATGCAGCCAAACATTAAATGTGTGTGTGTGTATATATATATATATATATATATATATATATATATATATATATATATATATATATATATATATATATATATATATATATATATATATATATATATATATATATATACACACACACACACACACACACATAAAAATTATTGTACAAATATGTAAAAGTCATTTAATAAAATCAAGGGGTCATTAACATTATGGAAGTTTGTTTGAACAGCCAGAAACAGTGTACCCCTAAATTCCAGGCATCCAACAATACATATACAACATTCTTAGAATATGTTGTGCTTCTTATTGTTCTTTTCTTTGTATTTTCTTCCTTTTCATTCTCCCTCAACCCCCACCCCCCCTTTTTTCTTGAACTTGCAGTTCATTTTTCATTTAGTTGTGTTTCTTACACCTTTTGTAGTGCAATACGTATACTCACGGCCCATATTGGTGTGTCGGTGGGTAGTGGACAAAAATGGGTTCCAATATTTCGCCTAGGGGTTTTTTTTTTTTGAGTAGGTTTACAGTAGGCTTTACAAAAACTTTTCTCTTTATGTTGAATTTAAACTTTACACGGCAACCCTTTGTGTCAGAAATAATTGGTGGTATAATATTTGGATCCCATTTTATACCTGTTCTTAATGTTTTGATATGTTCCACCTGCTTTGTGGACCCTAGTCTGGAGATCATTCTTTGCCTACAATTTGTGTCCTTTTTGGAAAAACTTTCAATAAAAATATTGAAACAGAATATGTTGTGCTGCAATTTCCCAAACATACAGGGAAATTATGGCACAACACATTCTAAGAATGCTGTATATGTATTGTTGGATGCCTGAAATGTAGGGGTAGACTTTATGGACGGGTATCTGAACAACCAGAATGTTAATGATACCTTGATTTTATTTAATATCTTTACATATTTGTACAATAAAAATATTTTTTATACATATACTGTTGATGTTTGGCTGCGTTAAAGCCCCATTGGAGAGATTGCTCTTTTGTATTTAATTGAGCATTTTGTAAAAAAAAAAAAAAAAAGCCATTTTTTTTCTTGATTACATAAACTAGAAAATTGACTACTCTCGGTAAAAGCATGGTGCTCAATTTCAAGCTAACTACACAAATATATTCCCTTCTCTGGAATATGTAGTCAGAACTGTCATTAGTTATACTAACTAAATGGACTACTAAAATATATTAACATAAATAAAAAGATAAAAAGTTTATTCTATGCAGAGAATAAATACAACTTTATTAACTTGATTATAGAAGACAGGACTGTTTGAACCATCATTGTAAACCAGTGAAAACAGCGGCTAGTGCAGATCTGTACATGTCAGACAAACTTATCTGGAGACATTAGTTTAACACAACACACCGACTCTAATCTCTGCCTTTGTTTTAAATTATACAACATGATCGTTTCAGTGCTTGCAATAATCTGGTATTAAAAACTCCCCATACTGTAGGTCATTGTATCGGTGAGCACAGCAGCAATATTCAGTAATGCCAGTTTTCTTTGCAAGATCAATTACATGTTCATTGTCGAAAACAAGTAAAAGTAGAACTCCCCAATAAAGATGGTGAGTAGATCATGTTACACTCATTAGTGTGCCCAAGGTGCACCGCCAGAACAGTCCTGATCCATGCAATTTCTGGGACATCTACCCAGAACCCTCATCAGCCCCGATGACAGACTAACTACAGAATCAGCACCCAACAGAGACAGATGCACAGGCTGGCACCCTGGATCAAGACAGGAGTGTAATTCATGCACTACTTTTACCTACCCCTGTTTGACTAATGGTGGAAATATACTCAACTTCTTTCCTTCTATTTGTGCGACACAAAAACTTTACCGCTTTCAAAAAAGTTCTGCTTGCGTTTGAAACTGTGAGCCCAACAGTAGCCTATGGGATTGCAATTTTTACTCATCTATACTTTTCTCTTTAGATGATTCAAAGTAACTGAATTCTTTACCAAACAGTGGCTTAAACAAAAGAAAACAATAATTACATATGTAAATAAAAAAAAAAAAAAATGTAGATCTGTGCCATAAAAAAAACAGCAGTCCAGTAATATTCATTATCCCGCAGGTATTTTTTTGTAAATTGGGATAAACATATCAAAACATTGTGTCTTTACTTTGAAGGGAAAAAAAAAAGTGTTTCTGTCTCCGCGGTTCCACAATCACTGAGGAAGGAAAAGGCAGAGGCTGTTTTACAGAACTCCAAAGATGACACTCCAGCCTTCAAGATGCTTCATTTTCTGTAGGGGATGTAGGTGATGTGGGGGAGACAAGATCAGGTTTACGAGAGATTCTATCCAGTTCAGCTTGGACGTCTGTTAACACTGGCTTTTGGCCTTTAAAAGAATGGACGACATGGTAATAAGACATATCACTGAGAAGATATCAATAAATAAGCAATGTACTATATTATTTATCAAAAGGAATGTTTTCATCCATGATGGATTTTATTTAAAGTTTTCAATGGATACCAGGGAGTTTAAGCGAAGAAAAAAAGCATTATCCTAGCTGGGCGGCAGTACTGTGTAAATTCCATGGACTGGAAGGACAGAAATACAAATTGATAAAAGGAAAAGTACCAGTCTGGTACAGGTTTATAGTATGCTCTGATTGTATGACTGACTTGTCTGAGCATTTTTATTTGTATTCTGGACCTGTGTCAGAGTTTTGTTTACATGGGAACTGTTAACCTCCCCATACAAGTCAATGGGAATGAAAAAGCAGCTTGCGGCAGGTTAGAAGAAGGTAAACTGCAACTGTCAAAGAATATCAGAACCTTCTCAAACGGACATAAAATGCAAGCACAATGCAGATGAAAACAACTTGCTTTTGGCCAATTTGCAGTAACCTTTGTGCTCGTACTTTTATGCAAGGTAGCATTGACCAAACCTCTAAAAAAAGCAATTGTGGTTTCAGAAGCATTTGAAAGGAGGACACAATATTTTGCTTGTAAGAAGTGAAAATGCTGCGCTAAACCCAAAATGTGAAAAACAAAAGCAGCTAACACACAAACAAACCAAGTCCACTGAGAAATAAAAAAAATAAAGTGCAGCACTAGAAATATCTAACATGTACTAATAAACATGTAAATAAAAAATATACGCACATTTAAATGCGGAAAATAACAGATTGTAATCAAATGTCTATATGTAAAATATAAAACAGCAAATCATGAAAGTCCATGTAAAAAGAAATAGTGAAGGGAAATCTCCTCAAGTTGGAAGGCAACAATGGGCACCAGAAGGCGTGTGGATATTCAATGAAAATAAATGGGTACCCTTACCGGATCCGTAGGACGCACATACCTTATAGCAGTGCGTCAAAAAGGCATAGGGAAGATCTCCCGTGATGTCCAACCGGACGGTATCTTGTGGGCCACGAGCACCGATGGATGTGGTGGTCACAGGCGGAAGTTGAACGGCTGCCACTCACATTCCCCATTTCCAGGGGGGATGGTCCGGAGATGGCGATTCAGTATGAAGACGTGGAAAAAGGGGTACTCCACATGGTGTAGGTCAAACAAATGGGATTTATTGTACTACTGTATTGTACAAATGGGATTTATTGCCCCTGTTGAGGACTGTTTAGTCGAAACACGTAGGGCCAGCTTTTTCAGCTTCCCACATTGCCATTTTTATCTCATTGTGATCACTTTCTAATCGTGTATGGTGTTTTAGTACAATAAATCCCATTTGTTTGACCTACACCATGTGGAGCTCCTTTTTCCTTTTCCCCGTCTTCATACTGAATCACCATCTACGGACCATCCCCCCTGGAAACAGGGAATGTGAGTGGCAGCCGTTCAACTTCCGCCTGTGACCACCACATCCATCGGTGCTCGTGGCCCACAAGATACCATCGGTTGGACATCACGGCAGATCTTCCCTATGCCTTTTTGACGCACTGCTATAAGGTATGTGCATCCTACGGATCCGGTAAGGGTACCCATTTATTTTCATTAAATATCCACACACCCTCTGGTGCCCATTGTTGCCTTCCAACTTGAGGAGATTTCCCTTCACTATTTCTTTTTACATGGGCTTTCATGATTTGCTGTTTCATATTTCACATATAGACATTTGATTACAATATTTTGCTGCCTGTTTTAAAGGATAAGTTCACCTTTAAAAAAAGAAAAAAAAAAAAGCACTTTTTTTGCAGAAAAAAAAAAAAAAGTGCATTTATTATTATTATTATTATTATTATTATTATTTATTTTTTTTAGGAGCCTAGAAAGCATTGCATCAGCTGTCAGCAGATTGCTGGTGCCATGCAGGACACCTTCAGAGACTGTCAGTGATAGCTGTGTGCAGTTTCACACTGACAGACAGAAACAATGAACTACCACGGCACTCAACAGAGCCACAGCAGTTGATTGAGAAATACAAGCCGACATCCCCAAAGGATGTCGGTTCTTGTAGTTGATTAATTCACAGAACTCTGAATGAATGATGCGACCGTGTGGGCGCTCCTTTCAAAAAGTGACAGCTGGTACAGGGGGACTTCTCCCCGTACTGCTGTCACGCAGAGGGCTGGGATCACCTAGCCGCTGCGGGAGCGGTACATGTTACATGTTCCACCCTAAAAACAGGTGGAACATGGAATATGTTCCCTGAAGTGAACTTACTCCTTAACAATTACACAGGATTGCGGTATAGTCCCATTCACTTGAATGGGTCACGTTTGGGGGTGGTCATGCCACATGTTGGTAGATTTTACTGTGCCACAACTGTGGCAATGCGTACTAACATGATCGCTGGTAACGATAACTTGCAGCTCGGTGGTCAGGGGGCTTTAAAAACATGGACCAACTACCTGTTTTTTACCACCGCATGTGTGAACAAAGCCTTTGTTTATTAGAATTCTTCTACTACAAATAATCCATGGATGTTTTAGCTTGTCTCCTTTTTTTTAAATCCATTAAAATTTTATATTAATTTTCCAACTACCAAAAAAAAAAAAAAAAAAAAAAAAAGGTATATTAAATCAGCCAAGGATAGGTGGAAATTGGGTTTCTGTACAGTAGTTATGTTTCAATCATTATTGCCTTGATCCAATTATGCAATTTTAATCCAAGATTGTTATATCTTTTTAAACAGATTAAATACAATTTGTTACTTTTACTTATACATGATATCGTTTTTCATTGTTTCAGGCACCTTAAAAGTCCCCTCATTCCAATCTTTACCTTTATAAATAAAAAAGCCTGATTGTTCTATTGATCTATTACTTTTTGTCAGGCACCTGTGTCTCAAGTTGCTTCCTTTAACCCTGCTTTTGTGTAAAACGTCAAATGTCAACATTTTTCTCATCTCCAACATCACTCTCAACCCAATTTGCAGATAGTCTGAACAATGAGAGGCTTTCCTCTGCAGAAGCTTCTGACTGTCAGCACACACCAAACTCCTATACGGATATACAGCAAATTTGAATACTATCAGGCTTCTGTTTTAGGGACAACAATACCATGTAATAATATGCAACTGTAGTTTACAATGGTAACATAAATATACATACTTTAAATGGCAAGACAGCAACCAATAAGGATTTGAGAAGACTATCACCTTGGACAATTTTAGAACAAGAATTTTGTATATTCCAAGTTGTTTTAATTTCACTGGCATTTGCAATGATTAAACTACCACTTATAGAAGAGTACCTGTTTTTTTGGCAGATGTTGGCAGGCTGTTGCCTCCAGAATTTACTGTAGGGCTGCCTGTACCCCCAGGCCCAGGGGACCCAGTTTTCTTGCTAAGTAAGCTGTTAAAGAAATTAGCAAGCACTCCTTCACTTGTTGTTCCAGCTGTAATCAGAAAAGAAAATAGCAAATCACTGAATAAACTGTTGGCGCTATATAAATCCTGTAAAATAATAATTGGTTAAAAGCAGATAAGATTTTACTTCTCAAATATTTCAAGCACCAGTTAGCTGATGAGATACCTTTCATGTTGGGATCAATTTTCTTTGTGCCAGCAGGGACAGGCGACACACTGGTAACGTTAGATGATCCTGATCTGCTGGGTGTCCTAGGAGACCCACCAGGAACTCTTGGAGACGCATCCTAAACAAAATGATATTTTAGATGACAGAAAATAGTTTTGCTCAGCATATTTTAAGACACAGTGCTGAGGAAGCTGTTGGTGATATAAATGAAATACAATAAAGGTCATTTAGCTCTAACGTGTGACTACATAAAACTGCATTTCTGTAAAAAAAATCCATTGTGCATCTTATCACTTGCATAGTAGATTTTGTACTTCTTTTAGTATGTTTCTAATTTGTGTAATCAGGGTTATTTTATAGTGAACCAGTGTGTTGGTATGCTCTCTGTATAGAACTAAAAGATAATCTGGTACTATACAAAATAAAATGACAGGAGCACAGAAGGGCTATTACTGGAGCCAGCACCACGGTAAATATCTGAGGTGCACACGAGTATCTGAAGGGCAGGGCCACAAACTGGTTTTGGGAGGACACCACAGCAGATGATGTCTATTTAAACAAAACATGTCGGGACGAGCCCTGCTGATGCCATTGCATTACTTTGACTGATATTTGAATATTCCTTTAAGCGCATTGTATTCAAAGAAATGTGAGTGTTCCTGCTTTAATAAATTTGTTTACAAAAACGGTTTTACACTATGTGGAGCATTTGTCTAGTTTTTGATCATACTGTTTGAGTTTTTGGGGAAGACACTGTCCATCTTTGAAGCTACCAGTCCTGACCTAGCACATTTACCTTGAGCCACCTTATTGAGTCCACATGTTCCGATAAACCTTTGCAAAGTTGGTGGTGGCTGTCTCCTCTATACATATGATCTTTGTGGGATTTCTGTTGAAGACATTGGGACTTAAGCCCCATACACACTATTAGATTTTCTGCTGACTTTTGTCTTCAGATTTACCAAAACCATATAATATGAGGTCAAACCTTAAGAGTTTCAATTTGTATGCAATCAGGCAGGCCCTTGCACTACATGGTTTTGGTAAATCTGAAGACAAAAATCTGCAGAAAATCTATCATTGTGTATGGGGCCTTACCCTCCGCTCTATGGACTTCATGTGATTACCCGTTATTCCATCTACGTGGATTCAATTGGATTATTTTTTCACTTTCTTCCTTTTCTTATGTGGTCAATTCATTTTTATATCACAAGAATTTTCACCCACTGTACATTCACTATTAGTGCAAGATATATTTTTAGCATATCTGTTTTTATGTTGTGTTGATTTTATGACCTGTCAAGGTATATATCAATGGGTTGTTTTATGCACATACTTATCTTGTAGTCATACAGATATATATATTTTAACTCACTTTAGCGCTGTACATTTCTTTCCCAATGCATAGGAATAGCTAATTCGCTGGAAAGATGTGGATGTGAAAGTAAACGTGCTTGACATGTCTACCGAAGCAAGAAAGTCTTCCTGGTAAAGAAAGGTACCGTATATACTCGAGTATAAGTCGAATTTTTCAGCACATTTTTTTGTGCTGAAAGTGCCCCCCTCGACTTATACTCGAGTCAAGCACTTTTCTGCAGTAAAAAATTTCATTTTCCGAACCGACTTTGGGGCCCCGTATCTCAGGGCCACTTGGTGCTAGGAACCCCAAATTTGGTGTGCAAACCCAGTGGAACTAGCACTAGAACATATCCAAAGCTGGGATTCCTAGCACTAAGTGGCCCCGAGATACGGGGCCCCAAAATCGGTTCAGAAAATGTCATTTTCTGCTGCAGAAAAGTGCTTGACATTTTCTGAACCAACTTTGGGGCCCCATATCTCAGGGCCACTTCGTGCTAGGAACCCCAAATTTGGTGTGCAAACCCAGTGGAACCGGTACCATAACATATCCAAAGCTGGGGTTCCTAGCACCAAGTGGCCCTGAGATACAGGGCCCCAAAACCGGTTCGGAAAATGTCATTTTCTGCTGCAGAAAAGTGCTTGACATTTTCTGAACTGATTTTTGGGGCCCTATATCTCAGGGCCACTTGGTGCTAATAACCCCAGCTTTGGATATGTTATGGTACCGGTTCCACTGGGTTTGCACACCAAATTTGGGGTTCCTAGCACGAAGTGGCCCTAAGATATGGGGCCCCAAAGTTGGTTCAGAAAATGTCAAGCACTTTTCTGCAGCAGAAAATGACATTTTCTGAACCGATTTTGGGGCCCCGTATCTCGGGGCCACTTAGTGCTAGGAATAGTGCTAGTTCCACTGGGTTTGCACACCAAATTTGGGGTTCTTAGCACTAAGTGGCCCCAAGATACAGGGCCCCAAATTCAGTCAACTGTGTCCATCTGCAGCAATGTCATTTCGGGACCCTTTGGGTTCAGAGACCCCAAATTTTGGCTGCAGCTAGGGGGCATCTAGGAACCCTTAACTACCGAGTTTGAAGTTCAGGGGACCTATGGCTGCAAATGGGCACAGTGAGGCTGCAAATGGGAACAGTTATGCTGCAAATTGGCATTGTTGACCCTCTTTTCCACTTACAGTAGCTGTGCATTTCTCACCCTCGTCTTATACTCGGGTCAATAAGTTTTTCCCATTTTTTTTGTGGTAAATTAGGGCCTCGACTTATACTCGGAACGACTTATACTCGAGTATATACGGTAATAACAAATTTGGCAGAATTCATGCAGAATTTTTGGACCCGCATAAAGCAATTCAGAGCTCTTAGATCCAAGATGTTTCAGATTCCCCCTTTGGGTTTGGAAATGTTCTGCCACATAACTGGGGCAATGATTCCTTGATCCAGAAAAACTAAGCAGGCTCAATGGAGCTCTGCTAATCTGTGTGGTGATACAGCAAGGATGGAACTGAGAAACCAAGGGTTGGGCAGGGAGTAAAATCTGAAAAGGAAAGTGAGATGCAAATTGTCCAAGCATCTAAGTATATGGTAGACAGTGTCAAACCTTGAGGGTGGAATGGGAGCCAAGCTTGAGGGTTTCTCAATGTGGAGGCTGAGGGAGTGGTGAAATGGAAAAGGGGGTTTCTGAACAGGCAAAGGGGAGAAGACTTCGCAATCTGTTCCTTCTGCTGAGAAATATGGGTGTTCTAGCCCACCAATAGCATCCTTAATAATAACATGAACCAGTTCAAAGAGGCATTTCTCTCAAAGGCCAAGAGGATTAAACACTTCTTGCACAAAGGTTCTGCAGTCCAGCCAAAGTGAGCTTCAGATATGTACTGATATGAGACACATACAAGATATGACACAAAAAGGTTTACAGCAAACCGTCACAACTGAAGTCTTTACTACTACATGTGCTTCCATGAGTGCAATAAGCAAGGGAGCAACAAAGGCAGGGGTCAGATAGCTTATGGGTTTTTGACCAATACAGGATTTGACAAAGTAAAGTCACAGCGGGTACCTAGTTTTGACAGGTACGCAGCTCCAACTTCCGCTCTCGCCACCTAGAGCAGAAGTTCTCCTCTCCCCCTCCCTGCAATCTTCTGGGACACATCACAGGTCCCAGAAGTTTGCCCGGCCATTCAGAGCGTGCAGCGCGACTCACGCATGTGCAGTGCGCACCCGGCTGTAAATCCACATGCTGTCACAGCCAGGTGCCCACACTAGTGATGCTGGGAAGTGGACCGAGGCTTCTGTCAGCTGCATCGCTGGATCGTGGGACAGGAAAGTGTGCGTTTATTAAAAGTCAGCAGCTACACTTTTTGTAGCTGCTGACTTTTAATAAACACAAAAATGTCTGGAACTCTGCTTTAAGTACTCAAAATACCCTCAAACATTGGCAGAAATTGCCAATAAACTCATAATGTTCATAATCCAGTCTGTGCATGATTGAAAGCCAAATTTTACCCCACATCAGGTATAAAAAAAAAATGGAAGTAAACCAAATAAAGTGCCATAAAAAGTAAATTAATAGGGAATAAATTTGCTGCTCTGAAAAGGACATAGGAAAGGCATATAGTGTATCCACTTCCTCAGGGGCTCAGAAATGTGAACCATGTATTATAACCTTTTTGAAAGCAAACAGAGCTCAATTATGAATCATAATTTTTGACTTCTAAAGTTTAAAGTCAATGTCATGGTAGGCTACAAATAACCATCTATGGCCAACTCTGTTCTCTTTATCCAGGGGCCTAATGCTCTGTTAGTGTGCCAATAAACTTACCGTATATACTCGAGTATAAGTCGAATTTTTCAGCACATTTTTTTGTGCTGAAAGTGCCCCCCTCGACTTATACTCGAGTCAAGCACTTTTCTGCAGCAAAAATTGTCATTTTCTGAACCGACTTTGGGGCCCCGTATCTCAGGGCCACTTTGTGCTAGAAACCCCAAATTTGGTATGCAAACCCAGTGGACCTGGTACCACAACATATCCAAAGCTGAAGTTCCTAGCACTAAGTGGCCCTGAGATACGGGGCCCCAAAATCGGTTCGGAAAATGTCATTCTCTGCTGCAGAAAAGTGCTTGACATTTTCTGAACCGACTTGGGGCCCCATATCTCAGGACCACTTGGTGCTAGGAACCCCAAATTTGGTGTGCAAACCCAGTGGACCTGGTACCACAATATATCCAAAGCTGAAGTTCCTAGCACCAAGTGGCCCTGAGATACGGGGCCCCAAAACTGGTTCAGAAAATGTCATTCTCTGCTGCAGAAAAGTGCTTGACATTTTCTGAACTGATTTTTGGGGCCCTGTATCTCGGGGCCACTTGGTGCTAGAAACCCCAGCTTTGAAAATTTAATGGTGCTAGATCCCCTGGGTTTGCACACCAAATTTGGGGTTTTTAGCACTAAGTGGCCCCGAGATAGGGGGCCCCAAATTCGGTCAACTGTGTCTATCTGCAGCAATGTCATTTCGGGACCCTTTGGGTTCAGAGACCCCAAATTTTGGCTGCAGCTAGGGGGCATCTAGGAACCCTTAACTACCGAGTTTGAAGTTCAGGGGACCTATGGCTGCAAATGGGCACAGTGAGGCATGCAAATGGGCACAGTGATGCTGCAAATGGGCATTGTTGACCCTCTTTTCCACTTAAAGTAGCTGTGCATTTCTCACCCTCATCTTATACTCGGGTCAATAAGTTTTTCCCATTTTTTTTGTGGTAAATTAGGGCCTCGACTTATACTCGGAACGACTTATACTCGAGTATATACGGTATATAATAAAATAAATTGTACACACCCTTTTCGCTTAGCAAAAGAATGCAGAAATTTAGTGTAAAATTCCAAATTGGCAAACAGATGTCACATCACATATAATAAACATGCTTGCAGAACATGTAATATTATATAAAAGAAAACCTACTGGTCGTCCCGCTGAAGATGGTGGTTGTTTTGCCAACTGTGACTAGAAGAAAAATAAATATATAAAAAAATTGTATTAGCTATCGGTACAAACTGATTCTGCTTTATTATTTAAATGGAAATAGGAGAGGATGCTTACCTGCTGCTTCATAAGAAATACCTGATCATCTTCTGCTACAATCTCTTTCTCATGCACAAACTGCGAACAAACACAATGCAAAAAATTAGATACAGTGAAACAGACTTAAAGTGGATGTAAACCCAATGTCATCCTTTCTAAACTACTGCCATAGGGGTTATCTATAAGGACATACATGCCTCCTGCATGTATCTTTACCTGTCAAATGTCCCCCCTGTCTGTTATGAGAGCCGAAAAACTGCAGATTCTGTGGGTGGGTCTGTTGTCTGGAGCTCGGTGGGTGGAGTCGTGATGTCAGTAGACTCCCCGCCCACCTCTACACTCCCCTTGTCAATATGCATTTTCTCCTGTGTATTTCTAACACTGAACTTCTGCTATGATCTCTAACATCCAGTGAAAAGACAGGAAAGTAACCACATGACTTCAGCATGCCAAATCATGCTGAGGTGTGGAACAGCCAATCCTAGCAGAGCTGCTGAAGAAAGGAGTGGGGGAGGGAATTAAAAAATAATGCATGTCTTAGGCTGAAGCACAAAATATGTAAATCACCTGTCACTCACAGCAAGGGGGAGGATTTGACAAAGTTTTTCTCTGTTTGTCAAGTTTTATCTCACTGAAGAGTAAAAGAGGATTGCTCAGAGCTGGATTAACTCTTTGTGGCAAGACTGGGCTCAAATGATAGGAAATCTTATACTCTACATTATGACATAAAAAAAAAAAAAATTCGGGTTTACATCAACTGTAATAAAATTATAAAAAATTACCTCATTTTACTAAAGAAAAAATTAGGATTTTTTCTAGAGCTTACCTGTAAAATCCTAATTTCTTTATCGTACATCATGGGACACAGAGCAGCCATAATAACTAACTGGGACATCCCCAAGCAATGCTTTTTGAGGGTAGGGAACCCATTATGACCAAAGAAACACCATCAGAATAACAGGATCTATATTGCTGCCTGCAGTACACTGCGTCCAAATGCAACATCCTCCCGAGTCCTAACATTCACTTGATAAAATCTAGTAAATGTATGCACCAAAGACCAAGTAGCAGCCTTGCAAATCTGAGCCATCGATGCTTGATGAACTGCCCATGAAGCACTCACTCTTCTGGTAGAGTGTGCCCTTACTGGAAAAGGCGGGGCCTTACCCCTTAATCCATTACGCCTTAACAATCACTTGGTGGATCCATTGAAAAATAGTTTACTTAGATGCTGCCTGTCCCATCTTGAGACCTTCTGGCAATACAAACAGAACATCAGTTTTCCGCATCTGAGCCGACATTCTCAGACCCTGATTACCCGTACTACATCAAGTGACATAATTTCTCCTCTGGAGACTGTGGATTCGGAAAAAAGGAGGGTAGAATGATATCCTGATTTAGATGAAAACTGGACACTACCTTGGGCAAAAATTCTGGTTGTGGCTGCAAAACCACCCTATCCTGGTGCAAGATCAAATAAGGTTCTTTACAGGACAGAGCCGCCAACTCTGACACACTCCTGGCCAACGTCACTGCCACCAAGAAAACTAACTTTCTTGTCAAGAGGACCAGAGGAATCTGCCGGATAGGCTAAAAAGGCTGCCTCTGTAAAACCCCCAGGACTAAATTTAGATCCCAAGGGCAGAGATGCAGCCTGACCACCCCTTTTTGTAGAAAAGCGAAAACTCTCCTGATGACATATCTGCGGGGGTACCACCTCCTGGCCTCACACCAGACAATATAGGATCTCCAGACTCTATAGTAGATACTTCTAGAGATTGGCTTTCTAGCATTCAACATGGTAGACAATACTAACCCAGAAATTCCCCGGCCCTTTAGGATCCTGGTTTCAACAGCCAAACTGTTAAATTTAGAGACCGTAAAGTGGGGTAGAATATTGCCAGTCTTATAATCTGTGCATACCAAGTCCTTCTGGGCCAGGCTGGAGCTACTAGGATCACTGGCTTTCTCTCTTCCCGGATTCTGGGTAGTAGCCTTGGCAACAGCCGGATTGGAGGGAAGGCAAATACCAGGGAAAACTGATCCCACAGAATTATCAAGGCATCTGCCCCTAATGAAAGCGGGTCCCTGGTTCTAGATACAAAACTGTCTAGTTTCCTGTTGAACCTGGACGCCAGCAGGTCTACATCCGGAACCCTCCATCGGCGGCAGATCGATGCAAAGATCTCGGGATTTAGGGACCACTCCCCTGGAAACATTTGCTGGTGACTCGATTGTTCCAGGTTTACGGGTGTGTGTCCTCTTGAGAAAAATTCTAAGATGGAGGACCACGTGATTTCAAAAATACTGTAGTAGAGATTTGTAGCAGCTACAAATCTCTGATGATTACTTATGGCATTTTGGAACTAGCTATAAAACCTACTGCTATACCAGGCTACAATGCTTTTCTTTGTAGCTGCAAATCACTGAGGTGCCACGATCACTTGTAGCTGTACTGGATGAGATGAGAAGCTACAGGAGCTGGCAACTCTAAAGCTTCAAAAACTGAAAAAAAGTAAATTGTTTAGCAACAAAGCTTCAAATTGCTGGGAATTGCAGTGACACAGACTTTCCATTGATTGCAGGTTGAATTTTCCTAGAAAAAATGTTTAGTAGAATGGTTCTGTATCTGCTACAGACCTCTGCAACAAAGTAATTAATAATGCAGCTCTTGAGGAAAGGCTAGGTCACTTACTAAAGCCCAACTTCTCATAAAATGTCAGAGAAAAATGGAGGTTTGGGCTCCAAGGACAACAGGAAGACCTGACGGGAGATTAAGCTCTGTAACATGCCACCTCAAACAGAAAAATATGTTTTGAGTTGCTCTTTAAAACTACCTAAAGCTGAGCATCATCCAAAAGGGGAAGTTTCAGAAGAGCAGAAGAGTGTGGGACCATTCACAAAGCGCAGCGCGGCTTGAGCACAGCCCGCTGCCACAGTTAAAGTGGTAGTAAACCGATAGGGAAAAAAAAAGAAAAAAGAAAAAGAAAAAGAAAAAAAAATTGTGCCCCCCCCTGCAGGTTTAAGTCATAATGTACTAGTATGCATAATGTGTTTGCAGAAACTAGTATGCACGGTACATTGTGACAGACTTGCCTGGACACGGAGCCCTTCAGCACAACGCTGTCACAGCTCCCCAGCGCTTCTATCTTCACCTGGTCTTTCTTTTGGGTTTGCAGACTACAGCTGTATGACGTCACTCCCACGCATGCGCACGGGGGGCCCCGGCCCAGAGCTCTGAAGGTACAACACGGGTATGCTGTCCCTTCATTGACATCACCGGCTGCATGCTGTGTTAATATCTCCTAAATGGTGTTAGGAGATATTTCACTGTACCTACAGATAAGCCTTATTATATGCTTACCTGTAGGTGCAAGTTAAAAAGTGGCCTTAATTTCCACTTTAAAATGCCGGTATCAGGAACCCTAGTGAAGAACTAGCCCAGGTGAGAGCAGTGCTGGATCCCTGGACAGGTAAGTGTCCTGTCATTAAAAGTTACAGGATTTGTAGCTGTAGTGGAGAACGGCTTTACTTGCTTTTCTAATACCAAAGTATCAGTGACTATCTTATTATGCATTTTAGCTTTTAAACAATTTTTTTTTTTTAGGGGGTTTTATTCCAGACTACAAGAAATACTTAAGCTGTGCAGCAAAAGACAGATCTTCCTAAAACTGCAATGCAGTGCTGTAGGCTGTCCTTGAACTATTTACTTAAGGCTACATGACTTAACACTGACATTTTAGTATTTCCCTTATAAATTCTTTGCATGCATGTAGCGCGGTTATCTCAAAGCGACATGCATAATGCTGGACTTCCAAGAGGCAAAATAAATCTAAGTACCTTTCGCACAGGTGGTTTAGTGATTATATCTTCAAAAGCATCCTCTTGTTTTAGTGTTTGAAAGTTTTCATGTAAAATTCCTATCTTCTTCTCATTATCCCATCCTGCAGGACTAGAACAAAGGTGAACATCAACAGGTAGACAGAATCATCCCCAAGTGATTAAAATGAATTATACTTGCTCACATTTTTTACAATCATTTTCAAACCTTTGCCCAAGAAAACGACCATGCACACCAAAAGATATGTATATAAAAACCGAACGTTTGCACCATGCAAGGTTTTTTTTTCTTTCCACTTCACAGAGAATACTGCTTAGAAGAAGAATCAGGCTTTCACTAGACAGCTGATTCTACAAAACACGGACATATGAATTGTGCACCTGTCAGTTTTCTGCAAACACATAGAGATTGAGTTACCCAATCTGTGGCCCAGCGCTCCAATTGATATATATATCCCTTTCTAAATCTGGCTATACATTACAACCTAATTGTGAAACACTCACCGGCCACTTTATTAGGTACACCTTGCTAGTACCGGGTTGGACCTCCTTTTGCCTTCAGAACTGCCTTAATTCTTTGTGGCATAGATTCATCAAGGTGTTGGAAACATTCCTCAGAGATTTTGGTCCATGTTGACATGAGATAGTATCACGCAGTTGCTGCAGATTTGTCAGCTGCACATCCATGATGCGAATTTCCCGTTCCACCACATCCCAAAGGTGCTCTATTGGATTGAGATCTGGTGACTGTGGAGGACATTAGAGTACAGTGATCTCATTGTTATGTTCAAGAAACCAGTGGTGAGATGATTGATCTTTGTGACCTGGTGCATTATCCTGCTGGAAGTATCCATCAGAAGATGGTACACTGTAGTCATAAAGGGATGGACATGGTCAGCAACAATACTCAGGTAGGCTGTGGCATTTAAACAATGCTCAATTGGTACTAAGAGGCACAAACTGTGCCAAAAAAATATCCCCCACACCATTACACCACCACCAGCCTGAACTGTTGATACAAGGCAGGAAGGATCCATACTTTCATGTTGTTTACACCAAATTCTGACCCCACCATCTGAATGTCGCAGCTGAAATCAAGACTCATCAGACCAGGCGAATTGCAGCCTCAGTTCCCTGTTCTTAGCTGACAGGAGTGGCATCCGGTGTGGTCTTCGGCTGCTGTAGCCCATCCGCTTCCAGGTTCGATGTGTTGTGCATTCAGAGATGATATTCCGCATACCTTGATTGTAAAGAGTGGCTATTTGAGTTACAGTTGCCTTTCTACCATCTCAACAAGTCTGCCCATTCTCCTCTGACATCAACAAGGCATTTTTGTCCACACAACTGCCGCTCACTGGACATTTTCTCTTTTTCAGACCATTCTCTGTAAACCCTAGTGAAGGTTGTGCGTGAAAATCCCAGTAGATCAGTTTGAACTTCAGCAAGTCGTCTTCAGCACATCTAGATGCCTAAATGCATTGAGTTACTGCCATGTGATTGGCCAATTAGCAATTTGTGTTACCAAGCAATTGAACAGGAGTACCTAATAAAGTGGCCGGTGAATGTACATGTACAGTCTTCTTTAGATTTACTCAACTATTGCAATTCGTATACCTACAAAAACACATCCCGTTTGTATCCAATCAGGAAGGTTCTTGTACCACATAGTTATTGGTAAATCTAAAGGAAAAATGTACAGTCAGGCTGTAATGTATACAATCAGCTTTAGATAGATATTTGTTTGTCTGTGGCCAGTCTAATGCTGGCCATACACATATAGAATTGCGGATGAGAATATTCCTACAAAAAGTTTCTGTACATTTAACGAATGAGCGAATGTCGTTCGAAAAAGTCGTTTGCTTTTAATATTCGATTTTAAAATTAATGTAAATTTCTGAACGAAACCCCAAACACTGTCTGAAAATGAGTTTGATCGAAAAAAGTTTTATATTCTGCTTGTCTAAATTTTCCCGTCACTGTGGTCGAAAATGAATGTCGATTTGGCACCACCATTGATTAGAAAATCGAACGGACGTTCTTAAAATAAAAAATTTCTAACGATAGAATAGACTGCTTAATATTTATAAAGCATGAACATGCAACCATCTTTCTGATATAAATCATACAAGCCTCCACTCCATGCTAAATAGGGAGGAAAACCCCCAAATACATTTTATAATGATAGATATAGTGAAAACTGCAGTAACAACCACCCCCCCACAGGGATAAGACTATCCCTTATTCTTATGGTGCTGAAGGGCTTAAACAGGAACAAAAAAAAATGGGTATTTAAAGCAGAGTTCCCCCTCCCCCCTCCAAAAATTAAAAGTCAGCAGCTGCAAATACTGTGGCTGCTCATTTAATATCAGGACACTTACCTGTCTAGGGAGCCCACATTGTAGGCACCCAAGCCGATTTTCCGATCGGCTCTTGGGTGCTGCCACCACCATTCGTGGTAAAAGAAGCCAGCAGTGAAGCCTTTCGGCTTTACAGCCGTCTCCCTACTGCGCATGCCCGGAGTGCACTGCACTTTCTAACTGGCCCGGCAGCGGAGGAAGGAGGAGGGGGGCTGATTTTTTGTGGGACCTCCCCACAGCCAGGTCTCCCGGAAGTGGGGGCGGGTACCTGTCAAAAACAGGTACCCGTTCTCCCCCCCCCCCCCCAAAAGGTGCCAAAATGTGGCACCGGAGAGGGGGGAGCTTGGGGGGTGAGAAAGCAAAGCACTTTTGAGTTTAACACCATAAGAATAAAATCGATAGAGAGATAGATATATATATATATATATATATATATATATACCGTATATACTCGAGTATAAGTCGTTCCGAGTATAAAAGTCGAGGCCCTAATTTACCACAAAAAAAAAAAATGGGAAAAACTTATTGACCCGAGTATAAGACGAGGGTGAGAAATGCACAGCTACTGTAAGTGGAAAAGAGGGTCAACAATGCCCATTTGCAGCATCACTGTGCCCCTTTGCAGCCATAGGTCCCCTGAACTTCAAACTCGGTAGTTAAGGGTTTCTAGATGCCCCCTAGCTGCAGCCAAAATTTGGGGTCTCTGAACCCAAAGGGTCCGAAATGACATTGCTGCAAATGGACACAGTTGCCTGAATTTGGGGCCCTGTATCTTGGGGCCACTTAGTGCTAAGAACCCCAAATTTGGTGTGCAAACACAGTGGAAATAGCACCATAAAATTTCCAAGGCTGGTGTTTCTAGCACCAAGTGGCCCCGAGATACAGGGCGCCAAAATTCAGTTCAGAAAATGTCAAGCACTTTTCTGCAGCAGAAAATGACATTTTCAAAACCATTTTTGGGGCCCCATATCTCAGGACCACTTGGTGCTAGGAACTTCAGCTTTGGATATGTTGTGGAACCAGTTCAACTGGGTTTGCACACCAAATTTGGGGTTCCGAGCACCAAGTGGCCCTGAGATATGGGGCCCCAAAGTCAGTTCAGAAAATGTCAAGCACTTTTCTGCAGCAGAAAATGACATTTTCTGGACCGATTTTGGGGCCCTGTATCTCGGGGTCACTTAGTGCTAGGAACTTCAGCTTTGGATATGTTGTAGAACCAGTTCCACTTGGTTTGCAAACCAAATTTGGGGTTCCTAGCACCAAGTGGCCCTGAGATACGGGGCCCCAAAGTCGGTTCGGAAAATGAAATTTTTTGCTGCAGAAAAGTGCTTGACTCGAGTATAAGTCGAGGGGGGCACTTTCAGCACAAAAAAATGTGCTGAAAAATTCGACTTATACTCGAGTATATACGGTACATATAATATTATATATATATATATATATATATATATATATATATATATATATATATATATATATATATATATATATATATATATATATATATATATATATATATATGAGAGAGATAGATATATATAATAAGAGAGAGATAGATATAATAAGAGAGAGATAGATATATATAATAAGAGAGAGATAGATATATATAATAAGAGAGAGATAGATATATATAATAAGAGAGAGATAGCTATATATAATAAGAGATATATATATATATATATATATATAATAAGAGAGAGATAGATATATAATAAGAGATAGATATATAATAAGAGATAGATATATATATATATATATATATATATATATATATATATATATATATATATATATATATATATATATATATATATATATATATATATATATATATATATATATATATATCTTATGACTCCACTACAAACAGGCCTAAAAAAACAAAAAACGGACCTCCATAATGTCGCTAGAAGAGCAGCATTAAATACTTACATAAATACTGCATCCTTTTCCACAACCACAGCAGGCATATTGAAAGGAAATCCATATAAGTGCTGAACAATATACTTATATACAATGTCAATATTTTTGTTCTCTTTGATTGATGTGTACATTAGTGCGGCACCATCTTAAAGTACCTAGTTAGGGAAAATATCAGATCATCAAGCATGATACCATGTTTACCATGAGGACCAAGCAGGAGCCAAGGAGCCTAAAGCCGGGTACACACTATTCGTTTTTTATCAAACTTGCAGGTTGAATGAAAAAACCCTGCCAGCTCCGATCGGAGCCACGGTACTAACAATGCAAGGTTAGTTCAGCAATCTTCACTGCTGAGCTGTTGTATTCTGACAGGGGGACTGCCTGCCCACCCCCCAACCCCACCGCAAAAACACTCCGATCACCGCTCTCTGCCATTGGCTGAGAGCGCTGATCAGGAGTCGGTCGGATGCTGGTTTTCCAGCATGCACATCCAACAAAAGCCGGCCGACATACACCCACGGCCCGAATGTCGACCGTTTTTCTTTTACAGGCTGTTGTCTCTCGACATTCGGCCCATGTGTACCCATCTTAAGGCCAGCCAGACACGGAGACAGTGTTGATGCAGGAATCCCTCCTAAGCCATTGTCTTGTCCCGGGGGGAGAAAAGCAATGTAAGTCAATAAAGTCAAGAGGATGCAACACCTGGGTCAGAGGGAAGCAATCCTGGGCAAGGCATACAGTATATATCTTCTAAAAGGGTATAAAACAAGAAGGCAACAGATGGTACTATCATAATCAGCAAATTTTAAGGGAAGCATTGGCAAATATTGATTCCATTTCTAGCCCTTATGGGCAAACCTCAACTACTAAGTTTGGGTACCTTCCTCAAGGTACAGACACCTGACAGACAACTCACATGGCTTCATGATAAAGATGTGTGCACGCAGCTTACTTTCAGTTTTTGTACTCAAAACTTGTAGATTTTCTCCACTAGAGCAACCATAAATAGTATGAGATTTTCTGGGTACTGAAAAGTTCATATCTGGACACTCAATACTGACACAGAATCTGAGGTAAAATCATTAACTGATCATAAATTGTTCTACCCCAGCAAACTTAAAGTAAATATCATGGGTGAAGAATACAGACAGTAAATAGCGAATGATATCAGGTGGTGGCATGGCTACCTTGACTGCTTTGATTATTGTTCACATTTACCGATAGCCTATGGCTACAGATACACGTTTGCATTTTCTGTACATAGGAAGGATACATTGTAAACAAAACTTCCGGATATGGGACTGAATAAAGTCAAAGTGCTCGTCTGTATAATCATGTTCTTTTTCCAAAATACTGATGGCATCACACTGCAATACAAAACATTGAAAGATGAGCAAGCGAGGGAACCCTAAAAGAGACCTGCGTGACTATTACAGTATACTAAATATGAAAGTATTTTCTTTAAAGCTGAACCCCAAACAATATTAACAGGACATCAAAAAGTGCTGATGTTGGATTAAAAATACATTTAAAGCGAAGTTATATGTTACTATTTTTTTCTTTTAAAGAGCTGCGGGCGCAGCTGGTAGCAAACATGTCTGGTTGTATTCAATACCTGCTGGGCACTGTGGTTCCTCTTGCTGGCTGCCATCATACACTTGGACTGTACACTGTAACCTTATGGCTGGTCACTCACTGTGGGGTGTGTGTGTGTGTGTGTGTGTGTGTGTGTGTGTGTGTGTGGTGGTGGGGGGGGGGAGACTACATTTCACAAGACTATTGTGCAGACAATTAATTTTACAGGACTTTGTCATCCTAGTCCAGGTAGGAGGAATAGATGCTGAAATTGGATCAAATATGGAGGTACTGTGATTGTTTTGAAAGGTAATACAAATCTGCAAGCGATACAATTGCTCTCTCGTATTTTTATCTTACCAAATTTTATACATACAGGGTGAGATTTTAGAGCACTCATCACTAAATAGTGGACCACGAGTCACGGTCACATCCAGATCCGCCACAGTTAAATCATTTAGGAGACGGTTCTTCCCCTCAGCCACCACTAGCTCGGTCATCTCCGCATAGCTGACATCGGGAGGCAGCACAGCGCTGGTCAGAGGGCAACAGCTGCCCCAGTTTAGTGACCGGTTGCTAGGATGCAGGACGGTCCTAGCAACCAGTCACAAGGTGGTTTCAACTTCGTCCCTCCATTCAGAACTGTTCTGTTTCCCAATGTCAGCTCCAGAACTGCTGCTTGGGGGGGGGGGTAAAAATAGGGGGTTGAGGACACTGCTGTGAAGGGGGAATGTGATATTAAGGGGAGGTGTTGTGATGTGCAGGGGGAACGGAGAACACCGATGTAGAAAAAAATATTGTGATGTGAAGGATCTGTGGCTAGGTTCACATCATTGCGTCCTGCATTAAGGCAGCTCATGCTTTTCAATGGGCTGCCTTATGTTCAGAAACACAGAGATTCGTTTTTAAAGGGTGCCATACCAACCCACATGGTGTTGTGTCCCCATGAGGTTTGGCACTCAGGGAAATGCCCCGCGTTTGCCAATGTGCAAAGGTGTCATTAAGAATCAAAATGCGATTTGGACCTCTGCTGGAAGAAATTTTCATGCAATGACCGGACCTTCGTAAATTTTAATTCAATACCAGTTTTAGAGCTTCCGCAACAAAGGTGTCATGGAACTTAAAAGAAACTACTTGAATTATGAAAAGACTTCTTTTGTATAAGCTTCTGTGTAATTTATATAATAAAACCAATAATAATATTATTATTATTAATATTAATAATCAAACATAATAACAGTAATAAAAAAAATCTCAGCACAAGTCAGAATATATATTTTTTCCTTAAACTTAAACTCAAAACCAAAATTAAAATAATGCAAGTTACCAATCCTTAGATGTGGTGGCTGCATTGGTTTTTCTTTTTTTTTAGGCTTTGCCCCTCTGCTTTTACCTAATGATCTGCCAAGGGACACATTTCCAGTATTAAGAATGCTTACTCTCTGGATGAAGGAGCAACAGAGACACCTTTGGACGAGAGCATTGCTAATCTGGTGGGAGGGGAGTGTTAGTTTGTCAGTGTATCTAAATCTGCTAGTGCATCAAACACTGCCTCTGACGCCAACTCACATTTTTTCAGCAGTTAGAGCAACATTTTTTTGCTTTTTGGAATAAAGGTTTTATATACAGTAAATAAAAGCGGATCATCGTAAGCACAACTATCAGTGGGAAATGGTAAGTCTCAAACTGCTGCATCAGTAGGACATCTTGTTCTGTTAAAAAACAAGAGACTTACTGGCCGGATCACCAGCTGAAACTAAAGCCTAGTACATATGGGCTGAATGTCGGCCGCGTCTCCCTTTCAAAACACAATAGCACAGCAGGGGAGATCACTGTATTAACATACCAAGATCCTGTTCTCTTATGGCAGATTAAACAGCACAGTGCTTGTGCTGTCTAATCTGCTCTTTTCTAAGCTGTAAAAAACCTGGTTGATCCTGCCTGTTCCTGTGCTGACCACGGTAATCATGGCTGCTGATCCCCAATTACCGTGGTCAGTTTGTGCCCCTGGCATCCCACTGCCCCCCCTCTCTCATTGCCTGTCTCGGCTCCTCCCGCTGCAGCCCTTAGATTAGATTAGAGGAGGAGAGCGGCCGGCTGTCACGTGCCAGCCAGAAAAGCTCTGAGATAGGTCATTACAGACATCGTTTCACACAAACAGGTACACAGTGTGTTATGTCTTGATAAAAGAGTTTGACTGGCATTAAATCTTTTTACTTAACTAATTTAAAGGAAAGAAAACAAATGCAGCCACCACATCTAAGAATTTGTAAGCTGCAATATAAACAAACATCTGATTTTGTGTTTATTACCGCATTTAAATGTTTGCTAAAATCTTGGCAATATATAGTGCACATGGAGAGGACTTTATCTCAACAAACCTGGAGTTTCACTTCAGCAGTATAAAATAGTGCAAACACATAGCAAAAGGAAATAGACTGATACCAAACATATTTAATAGTAAGTAATAAAAAAACGACAGATTGCAAGCAATGAGCTGAAAGGAGTACTGCATGATAAAAAAAAACAAAAAAAACAAAAACTGACCTTTGTACAAACTACTACTACAGGAATGCCAAGGTTGTGTGTAAGGGTGTCTTCTCCCAAAGGCAGAATCACACTGTCATCCCGTTCCTCTTGTGAGGATGTACCCCTCCTCTGCGGCGAGGCAGGGAATTCATCTCCAGGCTCTACATATTCTTGGAAGTTTCTAACCACTGAACAAAACACAAGTAAAAAGTAACGGTGTCAAAACTAAACTAAGTGAACTTATTATCTTTACAAGCAAGCATGAATACATTTCTGAGATATTACAATATGTTGTGAATAATATTTTAAAGGAGCCGACAGGCAGGGAGGGAGGGGGGGGGGAGGACACAAGAGCAAAGAGGAGAGACAGCAGGGCTGCGGATGATAGAGACACGTAAACTGACCACAGTGTCAAGGCTCAGTAGCCATGATTACCGGGGTCAGTTTACAGAGATTGAAAACTTAAAGGGGCCAATTTATAATGCAGAGTGATATCACTTCCCACTCTGGGCTATTACTGCAAAGTTATTTCAATGCCACCACCTGCATTTTATTGCCCAAACATTTAACAGAGAGTGCAGTGTGGAGCCTGCAGTACATAAATGCTTAAAGTGGTAGTAAAGTCTGCTTTGTGATTTTTACCTACAGGTAAGCCTATAATGAGGCTTACCTGTAGGTAAAATGAATATCTCCTAAATATGCACTATCCAGAGTCAATATCACTGGCGTATGCGTTCTGAAGGTGCGGCATACCTTGTCGGACCTTCAGAGCTTCGTGCTGGAACCAAGGGCTCCCACGTGCATCGCGACTCCGACCAATCACATAGCCAGAGTGCGCGAACCCGAAAAAAAAAAAAAAAAACACAGCGCTGACAGCATCCAACTGGAAGGCTTCATTCCAAGGCAAGTATTTCACAATATGCTAGTATGGGATGCATACTAGCACCTTATGCAATTGCCTTACAATTCTTTTTCCACGGTTTGCTGCCACTTTAAAGGCTTGTTCGCACGGTTTGCGGTGACCTGCATTTTTCTACCCTTGATAAACACAGGTCACAACTAGGGCACAGAGAAAATAATGGTTTTCAATGTGTCACGTTTATACCACACTGCCGCTGCAATGTGCAGTATAGAAAAACGTAGCATGTCTGCATTGTTCCACAACGAAATATAGGACACTGCATGTCACCACACAGCAGAGGAATGGAATGTGCTGCTGTGCAGGGACATGAATGAAGTGCTACTATGTGACACTTCTAATAAAGTTGAGGGGAAAAAAAGCATTGAAATGCGTTGAAACAGACATCGCACTGCCCTGACACTAACCCTTGTGGACTACTGTAAACATAGCCTTAAGTCTAGCACACAGTTTTTTGAAGAGCTTGGGAGGAGGCGATGTACTAACTATCCAATGTTAATACAGCAATCTCCCCATTGAGCTATTGGATTCTGACAGGGAGCGCCCCCCCGATCCGCAGACCCTTTTCAGTCATGCCCTTTTGACAGAAGTCAGCTTCTGTCGGACTGGTTGCCATACACACGGGCCAAATGTCGACTGGTTTCTATTGAGCCTCCCAATATTCAGCCCGTGTGTACAGCCCTTAACCCCCTTACAGAGAAATGCCAGTGATGTGATAGCATTCTCTTTTCCTTTAAACTCATTCATTTATTTAGAACATTCTGCTGGCTTCTGGACGCCAAACTAAGCACATCTGTATAGCATGCTGATCTGGTTAATAAATCCTCTTCACATAGTTCACTCTGGTCCATGTCAGATGGGAGGTTCTCCAGCAACTGAAATGGTTTCCACCGTTTTGGGTCAAGTATCTTGTGCTGATATATATACTTAAGTAACTGCTATTATAAAAGAACATCTAGACATAGCTGTAGAAACACACAGGGGGCGATTCAATAAGGCATTCTGGCAGTGTGGATGTTTTTAAAAGCCTTGCTCCAAATTCTTTAAACCCATGTGACATTTTTATTTTTAGTACCCTTTGCAAAACTTTCACCATATGGGGTATTGCTCATTCATACAGAAATATCGCCGTACTGCTGATAAGGAAAGTGGAGATACAGAAGACCTCTTCCATGGTGGAGTAAATGGCGACGTAGGGCGTGTGTAAAAAATGAAATAACCGATAAGTGTATAATTCAGTGGTGGTCCTCTCAACATGTTAAAACAAGTTGGTATTTAGGGGTGTATCCAGAAGGAAATCCAGCATTTGCAGAAGCGGATCCACCGTGTCCAGCAGACCCAACTGCCCCCCCGAGTTTATTTCCTGGGCTCTTGTTTTGTAAAGTGGATCCTGCATTAGAGAGTAGAAGCACATAGAATCCAAGTCAACCTATTGAGAGTCAGCTTTCAGAGGCTATTCTGTGCCTCTGAAAACTGACTCACGATAGGTTGACTTGGGTTCTACACGCTTCAACTCTCTAACGCAGGATCCACTTTACAAAATAGCAGCATCTTCAAGGCGATTGCTGACTGGCTGCTTTGGGTTACTACTTCAAACTAATGTTCTTACTGCTATGTTTTACTATAGTAATTAAAGAACAGCTCCTCGCAGAATTTCACATCACTCTGCACTATTTTCAACCAGGGTGCCTTCAGGTTTTCTCAGGGGTGCCTTGGCAAATGGTCTAAAAGTTGCCTAAAAATTGTATACAAGCCAGCAAGTGGAGGAAGCCTGCCTTTTAGTTGCACAAAGCCACAGGTTTTCATTGTGCACCATTACAACCTTCCAGCTGCCAGCACCCTAAAAACCAATAATCAAAATCGGTTGATGAGGACATCGGGTGCTTGCACAGCATCCTCATTTGCTCCTTTTCATCAGCACTGGGGTCACATTAGAGTGAGGGAGAGAGAAGAGAAACATTGGAATACTAGTCAGTACCAGTGTGCAAAGGTGTATTTTCATTGGAAGAATAAATCACCTGTAATGTTGGGTGTCCTGTGTGTGTTTGAATGTTGTGGTGTTATGCAAAAACTATTAGTTTGATTCTTTACATTTTAGAATGGAGATCCGTGAGCATTTTAAAGGGTGTCTTGACTGAAAAAAGCTGAAAAAACAATGGGTTAAAACGTAAAGGCCAAGCAACAAAATATGGTTCAATATAGTTTATCCATAAATACATAGGGGGGAATTCATTAAAGCGGCTTTGCCACTTTTCTTGAGTGAATCACTCTTATTAATGTATTGTGCCAAATTCACTTGCTACACTTGTTTCTGGCAGCGACTCGTGCACCAATTCAGGTAGTTCTAAAATGCGGCACTTTTACATTGTAGCTCCCTGAATGTATCACTTTTACATTGTATCACAATGAATGCACCAAATGTAAAAGTGGAGCCAATTAAGGCCAACTCTCTTTTGGCATACAGAAAGAAAAACTCTCTCAGACAGATTTTGCAAAAGTGTCGCAGCATGAGCCAAATATAATTTGGCGCATTCTTTACCAGTTTTAAAATGTATGAGAGACACTTTTGCAAAATCTGCCTGTGCCAGTCTTTATGAATTCCAGGGACGCAGTTCTGTATTCTATGCTGAGAAATAACTGAAACAGTAGCAAACTATCTGGCTCTCGGACAACAAAAATGTTGACACATATTTTACTTGCATGCTTAGTGCCCTTTTCAGCCAAGAACCCCCCCCTCCATACTGGTAAAAAAAAAAACACATTTGACATTTGTTTGCTTGTTACCATGGAGATGATGATCCAGCAGTAGCAATGATAAAAAAACTTGCCGTTTTAGATTGTTGTCCCACATTAGTGTGCTTTTGTTTTAGATCCCCAGCAGCACAGCTTATTTTTCCTTTTCCTATAATAAACCGCTGCACAGCTTATGTTTTGTATACATGCTGTCACAGAGATAGAAGCATGGATGATAGTTTTAGCTTCCGGGGGGCGGGCTGCTGAGGAGTTTATTCAAATGAATCATTCATTAAGCTCTGGTCAGCTTTGGTGAAGTTGAACTATTGATGCAACGCGTAGGGAAGAGCTCCTTAAAGCCATTAAGACAGAGCAGGGGAGAGAGGTTTCCTCAGCCACAGCTTCTATCTGTTGGAGCACCTGAACTGTCAGCCGGCAAAAGCAAGGAGGGGTGAGCCGTGGGAATCAAACCCATTCTGTATATTAATATGTGTGTGTTTTAACCAACTTTGTGAGTGCGGTTCTTAGTGGAAAATAAAATTCCTTATAGGTCTTTTAAAATCAAAGTGCACTATTATTTATTTTCTCTTTAAAAGGTTGTATCTGTGTGAATTTGGGAGTAATCTTCATTGTAACCCCAGTTCACTATGGATAGCCGATTCCGGCTTTTAAAGGGGAAAAGGCATATTTTTTGACACAAAACTGTTAAGGTATTATGCTGGTAATGAGAACACTTTTGTATAGAGGGTTTATTTACTAATTTTTTGGATATATGACTATCAATTTTGTAGCTTAGTATTGTCATCTACCTTATAAATTCACATGCTTGTCACTTTCAGTTTAATCACCAGGCCCCTGGTGGGACTTTGCAGTGCCTTGCAGGCTCTAAACTCCTATTCTGGGCAACTCAGGGGTGGTTATAGGATCATCCATGCTTATTGTCAGCACGCATCATTTCAGCTGTGGCCCCTTGTCCTCTATGATGTGCCCCCATGGATATCTCCTGACTCCTTTCTTTTTACTCTTTTCTCTTTTTCCTGCTTTTTGTGGTCCTCGGCTAAAATTATTTATGCAGTTGTGTATACATATATATCTTCTTGCATTTGCCTTATTCCCTTCCCTTTTTTTTTGCTTTTTGCTCTGAGCTTTGTTAAAAGGCATTGTAAACCCTCAATGTTTTACACAAAAAAACTCCTGTGATGCAGCAGCCCCCCAGAGCCCCTCTTTTACTTACCTGAACCCGGTCTTTCCAGCGACGGGGACGAACACACCAGCTCTAGTCGGTGTCTCGGAGAAGGACACGGGACCGCACCCGCACAAGTGCCCCAAGGGAGAGCGGCTCTTCAACGGGGGAACTTGAGAAGGAGGAGCTAGGAGCGCTGTTGCGGGACCCCAGAAGAGGAGGATCGGGCCACTCTGTACAAAACCAACTGCACAGAGAAGGTAAGTATGACATGTTTGTTTTTGTTTTTAAACGAACCTTTACATATCCTTTAAGGGTTTATTTGATCTTTTGAGCTGCCATCTTTATGCATGAATCCTGAAGAAGCAAATGTAGCAAAAAGCATTGATGTCACATGCTTGTATCACTTTTCATTGTCTGTCCGACCTTATCACCTTTTTTCTATGATGTGGTTTTAACAAGGTGACATAATAAATCACCGTTTTTAAAAAAAGTGGAAGTATTTTTGTTTTTCTCTCATTTGCTTGGCATATTCAAAGTCCCTTTCCCTCGTGGATTGAGGGTCCCCCGTTTGTTGGGTATAGTCCCCCCTTCTACAGGGAAACATAATTTGTGGTTTGACATGTAAACTAGTGGGATGGTGCCACAATGAGAATATATATCTAACTGTTTCTGCTTGGCCCACACTCACTATTGAAAACACATATGTGACCCTTTTAAGGTCCATATTGGAAGGTGAGCGTACATCTGCAACTAATTGGTGGTGGAATTTCTCCTCTTTTGCACCGTGGGATTTACCAAACATTGAATGAGGATTTTAAACTTGAGACACTGATGCACATATGAAAGAACTTTAAAAAAAAACTTTTTTCGTTTTACCACAGATAGTACTAATTAATTTTTTTTCACTCCTGGGTAGACAGAAGGTCACATAACTTGGAATATTTTTGGGACTTAATGATTTATTTATACATTTGATATATAGTATAATCCTTTGATGTAGCACGTAGAATTCTTTGTTTATATTGGTCAACAAATGGTAGCCTTGAATAGCCAGCTTTAGACCTAAAACCAGGGGCGTATCTACCATGAGGCAAAGAAGGCATTTGCCTTGGGCGGCATTTTTCTGGGGGTGGGATGATGGGCGAACCTCCTGGTGTAGTATGGGGGAGAGGAGGCCCCCCCTCTCTCCCCCTACCTCTTCCTGCCTGCTTACTGGGCACTTAAGCCCCCTTCCTGCCCAGGCCAATTTTCATCTTTCAGCGCTGTCACACTTTGACAATTGTGCGGTCATACTACACTGTACCCAAACAACATTTTTATCTTTTTTTTTACACAAATAGAGATTTCTTTTAGTGGTATTTATTCACTACTGGGGGTCTTATTTTTTGCTAAATAAAACATTTTTCATAGTTTGGTCTAAAATTTAGCAAACAGGTAATTTTTCTCCTTCATTGATGTGAGCTGATCAGGCTGTACTGATAGGTGGCACTGAAGGGCACTGGTGATGAGGCACTGATGAGCAGTGGTGGGCATTGATAGGGGGCACTGGTGGGTACTGCTTAGCAGCAGTGGGTCTGGAGTGTGCGGGATCCGTGTCCCGTTTACTCCAGATGGTGTCAGTGCGAGGAGAAAAAAAAAAAGCAGAGTCTCACTGACTGGCTGATCAGAGCGAGCCGCGTGCACCCCCCGTGCCCTCCCGGCAATTTAGGCCTGTGCTGTAGCCCTCTTTCGGCTATAGCACGAGCAGGAAGAGGTAAAATAGGAAGGGGTGGAGTTTACAGGTGAATTGGTGAGACAAATTTAGATGTGGGGGGTGCCCGATATTATAGTCTTGCCTAAGGCAGCACAAAACCAAAAAATCCACCACTGCCTATCACAGGTTTGTTTTTATACCACTACAGATCACCACAAGCAAGAGTCAATTGTTAAGGTAGTTTGCTTTTTAGTCTCATAGCTGGGCATGTTAGCTAGAAGTAGGCAGCATCCTGGGCTTTGATTTTGGAAATTCTTCTCCAATCTTAAAGCAGAATTAAACCCTCTTATCCTTTACAGCCAATGAAGCTGTCATAGAAGCCTCAGTTTGATCTGTAGCTACTATCAGCATACACCCCTAAAGAGTGTACCTCCTTTTTTAACTTCTTGAGAGGACCACAACTGAATTTACACCAATTCCTACAGGTAAATTATCTGTTATACCAACAGATACTGGTTTGCTTTTGCAGTTTTGTTCTTTATGCACACATAATAGCTGCCACAAGGAAAAGTTTATTCAGTAAACCGGGTGTCTAGTTATTCACTGCAAGCGATACTAAAGTAGACTGTTATTGCTCTATTGCATACATTTTATTTTTGCTCTATTAAGCCAGGCTCACATATGTTTGGATGGGGAGCGTGTGCAAAATCAAGCCCCACACATCGGCAAAGACGGCATGGTTTCGTGCATACCATGTATTGTGATTTAATTTTAAGGGTCAAGTGATCTCTTTCCCTATGTTTCTCCGGGTAGTGAAGTCCAATGAATTTAATGGGCTACCCTACACGCAGAACGAAGCTGCACAGATCTAAAAAAGGAGCCTTAGGAGTAACCTAAACCTGAGAAACCTCAGCTGCATTCACTATAGTATCAGCCTGCATTGCATAGCAGTGAACACACATCTCAAGATTTTCCCTACCTTCGTAGTACAAAAAAAAAAAAAAAAACCTCACAATGTGCTCGCAGTGTCATTCATTGTTAATGGCAACAAAGACGTGTAGTTTTGTGCACAAAAAAAAAACCCCTGGCAAACGCACAGTAAAAATGTGCAAATCTCAAATAGATACCTGATCGTCTTTGCCACATGGGCGGCCCATTCAAATGAAGGGGCTTCCCTATGCGTAACAATGCACAATTTTTTTTTTTTACAAAAACACGCAGTAGTGTGAATGGAAGCTTATTCCTATCTTCTCTCTAGGCTCCACATGTTTGACACGTTCTGTCAAATTCTTATGAGAAAATTCTGCGACAGATTCATAAGCACCTAACTGGTACATAAAAAAAATCTGTCACAAGCCAATCTTTTTCCTATGACTGTTGCACGTGAATTCTCTTGTTTGTCACTTTGGTGGTTTGATTTTTGTAAAATTATACTTTATTTTATGTACTGTACAACTCTGTGGAAGGATTATTAAAAGCTTATAATTAACAAAAAAAAATAAAAATCTGTCACAAAAGTGTGACATTTCTTAAACTACTGCAAGACAGATTTCTACTGAGCATCTACGACACCCTCCAGCCCAGTTCACACTGATGCAGTGCGGGAACTGCATGCACTACATTCCTGTTCAAATCACATGCGATTCTGCAGCAGTACGATTTGAGCCATTTATTCTATATGGCTAAAATCGCACTGCATCCGCACCAAAATTGTGCAGGACCCTTTTTTTTCCGCATCAGAATCACACCCATGCGATCCGATTCTGCAAACCGCACAGCGTTTTGTGAACCAATTTCAGGGTGTCATTGTCATTAACATACACACCCGCAGTAGTTCGCATGAACGGGGTGCGAATTTCATGCGGTGTGGAAACTGCACTGCATCAGTGTGAACTGGGCCTTAATGAACTTCACAGATAGAGTTCACTTACTTTTCTCTTCAATCTCCTTCATTTCTTCAGGTGGGATTTTTAGTTTATCTATGTGTTCACGGATAACACTGGCCCACTTCTGAAGTGAATCCAAGGCCAACCAAGGCCGCGACATATCTACCACCAACATAACCAGAGTGTCCCTGACACTACCGACATCCATGGCAAACTTCAGTAGGCCCTTGTGATAAAGATCACCATCCAAAATCCACACGTTACATCTGGTTTGATCTACAAAAAGATAATTTTAGTTACTAAACGTATACTGTGAAAATGAACATGTCAAGACAATATACTAAAAGATCAAATTAAATCAGTGCACAATACAGCAATGAAAAATTACTACATTGTAAAATTAGAAAAGTAAACTTAAAAGGATAAGTTCACCTTTGCAAAAAAATAAATAATAAATGCACACTTTTTTGCAAGTACAAAAATATGCATTTTTTTTTTCTTGTTAGAGACCTGTAAAGCATTGCACCCATGATCAGCAGATCGTAAGGGTAATGCCACGGTCCTGCAGACTGTCTGTGTATGTCTGCCCATACCTCCGATACGGGCAGACAGTTACACTGGGAAAGGAAGCTCAAAGAACTACCACAGCACTCAATAGCAACAAAGGTTGAGAACTACAAGCCAACAGCCGCAAAGGATGTCAGACCTTGTCATTTTCCCATTCACAGAACACTGTGAATAGATAACGTGGCTGGGCAGAGCCACACAAGGACATGTCTTTTTTAGATTGTGACAACCAGCAGAGGGAGAAGATCCCCTGCTGTCAAAGTGGGGGAGCGGGGGCCAGTGCATACGTAACATGTTATACCCTGAATATGGGTGTAACATGTTACAAAACATGAACTTGTCCTTTAAAAGAGCGTATTTATAAAGCCTTGAATCTGACATTCACCAAACATTCACTGCAGGTAAATCATTCAGGTACATGTGTTTTAAAACGACAGTAACTGATTTACCGCCTGTGAAAGTTTGGTGAAAGTCCCACTCACTGCTTTATAAATATGCCCCAAAAGGGTGTGTTTAAGTAAATAGGATAGCATGCAATAGAAAGAGAAAGCAGTTTAGCTTCACTGAACTAAAATGCTTTATTTTTTCTTCCCAGACATTTTCTAAAATGTACTTGTTGATTTTGCCTTATCGCAGCGTAAAGTCTGCTTCCTCTCTCAAGGTGACAACAGTGTATTTTGGTTGAGAGATTTGCCTGCGATTTTGAATGGGCTGTGTGTTTGTCTCCCGAAAAGAAGCTCCTGCTCCTTTGAGGGGACAAACTTCATGCAATTTTTAAAGGAACGGTTTTCCACAACAATTGCAGAGGAATCACATTGTGTTCGGGGTGCCAATCCAAATCACGAAGTGTGAATGGAGCCCAAGTGTTATTGGTCAACCAACAGTTCTAGAGAAAGTAGTTAGTACTGCTAGCACTACTTTTGCTGCATTTTATTTCCACCAAGGAACTGAACGGTGACTATTTACTGTGGTTTCTTCAGTCCAATTGCAGCCAAATAAACTGTCACCAGGGCAAAGAAATAAATAAAAAAGTGGGACAGGAAGGCACAGATGGCCCCCCTTTCTCTCCCTACTATTAATGTTTTTGTCTGTGTCCTTGTTGGAACGTTTTCTCAACACATGAAGAAAATCTTGCCATAATGGACGAAGACAGCAAAAATCATCTGACAGAGGATCTAACCTTCCAAAACCGTATCTAAAAAAAGAAAACCCATTTTGGCTGGGGTTGCTCTTTAATTCAAACTGGCCTTTTCGTGTGCCGGAAGTTTAGCCAATATTCTGTTACTTGTTTTTATGTTGTGTTTGTCCATTATTGATAATTTCATCTCTACTTGCCATCTCTGTCTTCATCATGGACGTTAATGTAAAGATATTCCATTCCTCTTCCTTTCTTGTACTCTTCTATTCCCTGAAGCTTTCCTATCAAACTTGTCTTGCCAGCTCCATCCTCACCTGTAATCATTTAATAGAGAAATTAATTATACATTACATTTACCATCATGATGTATGCTCTATTTGTTTAGATTGTAATTATCATTATTTTACCCAATACAAGCATGCTTTAAATCTGTATGGTAAACCCTCACCTTGTAAAATAACCCATTCACTTTAAAATAGAAATGAAAGGCAAAACATTTGTGGATATATATAAAAATAATAAAAAATAAAATACATACATACCTTTTTACCCTTCTATGTAAGTGATTACATACTCCCTTGTTCTCAGCTGCATATGAAGCAGAGGAGGAGAAACAGCAGCACACTGATCTTCCCAGTGAACGGCTGTGCAGGTGGGGGGGGGGGGGTGGTCTGGACAAGTCTGATTTGGAGGATATAGCACAGCTTGAAAACTGACCATGCTGTGCTCTCCTGCCTAGTGTGGTCAGTTTTTAAAGTGGTAGTAAAGTCTATGAAAATATATATATATATATATATATATATATATATATATATATATATATATATATATATATATATATATATATATATATATATATATATATATATATATATATATATATATATATATATAAAAAAATGCAGGTTTAAGCCATGATGTACTAGTATGCAGTGCATACTAGCACATTATGACAAACTTCCCTACCAAAAACGGAGCCCTCCAGCAAAGCGCTGTCAGGGCTCTCCCCGGTGCTTCCATCTCTACCCAGTTCGGTTTTGCATATCCGGTTGCTTGATTGGCCAGGCCGATGTGATGTCGCACTGCTGCGGCTTACGGAGTGGGCCGTAAATTTAAAATGAGCTGTGCATGTGGGGCTCATAACACATTACCTCCTGACAAGCAGGGGGGACATGTATGACAGAAGAGACCTCTAGGGTCTCTGTTATGAAATGCCTGCCTGTCAGCGGATTTTAAGATTCTGAGTCTAATACCACTTTAATAGGAAAGCATATTGCAATTTTTTGGGTTGAGGTAACCAAATTTATTTTGACTGTCACCACCATTCCTGTGCCATTGTCTGTAGAGGTATGTCTGCTGGGACTCGTTAAACCACTGGCCCCACGCCGGGCAATCAGAACCCTGCTAGGGTTATTACTTTACTATGCCCGTAAATCTATAGTACTCAGATGGAAGGCCTCATCTGCACCTTCAATAAATTTCTGGAAGAGGTTGGTGAATGCGGCCCTACCATTGTACAAAGCTATTTACCTGTCACGTGGTTGTGAAAAAAAAATTCCACAAAATATGGGATATTTGGACAGAATCCCTGTCTACTAATGCAGACTCGATTGATGATTAGTTCACTCTATTAAGTACCGGGAATGGCTCAAATGGAGTTCTCATAAAAGTCCCTGGGCTGTTCAGTCGATAGGTATGGGAAGGGGGGGAATATGAATATGTTATTATTTTACATCTCATTCCATAAATGAATAAAATGGGTATTGCAGCGTACACATGGAATTGGAGGATTGCTTTGAATAGTCTGCACAGGTGGTTGAGCGTACAATGGTTTAGTTAGTAACATATATATAGATTTGTGTATGTTTTTTGTTTTTTGTTTTATGTAGTTGTTGACCGAGCCTGGGTATGCCCAATAGGCTCTGTTTTGTTTTGTTTTGTATTTACATTGAAATTATAATAAAAATAATTTACAAAAAATAGGAAAGCATAGAGACTGGAAGGAACACCAGGGATTTCACACAAAGGAAGAAATACAAAGAAACAGAAGACTGCACGGTCAATTGGATGACAGAGCCTCAATCAACTGTTCCCTCATATGAATTTCATCTCGATAACCCACTAAGGGGATTTCCTGAGAAAGTTGGCAAATTTGGCATAAAGTAGGGTGGAGGCAGAAACAAAATTGTAGTTTGTAGACTAGGATACAGAGTTCTGAACCCAAACACCTAAAATGTCCTCGGACCAGATGGCCAAGTAGCCTAACAGACATCCTCCACTCTGAAAATTGAGGGCAACCCTTCATTATGAGAAGGCCTTGATCGTGGACTTGGAGGACTTTAGGACTTGTAGTGGAACAGAGTTCCAGGCACTGCCTTGGACCTGGAGGTCTAAGAGAGATATAAAAGGAACTCGTTTTAGCTTTAGGAGTGGAAGGTAGTCTTCCACCCTGTGAATTTCTTAATGAAGTTAAGGGATTTGCCAAAGGAGCATTCCCCATCAAAGGGCATACACAAGAGAGATTTCTTGCACGGATGCTCTGTAGACCAACATTTGGGTTAAAGGGGTGTTTGCATATGTAATGATTGGAGGCCTGTGTTGCCTTGAGCAAATATTTGTATATACACTTACCGGTCATTTTATTAGATACACCCGTTCAATTGCTTGGTAACACAAATTGCTAATCAGCCAATCACATGGCAGCAACTCAATGCATTTAGTCTTCAGTTCAAACCAAGCATCAGAATGGGGAAGAAAGGGGATTTAAGGGACTTTGAATGTGACATGGTTTTTGATGCCAGACGGACTAGTCTGAGTATTTAAAAAAAACTGCTGATCTACTGGGATTTTTACGCACAACCTTCTCTAGGGTTTAGGGAGAATGGCCTAAAAAAAGAGAAAATATACAGTGAGCGGCAGTTGTATGGATGAAAATGCCTTGTTTATGTCAGAGGAGAATGGGCAGACTTTTTCTAGATGATAGAAGGGCAACAGTCTTTCAAATAACTACTCGTTACAACCAAGGTATGCAGAATACCATCTCTAAAACGCACAAAACATCGAACCTAGAAGCAGATGGGCTATAGCAGCAGATAACCACACCGAGTGCCGCTCCTGCCAACTAAGAACAGGAAAATGAGGCTACAAGTCACACAGGCTCACCAAAATTGGACAACAGAAGACTGGAAGCACTTTGCCTGGTCTGATGAGTCTTGATTTCAGCTGCGACATTCAAATGGTAAGGTCAGAATTTGGCGTAAACAACATACATCCAAAGCATGGATCCATCCTGCCTTGTATCAATGGTTCAGGCTGATGGTGGTGGTGTAATGGTGTGGGGCATATTTTCTTGACACACTTTGGGTCCCTTAGTACCAAATGAGCATCGTTTAAATGCCACGGCCTACCCGAGTATTGTTGCTGACCATGTCCATCCCATTATGAATACACAGTGTACCCGTCTTCTGATGGCAACTTCCAGCAGGATAATGCACCATGTCATAAAGCTCAAATCATCTCACCACTGGTTTCTTGAACATGACAATGAGATCACTGTACTCCAATGTCCTCCACAGTCACCAGATCTCAATCCAATAGCAACCCCTTTGGAATGTGGTGGAACGGGAGATTCGCATCATGGATGTGCAGCTGACAAATCTGCAGCAACTGCGTGATGCTATCATGTCAATATGGACCAAAATCCCTGAGGAATGTTTCCAACACCTTGATGAATCTATGCCACAAAGAATTAAGGCAGTTCTGAAGGCAAAAGGGAGTCCAACCCAGTACTAGCAAGGTGTACCTAATAAAGTGGCCTGTGAGTGTATAGCCTACGCTAGTTACTAGATGATTCTTTTTATGTTTGCTGCCATCCTTTAGTCATTGGTTTTAACTCCATGTAATTTCTGAAGTACCTCCTCCTGTGTATGATGTAATTTTCTCTTTTTTTGAGCTCCTGCATTGTTCCTACAAGGCATACACTGAGGCTAGGAAAAAATGTTTATTCTGACCACTTTAAAAATTTCAAATGCCGATATCTATCTTATAATACTGTTCGCCTCAACCTTCTGCATGCATTAAAGATATTCCTGGAAGTCAAGTGTTTGGCGAGTTCAGCAATCAATATAGGTTGTCTGTAATTATTGTAAAATCCAAAGTGACAAGGAATGGTGCCAAAAAAAAAATTACCAAAATTGATGAGTGAAGCTGCCCCTTTAAAAGTGGATAACCACTCAGATAGGTAGAAAGTGAAAAAAGTGTGGCTCTACCTCAAAAAACCAATTGGTTAATAAAGTGACCTAGTGCACTCAAACAAATCTAATACCTCCAAATATATTAGGAGATGATAGATAGAGATAGAGATGATAGAGATAGAGATGATAGAGATAGAGATGATAGAGATAGAGATGATAGAGATAGAGATGATAGAGATAGAGATGATAGAGATAGAGATGATAGAGATAGAGATGATAGAGATAGAGATGATAGAGATAGAGATGATAGAGATAGAGATGATAGAGATGATAGAGATGATAGAGATGATAGAGATGATAGAGATAGAGATGATAGAGATAGAGATGATAGAGATAGAGATGATAGAGATAGAGATGATAGAGATAGAGATGATAGAGATAGAGATGATAGAGATAGAGATGATAGAGATAGAGATGATAGAGATAGAGATGATAGAGATAGAGATGATAGAGATAGAGATGATAGAGATAGAGATAAAGATAGAGATAGAGATAGAGATGATAGAGATAGAGATAGAGATAAAGATAGAGATGATAGAGATAGAGATAGAGATAGAGATGATAGAGATAGAGATGATAGAGATAGAGATGATAGAGATAGAGATGATAGAGATAGAGATGATAGAGATAGAGATAGAGATAAAGATAGAGATAAAGATAGAGATGATAGAGATAGAGATAGAGATGATAGAGATAGAGATGATAGAGATAGAGATAGAGATGATAGAGATAAAGATAGAGATGATAGAGATAGAGATAGAGATAGAGATGATAGAGATAGAGATAGAGATGATAGAGATAGAGATGATAGAGATAGAGATAGAGATGATAGAGATAGAGATGATAGAGATAGAGATAAAGATAGAGATGATAGAGATAGAGATGATAGAGATAGAGATGATAGAGATAGAGATAGAGATGATAGAGATAGAGATGATAGAGATAGAGATGGAGATGATAGAGATAGAGATGATAGAGATAGAGATAGAGATAAAGATAGAGATGATAGAGATAGAGATAGAGATGATAGAGATAGAGATGATAGAGATAGAGATGATAGAGATAGAGATGATAGAGATAGAGATAAAGATAGAGATAAAGATAGAGATGATAGAGATAGAGATAGAGATAGAGATGATAGAGATAGAGATGATAGAGATAGAGATAGAGATGATAGAGATAAAGATAGAGATGATAGAGATAGAGATAGAGATAGAGATGATAGAGATAGAGATAGAGATGATAGAGATAGAGATGATAGAGATAGAGATAGAGATGATAGAGATAGAGATGATAGAGATAGAGATGATAGAGATAGAGATAAAGATAGAGATGATAGAGATAGAGATGATAGAGATAGAGATAAAGATAGAGATAGAGATAGAGATGATAGAGATAGAGATAGAGATAAAGATAGAGATGATAGAGATAGAGATAGAGATAGAGATGATAGAGATAGAGATGATAGAGATAGAGATGATAGAGATAGAGATGATAGAGATAGAGATAGAGATAAAGATAGAGATAAAGATAGAGATAAAGATAGAGATGATAGAGATAGAGATAGAGATGATAGAGATAGAGATGATAGAGATAGAGATAGAGATGATAGAGATAAAGATAGAGATGATAGAGATAGAGATAGAGATAGAGATGATAGAGATAGAGATAGAGATGATAGAGATAGAGATGATAGAGATAGAGATAGAGATGATAGAGATAGAGATGATAGAGATAGAGATAAAGATAGAGATGATAGAGATAGAGATGATAGAGATAGAGATGATAGAGATAGAGATAGAGATGATAGAGATAGAGATGATAGAGATAGAGATGGAGATGATAGAGATAGAGATGATAGAGATAGAGATAGAGATAAAGATAGAGATGATAGAGATAGAGATAGAGATGATAGAGATAGAGATGATAGAGATAGAGATGATAGAGATAGAGATGATAGAGATAGAGATAAAGATAGAGATAAAGATAGAGATGATAGAGATAGAGATAGAGATAGAGATGATAGAGATAGAGATGATAGAGATAGAGATAGAGATGATAGAGATAAAGATAGAGATGATAGAGATAGAGATAGAGATAGAGATGATAGAGATAGAGATAGAGATGATAGAGATAGAGATGATAGAGATAGAGATAGAGATGATAGAGATAGAGATAGAGATGATAGAGATAGAGATGATAGAGATAGAGATAAAGATAGAGATGATAGAGATAGAGATGATAGAGATAGAGATGATAGAGATAGAGATAGAGATGATAGAGATAGAGATGGAGATGATAGAGATAGAGATAGAGATAGAGATGATAGAGATAGAGATAGAGATGATAGAGATAGAGATAGAGATGATAGAGAGATATACACACACACACACACACAAAATAATTGCTATATGCAGGAAGTCAGATCGCCATAATGATCCGTGAAAAAGCTCAAATTCTCATGAAAAGATAGTATTCAAAGTAACAAACGTGACAGTCCACCTAGCAGTGTGTGTGGGACGTTCGCACTCAGGTGCTAGGAAAGCCCAAATTGGTAGGTTCTCTGAAACCAGCAATACGGACGATGATAGTTCCTAATTCGTCGATAGACTTCAGGCACTCATGCTCAAGAATGAAAACATGGAAAACACACTGAAGGAACGATCACAGTGTAGCAAGGTATGGTATCAGGAAATATAAATATAGATAGACAAACCAATGCCCACTCACATTTGAAAGTGCTATGAGCTAGCACCAGCATTAGCAACTTAATGTACCTCTGCATGCCTTCCTAACGGCCGTGGGGTGCGTTCCAAGGCCAGGGGATGTAGAAGCCAGCAAACGCGGAAGTGACGTCAGTGAGGGACAGACAAACAGCCTCTATGCATTTCATGTGATACACGTCATCTGGAAGCTGCCAGTCTTCACAACTCTGGTGTTTATACCCCATATTGAGTCTTCAAGGACAGGGTTCCACCAGCCAGGTGCACATCAGCCCTGGACCTGCAAATCACTCTGCAGCTCAGATTCAATGCCATGCACTATAGGTATACCTAGGCACACGCCCTACACAGGGTTTAGTGACAAGAGACACATTAAAGGCCAGCCCTTTCTTCTCAGCGGGGATTGGTATGGCTTTTGTGGCAATCTTGAGGATCAGCTGATCTGGAAAGCTGCAAAATTAGCCCTTCTGGTTCTGCAGCAATTTGCTGGATGAAAAATAAATCTCCATAAAAGCTAAGAAAACATTTTTTCTTCTTTTAGAGGAGAGAAGACATTCATTCTCCTAAGACAATAGTAAAAAAAACTTGGTGTGCTGGGAGTCAGTATCCTGGGCTGTTCTCCATCCTAAACTGGCCCTATGTATGCAGGAATGTAAGTTCAGGACTGTAGATTGTAAGCTCCTTGAGGACAGGGACTGATGTGAACGCTAATGATAAATATGTAAAGCGATGCATGAATTGATAGTGCTATACAAGTACCTGTAATAAACAAAATAAACTGAACAGCTGTCTTTGACTTTAATATTTTCTGTGTCACAGACCACAAACAAGTATGCAGCAAGCAAAGTCACAACTTCTAACTATCAGACTTGAAAGTACTGAATTCCATGAATCGGTATGACAGCCAGAGAACAAGCGTCTTTAGAAGCCTTCTAAGCTATCCATTCCTAAAACGCATAATGGAAAAAACAACCTATCTTTTAATTAGGCAATTATTAATTACTGTATGATTAGGACCCCCAGATTTGTTTTTCTTTTTTACTTACCAAGCACCAGCACGTTCTTTCCAGAGGGTAACTTAGAACGAGACCTGGTGGAAACTTCACTCAGTATGGAAGACCTAAATAAATACAAAAACGTATTAGCAGGGTTATGCAATACCTTGCAGAAATTCTTAAAATAAAACTAGCATCAGATATTTTTTTTTTTCAGTTATGCCTACCAAGTAACGTGTAGGTGTAAGGTTCGTGCACATTTGTTTTTATTATGAAGAACAAAGCAATGCTCATTAACCTCTTGCCTCGGTGAGGCGACCTGCAAGTCGTGCCACTTCTAGTGTGAACCGGGGCTTAAGGTTGCAAGCACACTGGAGCGGGCATGCGTTGACGGTAAAACGCTGCTAGTTTTAGCGGCGCTTTACCGTCATTTCAGCGGTGCTATTCGGCTGCTAGCGGGGCGCTTATAACCCAGCTAGCAGCCGAAGAAGTGGTTAAATGCGCCCCTGAAGCACCGCTGCCGAAACGCTTTGCAGGCGCTTCGGCAGCAGTGCGAATTTATTTCAATTGGCAGGAGTGGTGGTATACACTGCTCCAAAGATGTTACTTGCAGGACTTTTTTTTAACATCCTGCCAGCGCATCGCCTCAGTGTGAAAGCACTCGGGCTTTCACACTGAGACTGCAGGGGAGCCGTTTTACAGGCACTTTACAGGCGCTATTTTTAGCCCAAAAGCGCCTGAAAAACGCCCCAGTTTGAAAGGGGTCTAACTGTTAGATTTTATGAGATGAAGGGGGGGGGGGGGGGAAATCGGCCTAATATAATCGGCCCCCAAAAAAAAAAATCGGCATCACATATCGGCCACCGAGATTTCTAAATATCGGCATCGGCCAGAGAAAAACCCATATCGGTCGACCTCTAATCTCTTGCACTAGCCTAAGACACATGCATTATTTTTTAATTCCCTCCCCCACTCCTTTCTTCAGCAGCTCTGCAAGGATTGGCTGTTCCACACCTCAGCATGATTTGGCATGCTGAAGTCATGTGGTTACTTTCCTGTCTTTTCACTGGATGTTAGAGATCATAGCAGAAGTTCAGTGTAAGAAATACATAGGAGAAAATACATATTGACAAGGGGAGTGTAGAGGTGGGCGGGGAGTCTACTGACATCACGACTCCACCCACCGAGCTCCAGACAACAGACCCACCCACAGAATCTGCAGTTTTTCGGGTCTAATAACAGACAGAGGGGAGACATTTGACAGGTAAAGATACATGCAGGAGGCACGTATATCCTTATAGATAGCCCCTATGGCAGTAGTTTAGAAAGGATGACATTGGGTTTACATCCACTTTAAGCTCCTGCACAATCTTCCTTCAGCTTTGGGGCAATATCTCCATACAGGCTGTTACAAAGCTAGAGGAAGACTGCTTGAACTACAAAACGTATTGATCAGTGCACTTGTAGTTCATTGATACTGAAAGTCTTATAATTTTTTCAGACCTCTGAATGACTGACAAGGCTGTGTGGAAAGAGCCCTGCAGATTTTAAAAAGTGATAGCGGTTGAGGGGAGAGGGATCCCCCCCGCTGTCATAAGGGGGTGAGGGGGCGGTGCTTAACAGTAACATATTACACACTAAATACAGGTGTAACATGTTACCAATAGGCAAACTCATCTTTTAATGCTAATGGTTGACTACAATTATCATCATCTACCTATTAACCTTATGTGATCCCAGCCTGGCTGACAAATGGAACAGATAGCCAAAAAGTTTTTTCTTTTGGATACAGTAGGGAAGGGTAAAACCCCCTATCAGTTATTTTTCTACTGTCACTGCCCAGCTGGGAAGATTTCCAATCACTTCATTTCCCAAAAGTAAGGGTTATTCCAATCTTATATAGGACAAATGTTCAGGTGACAACTATCTGGATGATTTTCCCCAACTTCTAGTTCAGGTGACAACAAATTTCACATATACCATCACGTTCTGACTCGATGACACTGGTTATCAGGACAAACAAAGGGTCAATCTCCACAGCAGGATCACAGACAATAAAAACATGACAGCTGGCCGAAACATCAGTCATTAGACCCGAAATTAAGAAAAAAAAGTGTCTTTACATACACTTTACAACATCAGTGAAGTGCTGACACTTCGCCATATTTAATTTCTGGAACAAAGGTACAGTCCATTAACCACTTGTTGACCAGGCCTTTTCTGGAAAGTTCTGTTTACAAGTTTAAATTCGTATTTTTTGCTAGAAAAATTACTTAGAACCCCCAGACACACATATACAGTATCTCACAAAAGTGGGTACATCCCTCACATTTTTGTAAATATTTTATTATATCTTTACATGTGACAACACTGAAGAAATGACACTTTGCTACAATGTAAAGTATTGAGTGTACAGCTTGTATATTACTGTAAATTTGCTGTCCCCTCAAAATAACTCACCACACAGCCATTAATGTCCAAACCGCTGGCAACAAAAGTGAGTACACCCTAGGTGAAAATGTCCAAATTGGGCCCAATTAGCCATTTTCCCTCCCCAGTGTCATGTGACTCGTTAGTGTTACAAGGTCTCAGGTGTGAATGGGGAGCAGGTGTGTTAAATTTGGTGTTATCGCTCTCACTCTCTCATACTGGTCACTGGAAGTTCAACATGGCACCTCATGGCAAAGAACTCTGAGGATCTGAAAAAAAGAATTGTTGCTCTACATAAAGATGGCCTAGCCTATAAGAAGATTGCCAAGACCCTAAAACTGAGCTGCAGCACTGTGGCCAAGACCATACAGCAATTTAACAGGACAGATTCCACTCAGAACAGACCTCACCATGTTTGACCAAAGAAGTTGAGTGCACATGCTCAGCGTCATATCCAGAGGTTGTCTTTTGGAAATAGACGTATGAGTGCTGCCAGCATTGCTGCAGAGGTTGAAGGGGTGGGGGATCAGCCTGTCAGTGCTCAGACCATACGCCGCACACTGCATCAAATTGGTCTGCATGGCTGTCATCCCAGAAGGAAGACTTCTAAAGATGATGCAAAAGAAAGCCCGCAAACAGTTTGCTAAAGACGAGCAGACTAAAGCTGGCCATACACCTATAGATTATCTGCAGATTTTCTATGGTTATATGGAAGGTGGAGGAGCGCAAGGTCTCTAACATCCACCAGCTTTGTGATGTCGTCATGGAGGAGTGGAAGAAGACCCCAGTGGCAACCTGTGAAGCTCTGGTGAACTCCCTGCCCATGAGGGTTAAGGCAGTTCTGAAAAATAATGGTGGCCGCACAAAATATTGACACTTTGGGCCCAATTTGGACATTTTCACTTAGGGGTGTACTCTCTTTTGTTGCCAGCGGTTTAGACATTAATGACTATGTGTTGAGTTATTTTGAGGGGACAGCAAATTTACACTGTTATCCCCTTCCCGCCGAGCGTACGCAGATGTGCGTACTCAGCTTTCTGGGGTTATACCAGGATGATGCCGGCAGCTGCAGGCATCATCCCGGGACTGTTTTTTAGAGCCGGCGATCGGCTTTCCTGGTATAACAACCGATGCGGCTAAAAGCCGCCCGGCTGTTATACCGGAGGAGAGGTAGGGGACGTCCCCCCTCCCGCCACCCTTACCGGGCTTCCCGTTCCATTGGGAAGCCCGATCACCAATCGGATGCCTCCGGCAGCTGGGGGCGGGCTGGAACAAAGCCGTGGGTGGCTTCGTTCCAGCCTCCTAATCATAAACACGGAAGCGGCGTCATGACGTCACTTCCCGTTTACTCGGCTGCCAATGGCGCTGGTTTTAAAAAAAAAATACACCGTATTCAGAATCGCCGAAAACACCGATCTGAATACTTTGAAGTGCAAAGGAGGGTTTGGGGGTCTTTTAGACCCCCGATCCCTCCATAAAGAGTACCTGTCACCACCTATTACTGTCACAAGGGATGTTTACATTCCTTGTGAAAAGCAATAAAAGTCAATTTTTTATTTTTTTTTAACATAATTTATAAATATAAAAATAAAGTAAATAAGAAAAAAAATTTGTCAGAGTGAGAGCAATAATTCTAGCACTAGACCTTCTCTGTAACTCTAACCTGGTAACCGTAAAAAGTTTAAAGCGTCGCCTATGGAAATTCTTAGGTATCGTAGTTTGTCGCCATTCCATGAGTGCGTGCAATTATAAAGCGTGACATGTTTGGTATGTATTTACTCGGCGTAACATCATCTTTCACATTATATAAAAAAAATTGGGGTAACTTTACTGTTTGTTTTTTTTTAAATTCATGAAAGTGTCCCTTTTCCCCAAAAAATGCGTTTAAAACACCGCTGCACAAATACTGTGTGATATAAAATATTGCAACAATCTCCATTTTATTCTCTAGATTCTCTGCTAAAAAATATTATATATTTGAAATTTGGTGTTTACAAGTTAAAATCCGTATTTTTTGCTAGAAAAATTACTTGGAGCCCCCAAACATACATACATATATATATATATATATATATATATATATATATATATATATATATACACACACACACACACACACATATACACACACATATATATATATATATATATATATATATATATATATATATATATATATATATATATATATATATATATATACATACATACATACATACATACATATATTTATTTTGGGGGGCTCCAAGTAATTTTATAGCAAAAAATACGGATTTTAACTTGTAAACACCAAATTTCAAAAATAGGCTTAGTCATGAAAGGGTTATACAAGCTGTACACTCACTACTTTACATTGTAGCAAAGTGTCATTTCTTCAGTGTTGTCACATGAAAAGATATAATAAAATATTTACAAAAAATGTGAGGGGTGTACTCACTCTTGTGAGATACTGTATATATATTTTTGTTATATATTTTTTTTAGCAGAGACCCTAGAGAATAAAATGGCGATCGTTGCAATATTTTATGTCACACGGAATTTGCGCAGCGGTCTTTCAAACGCATTTAAAAAAAAAATACGCTTTAATGAATAAACACTAACTTTTTTAATATGTGAACGATGATCTTAAGCCGAGTAAATCGATACCCAACATGTCATGCTTCAAAAATCTCCATAGGCTACACTTTAAACATTTTTACAGGTTACCCATTTAGAGTTACAGAGGAGGTCTAGTGCTAGAATTATTGCTCTCACTCTAACAATCGTGGTGATACCTCACGTTTAAACACCATTTACAAAATGCAGACAGGACTTACATATGCGTTCGCTTCTGCACACGAGCACGGAGGGATGGTGCGCTTTAAATTTTTTTTAAACATGGTCACCTCTGCCGCTGATGTGATTGCGCAGTGACACCAAATCGCCCACAGAACAAAATGATACTGGAGGTTATGACAGCTAGCTGCTGCCAGTAATGACGTACTGTATATGCACTGTGTGAGGTCGGCAAATGGTTTGCTATGCAGCTCACCAGTGCAGGTGCCATACTGCAACCAATAGGGTCTGGGGAGCACAAAGTAAACAGAAACTGCTGCACTGGACTATTCGATGATGCAGCAGGAATTCGTCTGCTCAGAGGTCAGCATTTTTATTCTTTGTAAGTGAAGGAGAGGACAGTGTGGAGCTTTACAAAATGTTGGAGAAGTCATTTAGGTTCCATTTAAAAAACAAAAAAAAAAAAAATGAATTGCAAAGTACTGTTATTCAAAAAGTGTTGTGAAAAATGTCAGCTGAAAATAAATCTTCCCTTTACATTTGACACACACTGGCATTGTGTCAACTGGCCTGTCTTTAGGACAGATGAGTAAACTAAACTGCATGTGACTATTTAGAGCCAATCAAGTCTTTGATACCATTGGAAAATCTCTACTGTACCAGCAAACTACAATTTTCCACATGCCTAAGACAGCGTGTAGCTTAGAGGCCAAGTTGATTAGGACTTCTGCAAAAAGTTAACTGTAGAAAGTCTAAATCCACCAACGTGTTTTTTTTTGTTTTGTTTTAGTTTTCAATAGAGTGGAGAAAAGTTAAAATATTGATCACCCAATTAGATAGATGCTCCCTCACTTCCTGTCTCTGACACCAGGCCAATAAACATTGTCAGAGGGTCTAACACTATCATTCTAATTAAAAAAACGGGGGCAACAAAAAAAAAAAAAAAAAACCCTTTCACACATTTTGGCTTGAGTTGGGAAGGAATTATATACTGTATATCTCAATCTACCCACAGATGTAAGAGAACAATTTCCTTATCTAGACAGATTCAATAGAATTCCATTCAAACCTGCACATTCATTTTGTCTGAGCAAGCCAAGTTTAGCAATAAAAGAATAAATCGAATGGGGTCAGTAGGAGCCTCAAATAAATACTTATATTCCCCCTCCTTCAGCCCAGATCCAATGGGAGAAATGCTGAATGAAAGTATGATTTGTTATCAGGGCTGCCCTTGTAATAAGGAGCATCGCAGGTCTTCCCACACCGCTGACCATCTCCTCATTTCAACACACAATTCAGAACAAACTTGTCCTCTTTCTTGCCAGTCAAAAATCAAAAATGGACAACTACAACAACACAGCCCTCTAAATAATCAGAATAGGTTTATTAATTTGAAAAAGCTAACACCATACAAGCCTAATAAATATGAAAGATTCGGTTGCTTGGCACCTCTGCAGAGGACAAATACATCAAATATTGCTCACATACACATCTAGATGTAATCATCCTACATCCACGCAAACAAGATTTAAGAGTCTAAAAAGTCACTTTTCTCATGGATGAGAAAATTATCTTCAAATTGAAAAAAAAAAAAAAGTGGAACTAAACCCTCCTCTCCTTTACAGCCAAGGAAGCTGCCATCTTATGCCTGGTACACAATGCTAGTTTTTTTTTTCGTTCAACCCAGCAGGCTGAATGGAAAAAATAGATGAATAAATAAAAACCTGACAGACCATGGTACCCAACACAAGAGATATTGGTGTGGCCCCCGCTCTGCCTTTATATTCTGACAGGACAACCCCCCCCCCCCCCAGCACAATGATCAGCACTCAGCCATTGGCTGCAAGCATTGATCAAAGGCTGGTTTCCCAGCATGTCCCTTTGACACATAAGCCAGTTGTTAGACCGGCTTCTGTCGGACAGACAATTGTACACATAGGGGTTGATTTACTAAAGGCAAATCCACTCTACACCACAAGTTCAGTCGCTTTAGATCTGAGGGGAAGCTCTGCTGATTTTATCATCCAATCATGTACAAGCTAAAATGCTGTTTTTTTTTATTTTCCTTGCATGTCCCCCTCAGATCTACAGCGACTGCACTTCCAAGTGCACTTGTAGTGCAAAGTGGATTTTCCTTACATAACCCCCACAGACTGAATGTCGGCCTTTTTTTCTGCTGAACTGGATGATTTTTGGCCCTTGTGTCCCCAGCATTAGTCTCAGTTTATTCTTCAGTTGTCATGATGCTGCACATGTGATCAGATATGACACCAGCCATTTGATGGCTTGACAGTTTGGTTCAGAGTGCAACCAACTGTGACAGTTAGCATCCAGGCATGCCGAGAATGTAATTGTTTGTGGAAACCATTAAATTGATGGGTTCAGTACCACTTTAAAGTGGAACGTTAGTCAGAGAATTAGGTCCTGCTAGATCACTCCAGGCTGGCCTCTTTTGCAGGTATAGTTATGTAAGGGCTCGTTCACACCAAACGTACATGAAAACAGATGGGAACTGAATGGAAAACCGAGCAGATTTCACTTGCAGAGACATTCGTTTTCATGCACAGTGACATCAGTTTCCATGTTTGTCAGTTATGTGCCCTGTTCACACCAATGTTGTTGTCATGTCAGTTTTTTCACATGCAGAAAACTGCATGCAAGTTGCAGATTCCTGCACAGAAACAATCTGCACGTTGGTGTGAAGGGGGCTGATAGAGGAAAATAGTTTTTTGATGCCCTTGCAGAAAAACTGACGTCTCTGCACCATGATGTGAACGAGGCCTAAAACATCAAAAATAAGTGGCTATACTGTTTAAAATCCAGTAATACACTGTCTCACCCTCCTCTGCACATGCTCAGTTATGCTTTATTTTTAGGCACTACTGAGTTTGTAGAGGCCGATCTCCTGACAGCCCTATTATTATTATTATTATTATTATATTTTACAGGATTTATATAGCGCCAACAGTTTACACAGCACTTTACAAAATAAAAGGGAGACAATACAGTTATAATACAATAAAATACATGAGGATTAAGAAGGCCCTGCTCAGAAGAGCTTACAATCTAATAGGGTGGGGCAGGTGGTACAAAAGGTTGTAACTGTGGGGAATGAGCTGTTGGAAGTGGTAGGAGATTAGTTGGAGACATGATAGGCTTTCCTGAAGAGATGAGTTTTCAGGGATCGCCTGAAGGTAGCAAGAGTAGGGGATAGCTGGATAGGTTGAGGTAGTGAGTTCCAGAGGATGGGAGAGGCTCTGGAAAAATCCTGGAGAAGAGCATGGGAGGAGGAGATGAGAGAGCTTGAGAGCAGGAGGTCTTGAGAAGAGCGGAGAGGACGATTTGGGTGATATTTGGAGACCAGATTGGTGATGTAGCTTGGGGCAGAGTTGTGAATGGCTTGTATGTTGTGGTTAGTATTTTGAATTTAATTCTCTGGGTGATCGGGAGCCAGTGTAGGGATTGGAGGAGAGGGTTGGCAGACACTGAGCGGTTGGTAAGGTGGATAAGTCTGGCAGCAGCATTCATGATAGAATGAAGAGGGGATAGCCTATGGAGCGGTAGGCCAATGAGAAGGGAGTTGCAATAGTCAAGGCGAGAGATAACGAGGGAGTGAATGAGGAGCTTGGTGGTTTCATTTGTTAAAAAGGGGTGAATTTTAGAGATGTTACGGAGGTGAATTCTACAAACTTTTGACAACGATTGGATTTGAGGCAGAAATGACAAATCAGAGTCTAGGATTACACTTAGTACCCTGGCGTGAGGGGAGGGACTGATGGTTGCATTGTTGATTTTGATGGAAAAGTCATGGAGGGGGGCACGGGTGGGGGGGGAATATTAAGTTTTAGAGAGATTTAGTTTAAGGAAGTGGTGCGACATCCATGCCGATGTGTCAGTTAGTAATGCGAGAGGAGGTTGAAGGACTGAGGTGAGCAGTAGACAGATAGATTTGGGTGTCATCGGCGTATAAGTGGTATTGGAAGCCATGGACGGTTATCAAGTGACCAAGAGAGGAGGTGTAGATAGAGAAGAGAAGGGGTCCAAGAACAGAGTCTTGGGGGATCCCCACAGAAAGGGGCAATGGAGAGGAGGAGACAGAGTTGTGGGTGACACTGAAGGAGCGCTGTGATAAATAGGCAGAGAACAAGGATAGAGCAGAATCTCGGAGGCCAAGGGAATGTAGTTTATTGAGAAGGAGCAGGTGGTCAGCAGTATCAAAGGCCGCAGAGAGGTCAAGTAGTAGGAGTATGGAGTACTGGCTGTTGGATTTGCAGTTAGTAAATCGTTGTCGAGTTTTAGTAAGGCAGTTTCCGTGGAGTGCTGCGAGCGAAAGCCAGACTAAGGGGTCAAGAAGGTTATTTTCACTGAGGTAGGAGCTAAGACGGTTGTAGACTAAGCGTTCTAGAAGTTTAGAGGTGAATGGGAGCAATGAGATGGGTCTTAAGTTGTTCAGGTTGGTAGGGTCCAGTGAGGGCTTTTTAAGTATGGAAGTGATCTGCACATGTTTTAGAGGGGAGGGGAAGGTGCCACTAGAGAGGGAGAGATTGAAGATGTGAGTGAGGGAGCATAGGATAGAAGAAGAGGGTGACCGTAGTAGTTGTGAGGGAACAGGATCCAAGGGACAGCCCTAAAGCAGAATTAAACCCTCCTATCATTTACACCAATTGCCCTATGACACCATTTGATGGTTTGGCACTTTGGTTGAGGACACAAGCAAATGTGACAGTTAGCAATCCTGGCATTCCAAGAATGTAACTTTGTTGAAACCAATAAAATTGATGGGTTTAGTCACCAATCACTTTTTTAGGTACACCTGTTCAACTGCCTGGTAATACAAATTGCTAATCAGCCAATCACATGGCAGCAACTCAATGCATGTAGGCATCTAGACATGGTGAAAACAACATGCTATAGTTCAAAATGAGCATCAGAATGGGGAAGAAAGGGGATTTAGGTGTCTTTGAACATGGCATGGTTGTTGTGCCAGACGGGCTGGTCTGAGTATTTAAAAAATGGAGGATCTACTGAGATTTTTTACACACAACAATGTCTAGGGTTTACAGAGAATGGTCCAAAAAAAGATAAAATATCCAGTGAGCGACAATTGTGTGGATGAAAATGCCTTGTTGATGTCAGAGGTCAGAAGAGAATGGGCAGACTGGTTTGAGATGATAGAAAGACAACAGTGACAAATACCCACTCATTACTACCAAGGTACGCAGAATACTATCTCTGAATGCACAACACATCAAACCTTGAAACTGATGGTCTACAGCAGCAGAAGACCACACCGGGTGCCAGCAGAAGACCACACCGAGTGCCAGCAGAAGACCACACCGGGTGCCAGCAGAAGACCACACCGGGTGCCAGCAGAAGACCACACCGGGTGCCAGCAGAAGACCACACCGGGTGCCAGCAGAAGACCACACCGGGTGCCAGCAGGAGACCACACCGGGTGCCAGCAGAAGACCACACCGGGTGCCAGCAGGAGACCACACCGGGTGCCAGCAGAAGACCACACCGCGTGCCACTCCTCTCAGCTAATAACAGGAAAAAGGCTGCAACTTGCACAGTCTCACCAAAATTGGACAATAGAATATTGGAAAAATGTTGCCTGGTCTGATAAGTCTCCATTTCAGCTGCAACATTCAGATGGTAGGGTCAGAATTTGGCGTAAACAACATGAAAGCATGGAACCATCCTGCTTTGTATCTACGGTTCAGGCTGGTGGTGGTGTAATGCTGTGGGGGATATTTTCTTGGCACACTTTGGGCCTCTTAGAATCAATTGAGCATTGTTTAAACACCGCGGCCTACGTGAGTATTGTTGCTGACCATGTCCATCCCTCTATGACTACACAGTGTCCCCATCTTCTGATGGTTACTTCCAGCAGGATAATGCACCATGTCACAAAGCTCAAATCATCTCACCACTGGTTTCTTGAACATGACAAAGAGGTCACTGTACTCCAATGTCCTGCACAGTCACCAGATCTCAATCCAATAGAGCACCTTTGGGATGTGGTGCAACAGGAGATTCACATCATGAATGTGCAGCTGACAAATCTGAAGCAACTGCATAATGCTATCATGTCATTATGGACCAAGATCTCTGAGGAATGTTTGCTCTGTCAGCAATGGCACAAAGCATTGAAAAGCTATTTACAAATTAACTACTTGCCGCCCGCCATATAGTAGAATGACGGCAGTAAAAGGGGTTTCCAATATCCTGACTGGGCGTCATATGACGTCCTCAGGATATTGAGCCGCTGCGCGTTCCTGGGGGTGCGCATCGCGGAGATCGTGGGTGCGCGGTGTTACTCTGACACCCCGCTACACCGATCTAGGTAAAGAGCTGGTGATCGGCTTTTCCTCACCCGCGTCTGACAGACACGAGTAGAGGAGAGCCGATCGGCTACTCTCCTGATGGGGGGGGGGGGGGCTGTGCTGATTGTTTATCAGCACAGCCCCCCCTCGGATCCCACCCAGGACCACCAGGGAAGCCGCCCAGGACCACCAGGATGGCCATCCACACTGGACCACCAGGTATGCCCCCTAGACCCCCAAGGAAAAACTAATCTGTGCCCAGGCAGCTACCAAACAATGCCCACTCACAATGCCTACCACTGCCAGTGCCACCAAGGATGCCTATCAGTGCCTCATATCAGTGCCACCCAACAGAAACCATCTTTGCAGCCTTTCAGTGCCCATCAGTGTCGCCTATCAGTGCCCATCAGTGTCGCCTATCAGTGCCCATCAGTGTCGCCTATCAGTGCCACCTCATCGGTGCAGCCTTATCAGTGCCCATCAGTAAAAAAGAAAACGTACTTATTTACAAAATTTTTTAACAGAAACAAAACTTATTTTTTTCCAAATTTTTGGTCTTTTTTTATTTGTTTAGCAAAAAATAAAAACTGCAGAGGTGATCAAATACCACCAAAAGAAAGCTCTATTTGTGGGAACAAAATGATAAAAGTTTCGTTTGGGTACAGTGTTGTATGACCGCGCAATTGTCATTTAAACTGCGACAGCACTGAAAGCTGAAAATTGGTCTGGGCAGGAAGGTGTATAAGTGCCTGGTATTGAAGTGGTTAAATAAAATAGATTTTTTTTTATTTAGCGCTTTTTCAACGTGAAATGTGTAAATATATATGTGTAATAATATTCGCTAACAAAGCAAACAAAAAGTTTTAATTGTTTATCGTTTATAAAATAGACGTGAACAAAAGAAAAAAAAGCAGGAAAATAATAATTAAATGGAGAAGAATAGGGAGTTAATTAAGGCTGATTAGAGTAAATTAAGGGTTATTAAGGAGTTAAACAGAGGAACATTTGTTCATCCTTTTGATCTGCGGATGAAGAAATAGAAATATACAAAATGAAACTATGGGGGTTATTTACAAAAGGCAAATCCACTTTGCACTACAAGTGCAAAGTGCACTTGAAATTGCACTGGAAGTGCAGTCACTGTAGATCCGAGGGGGACATGCAAGGAAAATAAAAAACAGCATTTTAGCTTGTACATGATTGGATGATAAAATCAGCAGGGCTTCCCCTCATTTCAGATCTACCCCTCAGATTTACAGCAAGTGCACTTTCAGTGCAATTTCAAGTGCACTTTGCACTTGTAGTGCAAAGTGGATTTGCCTTTTGTAAATAACCCCCATTGTTTCTTTTTATTGGAGTGTTTCAGCGGCTGAGAAATGTTGTTAATAAACATTGCCGGCTGCTTTTTTTTTTTTTTTGACAGCTCCAATTACTGGACTTCTTTAACACTGGGGAGACCCACTGACAGCTCAATGAACTGAGCCTGAGAGGGTCGGTTTCAGGTATCGGTGCATTTGCACGAGTACAGATACTTGTGCAAATACTCAGTATCGGCACTCATACTAGTATGGGTGCAACCCTACTTCTCAAGCTGAAGTCAAGATTTACATTATTGGGATCCTGGGGCACTCCTGAAAACATCTGTGTGTTGCCCTACACTATCAACTTCTGTACATTTTAGGCCTATTCACAATATCACAAGGCACAGAACCAAGTATCAGCACTCCAAGAAATACCTATTGATCCTGCCAGAAATCGAGTACGCTAACATAACTGCCTCTGCTGTACTGCAATCCCAAGCAGTGTTATGAGCCCTGCCCTGGACTACAGAACATTTCTCCCTTATATTATGAATATGAGAAGAGGTGGACATGTAGTCGAGTAGAGAAAAGCTCAGGCGGGGTGATAATTCTTGGGACTGTAGTGGAGCAGAGTCAGCATAATCAGCTGAAACGGGTAACCAGGAGCCCATCGTCTTTTTCTGTTTTAGTCCTTAAATATTTCCGGTCCTAGTGGGACAACATTGCTCCTCCATTACTGGCAGGATCACCAGGTGAAAAAAAGAAGGGAAAAAAGCCTTCATAAAAAAGAAAAAAAAAAAAAAACTGTTCTAGGTACCACTTCTAAGGACTGCCAAGCTGCAAGATATTACATTTCTTTTCAGGTTAAGATATGCTTTATTATTTGCCAATACTACACACCTTAGAATCCTAATACTTCACAGGGTTCCATTTGAAAACATATGTTATGGTATACAACAATTAGATCTTGTTTACACAGGTGGTAGTCTCTACCACCCCTATGAAATGCAATCCACAGAGAATCACTTTTCAAAGGGCGACAGAGCAGCAGCTTGCCTTTCAGGCATATAGAATCCCAGAATATCACTTTTCTTATTTTTTTTTTCCCAGACCAGGTCACAACCACAGCTAAGTTTACTTGGCATGATGAGTTTCATAAGCTGTCCCACCTGTCATACTCACTAACTGGTGTCTGCTCATATAACTGAGACCACCAACATACATTTATTGGGGCCGCAAAGCATTATGAACACAGTATGTGTACAAACCCATCCAGTTGCCATGGTAGATTTTAGGTTTGTAAGGGATCAACCCCCCTGTTTTTAGTGCCTCTAAAAAGCCTCTTAAAGTGGTTTCTGAAGTTACAACATTCCTTGCATTAAAGTAAAAAACATTTAGATATTTGCGGTGCCTTCCCTCCCCCCGAATACTTACCTGAGCCTTGTATCAATCCAGCGCTACGCCCGTCTTCCTTCATCTCTCCCCCCTCTTACAAGCTTGGCTAAGAGCATTGGGAGCCATTGGCTCCTGCTGCTGTCAGTCAAATCCTGTGAGCAGACAGCAGGTGGCGGGGCTGAGACAAGCTGTGTGTGTCTATGGACACACACAGCCAAACTCAGGATTGAGCCCGCATGTCTGCCCACATAGAAAGGGCTTGCTATGGGGGCAGACACAGAAGAGAATGAACCAAGATCACTAGTGAGGGACCCCAGGAAAGAAGGTTTGGGGCTGCTCCTTTAAAAACCATTACACAGAGCAGGTGAGAACATGTTTGTTATTTTTTTTTTTTAATGAAATTACAAAGTGAATCCAAACCATCCCTATCCTTTACAGCCAAGGAAGCTGCTATCTCGGCCTGTTTGATCTGCAGTTACCATGATGCTGCACATGTGATCAGTTATGGTACCAGTCATTTGATGGGCTGACTGTGTTTGGAGAGCACAAGCAAACGTGACAGTTATTAATGGCATGCTTTGGAAAGTAACTGTTTTGTGAAACTGTTAGATCAATGGATTTAGTTCCACAGCAGAATTAACCCACTGATTTAAAGTGAAACTAAACCCATCAATTTAAGAGTTTCAAAAACCGTTCTATTCCTGGCACATGCTGGGAACGTAACTGTCAAATTGGTTGTGCTATCAATCAAACTGTCAAAACATCAAATGGCTGTTCCCAGAACTGATCACATGTGCAGCATCATTGCAGTTGCAGATCAAACAGAGGACAAGGTGGCAGCTTCCATGGCTGAAAACAATAGGGGGGTTTAGTTCCGCCTTAACTTTCCCAAAACAGTTACATTCAAGACATATAATTAATGATAACTGTCACATTTGCTTATGCTCTCAAACATGACATCAACTAAGGACGAGCTCAGGCGTGTTCGCAAACGCCCCGTGCAGAGCCTGCCAGGAAGTCGACACTGCAGAGCGCTAATCACAGGCAGTGAGACATTGTCCCGATGCGCAGCTGTAAAAATCGGAAATGTCTCACTGCTTGTGATTAGCGCTGTGCAGTGCTGACTTCCTGGCGGGCTCAGCACGTGCCGTTTGCGAACACGCCGGAGCTCATCCTTAATGTCAACCCATCTAATGGCTGGTCTCATGACTGGTCACATGTGCAGCACCATGACAACTGCAGATCAAACAGAGGCTAAGATGGCACTTTCCTTGGCTGTAAAGGAGGTCAGCTGGTCTAAATTATAAGGCTTCATGAACACTGTTAATTGAACCCATCGTTGTTGAATCTCAGTGTTTTCAGGCACCTGGGAGGTACAGATGCCAAAATCTGACAGACTGAAATACATGGCAGCTAGTTGCAGTATGTCAGTGATGGCGAACCTTGGCACCCCAGATGTTTTGGAACTACATTTCCCATGATGCTCATGCACTCTGCAGTGTAGTTGAGCACCATATGGGAAATGTAGTTCCAAAACATCTGGGGTGCCAAGGTTCGCCATCACTGCTGTATCTAGTGGTACTCACATTTAAGGCAGTAAGGCTGCAAAGCAGGACTTCAGCTCAGTACAACATCCAGCCTCCGCATATTTCAGCCTGTCACTTGTGCCTCTCCGAAAACATGATCTGACGCCGACAGGCCTAACCACCTGTGTGCAGATTTGCACAAGGCCTACAGTGCTAGAATTTCCTCACACTATCATTGTTAAACTATTACAACTTACAATATAATTCTGCAATGGAAGAATCTGCTCTGAGAAACTTCATTAATTAGAGCCACTGGTCACACAGAATATATGCTGAGGCCCCTCCACTGATCACGCAGACTGAGCACCCAGGGGCCCCCTCCACTGAGAGCACCCAGGGGCCCCCTCCACTGATCGCGCACAGAGAGCACCCAGGGGCCCCCTCCACTGATCGCGCACAGAGAGCACCCAGGGGCCCCCTCCACTGATCGCGCACAGAGAGCACCCAGGGGCCCCCTCCACTGATCGCGCACAGAGAGCACCCAGGGGCCCCCTCCACTGATCACGCACAGTGAGCACCCAGGGGCCCCCTCCACTGATCACGCACAGAGAGCACCCAGGGGCCCCCTCCACTGATCACGCACAGAGAGCACCCAGGGGCCCCCTCCACTGATCACGCACAGAGAGCACCCAGGGGCTCCCTCCACTGATCGCGCACAGTGAGCACCCAGGGGCCCCCTCCACTGATCACGCACAGAGAGCACCCAGGGGCCCCCTCCACTGATCACGCACAGAGAGCACCCAGGGGCCCCCTCCACTGATCACGCACAGAGAGCACCCAGGGGCCCCCTCCACTGATCACGCACAGAGAGCACCCAGGGGCCCCCTCCACTGATCACGCACAGAGAGCACCCAGGGGCCCCCTCCACTGATCACGCACAGTGAGCACCCAGGGGCTCCCTCCACTGATCACGCACAGAGAGCACCCAGGGGCCCCCTCCACTGATCACGCACAGTGAGCACCCAGGGGCCCCCTCCACTGATCACGCACAGAGAGCACCCAGGGGCCCCCTCCACTGATCACGCACAGAGAGCACCCAGGGGCCCCCTCCACTGATCACGCACAGAGAGCACCCAGGGGCTCCCTCCACTGATCGCGCACAGTGAGCACCCAGGGGCCCCCTCCACTGATCACGCACAGAGAGCACCCAGGGGCCCCCTCCACTGATCACGCACAGAGAGCACCCAGGGGCCCCCTCCACTGATCACGCACAGAGAGCACCCAGGGGCCCCCTCCACTGATCACGCACAGTGAGCACCCAGGGGCTCCCTCCACTGATCACGCACAGAGAGCACCCAGGGGCCCCCTCCACTGATCACGCACAGTGAGCACCCAGGGGCCCCCTCCACTGATTGCGCACAGTGAGCACCCAGGGGCCCCCTCCACTGATCACGCACAGTGAGCACCCAGGGGCCCCTCCACTGATACAAAGAAAGCATGCTGATGCCTCTCCAAGGATCACACAGACATACCATGCTGGGGCCCCTCATCTAAACACAAACACATGAAGCCCCGCCCATCTGTCACTGAGCCTGCCCCTTCCACGAGCCTGCGCACCTGTACTATTGACAGGTAGCGCGCGTCCCCGTCTCTTTCAGCTCCCTAACCACGCCCACAAACAGGTAAAGCGCGTCCCCGAGCCCTAGAAGCGTCTAGGCGTCCCTCCTGTCATGTACAGCTCTGACATGGACCGGCTGTCTGCTTAACCCCCCCTCTGGGCTGCCGGAAACGTCCAGCGGCACTGAGAATGGCATCCTGCCAAGAAGAGGAAGGGTTAATCAGAGTCCATTACCCCCCACCCAGGCCCCCTAGGAAACAAGTCACACGGGCTCAGCATAACGGTCTGGGCCGGCTAATGAATGAACAGGCTCCCCGGCCTCCATGTCTGTCCTTCCCTGAGCACGTTATTACACAATGCCAGCTACTGACCACAGGTTCTGTCCATCCTCATCCTCACTGGCCGCCGCCCCGCTGTGGCTGTTCCCATAGCCAGCATTGAAGCTGGAGGATGGAGACGAGTAAGAGGCGGCTCTCCCCGCTGCCATCCTAGCGCTCCTTTCCTATGACAGCTGTGTGTGCGCTAATTAGGACAGCTCGACTGCGGAACACCCCCCTCCACGATTTGGTCTCGACCACCCTTCCGCTGAATAGATGAGGCGCGGTCCCCGGGAAGAAGAACCAGGAGCCCTATGGAGGGGGAGGGGGCAGACAGGAGCACTGGGCGGGGCTGGGACGCAAGGCATGGCGGAGGTGACGTTGTGGCGGCCAAGTGACTCCGCCCACTCAATGTGACTGCTGGATGCTGAATCACCGGTGTAGCAGTAAATACAGTATCCCATGAAATTCGGTATCACTTGCCTCTACTGCGCATGTGCCGGTTTCAGACAAAAGAAACCGAGCGCAGAGCTACTGCCGACGAACACAGCTGAGTTATATTAACTCCTCACACGCCGATGGATCGGCTGCATCATGAAGACACAGCGAGACGCCTCGGCTACATCTGATTGACAGTGGGGGACACGACGAGGGGTCACAGGATCACGGGGGGGCGGGCAGTCTGCATGTCATAGGGGGGGCAGTCTGGATGTCACGGGGGGCTGCATGTCACAGGGGGGCACACGATGGTTGCCACAGGGGGGCCACAAACTGCATGGCACGGGGACACATGATGGTTGGCACAGGCTGGCTGGATGTCACAGGGAGGCACAGGAGGCCTGCATTATTAGAGGGGGGTACCTATTTTCACAGCCTGCATTATTAGAAGAGGGTATACACAATTTCACAGTCTGTATTATTACTATTGTGGAAGGACACAATTTTAACCCACCAACTGCCATAGAGGTTGAAAAGCAAGCCGCTAGCAAGCAGTTATCAGCAGTTACTGACAGGGGTCAGTTTGAGGTGTCAGTATTTTGTTTTGTGAGTTGTCAGTCTGGGGGGGGGGGGTGATCTATCCATGTGTGTATCCAGCGGTGGGGGAAATTTCTAATTATTTTTTATTTTGGAGTTTGTAGGTTTCCTCACTCCTCAGTGTACTTATAATATTTAAATTAAACAGGCTGCATGGCACAGGGGGGCACAGGCAACACAGTCTTGATGGCACAGAGGGCACACAATGGATGTCACGGGGGGGGAGGGGGACACAGACAACACAGGCTGCTTGTCACGGGGGGGGGGGGACACAGACAACACAGGCTGCTTGTCACAGGGGGCACACAATGAATGTCACGGAGGGGGGACACACAACACAGGCTGCATGGAACATAGGGCCACAGGCTGCACACAATGTTTGGCACAGGGGGCACCGGCTGGATCGGAGGGGACAGAATTTTATGGCCTGTAATATTATAAGAGGGGATACAGAATTAAATGGCCTGTAATATTACGTAATATTATAAGAGGGGTACAGAGTTTCATAGCCTGTATTATTATAAGAGGGGTACAGAGTTTCATAGCCTGTAATGTTATAAGAGGGGTACAGAATTTTATGGCCTGTAATATTATAAGAGGGGTACAGAGTTTCATAGCCTCTAATATTATAAGAGGGCTGCTGAATTTCATTGCCTGTAATATTATAAGAGGGGATACAGAATTTCATGGCCTGTAATATTATAAGAGGGGATACAGAATTTCATGGCCTGTAATATTATAAGAGGGGATACAGAATTTCATGGCCTGTAATATTATAAGAGGGATACAGAATTTCATGGCCTGTAATATTATAAGAGGGTATACAGAATTTCATGGCCTGTAATATTATAAGAGGGATACAGAATTTCACGGCCTGCATTAGTACTATTGTGGGAGGACACAAATGTAACCCCCCCAACTGCCATAGAGGGGGGAAAAAAGGAAACCGGTAGCAGTTATCATTGTCATTAGTTGGGGGTGACGTGTATTAGTGGCAGGGGCTCAGTCTGGTGTTTCAGTTGGACAGGGGTCAGTCTGAGGTGTCAGTAGTTTGTTATGGGGGGGTGTCAGTCTGGGGGGTAGTGATCTATCCGTCCGTGTAGCCAGCGGTCGGGGTAGTTCCTAATTTTTAGTGGTTTGAAGTAAGTAGGTTTCCTCACTCCTCAGCGTACTTATATTTTAATTAAACTATTTTTTACAAACTTCGTGACCGGGTTCACACTATTGCAAATTGGATGAGGGTTTCCCCATATCCAATGTACATAGCAGGAGATTGTGGCTGGATCTCTATGGAGTCTATTCACACATCTCTGCAGTGGCTCCGGTGCGAATTGCACAGGAGTCCTATGCGTCTTTTGATCAGTTTCAGGTCTTCATTCAGCAAAAAGTTTTGAGCTGAAATTGTGAATGGAGATGCACCCGACTCCTGCTGTGAGCTCCTGCATTCTCCATGTGAACCCAGCCAGTGCTAAATGGAAATGTAATTCCCTGGCCCACCCATTTTTTAGTTAACCAAAGTTAAAGAGGTATGTTACAATGTATTTCTAAATTTGTCAGTTTCTGACTCTTCGATTATATATATATATTTTTTTTTTTTTCAACTTCTCCCATCTGTTTTGGCCGTCGCCATGCACATCTGCAATTTTCTCATCCACCCGTGATTGGCCGTGTACTTTTGGAAAGGAAACGTATATACCAATTCTTTATGCAGCTCACCTTTTACATTTTTCTAATCTTGTATCGTCTGTCAGCAGAAATGGCTTTCCAATCAAGCTGACCTGGCCCACCCTTCCTTTCCTAATCCTAACTATTCTTTGTTAGGGATATTGGTGCCCTCTTTTTTTTGGTAAACATTGTGATTAAATACTTAAATGAACTATTGTTGTATAGCTTGAGTCTTGCTGTCTGAGCTTTGGTGTCAGGTATTTATGACCTTTTTATTTTTGTTTTCATGCCACATTTTTTGAATAAAATTCATTGTTTTTAAAAATTTTAAAAATGATATGCTTTTACCATGAATAAAATGGTCAGTGCTTACTTTTTACTCATACTTTTGTCTTGTTGCTTATTTCCTTAACTTTTGTCTTTCAGTTTGTTTGTTTTTGACCTCCGGAAGGTTTTACCCTCTTTATGACCATAGTATTGTTTGCTATCCAGCACTGTGCTACTTTCACATTGGGGCGCTGGGGGGAGTTGGTGGTAAAGCGCCATTATTTTTAGCTGCGCTTTACAGTCATTTTTGCGGCGCTATTCGGCTACTAGCAGGGCGCTTTCAACCCCCACTTTGCTGGCGGCACTACCCATTGATTTCAATGGGTAAGGGCGCTGTAGGAGCGGTGTATATACCGCTCCTACAGCGCCTCGAAGATGCGGCTAGCGGGACTTTTTTTACCGTCCTGCCAGCGCACCGCTCATGTGTGAAAGAAGAGGCTCTTTAAAGGTGCAAGTGCCTCAGTGTGAAAGTAGCTTTAGGCTGGGTTCACACTGCACACCAGAGTGGCTCACAGCAGGGATCTGGTAAGTCCCCGTTCACTGTTTCAGGCCCGAATTTCAGCTTGAATTTTGGGCTAAAACAGAACAAAAGACGCACATAGAGAGCCGGTCACAATCTCCTGACATGCAAATTGGATGCGGAGAAATCCTCATCCAATTCACACGAGTGTAAACCCAGCCTTAATTGGCAATTACTCGGTCAGGCAATACTTTACCCAAATGTCCGGGGTCCCAAATTTGGCACTGAAATAGGGGAGGTCTACCTCTGGGGGCCTCTAATATCCCTGTACCAAGTTTGGTGCCCCTAGCCCTTCTGCGTTTTTGGTCAGCTTGGTGCAGTATGGGAAGCTTTAGAGTGGGCACAGCTTGGTCCCTGAACATGTCCAGGGGTCCAAATTTGGCCCAGCTTAGGGGAGGTCCTCCTTTACCACCACTAACATTTTGGGGTCGCTAGCCCAAATTTTTCTGGTCAACTTTGTCAGGGGCCACGCCACTTGGGAGTGTGTGGCCCTCAGGCAGTATCACGGCACAGGGATCGCTGAGTCCAGGAGTCTCTGGACTTTTATCTATTTAACAGTACCTGCAGAGCGGGGCTCCTCAATGCCTGTGTCCCGCAGTGGTCGGGCAAATTATACCCCCATACAGGTCCCCATGAAAGTGAAGCATTGGCCCCAAATAAATGGGTGTGGCCCCTGGGGGTCCTCTAGTATCCCTGTAAAAATTTTCGTGTCCCTTGGCACCATGGTTCGGTTACCACAGGGCCCTAAATTCAGGCTAGCTTGGCCCGCTATGTTAATCTATGGCACAGTAACAGTTGGAAACTTTAAGCAGCCACAGCTCGGACCCGAAAGAGCTCGAGCCCCTGGACATGTTTGGGGCCCAAGCTGTGGCCCCTCAAAGTTCCAAACTGCGCCATAAATTAACATAGCGGGCCAAGCTAGCCTAAATTTAGGGCCCCCTTGTTAGCTAAACCACATTGCCCAGGGGCACCAAACTTGGTACAGGGAAACTGGAGGACCCCCAGGGGCCACACACATTTTTTGGGGCCAATGCTTCATTTTAAGGGGGACCTGCATTGGGGTAGAATTTGCTGACCACTGTGAGACACAAGAATTGTATTCATGTATTCAGTCCATATATGTATATATTCTCAATGCACAACTTTTTCATCCTCTTTGGTTGCAGGGGATCTGTAACTGGTTGCAACTGACCCTTGAACATTATCTCCCTATGTAATCAAGCTTACCCTGTGTCCTTGGACACAATTGCTTCTTTGCCTCTGATCCCCCGGGTGTTCCATGTTCACGTATGTGAATAATTAGGTGGGTTTGGTTATTTGATGAGTGGACAGATGTATGTCTTTTTCCTATATGCGTATTTATATTAGAGGTCGACCGATATGGGTTTTTCTCTGGCCGATGCTGATATTTAGAAATCGCGGTGGCCGATGGCCGATATATGATGCCGATTTTTTTGGGCCGATATATTAGGCCGATTTTTTTTTTTCCCTTCATCTCATAAAATCTAACAGTTAGACCCCTATCACACTGGGGCATTTTTCAGGCGCTTTTGGGCTAAAAATAGCGCCTATAAAGTGCCTGTAAAACAGCTCCCCTGCAGTCTCAGTGTGATATCCCGAGTGCTTTCACACTGAGGCGATGCGCTGGCAGGATGTTAAAAAAAAGTTCTGCAAGCAGCATCTTTGGAGCGGTGTATACCGCTCCTCCACCACTCCTGCCCATTGAAATGAATGTGCCCCGCTGCTGAAGCGCCTGCAAAGCATTTCGGCAGCAGCGTTTCAGGGGCGCATTTAACCCCTTCCTCGGCCGCTAGCTGGGTTATAAGCGCCCCGCTAGCAGCCGAATAGCACCGCTAAAACTAACAGCGTTTTACCGTCAACACATGCCCGCTCCAGTGTGAAAGCAGCCTTAATTAATAAGTGATACCGAAAATTTTTTACATTTAAAGCGGAGTTCCACACAAAAATGGAACTTCCGCTTTTCGGAACCCTCCCCCCCTCCGGTGTCACATTTGGCACCTTTTAGGGGGGAGGGGGGTGCAGATACCTGTCTAAGACAGGTATTTGCACCCACTTCCGGCATAGACCGCGCTGTCTGCTGGGAGCATACAGCTCCCAGGAGAGAGCGGGGACCACTAGGGACGCGCAGCGCGACTCGTGCATGCGCAGTAGGGAACCGGGAAGTGAAGCCGCAATGCTTCACTTCCTTATTCCCTCACCTAGGATGGCGGCGGCAGCTGCCGAGAACCGAGCGGGTTTTCGGCATCCCCTGCCGACATCGCTGGACCCTGGGACAGGTAAGTGGCAATGTATTAAAAGTCAGCAGCTGCAGTATTTGTAGCTGCTGGCTTTTAATATATTTTTTTTTTTTGGCGGTGTGGGTGAACCCCCGCTTTAAACATTTATTAAACAAAACAAACCTCCAATCTGTTCACTTGTATGTATAATTTAGATTAAAAAAAAATAACTATATCTTAAATATTAAATACACAAAAACAGGTAATCAAAACTTTTGGACGAAAAAAATGGGCTAACTTTACCGCTTATTTTTTTTTTTTAATTTCGTTAGTATATTTTTTTTTAAAAAATTGCGTTTAAAAGACCGCTGCGTAAATACCGTGTGACATAAAATATGGCAACAACCACTATTTTATTCCCTAGGGTCTCTGCTAAAAATATATATATATATATAATGTTTGGGGGTTCTAAGTGATTTTCTAGCAGAAAATACAGGATTTTTACTTGTAAGCAACAAGTGTCAGAAAAGATTTAGTCTTTAAATGATTAAACTGAGAACTCCTCCACATGGAGTTCAGTCTATTGATAAAAGAACCTGAATAGATACAATGTATCTTCTTATTAGATTTGGCAGGCTGCCCAGAGGAGGAGAGAAGAAAACTTCAGACAACTTGCATTGACTTCTATTACAGAAGTCATTTGCAAGTCCCGCTGAAGTTATAATCGGCCTTTTTTTATCAGCACAATCGGCCTATGCCGATTAAGCAAAAAAAGCCAAATAACGGCTGATGGTCGACCTCTAATTTATATATTTACCTTGTGGTTCTTTCTTTTTCTTCTCTTTTATTCATCCACAGTTATCCTTTTCTGTTCATCTCTCTTCCCTTCTTTTCCCCTCTTTTTCCCCTTTTCCTTTCCTCCCCCTCCCCTCTCTTTCCTCCTCCCCTGGTTTCCCAACCCCCCCCACCTTTACCACCCCTTTTTCTCCATTTATTTCCCCTTTTTCATCTTCCCTCCCTCTCCCTTTTCCCCTCCCCCCTCTTCTTCCCTTTTCTGCCTTCCACCCCCCCCCCCCCCCCTTCCCCATCCCTCCCCTACCCAAATACCCTTTTCCTCTGTTGATGTGTGTTCTTGTCCACAGACCACCAGTTATACCCACTGCTAGAACATTGTATTTTTTTTTATTTTAGTTACTGCAGCATCAAGTGCCTCCCCTGTCCGCCGTGGGGGGATTTACCTGCATTGGGTGCCTGTCTTTTGTGTTGTCCATCGGGCCTTCATTTGTAAGCCATGCATTATTATATAATCTCTAACATTATTAAGTTTATTGCATAAAATCTGTTTTTCTAATGTTCAAACACATTTTTGACCATGTAACTATGAGATTGTATTTACTTTTGTAGATGTTTATGGTTGACTCCTCCTGAAGAAGCGGCTAAAGCTGCAAAACATGCAGAGGACTACGTCAGGACATACATCTCAATTCCTCACAATACCTGTGAGGTTTACCTATTCTTTGTGAACCATTTATATCAATTTTGCAACAACTGTTTATGTACTGCTGTACAAAATGTTTTTAATTATATTTACCTTCTTAAATTGACATTTTATACTTACTGTGGCCTAATCCTTGGCATAATTCTTTGGCATAATCCTCAACTTTCGCAGTGCCGCAGGGCAAGTTTGGAGCAGCCCCTGGCACACCCCCTTTCCAATATCCTAATACAAAAGATGGTGGTACCGGCCCCTATCCCTAGACGTAACTAATTGAGGCAATATTCTATATTGTACATTGATGTACGCTGAATAAAGGTCCATGTAGTACTGTACACAATAATGAAAGGGAAATGATCACTAACACAGAGATAAACAAATAACACACAGTTTTTAAAAAATAGTTTAATTTATATATTATAAGTACACTGAGGAGTGAGGAAACCTACTTACTCCAAACCAAAAAATAATTAGAAATTTCCCCCACCGCTGGCTACACACACGGATAGATCACCCCCCCCCCAGACTGACAACCCACAAAACAAAATTCTGACACCTCAAACTGACCCCCCCGTCCAACTGAAACACCAGACTGAGCCACCGCCACTAATACACGTCACCCCCAAATTAAAGACATGATAACTGCTTGCTAGCGGCTTGCTTTTCGACCTCTATGGCAGTTGGTGGGTTAAAATTGTGCCCTCCTACAATAGTAATAATGCAGACTGTGAAATTGTGTATACCTTCTTCTAATAATGCAGGCCGTGAAAATAGGGATCCCCCACCTCTAATAATGCAGGCCGTGAAAATAGGGATCCCCCTCTAATAATGCAGGCCGTGAAAATAGGTATCCCCCCTCTAATAATGCAGACCGTGAAAATAGGGATCCCCCCTCTAATAATGCAGGCCGCCTGTGCCTCCCTGTGACATCCAGCCAGCCTGTGCCAACCATCATGTGTCCCCGTGCCATGCAATTTGTGGCCCCCTTGTGACATCCCGCCTGTGGCCCCCTGTGATATCCAGCCAGCCTGTGGCAACCATCGCGTGCCTCCTGTGCCATGCAGCCTGTGACCCCCATGACACCCCAGCCAGTGTAGCCTGTGGCCCCTGTGACATGCAGCCAGCTTGTGCCAACCATCGTGTGCCCCCCCCGGTGACATCCAGCCTGTGCCAGCCTGTGACATCCAGCCAGCCTGTGCCAACCATCGTGTGCCCCCCTGTGACATGCAGCCCCTTGTGACATCCAGGCTGCCCCCCCTTGTGACATCCAGACTGGCCCCCCCTGTGACATCCAGACTGGCCCCCCCTGTGACATGCAGACTGCCCCCCTGCCCTGTGACACCCAGACTGGTCCCCCCTTGTGACATCAAGGCTGGGCCCCACTGTGACATCCAGACTGCCCCCCCCCGTGATCCTGTGACCCCTCGTCATGTCCCCCACTGTCAATCAGATGTAGCCGAGGTGTCTCGCTGTGTCTTCATGATGCAGCCGATCCATCAGCGTGTAAGGAGTTAATATAACTCAGCTGTGTTCGTCGGCAGTAGCTCTGCGCTCGGTTTCTTTTGTCTGAAACCGGCACATGCGCAGTAGAGGCAAGTGATACCGAATTTCATGGGATACTGTATTTACTGCTATACCGTCATCCACACTGCGATCAGGTCATTGTATACAGACAATGGCTGGGACCCATAGCAACCAATCAACTGTTGTCTTTTACACAGTTTAGAAAATTAAAATATGATTGGCTAAAGACAAAGTTTGTCTCAAACACTTTTTTAGCCCCCCCCCCTTTATTTCTACATGTTTTTTAACCACTTCCCATCCAGACCAATTCTGACATTTCTCTCCTACACGTAAACTTCATCATAGAGAATACAATGGAGGTCGTTTGAACTTTTTACGGTATTTGCGCAGCAATTTTTCGAACACTTTTTTTTTTTTTTTTTTTTCATGCTTTAAAAAAAACCATTAAAGTTAGCCCAATTTTTTTGCATAATGTGAAAGATGAAGTTACGCCAAGTAAATAGATACCGTATATACTCGAGTATAAGTCGTTCCGAGTATAAATCGAGGCCCTAATTTACCACAAAAAAAATGGGAAAAACTTATTGACCCGAGTATAAGACGAGGGTGAGAAATGCACAGCTACTGTAAGTGGAAAAGAGGGTCAACAATGCCCATTTGCAGCATCACTGTGCCCATTTGCAGCCATAGGTCCCCTGAACTTCAAACTCGGTAGTTAAGGGTTCCTAGATGCCCCCTAGCTGCAGCCAAAATTTGGGGTCTCTGAACCCAAAGGGTCCCGAAATGACATTGCTGCAGATGGACACAGTTGACCAAATTTGGGGCCCTGTATCTCTGGGCCACTTAGTGCTAGGAACCCCAAATTTGGTGTGCAAACCCAGTGGAACTAGCACCATAAAATTTCCAAAGCTGGTGTTTCTAGCACCAAGTGGCTCCAAGATACAGGGCCCCAAAAATCAGTTCAGAAAATGTCAAGCACTTTTCTGCAGCAGAGAATGACATTTTCCGAACCGTTTTGGGGCCCCGTATCTCAGGGCCACTTGGTGCTACTGGGTTAGCACACCAAATTTGGGGTTCCTAGCACCAAGTGGCCCTGAGATATGTGGGCCCCAAAGTCGGTTCGGAAAATGAAAATTTTTCCTGCAGAAAAGTGCTTGACTCAAGTATAAGTCAAGGGGGCACTTTATGCACAAAAAAATGTGCTCAAAAATTCGACTTATACTCGAGTATATATGGTACCTAACATGTCACCCTTCAAAATTACACACGCTCATGGAATGGTGCCAAACTTCGGTACTTAAAAATCCCCATAGGAGACGTTTTACTGGTTACATGCTTTGAGTTACAGAGGAGGACTAGGGCTAGAATTATTGCTCTCGCTCTAACGTTCGCGGCAATACCTCACATGTGTGGTTTGAACACCGTTTTCATATATGGGCGGGACTTACGTATGCATTCGCTTCTGCGTGCGAGCTCACGGGGATAGAGGCACTTTAAAAAAAAAAAATATTGTTAATTTTACTTTTTTTTTTTTAGTTTGACACTTTAAAAAAAAATTATCACTTTTATTTCTATTTACAAGGAATGTAAACATCCCTTGTAAAAGCAATATGGCATGACAGGTCCTCTTTACAGTGCGATATGGGGTCAATAAGACCCCACATCTTACCTCTAGGCTGGGAAGCATGAAATAAAAAAAAATAAAACGATTTCGGCTTCCCAGCCAAGGCAGCGCCATTCGTTTGAATGCAGAGGCCGGGCGTGACGTCATAACATCACGCCCGGCTTTCGAACGATCATAGAGACTCTGGCGACCATCTGGTCTGCTGGAAATCTCTATGGTCACCATCTGGGGCCGGCTGATCCTCACCGATGGAAGCGGTGAGTCGGTAGAAGCACCGGAGGGCGGCAGGAGGGGGGGGGGACGTCCTCTCTCGCCGCCCGTAACAACGATCATTCTTATGGTGTAGGGAATCGCTAACTGAAAAGCTGATATCTGAATGATATCTGTAGCTGCAGGCATCATCCAGATATACCCCCGCAAAGTCAAGGACGCCATATGACGCACCTTAGGCGGGAAGTAGTTTTAAATGGTACTAAATAAGGCTAGGCTGACATCTCTGCAATCGGGGAACACGCTGCACATTAGCGGACGCACAGAGGTGCCTTGCTCGGGTCACGTATGTCCAGGCGCGGTTTCTTTGCGTTGTCTTAAATGGAGTCCGGTGTGTTTTCCTTCAGTGGTTTACGTGTACATTTTTGCAGTGTATGACGCTTGAATTCAAACCTGAACCGGACTTATAAACGCACAGGACTCTTTTTAGAAACGGACCACACATATGGGAACCAGCTCCATAGAAAGCTGGTTCGGTTCATGTGTCATGCGAATCGGATGCGACTCAAAAAGCATCCAATTCACGTATACACTCACCGGCCTCTTTATTAGGTACTAGTGCTAGTACCGGGTTGGACCCCCTTTTGCCTTCAGAACTGCCCTTAATTCTTTCTGGCATAGAATTCAACATGTTGGAAACATTCCTTAGAGATTTTGGTCCATATTGACATGATAGCATCACACAGTTGCTGCAGATTTGTTGGCTGCACATCCATGATGTGAATCTCCTGTTTCACCATATCCCAAAGGTGCTCTATTGTATTGAGATCTGGTGACTATGGAGGACATTGGAGTACAGGGAACTCATTGTTATGTTCAAGAAACCAGTGGTGAGATGATTGATCTTTGTGACATGGTGCATTATCCTGCTGGAAGTTGCCATCAGAAGATGGGTACACTGTAGTCATAAAGGGATGGACATGGTCAGCAACAATACTCAGGTAGGCCGTGGCATTTAATGACTTCCTGCCTGCACTATAGATGAAAGACGGCTACAGCACAGGCTTAGTTTGCCGGGAGGGTATCTATTGAGGTCTTCTCGTGATCACCATAGCCAGGCGCCCTCTGCGGCGTGTGGGCGGAGCACTTATGATCTGCTGTCAGCAAATGACAGCGGATCACAGGATGTAAACACAAGCTGGTTATCTGCTTTTCTTTCCTCACGCTGACAGCGTGAGCAGAGAAGAAGACAGCCGATAACCGGCTTATGTTAAAGGAACATCGGGACTGATAATCAGTGCCCACTATTGCTGCCAATCAGTGCCCACCAGTGCTGCCAATTAGTGCCTATCCAGTGCTGCCAATCAGTGCTCATCTCTGCCACCTATCAGTGCTACCAATCGTTGCCCATTAGTGTCTCCTCATCAGTGGCACCTACCAGTGCCATCTCTCAGTGCAATTCAGTGCCGCCTATAAGTGCACCTTCATCAGTGCAGCCTCATCAGTGTCACCTATCGGTGCCACCTACCAGTATCATCTGTCAGTGTCACCTATAAGTGCACCTTCGTCAGTGCCCATCAGTGCAGCCTCATCAGTGTCACCTATCGGTGCCACCTACCAGTATCATCTCTCAGTGTCACCTATAAGTGCACCTTCGTCAGTGCCCATCAGTGCAGCCTCATCAGTGTCACCTATCGGTGCCACCTACCAGTATCATCTCTCAGTGTCACCTATAAGTGCACCTTCATCAGTGCCCATCAGTGCAGCCTCATCAGTGTTACCTATCGGTGCCACCTACCAGTATCATCTCTCAGTGTCACCTATAAGTGCACCTTCGTCAGTGCCCATCAGTGCAGCCTCATCAGTGTCACCTATCGGTGCCACCTACCAGTATCATCTCTCAGTGTCACCTATAAGTGCACCTTCGTCAGTGTCCATCATTGCAGCCTCATCAGGGTCACCTATCGGTGCCACCGACCAGTATCATCTCTCAGTGTCACCTATAAGTGCAACTTCGTCAGTGTTGCCTCATCAGTGCCCATCAGTGAAGGAGAAAAATTACATGTTTGCAAAATTATATAACAAACTATGAAAACATTTTTTGTTTTTTTTCCCCCAAAATTTTTGGTGTTTTTTTTTCATTTGTTTAACAAGAAATAAAAAACTCGGTGGTGATTAAGGCTCGGTTTCCACTATTGCAACCCCAAAATTGTGCGATTTACAGTGTGACTTTGCAATGCGATTCTTGATGCGATGCCATGCGACTGGTGAGAACCATGGTAGAACAAGTTGCACCGAAGTCGGAACAAAGTAGTACAAAAACCTTTTTTGGAGTCACTGCGACTTAAGTCGCACCAGTTAGAATGGGGACCATTGCAATACATGGATTTTGACTTGTCATGCAAATTGACATATGTCAAGTCGCACAACTCGCAGTAGTGGAAACAGCCTAAATACCACCAAAAGAAAGCTCTATTTGTGTGAAAAATATGATAAAAGATTCATATTGGTAAAGTGTTACATGACCACTCAATTGTCATTCAAAGTGTGAGAGTGGTGAAAGCTGAAAATTGGCCTGGTCAGGAGGGGGTAAAAGTGCCCAGTAGGAAAGTGTTTAAATGATGCTCAATTGATACTAAGGGGCTCAAAGTGTGCCAGGAAAGTATCCCTTACACCATTACACCACCACCAGCCTGAACTGTTGATACAAGGCAGGATGGATCCATGCTTTCATGTTGTTTCCGCCAAATTCTGACCCTACCATCTGAATGTTGCAGCTGAAATGGAGACTTATCAGACCAGGCACTGTTCTTCCAATCTTGTCTAATTTTGGTGAGTCTGTGGGAATTGCAGCCTCAATTCCCTGTTCTTAGCTGACAGGAGTGGCACCCGGTGTGGTCTTCTGCTGCTGTAGCCCATCTGCTTCAAGGTACGCTGTGTTGTGCATTCAGAGATGGCATTCTGCATAACTTGGTTGTAACGAGTTACTATTTGAGTTACTGTTGCCGTTCTGTCATCTTGAACCAGTCTGCCCATTCTCCTCTGACCTCTGATATCAACAAGGAATTTTCATCCACACAACTGCCGCTCACTGGATATTTTCTCATTTTTGGACCATTCTCTGTAAACCCTAGGGATGGTTGTGCGTGAAAATCCCAGTAGATAAGCAGTTTTTGAAATAACCAGACCAGCCTTTCTGGCACCAGGGCGGTTTTTAAGGCAGGGCAAAAGGGGCAGCTGCCCTGGGCCCTGTCATTGTTGTGGGGCCCAAAGCAGCTGCCTCATACTTGCCAACTGTCCTGGTTTAAAGTCCCTTGTCCCTTGAGGTTTTAGTCCTGTGTTGTGTCCCAATATCTCAGTGTGAAGTGCTGCTACTAATGCTGCCCAGCTCTGCCCTATTGTTGTGTACAGATGACTCACCTGCAGACCCTGTGTTTACATGTAAATTACCCATATTCATATGTAAATAGCGGTGGCCGGCAGCATTGATATGTATATCATGCCCCCCTGAGGTCATATCCGCAGTAATCTCTAGCAACCAATCAACAATCAGAAATCATGTGCTGTAACCTCTAGCAACTAATCAGTGAGCCGTAATGTATGCTGTAACCTCTAGCAACCAGTCAGTGAGTGGTAATGACACACTGTAACCTCTGACAACCAAACGCAATAGCTGTCTGATCTGATTTGGTAAACTGATTTTGAGTCTAGCTGCTATTTATTGTATGTCTCAAAGCAGGTGGAGTGCAAAACTGCATGGGGGGGCCCCCAAGAAAAGTTTTGCCCAGGGTCCAATCATTATTAAAGACGGCCCTGTCTGGCACCAACAACCATGTCACGTTCAAAGTCACTTAAATCCCCTTTCTTCTCCATTCTGATGCTCGGTTTGAACTTCACGAAGTCATCTTCACCACGCCCAGATGCTTAAATGCTTTGAGTTGCTGCCATGTGATTGGCTGACTATCAACTTGTGTTACCAAGCAATTGAACAGGTTTATCTACTAAAGTGGCCGGTGAGTGTATGTGAACCAAGCCTGAGTGCTACACCAGATGAAGTGAGGCAGCATCAATTTGTTTATTTGAGGTGGTTCCAAATAAAAAGCACTGAGAGATGTGAGAGCCAACACTACAATAAAGCCAAAGGCTATCATTTAAGAGTGCCTGTTACTAAGGCTCCATGCCCACTGGACATTAAAATAACGTTATAAAAATGCCAGTAGCTTTGCAATGAGTCTTTCAAAGTCTTTTAACGTTTTTGCAATAGCGTTTAATAGCGTTTTTCCACGTTAGCATTTTTTTTTTTATTTTTTTTTTTTTCAATGGATCAAAAACATTAAAAAACGCTGGTGAGCCACGTTTGTGAGCGTTTATCAATGTTCATGAGCGTTTGGCGTTTGGTCAGAAAAACAACTCCTGAACGCAATTTTATGGTGTTCAGAAAACAGCCCAAAAACTCCACTGCTGATAAAAGGACAAAAACGTCCATGTGTGCATGGAGACATAGGATAACATAGAGGGGAGTTTATGGGCTATTAAAAAAAAACACCAACAACTCCAAATAACGGCCGTTTATGAGCACCAGTGTGCATGGAGCCTAAGGCTGGCCATACTTTTGTGCATTTTTTTTTTTCCGTAACCAAGCTCGATTCCCCCATGAAGCTATTGTGTTCTCCTGACCTGGGGAGCTGTCCCGACCAGGAGAACGCACAGTGATCATTGCCGCTAGCAATAATCGCATTAATAATCCAACAGGCTGGTTGTATCCAAGCCGATTGATCGACCAACTTGGGTACAAGAAGCCTGCCCTGACATGGTTAGACTCTCGACCGGTCGCCGTTGAACCGGCCTATATTTGAATGATCTAAGATCACCTTAAAGTTGAACTCCACCGAAAATGGGAAGTTCTGCTTTAAGTCTCCCTCCCCTGCCATGTTTGGCATGTATTTTTTGGGGGGCGGGTACCTAGTTTTGACAGATACCTGCTCCCACTTCTCCTCGCATTGCCTAGGCTAGTGTTCCTCAACTCCAGTCCTCAAGGCGCCCAAACAGGTCATGTTTTCGGGCTCTCCATTATTTTGTACAGGTGATTTGATTAGTTTCACTGCCTTAGTAATTACCACAGCTGTTTCATCTGCTGACCTGTTTGGGGCGCCTTGAGGACTGGAGTTAAGAAACACTGGCCTAGGCGATCCAAGTAGAAGTTCTTCTTCCCCCTCCCATCCCATAGTCTACTGAGACAAATCACAGGTTCCAGAAGACTGCAGGACCATTCACAAAGAGCAGCGTGGTTCATGCAGTGGATAGCCGGCCGTGAAGCCAAAATCCACCTAGCCAGCTGCCCACAGAAGAATGCAGATGCCAGGAACCCACAGGCTGGTGAAGAACTAGCCCGGGTGAGGACAGTGCTGAATCCCTGGACAGGTAAGTGTCCTTATATTAAAAGTCAGCAGTTACAGGATTTGTAGCTGCTGACTTTTCTTTTCTTTTTTTTACAGAGTGGATCTCCTCTTAAGGAAAGCCTTAACTGAGGAAGGAAGTCGCTGCTCCTGCTTTATCTTGCCTTGGATCATCCTCAACATACCAAATAGGAGACAAAAGTATGAAAACATTTCTCCAGCTCTCTGTGAAGAGACTGAGATATTGTAGTGTACTATGTTGCAGAGCGGGGTCAGTCGGGATCAGTCAGGAAAGTAGGAGCCCTTGGGCTGCACCAATAGTCTTTCTGATAAAGAAAGATGTCATTTTACATTTTGTAAGGACTATAGGAAGGTAAATGCTTGCGTTCACCGCAATGCATGCTCTTTGCCAAGGCCGAAGGAGTCTTTAAGGCTGGGTTCACACTGGTGCGATGCGGTAAACCCTGCGATTCCTGTGCGGGTTCCTGCATCTCACCTAAATCGCAGGCGGTTCACACTGATATCTGCGAACTGCTGCGGGTGTCAGTGTAAAGTTAATGGCATTCCCAGATCGGCTCGAAGATCGAAGTGCAAACTGTGAAGTGGTACAGGAATCGGATCACATGGGTGTGAACACCCATGCGATCCGATTCCAGTGCAGACCAAAAAAGGGTCTTGTACCATTTTGGTGCAAATGCGTTGTGAGCCGCATCACATAGACATCGCATGTGATGTGCACAGCAATGCGGTGCGAATCACATGCAATGTCTGTGATCGCACCAGTGTGAACCCAGTCTAAAGCACTATTAAACCCAAAAGCAAACACTTATTACCGTATATTGTAGCTTACCTATTCTTAGATGTGATGGCTGGGAGCAAGCAGCCAGCCGCATAGGCTAATGTCTAGTCTATAGTGCCAGCTGCAGTGACAGGCAGAGTGATGCCAACAGCACTCCGCCTCCTCCAGTAGCAGGTTCCACAGCAGCTAGCAGCAGCTTTAGGTCAGTGTCATTGGGCATAATAGGGCACAATAACATCTGTATTGGCAAGATAGCAGCTATAAGACTGCTTTCACACCAGTGCAGGTGCAGCGCAGTGTGACCACAGGTCTCCTGCGGGTTAGCTTCGCTTAGCCATAGATTTCTATTATATCCTGGGGATTTGGTGCATTTCCTAAGCGAAGAAAGTGCACTTTTAAAATGAAGTAGTTTTGTTGCAATTTCAGAAAGCGCACCAAACCTGCACGGTATAATAGAAATGTAAGGCAAAACGTAGCTAAGCCACGGGTGCATTAGTGTGAAAGCAGCCTTCTAGGGGGGCTCAGGGCAGTGAGGGCTCATTTATATTTGTGGTTTGGGGGCGGTAAAAGACCACAGTTGAGCCATGTTTTTACCACTACTCCCCCCACCACCACCACAGTGCTGTATATCAGTGACACCTATCAGTGCCCATCAGTGCTGCTTATACGTGCCACCTTGTGCCAATCAGTACTGCCTCATCAGTGCCCATCAGTGAAGGAGAAAACTTATTTATTTACAAAGTTTTGTAACAGAAACAAAGAAAACTTTTTTTTTTCCAAATTTTTCGCTCTTTTTTTTTATTTGTAGCGCAAAAAATAGAAACCCCAGAGGTGATCAAATACCACCAAAATAAATCTCTATTTGTGGGGGAAAAAAATGCTAAAAATTGTTTGAGTACAGTGTCGCATGGCCGCGCAATTGTCTTTTAAAAATGTGAGAGCGCTGAAAGCTGAAAATTGGTCTGGGCAGGAAGGTGTACAAGTGGCCTGTATTGAAGTGGTTAAACTGAGAAAATGTACTAGTTTAAGAAAAACTTAAGGGCATTTTGAAATTGATGGCAACAACATGTCATGCCAGGGCCATGTTTACCAAGGTGTAGCATCTCCTCTTCTTTTAATAGCACTCTGTAAATGTCTGGGAACAGAGGAGATAGTTGCTGGAGTTTTGGGAGAGGAATGTTGCCCCATACATGCCTGATATAGGATTGTAACTGAACGGTCCTAGCTCGTCTTTGTCATATTTGTTTCAAGATGTGCCAAATAATTTCAGCTGGTGAAAGGTGCGGACTGCAGGCAGGCCAGTTAAGCACCCAGACTCTTCTACTAGGAAGCCATGCTGTTGTCATAGATGCAGTATGCAGTTTAGTATTGTCCTGCTGAAGGCCTGGTTCACACCTATGCATTTTTTAGTGCAATTTCAGTTTTTCAGAAACACACTACAGTCCATTTAACATCGTTTCCTATGTAGTTCACATCTGTACATTTTATGGAAAGGGCAAGGGATTTTTTCTGGTTTTTGGTTCCATAGACTTCAATGGATCAAAAATGTGTATTGAAAAACGCAAAATGCACCTGGAATATGCAAAGTGCAACCTGCACAAGTGTGAAACAGGCCTAAAACAACGTTAACTAAATGGGAGTGTAACGCTCTCTAGTGTGCTACTAGCGATAGTGCAGGTAAACCATAGTCTGGCCCAGGACTAAGCCTGAGCCATGGAATCTGGGTCAGGATTATTAGACGTTAGGACTGGATGACTCATCCAGGCAGTGCTATGGTGCCTCCCCCTGGTTCTAGAATGTTGGAGAATATTCTAGAAATTAGTGGGCGAAAGCTAGAAGGGTTCTCTTATTCATTTAGGGGCCCTTAGCCAGTCCCCAGGAAGTGGGCCTGGCAGGGAACTAAGGAGCCCTTAAATAGACATGAGCCATGCCAGCAGGAGAGGCATGTGGATAATGGAGAAGCAGTGCCGAGGGAATCTGTCGGTGGCCCTCGGGCGATGCCTGCCGGGGAGGGGCTCTACTTCAGGCCAGAGCTCAGGTGTCTAGCCTGGAAACATCCTACCACAGGAGGCAGTTGGAGAGAAGATTTCCAGAGAGGCAGCAGACAGAGCAAAGAGAGAGAGTGAGTAGATCAGCATGGTGCAGGGACAGACAAGGGGAGAGAATGCCATCTGTAGCAAGTCTCCCTTGAAGACAGCGGTGTGCTTAGGTCTTCATCTAATCTTGCCCTGGGAGGTCTCCAGTGTGTGTCAGTCGGGTAGACTGGTAAGAAGAAGCAGGCAGGAGGGCTGGTGAAATGCATGTCCTGCAAGAAGTAGAGCTGCGACCAGTGTCTACAAGGGAGCTGAAAGTGTTCAGGAAGCAGTTCACTCCACATGGGCTACTTTTTCCAAGGGACTGAGAGTTCCTAGCCTGTAAGGGGCTGTTGCTAAGTGAACAAAAAGACTGTTAGCTCCTAAAGGAGTGAACCCAGCAGGGCTCTGCAAAGGATCAAGTTTTGTGCAGAAGGAGTGAGTGGAAGCTGTAAGTAAAAGGAGGAAGTTGTCCCTGGTTCTTTGGTTATTTGTCAAGTTGGGCATCCCATAATCACTACCCCATCTAAGTTATTATCCCCAATAAAACAACAAAAACAAGCAAAAGACTGTTTTCTGTGTCTGGGTGCAAGAAGGAAATGCTGTGTGCCTGGCTATGCAGCAGTGGGAAACTCTGACATTTGCAACTCCTAAAGGGTAGTGCTACAGGAACATTTGCTGCTCTAAAACCTGGATATATCTTTCTGCATTGATGGTGCCTTTCCTGATGTGCAAGCTACCCATTTCATACGCATAAATGCACCCCCATACCATCAGAGGTGCTGGCATTTGAGTTCTGAAGTCAATCTCCTCTTTAGTCCGGAGGATGTGGTGCCCATGGTTGCCAAAAAGAATGTTACATTTCGATTAGTTTGACCACAAAACAGTTTTCCACCACCTAGTTTGTTTAACTTCTTCAGATTCGCGCTATAGCCGAATGACGGCTACAGCGCAGACCTGCTTTGCCGCAAGTGCATCTATTCACGTCCTCCCGTGACCGAGTGGCCTGCGCGCCCCTGCAGGGCGCGCGGCAAGTTCAGTGATCAGTGAGTCTGAGACTCGCTGGATCACAGATCGGAGTAAGGGGTCAATCCCGACCCCTTACCACGTGATCAGCTGTCAGCCAATGATAGCTGATCATGTGATGTCAACAGAGCCGGTAATCGGCTATTTTGTCTCCTTGCGCTGGCAGCATGAGGAGAAAAAAAAAAGCAGATCATCGGCGGCTGTGAGAGGGACATCTGTCCAGATCACGGTGAGCTGCCGCAAGCTCCTCAGTGCCCACCTGTGCCCCCTGCCAGTGCCACCTAGCAGTAGGCAACAGTGCCGCCTACCAGTGCCCACCAGCGCCACCCATCAGTGCCCACTGTGCCACCCATCAGTGCCCACAGTGCCAACTATCAGTGCCCACAATCAGTGCCTCAACAACAGTGCTGCCCATCAGTGCCACCTATCAGTGCTCATCTGTGTCACCTACCAGTGCCCATCGGTGCTTTTCTTCAGTGGTACCTATCAGTGCCGCCTTAACTGTGCCTATTAGTGCCCACCAGTGCAGCCTATCAGTGCCCACCAGTGCCGCATCATCAGCGCATATCAATGAAGGAGAAAAATTACCTGTTTGCAAAATTTTATAACAAATTATGAAACATGATTTTTTCTTTCAAAATTTTCCATATTTTTTTGTTTGTTTAGCAAAATCCCAGCTGTGATTAAATACCATCAAAAGAAAGCTCTATTTGCGGAAAAAAATGATAAAAATTTAATTTGGGTACAGTGTTGTATGACCGCGCAATTGTCATTTAAAGTGCGTCTGTGCTGAAAGCTGAAAATTGGTCTGGGCAGGAGAAGGGTTTAAGTGCCCAGTAAGCAAGTGGTTAACTACACAATTCACTACAAGCTGGGATGTGTACACAGTAACATTGAATCACTTTCCCGGTATCCACAGGAAGACCTCAAGTTGATATGGATCAACATTTGGAGGAGTATGAAGTTGTTCCCTGTCAAATAGGAGGCCTGCTACTTCAGCTGTTAAAGCGGGGTTCCACCCAAAAGTGGAACTTCGGCTCATCTGATTCCTCCCCCTCTCCGGTGCCACAATTGGCACCTTTCAGGAGGGAGGGGGGTGCAGATACCTGTCTACTACAGGTATTTGCACCCACTTCCTGGAATAGACTCCCACGGGAGTCACGCCCCCTCCCTCACCCCCCCCCCCCCCCAGGTCCCAGGAGATGGCCGGGACCACTTAGGACGCGCAGTGCAACTCGCGCATGCACAGTAGAGAACCGGAAGTGAAGCCGCGATGCTATGTACACCCCTCACATTTTTGTAAATATATTATTATATCTTTTCATGTGACAACACTGAAGAAATGACACTTTGCTACAATGTAAAGTAAAGAGAAGCCCGGAGTAATGCCCAAAATAAAAATGAACGTAGGGCTTACATGACTGGGTGAACAGGGGTACATACGAGTAATTGTAAGAGGGCATCCTATTGGTGAGAAAAGGGGAAGAGGAGGAGTCAGTTGGAAAGTTGGAAAGTAAGGGGTTGTGGTCCCTCCCCAGCGTCAGTGTGTGCAGAGGATTCAGCTTCCCACCCTCCCTCCCCATGATAGGTTTGGGTTATGTATTTGTGACATGCTTTTCTTTACAGAGATCTATTTCTAGGATGGCCTCCTTATACATCCTAACAGAACAGTCCCCATCTCAGAATCAAATAAAAGACTATATTACATCATCTCAACTCCCTCAGCTAAACTCAGAAGTACGAGGACAATTAGAAACACCAATAACATTAGACGAACTTCAAGAGGCATTTAGTGCTTCGAAGACAGGCAAAGCCCCAGGCCCAGACGTTTTTTCGCTGCAATACTATAAGAGGTTTCTCCCACTTCTAGGTCCTCACATGGTGGAACTGTTCAATAAAATAGGCTCAGACACACTTTTCCCTAGAGACACCCTAAAAGCACACGTCACAGTGATTCCTAAAGAAGGGAAAGATCCCACTTGCTGTAGCAGCTACAGGCCTATTTCATTCCTGAACTGCGACCTTAAACTATTCACAAAAATCATTGCCACTCGAATTGCGCAACATCTGCAACCACTGATCCATCTTGATCAAGTGGGATTTATGCCAACTAGAGAAGCCTGAGACAACACGATTAAAGTATTAAACATTATTAACAATGCACAAGAGACGCACACGCCCTGCATTATTATAGGCACAGATGCTGAAAAAGCATTTGACCACGTAAACTGGAACTTTATGTTTGCGGTCCTACGTCATATAGGCCTGGGGAACACATGATGCAGTGTTTCTCTAAGATATACTCGCACCCGATGGCCCAAGTGAAAGCCAACAGGATTCTATCAGACCCTTTTTCTATTACAAATAGGACGAGGCAAGGGTGCCGATTGTCCCCACTGCTCTTTGACCTTTCATTGGAACCCTTCCTCTGTACGATCCGCTCGAATCCAGACATCACGGGAGTTAAAATAAGAGTTGGGCAGCATAAAATTTCAGCTTATGCAGATGACCTGCTCTTCTCCCTCACTAACCCCTCAGTGTCACTTCCCAACCTTTTACGCAAATTTGAAAACTATGGCCAACTGTCTAACCTACGTATTCATTTTAATAAATTGGAGGCCATGGGGGTGGGTGTTTCCGCTGAATTGCTTCGGACCCTGCGGTTAAACTTTAAATTTTAAATGGACAGATACAGCTCTGAAATACTTAGGATATATCCCCTCTAATTTATCTCAGGTCTTCAAACTCAACTTCCCCCTCTTCTGACCAAAGCACCCACTCTCCTGGAGACTTGGAATCGAGGATTGCACTCCTGGTTTGGAAGATGTTACCTTTTTAAAGATGTGTATTCTACAAAAATACCAATATCTTTTCCAAACCCTACCGATCACGATACCATCTCAGTACTTTAAACAGGTTCACTCCCTATTCAACAAATTCATATGGGCACACAGGAAACCATGCAATCCCTGATCCCAATTTTCCCTGCCTAAAAATAGTGGAGGTATTGCACTCCCCGACGTATTCAAATACTATCAGGCTACACACCTAGACTGGACTCATAGACTGGAACCGACCCTTCACTGGCAAACTCTGTGTACTGATTGAACAAGCCCAGACAGACATCTTACTGAAGGGGGCACTGTGGTGTTACAACAGTCTCCCTCCCTGCCTAAAACTACACCCCCTGATAGGCCCTATGGTACGCATCTGCTCACAGGTGATTGACAAAACCCCTCTCTCGTCCATAGACTCCCCCCTGAAGCCTATTCTGGGGAACCCGGAGTTTCCCCCTGAAAAACCACCATTTCTCCAATATGAGACAAACTAACTGCTATCGAGCATTGCACTTCTTACTACCGAATGGCTGGCCGTCCATAAAGGCATTAATGGAACCCAGGGGTCTCTTCGCCTGTTTTGGAATGCCTTGCAGCTTCACCACTTTCTCCACTCCCTAAAATTCCCAGGGAGGTTCGGGTGACCACTTTCCACATTTGAAGAGCACTGCTCAGATAATAGGATGTTGCCGCAAGTTCTCTAAAAAATGTATAGCCTACTGATTATACTTTGGAACAACCGCACTTGCCCTGGATAGAGAAGTGGGAGAAGGAGATGAACCATAGGTTTACAATTAGCCAAAAGGAAAATATGATTAGATTCTCTTTGAAGTCGTCCATCTGTACTAGGATCCAGTAGACCAATTACAAAATACTGACGCGGTGGTATTTGTTACATAAATTTTACCCTGAAATGCCCAACCGCTGCTGGAGATGCCAGGAGGAGGGAGGTACGATGCTACACATTTTCTGGTCCTGTTCAAAGATAACAGCATACTGGAGGGAAGTGCAGAACATTATTCAAAAATTCACAGATTACACAGTACCCAAAGATCCAGCTTTCTTCCTATTACACGTTACGACCATTCCAGCAAAAAATATATAAGAAATCTATTTTACGACACCTGGTAAATGCAACCAAAGCATGCATCCCCCTTAAGTGGAAAAACACATCACCCCCTACTATTGGACACTGGCTCCATAAAGTAGAAGAGATCAACAAGATGGAAGATCTCACACTTACAGCACAAGACAAACAAGAAACATACATCGAGTTGTGGAGATTATGGGATATGTTTATCCTCTCTGAAGAGGGTATGACCCTCCTTAACTCATGATTATCGAGAGTAGACGCTATGATTGGATACCTAATAACAAACTATTTATTGTTCAACCAGGGTGTCTTCCTCTCCTGCATATACTACCCACTACCATATACTCCCACCCCTCCCCCATACTGCCTACCACCATACACTCCACATCCCACCCATGTACATACTTTCTGCCACCATACCCTCCATACTCCTCTCCTGCACATACTACCCGCCACCTTACACTCTGCACTCCTCTCATACACATACTGCCCGCCGCCATACACTCTGCACTCCTCTTCTTGCCCGCAGCATTACTTCTCTACTTAAGGTGCCAAAGACACACTATAGTTATACAGTTACATAGTAGGTGAGGTTGAAAAAAGTCCATCCAGTTCAACCTATGTGTGTGTTTATGTTAATGGTACATTGTATACCCCTGTATGTTGTGGTCGTTAAGGTACCCATCTAAAAGTTTTTTTAAATTAACCATGCTCTCCGCTGATACCAGTGCTTGTGAAAAATAATTAAACTCTGACAGTAAAGAACCCTCTACGCAGTTTAAAGTTAAACCGCTTCTCTTCTTATTTTCGTTTCATTATTTTTCTTTCACTGAAAAGTTTGTTGCCTATGCTAGGGTCGCCAGTACGGTATTTGTACATCGATATCATATCCCCTCTCAAGCGTCTCCTCTCCAGAGAGAATAAGTTCAATGCTTGTAGTCTTTGCTCATAGCTGAGGTCCTCCAGTCCCTTAATTAGCTTTGTTGCCTTTGGACTCTCTCCAGTTCCAGCACATCCCTCCTGAGGACTGGTGCCCAGAACTGGACGGCATACTCCAGGTGCGGCCGGACCAGAGTCTTGTAGAGTGGGACAGTTATCGTTCTGTTACAATCCTAGCAACACCCTTGGAACAATGAAAAACTATGCACACTCTTCAATGCAGGGCACTAAGCACACCACTTTTTTTTTTTTTAATCAAGAAAAGGGGCCAAACTTGTTATCTTGCACACAGGCCCAATAATCTCATAAAACGCCCCAGAGAGACCATGCCAAAAACTCTGGTTCCACACCAATAGCAGTGGTCTTTATCTGCAGCAAAATACCTGAGCATTGGTGCATGCTGATTATCTTCAGGCTTTCCCTAGAAACTAAAATGGTTTCTTAAGCTTATGCTGGTAAAGATTCCTTCTGATTACTCTTTCATGCAGATCATGTTTGTGGAAGTAAAACTTCAGTGAATTGGTGCCCCATTTTGTCCTGTGCAAGCCAAACCCTCCAGTTTCTTTGCAGTGAATATGGAGGTTTGGTTTACAGACATGCCAATACCTCCCAACTTTTTGAGATGCGAACGAGGGACACCTATTGGCAAAAGTATATAGGCATAGGACACACACCAATGCCACGTCCCCATTAAAGGTAAATTAAATTTAAAAAATATTAGTCAAACCCACGAGTGCTTTATTTTTATTTTTATCTACTTCTACTATTCCTTTATACTGGCTTTTGAAACTTACAAATGCAGCAATTTAGAAATTGGATGAAAGGTTTAGCACTGGGAAACACTTTTTAAAAGATAAATAGTGCATTTTATATACAACTATAGATCAGACCAAAATGAGGAGGAAACAGGGACAGGGGGACTTAGTTTTTAAATCAGGGACAGTCCCTTGAAATCAGGGACAGATGAGAGCTTTGCATAACTAGTCAACAAACTGTTCTATTTGAGGTTTTTCTTGGACTTCCAAATCTTGCAATAACTTCAATGGTTTCTCTATCCTTCCATTTTAATGACATTCCAGGTGGGGTAAACTTCAGGCAGGAAGTATTTAAATATCTTTTTGTAGCCTTGATTGTCACTTAGCTGCTTTAAGAAGCCCATGACTGTTGAGTGTCAGCGCAACACCCTATAAGGTTCCAAGGGGTCAGAAAGTTTATTAAGTTCTGGAATTCTCTACATCTGTCTTGGATTAAGGCAGAAAGAGTGAATTATAGGGTGAAATTTTACAAAGAATAACACCAGTGGATTAACTATTAGGGTGGCCAAATGGTTGTACATGACACATTTCATTTTTGTATTCTTTCCACTATGTTAAAGGGAAACTTTTTGTTTTTTTTAATTTTTTTTCACTACTGTATATGTATTAATTTTTACAAATATAAATTTAGTGTATGACCAAGGATTTCCAGAGCACAATGGATGATTTAAACACAGATGAGGCTGCCTACCTTAGGGATCACTTTGTCTGACTACTGTTCACAAGAAAGGAAATGGGATCAGTCAATGCTCTGACTCATTTACAGGACATGTGTGTTTACAGAGTGCAGCCTGAGCAATTGCACTCTGTAAACATCTCTTTACAGCCATGGAGTTAAGGAAACAGAGGAAAACATGTGACAATGAGCCCAAAGCTCCATCTGCCAGCTAACAATAAACATTCAAAATATGGGCGGTGGGTACAGGCACAATCACCTACATACACATGACCCGTCTTCCTTCGGGTTTGGGGCGCAAATGCACGTTCTCCCTGCCGACCCGTGCTGTGATTGAATACAGCACGAGTTTGGCAGCAGATTTCAGCCAATGTTCTTGACTGAAACCTGCTGATCATCTGTGTCCAATCACACAGAGGGTTCTATCTTTACAAAAACACAAAACTCTGTGTACAGGGAACAGCGATCTGGTTGTCTCTTCTCCCTGAAATGGAGGGAGAAAAAAAGCTAGATTAGAAAGTAAAAGCAGCACACACTACACATTGTTAAGCACACAGTGCCCCTTGATTGCCCCTAGATGTTAACTCCTTTCCAGCCAGTATCATTAGAACAGTGTCAGTGTACAGTATTATCACTGATCACTGTATTAGTGTCAATAACAGCAACAGTGTCAGTTTGTGACCCTCCCAGCCAGTATCTGTTAGGGCCATATTGCCCGACACCCTATATCACAGTCCCATTATAAGTTGCTGATCACCGCCATTACAATATAGAATCTATAGCTGAGTAAATTCCACTATATACACCATAGTTTGTAAACACTAAACTTTTGCACAAACCAATTAATATAAACTTATTGGGATTTTTTATCTACCAAAGACATGTAGCAGAATATATTTTAGTCTAAATTTATGAAGAAATTCAATTTTTTTTTATTGGATAGTAAGTGGAAAATAGGTATTTTCAAAATGTTTGGACTTTTTAATTTATATAGTAAAAAATAAAAACCCAGTGGTAATCAAAATACCACCAAAATAAAGCTCTATTTGTGTGATAAAAAGATATCAATTTTATTTGCATACAGTGTTGCATGACCACGCAATTGCTAGTTAAAATAGCACAGTTTCTCTTTTGGAGATCTGAAGTCACAACGCTATACGCGCTGACTGCGGCCATCTTGTTGGTTGGAAACGATTATAACCCAGGACTGTTGTATTTCCTGACATGCCCATTTTTAACTTGTGAAATGTGAGTATTCTGAACGTTATTTATGCAATAAATTTGCCTTGATTCTACATACTGCACCATGAGGAGTTGCTCTCTTTTTTCATTTAATATATGAACCCATGGATTTACTCCTTGTTGAGATATTCAAGATTCTGTCATGTGCTGCCTGAGTGGAGTCATGATAATAGGATTTTTATAACAGCTTACCTGCAAAATGCTTTTCTTTGAAGTACATCATGGGACACAGAGCCATAGTAGTTACTATGTGGGTTATAGGCCACCTTCAGGTGATGGACACTGGCACACCCTATGACAGGAAGTCCACTCCCTATATAACCCCTCCCAGTACTGGGAGTACCTCAGTTTTTGTAACAAAGCAATACACGTGTATACCAGAAAGAAGGGAGGGACCTCTGTGTCCCGTGATGTACTTCAAAGAAAAGGATTTTACAGGTAAGCTGTTATAAAAATCCTATTTTCTTATCGTACATCACGGGACACAGAGCCATAGTAGTTAGTATGTGGGATGTCCCATAGCAATGACAACTGAAGGGAGGGAGACAAAACAAAAGTAGGGCCATGAGACCAGAGGACTTATACTGCTGCCTGCAGCACACTGCGCCCAAAGGCAATATCCTCATGACCTTTTACATCTACGTGATATAATCTGGTAAATGTATGGACTGAAGACCAAGTTGCGGCCTTGCAGATTTGAGCCATTGAGGCTTGGTGATGCACTGCCCAGGAAGTACTAACAGTCCTGGTGGAGTGCACTTTAATATGAAGAGGTGGAACTTTCCTCTTTAAACCATAAGCTTGAACAATCACTTGTCGAATCCATTTGGAAATAGTAGATTTCGATGCTGCCTGTCCTCTTGTAGGACCTTCAGGCAACACAAACAAAACATCCGTTTTGAGCAGTCGCCTTCAAACAGATTTTGACTGCTCTCACCACATCAAGAGAATGTAGTGATTTTTCTTCCGCAGAACGGGGTTCTGGGAAAAATGAAGGTAGAACAATATCCTGATTTAAATGAAAACCTGACACTACCTTCGGTAGAAAATTAGGATGAGGACGCAATACAACCTTATCCTTGTGAATAATTAAATATGGCTCTTTACAAGAAAGAGCAGCCAACTCGGATACCCGTCTTGCAGAAGATATGACTACCAGAAAAACTAGTTTCTTTGTCAAAAGGACCAAGAGAATATGTTGTATCGGCTCCAAAGGCTGTTTCTGTAATGCCGACAGGACTAAATTCAAGTCCCAAGGGTTCAGGGGTGACCTAACTGGAAGATTAAGCCGCGCTACCCCCTAAATAAAGCTACGAACCAAAGAGTGTGAAGCAAGCGGTCACTGAAATAATACCGATAAGGCCGAAACCTGGCCCTTGATAGTACTCAAGACCAGCTTTATTTCTAATCCCATTTGTAGAAAGTCAAGGATTCTACCTATGACATCCTGGGGTGCCAACCCCTGGATTCACACCAGGAGACATATGCCTTCCAGACTCTATAATATATGACTCTGGAGCCCGGGTTCCTTGCATTAACCAGAGTAGACACCACTGAACCTGACAGCTCACGCTTCTTCAGAATGTCGGTCTCAATAGCCAAACCGTTAAATTTAGCTTTGGAAAGTAGGATGGAATATCGGACCTTGCGAGAGAAGGTCTGGCCATGGCGGTAGGGTCTGTGGGTCCCCCATCTTTACAATCTCTGCATACGAAGATCTCCTGGGCCATGCTGGGAGGCACAAGAATCACTGACTTCCCTTCCTGCTTGAACCTGCAAAGAAGTCGTGGACGCAGGCAGAATAGGAGGGAATGCATAAATCCGTGAGAACCAATTCCACGGGAATAGCAAGGCATCTGTTCCTCATGCTAGCGGATCCTTTGTTCTTGACACAAAGTTGTCAATTTCTTTGTTGAACCTGGACACAAACAGATCTATAAAGCAATAAGTAGCAGCGCTAAGTAACCTCTAAATTGAAAACCACACACCAATTTGATTTAACAATGTGCAATGTAAAAAATAAAAAAATAAAAAAATATTAATGAATAAATGTCCATCTTCATAAATAAGCAGTATTCTAATAAACAGGATTGTGCATGTAGTTCAATTCATTAGTTTCATCCTCCACCGCACCACCAGTGATAGACCACACAGATTGCTCGCTTACCAGACGGCAAGCTCTAAAAAGCTGCGACCTATACCCGGCCAGGGCCTTTAACGACTCCAGGAGACGTTACTGGAATAAAGAAGCAGCAGAGGAGAATGCCATCACTTTCTGACCGTACTTATGATCTGTGACTGGGGAGTTTGGCGGTCTCTGCTCTGTATGCTGACCACCTTGAGGGGTTTTGCCTGGATTTTGTCCTTTTGGTTCTCCATTGGATAAAGGCCCTGGCTGGGTATAGGTCGCAAGCTTTTTAGATCTTGCCGTCTGGTAAGCGAGCAATCTGTGTGGTCTATCACTGGTGGTGCGGTGGAGGATGAAACTAATGAATTGAACTACATGCACAATCCTGTTTATTAGAATACTGCTTATTTATGAAGATGAATATTTATTCATTAATATTTTTTTATTTTTTTATTTTTTACATTGCACATTGTTAAATCAAATTGGTGTGTGGTTTTCAATTTAGAGGTTACTTAGTGCTGCTACTTATTGCTTTATGTACGTTTGTGTGTTTCTCACTTCTAGCAGTGGCTCTTTTGATTTTTACTCATTTCATTTATTTATCTGCAATTCACTCACAGCGCGGTATTTTCTGTTTTATTATAACAAACATATCTATGTCTGGGATCCCCCATCTTTGACATATTTACAGGAAGATATCAGGTTGAAGGAACCATTCTCCCAGGCACAACTGCTGGTGACTCAAGTAGTCCGCCTGACAATTTTCTATTCCTAGAATGAAGACTGCCAATAGGCAAAGCACATTGTTTTCTGCCCAAGAAAGGATATGATTCACCTCTCTCTGGGCCACACATCTTCTTGTGCCCCCTTGGTGATTGATATAGGCCATTGCTGTGGCATTGTCGGATTGAATCCTGGCAGGACAATTCTGTAAACTGAATGTTCAGGCCCTCAGGACCAAGTGTGCTGCCTGAATTTCTAGAATGTTAATGGGCAAGGCCATTTCTGATCTGGGCCACTTCTCTTGAACAGTTGCCTTTTCCAGGACTGCTCCCCAACCCAAAAAAAGGTTGGCATATGTTGTTACCACTTCCCAGGTAACTGAAGGAAGGATTTTCCCCTTTGCAGATTTTGGGTTATTAACAATAAAATGAGGCTTTGACTCACCTTTGGAGTCAGACACATTGGGAAATCTAGAGCTTGAACCCTTTTGTTCCAAGCCAATAGGATACTGTTTTGCAGCAGTCTCGAATGAAACTGAGCATAAGGAACGGCCTCGAATAAAGCCACCATCTTTCCCAACAACCTCATGCAAAGCTGAATAGAAGAATTCATCTTGCTTCGACCACCTGAATCAGTTCATTTATGGCGCTGATCTTGCCTGGGGCAAGAATACCCTTTTCTGGGTGTATCTATGATCAGACCCAAGTATTTTAGCCTTCTTCATGGTTTTAAGGAAGATTTCTTCTAGGTTGAGAATCCAACCTAGGTATTCCAGGTAGTTGAATGTGGTGACCATACTTTGGTCTAAGCGGGCTACCGACTGGTCTATCGAGAACAGATCGTCTAGGTAAACTATAATTGTTATACCTTGGGCCCTTAATCTGGCTAGAGGAGGGGCCAGAACCTTTGTAAATACTCAAGGTGCAGTAGCTAGACCAAAAAGCATGGCTACACACTGAAAATGAAGATTTTCTACCTTGAAAAGTAGATATTACTGGTGAGCGAGGAAATGGAGGCACATGGAGGTATGCATCTTTGATGTCAATTGACGCCAGAAGTTCTCCTCCTTGTAGGATGGAGACAACTGATTGGATTGACTCAATGCGAAAAAAGAGCGGTTATACTCAGGAATCGAATTCGATTTTTGAGATCCAGAATGTCCATTCAATTTTGGCACTGTGAAAAAAGGTTTGAACCAAACCCCTGCTCTTACATAGGGACCACCATGATCACTGTTTGCCAAAAGATGGTCCAATGCTTGAAAGAAAGACTTCTTTTTCTCTGGATGCTTAGGAACGTTTGATCTGAGAAAACGAGGAGACGGGAACTCTTGTAATTCCAGTTTGTACCCTGGAGCTATTGAGGAAGTCCCGCATCTGTCTCTACACTCTTCCTGCCAGATCCTTTGAGAACAGCAGAAGTATTCCCCCTACTCGAGCGAGCGGGGCGCCTCCTCATAAAGAGGCTTTAGTATTTTGTAGAAAGTATAAAAAATACGTGCAGCGCTAAACCAAAAATAAAAAAGTGTATCAAATATAAATAAATAAATCGGTGACTTTAAAGCAACTGAAAGTAATGTTGATCAACACAATAAACACTTGTGAGGTGTATAAAGAATGTCCAAAAGAAATGTGCTAAGTATAAGAATATCCAGAAGCAAATGTGCTAAGCTCTGCAGACTAGAGTCAAGAGACTAGAGTCAATAAATATAAGTAGGAGTCTTCTCAAACAGAGGGGGTGCTTGGACACAGGATGTTGACTGAAGACTGGAATACACAGCAACCACAGGCAACACGTCATAAACATCTAGAGTTAGGTACTCTTACCAGATCCAGTGGGACGTATCTGCCATATAGCAGTACGTCTGTCAGAGCTTGTGGAGGTGGCCTCCCGTCAACTCTCCCCAGAGGTTCTCCCTTCGGTCACGATCTCCGATAGGCAAGGTTGTCACTTGGGTCACGGTCACCGATAGCCAGGACAGTCACAGGTGGGGGTTGTCAGCTCACTCGCACACACTCCGATTCCAGGCAGGTTCAAAAGGTCAAAAGAAACCAATCATGGATGAAGTCATGGAGAAAAAAGAAAAAAGGGGGCTCCACATGGCGTAGGTCAAAAAATAAAGGGATTTATTGAATAAAAAGCCTTACAGAGTAAAAAGTGATCACTGAATAAAAATTGGTGGCAACATGGGAAGCTAAAACGCCCTACGCGTTTGGACTGAAGAGCCTTCAACTGGGGCATAAAACAGCCTCTCCACGTTGCCCATATATATAGACTGTAGACACCATTACAAAATACCTGGGTCCGCCCCCCATCATGGCGGAACCGGAAGTACAAGGTTCAATATTAAAAACATTGTAAACTGGCTTCATATGGTATTATTTCCATGTATTCTGATACACTGAATTAGGCTTGAAGTATATAAGTAGTTCGGGGGTTAAACAGGAGTGTACACAGTAGGGGGGGTCCCGAACGTCGGATCGCCGAATCGGCTTGTGTTCCAAGCCTCACACTGGATAGAGGAACTTGCGTTCCAAGTGTCTAAGACACGTGACCAGGGAGGAGACAACAGCCGGCGAACAATGCGCAGCTGATGTCTCTCGCGGTCATCACGAGGAGCGTGCGTTCCAAGCCTCAAACGTAAGTGAGGAGGAGATACAAGCCGGCAACCAATGCGCCGCTGGCATCTCCCTCACTCCTTCCTGTGGAGCGTGCGCTCCAAGCCTCTTATGTGGGGAGGGACGGACGGCCGCTCTGAAGCTAACCTCGTCTGTGGTCGGGGCCGGCCGAGCCAATCATTGGCAAGCTGGACAATTAGCCACTCCCCCTCCTGTCATTACTACACTAACCTAAACGTCACGTTAGTATTTTGTAGGCTTCCTCCCCCAAGACCTCTTTTGTCCTTTGGGTTGACCCTGAGGATTACCTTTTGAACTTGACGGCGGAGGCCGTCGTGACTGCCTGGAGGCTGATGCCACTGGCACAGGAGAAGGAGCTTGTTAAAATGAAATATGTTTATTCATTTTCTTAAATGGCAAAGGGGTACTTTCCACTAGAATTTTTTGGATGTATTACCCAAATCATCCCCAAACAGCTGTTTCACCGCAAAAAGGAAGACTAGTCAGGAGCTTCTTGCATGGCGCTTAGCGATGGGTGCAAGGCCTGAAGGATAGAATCTCTCATAGCAACTATTGCAAACATAAAGCTGCCAGTAGCTTGCCAGATCCTGGGCCTGCTGAACAGGATAACCTTGAGCACCTGTTTAAACTGGCCTCTCAACGATTAACCAATTACTGTCAGTGCAGGCTGAGACACTCAATCTGCCAGAGAAAAAAGTTTTTTTTTTGTTTTTTTTTTTAATTGGAATTCCAACTTTTTATTCGTTGGATCCCTAAGCATTTGAGCATTGTCTGCCGGACAAGTCAAACTTTTATTCACAGAGGATATAGCAGCGTTAATTGCTGGTATACCCCACTTTTAGTGAATTTTTTCCTCCATAGTATAAAGTGTGAAAAAACTTTTTAGGAGGGAAAAAAAGCTAAACTGGGTGATCCACTCAGATACAAAAAGCTTTTCCAGCAATGAATGGACAGGAAAGGCATTCACAGCTTGAGGAGGCTTTAGCGAACCCAAACACTCAGTTAAGGGTACATAAATGTGGAGCAGACAATTCAGCAAGAAATTGCACCATCAATCTTACAGATTGTGAAAGCTGACCCCCACATTTGACACCTCAGAAGAGGAGTCATCAGCCTCACCATGGTCCCCTGAGGGAATTCATCTTCTCCCTCCCCCAGTTCCTCAGTTTGAGGGTCCTGGGTAGAGAGAACCTGTCGCATTTTGTCCCACAATGGGATGCGATTAAAGCCGCTAACCTTTTTTTTTTTCCAATACTTTCATGGCTGAGGAAAAAAGACCCTTTTAGTAACAAAGACAGGGGCTGCAGTGTTGAAAACAGTTGAAAACATTTCATGGACCCGATGCTCACTCTGACCAGCCACCCCCTCACGGGGGAGGATGCCATTTTAGAGATGAGTAGGCTTTCCAGAGCTTGAGGGAGACCCTTTTAACCCTTTTTTTTGGGGTGTTTCAACCCCCCTTCTGACCTTAGTACCTCTGCTTTTGTGCATCGGGCTATCAGAAGAAATTGCATCCACTGCTTGAGCAATAGTCCAGCCACTGCCGCTGCTATTAACGCTCAGCCTGATGCTTTTAGTAAATGTGTCAGGGAATGCCTGTATCACCAACCTCTTACATGCCCCTTTTCGCTCTTGTGTCCCTCCGACATCTGCAGCCAGCAAAAAATGGAGCTTTTAAACATACTCCCATGTTGGACATTGCAGGACTCAACACTGCGCTAAGCCCCGCCCGTTCCATCACATCGCGGCCCCCCTCACTTTTCAAAAGAGGGACGGGCCTCCGATTCGACGGGATCGGCGTGTGTGGGGGGGGGGATGGTGAGAAGTAGACCGGTAACTAGACGCTGTGCAGGGGTGGTGAAAAAATGGAGAGACATCGCTGATCATTTTTGGCTTCCTCCTTGCAGGAAGAGGGGGAGAGCTTTGTCCAGGTGGGGGGTGATCCAGGCGGAGATCTGAGCTGCTCGCCGGAGGGAAGCCTGCTGCTTCTGTGACAAGCGTGATGTTTGAGGAAAGCATGACAAGGTACGTACTCTATACAGTCCCCAGTGGTAACTCTTAGGCATGACAGCATTTACTTTTTTAAAAGAGACATTTCATAAGAAAATGTAAAAATTCCTTAGAAACCTCCACTTACCTTTCCCACCGCAGGGTTTTCTGTGGTAAAACCAACAGACCCGATCTTCATCTCTAACGGTGGGCCCTGTTACAAAACCTTCAGGAACCGGGGACCCTCGGGGAACCCACACTTCTGGACCCGTAAAACACCCCGCCAGAAAAAACTTTATGGCTGAAAAAACCAAAGCTCTGGATCTGGAAAAAGAGAAGCGTTACAGACAGAAAACCTTGTTTCTTCTGCCACGAGGCCCGGTTACCATTCAATTTGGCCTGAAAAGACACTTTGAATGGATCCGTTTGCATAGCTGGCCCCAGGAAGGATTGCTCCAGTGGAGCCCAGCACAGCACATTTTTACTCGTGACCAACACCTTAGACACTGGCGAAAAAACTGAGGTACTCCCAGTAGTGGGATGGGTTATATAGGGAGTGGACATTCTGTCTTAGGGTGTGCCAGTGTCCATCACCTGAAGGTGGCCTATAACCCACATAGTAACTACTATGGCTCTGTGTCCCGTGATGTACGATAAGAAATATGGATATAACATATAATTTAGTGGTCCATTGTTTCCGGTAAGAGGCCTGGCGTGTTGATGTTCGGTGGAGGATATATCATTTCACCTCAGCTGTTCTGTGTGCACCATAGGTGATTCCAATTGATTCCAATTGCTTCTTAACGTGGACTCTTTATGCTGGATTATAGTAGACTTCTTGTTTGCATAGATATGCTTTCATTGTTTAGTGCTGCATACACCCATATTTCTTCATTACATTGCTACCAACAATTTTTGTCAGCTGCTTTGTAGTCATTATAGCGCAGTGATTAATTTATGTTTTAAAATAGCACAGTGCCGAGTAGCAAAAAATGCTGGTCATGAAGGGGGTAAACCTTCTGGAGGTCAGATGGTTAAAGCCCTTTCCCAGGATACACAGTAATAAACCTCCCGGGTTCCTTTAATCTTAGGCCTCTTTCACACGGGGCAGATCAGTCATGATCCGCCCCGTGAACATCCGCTTGCTCAGCGGGGATAGCTCCGCCGATCCCCGCTGAGCAGGAAGATGACAGGTGCATCGCTGCACACTGTGCAGCGACGGACCTGTCAGAGCGCCGCTCTCCCCTATGGGGGGATCGGATGATGACGGTCCGTAGTGTCCGTCGTCATCCGATCCCATCCGAAAACGGAGGAAAAAGTAGGTTTTTCCTCCGTTACACTTTTCGGATCGGAGCGGGTCGGATGTCAGCGGACATGTCACCGCTGACATCCGACGCTCCATAGGGATGACTGTATGTCCGTTTTTCATCCGAAAACGGATGGATGAAAAACGGACATACGGATCATCTGTGTGAAAGAGGCCTAATTATTGGATCTTTTACTTCCTTTTAGGTCGGGTTCACACCTATGCAAATTAGATGCGGGTTTCCCCGCATCTAATTCGCATAGCAGGAGAATGTGACTGGCTCCAAATGGAGGCGGTTCCCATATCTCCATTGCGGCTGCGGAGTGCACTGCACAGAAACGCTGTACGTCTTTGGCTCCATTTCATTCTGAATTCAGGCAAGGATTCTGCTCCCTGAAACGGAGCACAGGGACGTACAGCGTTGCTGTGCGATCCGCGGCCGGATTAGGCGGCCAAGCCTAAACCACTTCATTTTTTGTGATACAGCACTGCTTCGCTTTAACTTTTAATTGTGCGGTCGTGCGACCCTGTACCCAAACAAAATTTATATATTTTTTCCCACAAATAGAGCTTTCTTTTGGTGGTATTTGCTCAGCTCTGCGTTTTTTATTTTTTGCGCTATAAACAAAAAAAAGACAAACAATTTTGAAAAAAAAACATTTTTTTTAACTTTCTGCTATAATACATATCCCAAAAAATATATTAAAGGAAGATAGGAAATGGGTACAGCGCTGCTCCGATGATGTTGAAAAGATATTTGCACCATAAGCAGCTAACACACCTCTAAGACAAAGAAGTAAAAAATCAGCAAATATAAAAATAGTGTAGCGCTAAGTGTCAAAGTGAGGAATTTTAAAGAGAAGCCATCTTACAATGGCCAATAAATAAACCAAAACAAAAAATGCTTCAAAAAATCCAGTGAAAAGTGACTCAATAAATTAGTAAATATAGCAAAGTGACATATAATACATATTGGCAAATACACCAGTGAGAGGTGAAAATGAAAACCAGAGTATAGATGTATATATAAATAATAAATCAACTGTGAATAGAGTCCATAATATTCAAAAAATATGTATAATCCTGATGAAAGTCAAAAACCACCACCAACAGTCTCTGAGGATTAGCTGATGAGGACAACACCGGAGTGTCACTGGTGGGTAAGGACGGTAAATACCCCAAATCGATTGTGACGTCTAAGTGCGTATCAAAACCATCACCATAGCATCTGAAGAGGCTTACCGGAAGCAAGGGACTTGAACAGACATACGTCTTACAAGTCAAAAAGGCTTGTTTAGCCACCAAGGCTAGCAGGATAGGACATCAGATATCCGCAGCTTCGAATGGGGAAGGAGGGGGATCTGCCAACAGCTTCACCCGTCCGGACGTATCAGCAGGTCGACCAGATGTTTTCAATTAAAACCATGAGAGAAGGAAGACTCACATGGCGTGATATCGTTTAAAAAGCATGCATTTATTCAAAGCAATAAAAAAACACTCACATGGTAGGAGGAAATGGACAGCTTAAATAATATCAAACGCGGTGATCATAGAGGGTCCACCCGACATGTTTCGGCTCATCAGCCTTCATCTGGGGTGTGGACCCCCCTATTCCACCGCAATTTAAACTAGAAATGACCCCCACTGGAAGTGTCACAGTCCAGGAAATGACCCACTGACATCACTTCCGGTTCACGAATGAATATACATAAGCTTTATATAATATATATTGTAAGGAACGTAGATAAGCAGTATTTATACCGCTATTCTAAAGTGACGGGGTCAAAAGATAAAATGAGATGGGAATAGACTTAAAATATTCCTATGGTTGTGGCCGGCCGATCCGGAAGTGCTCGGAATAGAAATCCAAGCCTCTTTCTCAGCACGGCCAAATTACATAGGACGGAGCGCCGTCGCGCTCCGCCCCCTCTATTTTGCTGGGCTTTGAGGGCGTGCGCAGTAGCGGAAGTCACAGAGAGGAAGTCCGCCGCCGCACCACGCCTCGTTCTGGGCAATGGATCCCATAGGTCGAGGCGCCGCAATGCCCCGCCTCCTGGTCTCTCATTATTAACCACAATGAGGAGTGTGGCTAACCTAAGACAGCCCACATCCACGCCCTCTCCATCAAAGCCCAACCAAGCCTCCCGCCCACAACAGCACGTCCTCCACATGGAGGGCCGTGATTGGGCAGAAAGTATAACCAAGCCTCTCTGTCACAATGACATGTGGTCCTTAAGGAGGGCCGTGATTGGACAAACGATTAAACACAGCGCTTGGGCAATAAATGTCGGTGTCAGCAAAGGTAGTAAGGGGAACGATAATAAAAACCAATGCCATAAATAAAAATATATATTGTAATGTAGCAAAACAATATTAAAATGAAGATGAAACATAACGTGAACTAAGTGGTATGGCGTGATAGTGACACTGCCAATGGGGGGCATCCCACATAGCCTATACACTCCGCCCCATAAAAAAGGGGCTGACAATGAAACCCTGTGAACAGGATGACATATATCAATTAACACTCATATCTATATAACAATACAGGGGTTGGTATCAAAAAAAGCCCATTATAACATGCAACTGTTAGTGAATGGGTTGTAAGACGTATGTCTGTTCAAGTCCCTTGCTTCCGGTAAGCCTCTTCAGATGCTATGGTGATGGTTTTGATACGCACTTAGACGTCACAATCGATTTGGGGTATTTACCGTCCTTACCCACCAGTGACACTCCGGTGTTGTCCTCATCAGCTAATCCTCAGAGACTGTTGGTGGTGGTTTTTGACTTTCATCAGGATTATACATATTTTTTGAATATTATGGACTCTATTCACAGTTGATTTATTATTTATATATACATCTATACTCTGGTTTTCATTTTCACCTCTCACTGGTGTATTTGCCAATATGTATTATATGTCACTTTGCTATATTTACTAATTTATTGAGTCACTTTTCACTGGATTTTTTGAAGCATTTTTTGTTTTGGTTTATTTATTGGCCATTGTAAGATGGCTTCTCTTTAAAATTCCTCACTTTGACACTTAGCGCTACACTATTTTTATATTTGCTGATTTTTTACTTCTTTGTCTTAGAGGTGTGTTAGCTGCTTATGGTGCAAATATCTTTTCAACATCATCGGAGCAGCGCTGTACCCATTTCCTATCTTCCTTTAACACTTATTAGACATCTAGTATAGCTGCAGCCCATACCCATTTCAATATGGACATATTTGATTACCGTGCATCTAGAGTTGTAAATACTGAGGGTGTCTTCGTAGCCACTTCCAATGATACTGAGATAGGTGGACTATTTCTGAGGTTAAAAAATGTTATGACCTCTGAACTCCATCTCCAGTGGGATCTTGTCTTCTTAGAACAATACGTGACAGAAGGCATGATCCCACGAAGTCTCAGATGGGATATCCACCCTCAACAGGGTGAACCTGAACTCGATACCTGGTTCAAGTATTTTAATGACGCCGGTATTAAGTTCCTCGATTTTCTCATCACGAGGAAACGTACCCGGCTTACCAATTTGGATCGAGAGATCAGGGAACTTAAAGATAAATTACTTTCGTTTAAAAATTCAGTGGAATACAATACTCTGTCATCCAACTTGCAAGCTCATCTTGTAAAGGAAGATAGGGAACAGAGAATTAAAAAACATAAAAAGTATTCCCGAGACACTGGCGATTATAAGGCGGGCAAAGTGTTTGGGTGGCAGAAATCCATCACAACACCTACCCCAGAGGTTGCCATGGACACTAATTCCTCGAGTACCAACATAGTAGCTCCCCCTAGGGAGCCCTCTGTCCGCCCAAAACCCCTTGTTAATAGGGATCAGGCTCAGGGTACGGGCTCCTCTTCACATAGGAGCCGACACCCTAGCACACATTCCCCTAGAAAGCAATCAAGAGGCAGAGGCCACTACTCTAGAAGTAGGGGTAGAGGTGGAAACAGGGGAGATCATCATGGTCATGAGGAACGTCGGTACTGCGAGCAGGACAGCCCCTATTACAGGTGCTCTCCGGGTCGCAGGTACGAGTATCCCCAACATTCCCCGTACCAACATCCACCCTATTACAGGCACCCCCCTGTGTCAACATACAACAGATATTCCCCTTTGCAGGAACATCATAATGAAAACATCTACCCATTCCCTGATGCTGGATATGGTCCATCTCCCTATAAACAACCCTACTCCGGACCACGAATCTCTCGGGGTTTTCACGAGGACCACTTAAACAAAAAAAGAGGTCCAGAAACAAGAGAGGGTCCAGAGGAGGGAGGAGGGTCCAGAAACGAAAAGAGACAAAGGACCTAACGTGTCAAGGGGTTTTTAACCTCAGTGACACTATCCTCACCAATGAAGAGAAAATCATTTTAAATAAAGGCCTTAAGTTCGCCCCTCCATGTAAATTAAACAAGTTCAATACTTTTATTGACATCCAAAAGTTCATTAGGAAGATTCATATCCAGAGATACATTATTTCCAATCCTTCCAGGAATATGGCCAGAGCGGCAACGTCTGGTACAGTTCATTCAGATTTATCCAACCCCTCCCTCTTTAGTCCTCCCACACAACTTCCATCAGCTATCAATTTGTTTAAGGAACTTGTGTTGAAAGATCTCACTAATGTCCCCCTAAAACGGAAATTTCATAACCCTTTACCTACAGCAGGTCTTACCACTCTATGTGAAAATAAAAACATAGTCATTCGCCCTGCTGACAAGGGCGGTGGCATAGTTTTATTAAACAAATCGGATTACGTCCAGGAAATGTATCACATTCTTGGCGATCAGGAAACATACGTCGAACTTCCCAGTAACCCTACGCATAAATATAAAAAGGAATTACAAGGTCTGGTTTCTAAAGGATATGATTCCTACATTTTAAATAAAAAGGAGAGATCATTTTTAGTCCCACTGGCCCCACGTATACCTGTTATGTACTACCTGCCCAAAGTGCATAAGGACCCTCTGCATCCTCCCGGTCGACCAATAATTAGTGGCATCGACTCGGTTACCTCTAAAATTGGGAAGTACATTGATTTCTTCCTTCAACCATCAGTTGTCAAAATGCCATCTTATTTAAAGGACACTAAGGACGTGATCAATCTACTTTCCAAGGTTTCCTATTCTGGTAACTTGATCATGGCAACTGCGGATGTTGCCTCTCTCTACACTTGCATCCCGCAGGATAGAGGTATTGATGCAGTCAAGTGTTTTCTTGATAGAGATGTCTCCCTCGCTTCACCCCAGGTGGACTATATTATCGAGCTAATTGAGTTTGCAACTCAACATAATTATTTTTGGTTCGATGGGAGATTCTACCGCCAACATAGGGGTGTCGCGATGGGAGCGAAGTTCGCTCCCAGTCTGGCCAATTTATTTATGGCCAAGTGGGAGGAGGATGTCGTCTATGCCATGCAATGCCCGCACCTTTTGTTGTGGGCGCGGTACATAGACGACATCCTCCTCCTATGGACTGGGAGCCCAGACGATCTGGCCACTTTCTTCACGCACCTCAATGCCAATAATAGGAACATCGTTTTGTCCTTTGAGGCTAGCGCAACCTCTGTTCACTTTTTGGACTTAGTTATAGAGAGAAAGGATGGCCAATTTGTGTTTAGTACACATTTTAAGTCCACCGATCGGAATGGATTTATCCCTACCGACAGCTGTCACCATGTTCCTTGGATCAGATCAGTTCCCAAAAGTCAGTTCTTGCGACTACGGAGGAACTGTAGTGACCTTAATATTTTCAAAACCCAAGCAGCGTCTTTGAAAAGCAGATTTTTAGAAAAAGGGTATAAACCTTTGGATCTAGATAAGGAAATCGATTATGCCAGTTCAGTGGATCGCCAATCACTCTTAGAGGATAAACCCAAGCAAGTAAATGAGGACTTCAAATGGTCCTTTATGACATCCTTCTCTATCCAGCATAAACATATTAGAAGAATCTTTAATCACCATTGGGACGTTTTAAAAACAGATAAGATTCTGGGCCCTAGACTGCCTGAAACTCCTAAGTTAGTTTTCAGAGGAGCTCCATCCCTCCGTAATAAGCTGGCACCTAATGTGGTCAACCCTCCAACCAAACCTTCCTTTTTTCACAACCTCATTGGGTTCCACCCGTGTAAAAAATGCCTAGTTTGTCAATATAATACTAACGGAAGACGCACTAGTTATACTTTTTCCTCTAGGGTAAGTGGCCGTACCTACAAAATAAAACAGTTTTGTACATGTGCCACGACGGGGGTAGTCTATCTTTTGACCTGCCCCTGTGGTAAACAATATGTAGGACGGACGATCAGGTCCTTTACTACTCGAGTTTCTGAGCATATTAACCTTATAAAGGCAGGTAGTACCAAACACACTGTGCCCCGTCATTATAGGGAGTTTCATGATCGAAACCCCGAGGGCACACAGTTTCTCATCATCGACAAGTATGTGGCCCCTTGGCGGGGGGGGTCAACTCTTAGGGGGGTCTCCAGGTTGGAGACCTACTGGATTTATGAATTGGGTTCCCACTTTCCGCAAGGTATCAACGTGGAGTGGGACATCAATTCATTTATCAATCAAGCGTAGTCATTACATTTGCGACTCTCCTAATTTATTTTATTTCATTTTATTTTAATTTATTTTATTGTATTCATTTCAATATTTTTTCCACTTTATGTCAAACCTTGTGGTAGTGGGAACCCATTCACTAACAGTTGCATGTTATAATGGGCTTTTTTTGATACCAACCCCTGTATTGTTATATAGATATGAGTGTTAATTGATATATGTCATCCTGTTCACAGGGTTTCATTGTCAGCCCCTTTTTTATGGGGCGGAGTGTATAGGCTATGTGGGATGCCCCCCATTGGCAGTGTCACTATCACGCCATACCACTTAGTTCACGTTATGTTTCATCTTCATTTTAATATTGTTTTGCTACATTACAATATATATTTTTATTTATGGCATTGGTTTTTATTATCGTTCCCCTTACTACCTTTGCTGACACCGACATTTATTGCCCAAGCGCTGTGTTTAATCGTTTGTCCAATCACGGCCCTCCTTAAGGACCACATGTCATTGTGACAGAGAGGCTTGGTTATACTTTCTGCCCAATCACGGCCCTCCATGTGGAGGACGTGCTGTTGTGGGCGGGAGGCTTGGTTGGGCTTTGATGGAGAGGGCGTGGATGTGGGCTGTCTTAGGTTAGCCACACTCCTCATTGTGGTTAATAATGAGAGACCAGGAGGCGGGGCATTGCGGCGCCTCGACCTATGGGATCCATTGCCCAGAACGAGGCGTGGTGCGGCGGCGGACTTCCTCTCTGTGACTTCCGCTACTGCGCACGCCCTCAAAGCCCAGCAAAATAGAGGGGGCGGAGCGCGACGGCGCTCCGTCCTATGTAATTTGGCCGTGCTGAGAAAGAGGCTTGGATTTCTATTCCGAGCACTTCCGGATCGGCCGGCCACAACCATAGGAATATTTTAAGTCTATTCCCATCTCATTTTATCTTTTGACCCCGTCACTTTAGAATAGCGGTATAAATACTGCTTATCTACGTTCCTTACAATATATATTATATAAAGCTTATGTATATTCATTCGTGAACCGGAAGTGATGTCAGTGGGTCATTTCCTGGACTGTGACACTTCCAGTGGGGGTCATTTCTAGTTTAAATTGCGGTGGAATAGGGGGGTCCACACCCCAGATGAAGGCTGATGAGCCGAAACATGTCGGGTGGACCCTCTATGATCACCGCGTTTGATATTATTTAAGCTGTCCATTTCCTCCTACCATGTGAGTGTTTTTTTATTGCTTTGAATAAATGCATGCTTTTTAAACGATATCACGCCATGTGAGTCTTCCTTCTCTCATGGTTTTAATTGAAAACATCTGGTCGACCTGCTGATACGTCCGGACGGGTGAAGCTGTTGGCAGATCCCCCTCCTTCCCCATTCGAAGCTGCGGATATCTGATGTCCTATCCTGCTAGCCTTGGTGGCTAAACAAGCCTTTTTGACTTGTAAGACGTATGTCTGTTCAAGTCCCTTGCTTCCGGTAAGCCTCTTCAGATGCTATGGTGATGGTTTTGATACGCACTTAGACGTCACAATCGATTTGGGGTATTTACCGTCCTTACCCACCAGTGACACTCCGGTGTTGTCCTCATCAGCTAATCCTCAGAGACTGTTGGTGGTGGTTTTTGACTTTCATCAGGATTATACATATTTTTTGAATATTATGGACTCTATTCACAGTTGATTTATTATTTATATATACATCTATACTCTGGTTTTCATTTTCACCTCTCACTGGTGTATTTGCCAATATGTATTATATGTCACTTTGCTATATTTACTAATTTATTGAGTCACTTTTCACTGGATTTTTTGAAGCATTTTTTGTTTTGGTTTATTTATTGGCCATTGTAAGATGGCTTCTCTTTAAAATTCCTCACTTTGACACTTAGCGCTACACTATTTTTATATTTGCCAAAAAATATATTAAAAACAAATTTATTCATCAGTTTAGGCCGATATATATTCTTCTACATATTTTTGGTAAAAAAAAAAAATCGCAATAGGCATATATTGATTGGTTTGCGCAAAAGTTATCGCGTATACAAACTGTGGGATAGATAGATAGACGTTTATTTATTTTTTATTGTTTTTACTGGTAATGGCATCGATCTGCGATTTTTAGAGAGACTGCAACATTGCAGCGGACAAATCTGACCCGAAATTACACTTTTTGGGGACCAGTGACATTATTACATTGATCAGTGCTATAAAAATGCATGGATCAATGTAAAAACGACACTGGCAGGGAAGGGATTAACACTAGGGGGCGATCAAGGGGTTAAGTGTGTTCCCTGGGTGTGTTCTAACTGTAAGGGGGATGGGCTACCAGGGACACGACAGAGATTGCTGTTCCCGATCACTGGTCTTCTGGCAGAACAGGGAATCACCTTGTTTACATAGGCAGTTCCCCGTTCTGCCTCTGTACACTGCGATCGCGGGTCGCCAGTGGACATCAAATCCGCTGGACCTGCGGGCATGCCGCCGGCGGCGTGCACCAGCTATCTCCTTACACCTATGGTGGGCTGCACAGGATAGCCGACCTGCCGCAGTAAAATTGAGGGCAGCTGGTCAGCAAGCGGTTAAAGGGTAACTGCACTTTTGTGGAGAAAAAACAAGCCACTCTGGGTGATGTACATTTCAAGGATTTTAACAAACTTTGTTGCAGATTCCTACTGTTTCTGCTCTGAAGAAAAAGCTGCTTGTTTCATTTTGTGTCTTTTTATAATAAAGCCCTGTGCACACAGGCCGAATGCTGGGCGACATTGGCCGGTTCAATAAAAAACAGCCGACATTCAGCCCGTGTGTAAGGCAGCCGGTCCGACAGAAGCCGGCCATTGGGCCAGCTTCTGTCTGACAAGCATGCTGGAAAATCAGCAGGCGGCCGGCTCCCAATCAGCGCTCTCAGTCAATTGCAGAGAGTGCTAATCGGAGTGTTCTGGATGAAAAAAAAACTCACAGCGTGTACCAGGCTTTATTCTGTGGGACTAATTCTTTTTAATCAGTTGGTGGACTTTTAGGGTTCTGATGATAAGTTCCAGTGTCTGCATCCCTTTAGAAAGGGGAAGGAGAAGATTCCCTGAGAAAGTCACGTGACCGTGACGTAACGCGCAGGGTGTGGACAGAGGCACACAAGGGACCAGAAATAACATAAGCAGATGTGTTCATCTGGTACTCGTGGTTTTAATGCTTTTAACCAGCTTTTTTATTGTAAGTGCGGTATTTTAAGTCTAATCAATTAAGGATAGTGAAAAAATATATAATCAGCGCAATAATCATTATAATAATGTGAAATCATTATATATGAAATAATCAATGTAATTAGCCTACTAATAGGCTTAACGTGATTGCTGCCCACACCACTTAGGCCTCATTCACCCTGGGTTCACACTAGTGCGATGCGGGAACCAGCGCGATTACAGCGCTGGTTCCCGCATCGCTCCTCTCCTGAAGGCAATTCACACTGCCTTGTGCGAACCGCTGCAGGTGTTATTAACTTAATGACACCCCCAGTTTAGTGCACAGACCATAGTGCAAATCCAATGCGAGTTCAGCCATACAACTGTATGGCTGAACTTCCATTGCTCAGAGATCGCATGTGATCGGCAACAGCAGTGCGGGTGTGAATCACATGCGATCTCTGAGATGGCAGCAGTGTGAACCTGGGCTCACACCTGAGCGTGTTGTAGCTTGAAGCCTGAAGCTACCAAACGTTTGAGGGGAAAAAAATCTATTATTCTCTATGGAGATGGTTCACATCTCTACTCCAAAACGCCTGAAGCTAGAAACTGAAGCTAGAAGCTCAGCACAAGTTCTGGAACTTTTTTTAGACTAATTAGGAAGATTAGACAGATTACAGGTGTTTTTCTGTTTTTTACATTGGTGACCTTTTGACCTGTACAAAATTGCGGCAAATTTGATGTAAAATCGCGCAACTTTCTGCCTGAACGGAGAAAACGTCCTGAATGGCAGCACCTCACACAGGTGCCATCATTCAGGACATTTTCTCTGTTCACATCATTATTGATGACATGCATGTTTTCACATTTTGTATGTGAGTATTTTATCCCCAAGTTACACTTTTAATAAATGGTATTAGCAGGGAGCACTATGGTTTGCTTTTGTTTTTATGGCCACACATGACTAAATGAGATCCTGGGAGGAGGTCTGAGCTGTCTAGGTGCACTGTGATGAGGATTCCTGTTCCCAAAAAATCCTGAGAGATATTACACTAAGCGCGTGAGACTCTGAAGTGGGGTCTACATAGGGAGAACTCGGGAGGAGGTCTGTTTTGTCCAGGAACATCAGGAGGAGTAGTTTTCCCAAGGCATCGTGAGAGATATAATCAGAGGCGTGTGTGACTCTGTAGTGGGGTCAACTTTTGCAGCTGAGCAGGCGTTCCAGCTAGAGGTGGTGGTCACTGAAGTCACTGGAAATCTATGAACTTTCGCTGAAAGTTGCACAACGGTGGAATTTTGTTATATTGACTTGTTTTTTTTGTATTTGTTTTTGGTTGCGCTACACTAGATTTTGTTTTGCTTAATACGTTTTTACAATATTACACTATGGGAGGCTTTTTTCACATGTTGCTATACCCAGGGCAAGACTAATTTCGGAGTACAGAGGAGCATCTTAAAGGAAAAGGCAACTACCAACAGAGCTATAAAGTCTCATACACACGATCGGACTTCCATCTGACTTTTCCGTGGATTTTTGTCCGAATGGGCTTTGGCCGTGAACTTGTTCTGCATATACACGGCAGAACATTTTCAGCCAACTTTCACCAAATCACGTGGTTTTTCAGCTCTTTACCGCCACCCTTTGGGCAACTTCTGCTATTGTTAGCTGATGTTTAGCATTGGTTCTGAGCATGCGTGTTTGTACTTTGGACTTTAGTCCGATGGACTTGTGTACACACGATCGGATTATCTTCCATCGGACATTTGTTGTCGAAAAGTTTGAGAGCATGCACAGCGAACATCCGTTGGAAAAGCGACAACAATTGTCTGATGGAGCATACAGATGGTCGGATTGTCCGATAAGACAGGTCTGTCGGACCATTGATGTCAAAGTCCGATCATGTGTATGGGCCTTAACAGAGGAAATCCCAACTCTGAGGGTGCCTAGTGGAGAGAAACCATAGGAGGATCCAGGCAGTTGAAGAATTCATGATCTATGCTGAGACACAAGTAGTAAAGAGGGGGTTTTGAGAGCACAGTGGTGGATAAGTGGTGAATGATATAAGACACAGAAGTCTTTTGGTTGAGCACAAGAGGTGACGGGCAAAGAGAAGACACGAGACACTGAATTTATGTATAGTTTAAACATATTTTGAAGAATCATGGAACATTTGCTTTATAGAGTGATATGAAAGTATATTGATTCACTAAAGCAATTTGGGTTTTAGTCATTTGCATATAGTGTATTTATAATAGATTTTTTTTCTATTATATGTATTTAGTTGACCATTTTATTAGCAGCGCAGCACCTCATCACTTACACATTGATATACAACATAGTTGTGGGAACATTATAGGTGCTTGCAGTGGTTAATTGAGTTGTATTGTTTACTCACTGATTAATGGCACAGGATTAACACCCAACTGTTTAATAATGTTAACTGCAGATGTTGTGTTTACTTCTTTTACCTTCCAAACCAGTCAAATACAGTATGTGATTTGACCATGGGTGCCCAGATGTTTCCTTATAACTGATTTATTGACATAAGCTAGTGTTGCTTCATAATCAGTACTGCATGAGAAATAATATTCATAATAAAAAGAACAGCAAAGTGGTGTGGTTTGATGAAAAAGCTAATTGATCTATGGTAAGTCTTACAACTTGAAGGGTGAGCAGGACTACAGTAAAGAGGACTTCTACTTATAGGCTTTTTTACATTAGATTGGAACCTTTGAAAATAACACAAGAACTGTTATACTGAATGTTAATAAACAGCAGCAAAAAAATTACCTTTAGGTTAATAAGATTTAGTAAAGACCGTTGGATGCTAAATACTCACGAGCACAGAGTTGCTGCTCAATGCACACAATAATAAAAGTTTGCCATGTATCTCCTAACACTGCCCTCATAAATTCCAATTTTGTTCCTACAACGTTGTAGATTATTATTGGTAATTTTGGTTAATATCTGAAAATGTAAGGTCGAAATGTAAAAGTAATGGTACAGGTTTATGAAGAAGTGTCCTATATACCAGGTTCCTTAGTATATATGATTTGGTAGGTATAGAAATATTTTAGTTGTTTTCATTGATAAAACAAATATTAACAAAATCATGTAACTGGAGATATTGTTGATATTAAATATACTGTATTTTGGCAACTGTTTTATGTCAAGATGTAAAGAAGGTAGATTAAAGTGAAAATTAAATACCCAATAAACAAAAGTGTTATTCCAGTAGCAATTTTGGCTGAGAATTAGGGATCCTGCCTAAATTTTACTCATAGTCGATCCTCATTTTACCATTAGTGGGCAGCAATATACACTGCTCAAAAAAATTAAAGGAACACTTTGAAAACACATCAGATCTCAATGGGGAAAAATATCATGCTGGATATCTTTACTGATATGGACTGGGTAATGTGTTAGGAACGAAAGGATGCCACATCGTTTGATGGAAATGAAAATTATCAACCTACAGATGGCTGAATTCAATGACACCCCAAAAATAAAGGTGAAAAAAATTAGCAGCAGGCTAGTTCATTTTGCTTTGGCCCCCATGTGCTTGTATGCATGCCTAACAATGTTGGAACGCGCTCCTAATGAGATGAAGGATGGCGTCCTGGGGTATTTCCTCCCAGATCTGGACCATGGCGTCACTGAGTTCCTGAACAGACTGGAGTGCAACCTGGTGGCGTCGGATGGACCAAAACATAATGTCCCAGAGGTGTTCTTCTGGATTTAGGTCAGACGAGAGTGGGGCCCATTCAATGGTATCAATTCCTTCATCCTCCAGAAACTGACTGCATACTCTTGCCACATGAGGCCAGGCATTGTCGCACACCAGAAGGAACCCAGAATCCACTGCACCAGCATAGGGTCTGATAATGGGTCCAAGGATTTCATCCCAATACCTAATGGCAGTCAGGGTGCCATTGTCTAGCCTGTAGAGGTCTGTGCATGCCTCTATGACCTGCCTGAACTTGCCGATCCTCTGCCTGCTGCCCAGCCTGATGGTCCTTTGCCTGCTGCCCAGTCTGATGTGCTTCTGCCTAGTCTGATGTGCCTCTGGCTGCTGCCTAGTCTGATGTGCCTCTGCCTGCTGCCCAGCCTGATGTGCCTCTGCCTGCTGCCCAGCCTGATGTGCCTCTGCCTGCTGCCCAGCCTGATGTGCCTCTGCCTGCTGCCCAGCCTGGTGTGCCTCTGCCTGCTGCCCAGCCTGGTGTGCCTCTGCCTGCTGCCCAGCCTGGTGTGCCTCTGCCTGCTGCCCAGCCTGATGTGCCTCTGCCTGCTGCCCAGCCTGATGTGCCCATGCCTGCTGCCCAGCCTGATGTGCCTCTGCAGACTGGAACAAATTGGCTGGTGTGGAGGCAGATTGGAACAGATCAGCTGGTGTGGAAGCAGGAGTGTGTTATAGCATCTACAAAATAGGGGAAAGATTTATGCCATTTTTATTATTTATTTTCTACTAGTAATGGCGGCAGTCTGCAATTCTTAGCAGGACTAAGACATTGCGGAGGACAGATTGGACACATTGACATTTATACAGCAATCAGAGCTAAAAATAGCCACTGGTTACTGTATAAATGTCACTGGCAGGGAAGGGGTTAACACTAGGGGGCAATCATGGGGTTAAGTGTTCCCTAGAGAGGTATTTCTAACTGTGGGGGGGAGTGTACTGACTGGAGGAGGAGAGAGATCCCTAGGAACAGCAGATCTCCCGCTACTCCCCTGTCAGAACGGGGGATCTGTTTGTTTAAATACACAGATCCCCGTTCTTGCTCTCTGTGGAGCGATCGCGCATCAGCTCTGGAGCCGCGCATGCGCTCCCTATCTCTCTTAAAACAGCCGACGTGCATCTACAGCAATTTGCGCAGCCATTCCAACCTGCCGCAGTATAATGGCGGCTGGTTGGCAAGCGGTTAAAGTGACTCTAAAAGGTTTGTTTCTTATTTGTTTAAAATAACAAACATGTCTTACTTACCTCCACTGTGCAGCTCGTTTTGCACAGAGTGGCCCCGAACATCCTCTTCTGGGGTCCTTCGGAGGCTCTTAGGCTCCTCCCCGCATCAGATAACCCCCTAGGAGAAGCGCTCTCCCAAGGAGGTTACCTTGCGGGCACGCTCCCAAGTCCAGCATTTGCGTCCATAGACACGAGTAACGGACTCGGGCCCCGCCCCCCGATGCCTGTGTCATTGGATTTGATTGACAGCAGCGGAACCCAATGGCTGTGCTGCTATCAATCCATCCAATCAGGACCCGAGACACTGGCTTTTGCTGCTGTGCTCGTCCCCGGGACGAGATAGAGGGGGTACAGGTAAGTAAAATGGGGGCTCGGGGGGGGCTGCAGCATTATAGGAGGTTTTTCACCTCAATGGATAGAATCCATTGAGGTGAAAAACCTTGAAGGTTTACAACCCCATTTAAGGAATCAGGACCATATGAATAAGTAAACAATATGTTTAATAAGAAAATGACACACATCCAATACCAATACCAACACCTGTAAATCATAAACAAGCAAGTGGAAAATAAATGTAACAATGAAAACCCTAAGTAAATAGCCTAACGAACTTTACCTAACTAAATAAATACAGTGGGGGAACACAAATGAGAAACATAGGCAAAGACAAGAGACAAGGGGAGCAGGAAGCCAGATAGTGGCAGCAGGGGACAGGTCTCTGGATCAGGGTACAAGCAACAGGAACAGATCAGGCTCAGGCAGGGACACGGCTTGCAGGGAAAATATTGAAACACTGGACCTCAGTGCAAGGCGGGCTTATATACCCCCAGCAGTCAGGTGCAGCCCAATTACCTGTATGGTCCATCTGCTGGGAGCCACCAGAACTACATCCTTTGGTTCTAAAAACAACAGTGCCACCAGCAGGTGACCCAAGCAATGACACTGGTCCTGCTGATGGGTTAGGGACCTTCTAAGCTGCTCTCCTAGAGTAACTGCCTGTCTCCTGGAATCCGCTACATGCTCTTGAGACTGTGCTGGGAGACACAGCAAACCTGGAAATGACACGTATTGATGTGCCATCCTGGAGGAGTTGGACTGCCTGTGCAAACTCTATAGGGTCCAGGTATGGCCTCATGCTACCAGTAGTGACACTGACCCTAGCCAAAGGCAAAACAGTCAGAAAAGATGAGTAGGGAAAAAAAATGTCAGTGGCATCCACCTGTAAAACCATTCCAGTTTTGGAGGTTGTCTCATTGTTGCCCATCTAGTTAACCTGTTGTTAATTTCATTAACACCAAAGCAGCTGAAACTGATTAACCCCCTCTGCTACTTAACTGACCAGATCAATATCCCAGGAGTTTAATTGACTTGATGCTATACTCTGAATAAAAATATATACACACTGTACATTCACATCAGCCCCTGCCCTCGAGGAGCTTACAATCTAAGATTCCCATCTCACAATATAACATACACAAACTAGTGCCAATTTAGACAGGACCTATCAGCATGTCTTCGGAGTGTGGGAGGAAACTCAAATACCTGGAAAAAACACACAAGCACAGGGAGAACATGCAAACTCCATGAATTTAGTGTTGTGGTTGGGATACAAGCCATGACCCCAGTGCAGCCAGGCAGATGTACTAACCTATAACTCATGATACTGCCCCCATAATAGCTTCTTTTTGTCTGGTGGTCATTGATGCCTTATGCCCAGAGATAAAGCCCCTTTTACCTTGCTAGTAAATGGAAAGAACTAATTTACTGTGTATTGCTTGTCAGTGGAAAAGCCTCCTTTACATTGATAATCAGTGAAAATGTTCTGTTTACAATTAAGTGTCGGGGAAAAAGTGTCCCTTTACATTGATGGGTAGTGTAAAAATGCCCCTTACTACACTGTTGCAAGAAAAAAGAAATTGTCTGTTATAGTATATTGGTCGTCCGTGAAATATATCCACTTTTTATTTTTATCATTTATCAGAATTTTTTTTTTACAAAAAAGTTAATTGGTAGTTAGTGAAAAAAATTACCTTAAGCCCTGGTTCACATTGATGCGATTTGACATGTCAAATCGCATGCCAAATCGGCGGCAATTGCCAGCAATAGCAGTGTCCGAATCGGTGCGACCCCGCATTTGTGGCGCCGCACCAATTCCCAAAAGTACTTTCTGTACTACTTTTGGCGATTTCGGGGTGTGAATTACCCCCAAAATTGTGACTGACATGCGGGAATGAAATTGTGCGAATTCAGCTGAACTCGCACGATTTCATTCCCGCAGTCAGTGTGAACCAGGGCTAAAGTGGACCTTTGTCTAGAAAATTAAGTCCTGCTAGATCACTTTATGCTTCATGGTTGAAAATGCAACCAACTGTGACAGCTGGGAATGTAACTGTTTGGGGAAAGTGTTAAATTGATGAGTTTAGTTCCGCTTTCAAGTGGAACTTTAGTCAGAAAATTAAGGCCCGCTAGATCACTTCGGGCAGTCTATTTTTTCAGGTATGGCTATGTAAAATATTAAAAATAAGTGCCTAATGTTTAAAATCCAGTAATACACAGTCTTATCCTGCTCTGCACATGCTCAGTTGCTCAATCTTCTGACAACCTAAAGATTTACTGCTTCTCGTGGGGCTCTGGCTTAACCAAAATTACAGCCTCTAGTAAGAAGAAACAGCAGCAATGCAGGAGGCAATTTTCAGCACTAATTTTTGTTTTTTTTAGCTTGAGCTGCTTTGGTGGTACATATACCACTAATGTTTAATACCATTCTGCATTATACATGTGTGATAAAAATTCAGCAGCCCATCCAATACAATTTGTAAGCAAATTTCCAGCAAAATGTGACACAGCAAGCATCAGTGTATGAAGAAATTCCGTTTTTGCATAACAGGAGAATTGGGATGCATACAGTATAGTCAGGAGTAATTTCAACTCTCTCTTATCCAGTCCCAATTATCATTTTAACATTTAATAAAATTGTCTCATACAGGAAGGAAAAGTGTGCAAAGGTCTGTTAAAGCTGGAATTAGTGAGTTGTTTGCTGTGTAAAGGATGACTAATTAATGTCAAAGCGAGTGCCAGATTTTATCCATTTAGCAATAATCTCTTCTAAGCCACTGTAATAGATTAGTCGCCTTTGCAGTAATGTGCAGGAAGATTTAGCCTAAATGAGTGTGGCTTAAATCCTACACAATCTTCATCCTTACCTATATAGCGATCTGATCATTAAAATAACTATTTAATAACAATACATACAAATTATTTTTAATAATGTCAATTCAGCTAAAAGCAAAAACTATGCTGCCACATTGTTACATTTTCACTAGAGAGAAGAGAAGCCAGATTTGTGCTTTGCTTGGCTATATTCCTGCTGGAAATTTAACACTGCGTCCATGGAGGGCCCTTTTTAACTCGCATAAGGGTTGCATAGTTGTACCTGCATGCAGGAAGTCCCAGTAAAGTGTTACTAAACCCAGGACCCTGCATTCATTATACCTGGTCTACCACAGTACACAGAACATGGAAATGCAATTATTTTAGTAAATATAAACTGCTAAATACCTTCTCATCAGCAGTTAGAGCAAGCAGTCTTGTGACTTCTATCAGTGTCCAGCCAAGCACTGGTTAAAGCTTGTAGGAGGAGTTTTCTGACTATCCTATGAGACTGCAAGACCCCTGACCCTCTGTCTGGACAGTGCTGATTGGCCCTGCGCTGATCGCATGCACTCTCCCTAGAAAAGAAAACCTCTCTAGCAATACACACCAAACTGGACATGTGCAGCCCGATTCCATAGACTCTGTGTTATCAGGAAATTATTAGGTGACAGTTGAAGGAGGGGAGGATCAGAGAAAACAGGATCAAACAGCCTTTTTACACAATGTACAGGATTAACCCCTTAGGTTCCACTGTGAGTATAACAAGCATGCTTTATTGCATATACAGACTGATTTTACTGTTGTGGGTTTAGTAACACTTTAATGGCAATTGGGATGCAGTGGCTACAGGGACACAGACCTGTGCATCCCCATGTGGGTAAACAGGACCCTCCATAGACGTACGCTTTGATATACCCCGTGTGAATGACCTCTTACAGTCAGAGTTAAAAAAAAAACTCTGTAGTGCTAAAATAAAACTACTGAAGTACAACACTGTGTCAAAAGCACACACAATGACAGTTTGCGTTAGATTTTTAAACGATTTAAACAAACTCTGAGGCTAGGGCTGCAAAGGCCATTGAATAATGTTCTAATGATAGTCAACAAGCAGTGCAATCTTTCAATAAATAACAAAGAGATTTAATCACCCGTTTAGCCCTAGGCTGATCCTGTGAGAGAAGCCCAGATAGAAGCTGACATTCTCTGACTCAGTAGCTTAAAACTAGTTCTAGGACAAAGAAGTCATTCACTGTATGTGATATGAAATTCAGAGAATGGCAGTTCTTTAATCTGATGCCACTCAATTAGGTTACATGTTTTGTGGTAGATAGTATTATCGGTAATTGGATGATATTATTCAGTAAAAGTGCTATAATTCATTGTAAGGAATAAGGAATGACTCTGGTCACTGCACATAACAATTAGAATGTTTCAATAAAAAAAAAGAAAATCTTTGTTGAACAAGTCTGTGTGACCTTTTAAAATAAACATTTCTGGTTTTACAAAGTGTATACATCTAGGGTTCCAAAAAACTTTCAGCTCCAAACCACCAAACATTTATTATATGAAAATAATTTAATAAATACTGCTTTAAATAATAGTACAATGAATAATAATACCAAAATAATAATATTCTTGTGAATACTGTATGTCAATGTTGAATTTGGCACCATTACTACTGTCACTACCACTGTTGCTATGGGTGTACTCATTGGTTCCCCAACAGAGTTTAGGAGGTATATCCTTCCCAGAAGAGGGAGGGTAGAAGGCATAAACGCACCAGGCAAAGAATACAGGTAAATGTGGCTAATAACAACACACAGCTGATAGAAACATCTAATGGTTGCTTTCACTATCAGTTGACCATTCAACCCTGGGTAACACTGTCTTGCTGCTAGCCACCTTACCTTCGAGACTAGGGCCTGGCATGGAGCTCTTTAGAGACCTTAAAAAAATAATTGATACCAACTGACCTGCCAATATTTATGGAATACCCTATTTACCCCAAGACATTTACTGACCCCCAACTATTTTAACAATCCCTTGGATAGTCGCATCGACTCTTCGGGGTCAGTATTACTGCTTTGGAGAACCCTGGTGTAAATTTAACAGGCACCTTGACATTTACTTTTAAACCAGTTTTCATATGCCTGGAAAGGACTTTGTATCCACGGCCCAAGCTTTATACAAGACCTCAACATCTCACCATGCACAATCCCATTTTCTTCACCTGTAATCTCCTGCACTCTTCTGGACTTACTAGATCAACTAACTCAACTGTAGCCTAGAAATTAACATAAAACTGTAGAAAACCTTATCAATTCAAACTGTGCATGTGATTAAAAGAATTGTTAAGCACTTTCTTTAGTGAAAACTTTATATTAAAATGATCAGCAGATCCAGACATCCTTTTCTTGTAAAAACTGACACTGGACCCTCCTCTCACACCTACCTAGCATCCCTTCTTATCCATTTGTTGACTCTGGCGGCCTCACACAGCAGGAAGACTTGGGAGGTGAGAAGGGTTGGCTTTTACAGGAACAACTCGTGTTCCTAGATCTGTACACCAGCAGCCTTTAAAAGGCAGCCCTGCTCTACCTCTTGGATTATTCAATAAAATAAAATATAAAATAAATATCTGCTGTAGTTCTAACTTTTGCTTTATTACATTTTTTTCAGCATGTTAGTTATTCGAAGTAAAATCAGATTAAATAGCAGAGCAGAGCAGGTACAATGCTATCACATTTATTGCTGTTGTGCTTTTCCTGTACTTTGGACTTTAGCACGTGTTGTTATCATGATATAAGTAAAATCCACATATAAAAACTTCAAGTGATATTCCTCAAATTTTTCTTTGGTTTTTTTCATAACATACTACTTGTATTAACGTGGTAATTTTGGTCAATGTATACCTGTACCAAACTTGACACAAGTTAAACACCACACACCGAGAATTCTGGCAAATACATTTATTTACCTTCTAGAGCACATGTGTCAAACACAAGGGCTGTGGGTCAAATCTGGCCCTCTAGTCCATTTCATGAGGCCCTTGTTCCTCTCCTGCAGCTGCAGCATCCCCTCATCTCTGCCTCCCCTGGCCTCAATATTCAGCAGACTCCAGCCCTTCTCTGGTCCTCCTCCTCCCCAGCTCCACATCCAGCTTCTTCCTGACAGTATCACAAAGTAATGGGGGTGCACTGTGATGTAAGGGAGGGTGGGGGACTCTTGACTTCTGATGGTGGGGGGCTCTTGACATTGGATGGGGGGGGGGGGTGCTCTGGACATCTAGTCTTACAGATAAAACCAGCCGTTTAAGGGCAACTATAACCCTGATGTGTCCCAGAAGCCCTGAAACCCAATATCAGTAAATATTGCTCTGAATGAGGCTGGGTTTGAGTTTGATTTAAAGTCCTGAAGTCAGTATTTGTATAACAGTGTGCCCTAACATTATTGTGTTTACAAACCTAGATGTAGCTTCCATATAATCTGTAGTAAAAAGGAAGACAAGCAATGTCCAAGGGGGAAAGGCGAGAATTTAAAGTGGTTATAAAGGTTTTTTACCTTCATGCACTCTAAGGCCTCATGTACATCGGTGCTGATAAACTGACGTTTAGGAGTAGTTGGGCATTTTTTTCTTCTTTTTTTTTGTTGTAAATTTTCAAAGATATTTATTGAAAAGCAGTACATTACAAAATAAGGCAATCACGTTTCTGTAGGATACAGCTTGCAAATATAAAAGAATAAATCTGTATGCCATAAAAGACATATGAAGCAATAACATTAATAATAAAGTCGACTCCTGAAATAATATAACAGAAGGATGTAAAATAAAGCATGTATTTCTATCGTCAGGCCTGACACCCCAAACGGGGACAAACTGTGTCAGACTCCAACGGAGACTGGATAACTATATGTGTGCATTTTTGGTACCAGGACCTTTCGCACCTCTCGGGCACACAGAGAAGTCCCAAGCGGTGAGAACGTCCCCACCTTAAACTTCTGCTCAGTACAAAATAAAAGAAAATCCTAAGAGTAACAGGAAAATTTCCTAACACCCTAGATTATGATAACGGATAAACTGAGAACGCAAGATTGTAATGTACTTGTACTTAATAAAGAGAAAGATTAAATGCTGACACGTTCTAACTTAAGCATTTAGAGATAGAAAAGGAAAGAGAAGAGAGAGACAGTAGAAAGAACATGAGAGGGGGATAGCGGGTATTGGAGGGTTGCCAGTCTTCGTTGAAGGAGCACGTAGGCCTTACGCCCCGACTCCTGGAATGAGAGAAACGCCTACATGCTTAGCATAGGGTTCCCATGTTGCCACAAATGTTTTGTTGGAGTCCGTTAATAAGCTCGCCAGTTTTTCTTGGGACATGATCCAGGAGATCTTTCTTTTAGCAGCTACCAGAGAGACCCTTAGTTGTTTCCTCGCCTTCGCAATGGCGACTTTTGCACCCGTTAACATGAACGAGATAAGTTTATCAGATTTTTTGAATACTTGGGGAATATGGCCATTAAGCAGTCGCATTTATGGTGCAACTATCAGACATTCATATTATTACCATGTTGTGTCACCTTCCCAGCTGCATGTCTCATTTAAAGTCCCAAAAACCCCCCTACTTTTTTGTGTTTTGTATATGCACTTTGGGGATGGAGGTACATTTTTGAAATGTCCTCATTTAAAGTCCCATTTAGTTAGTTTTTCTTTTTTCATTAAGCAGAGCAATCTGGGGAGATTTTGGAACGGAAAAGTCTGTTACTTTTCTAATCAAGTTAAACAACTTGTTCCAAAATCCTCTAATTCTCGGGCATTCCCACCAAACGTGTAACATGGTACTCCGGGCTTGGCAGTTTCTAAAGCATAGAGGTGACGAGGACGGGAACATCTGTGCGAGTCTGGTAGGAACCAGGTACCATCTAGTAAAAACCTTCAGGTTTGCTTCAATTAATGAAATGTTTACTATACCTTTTGGAGGCTCTAGTTCCCATTTTGTGCCAAATGTCCAGGTCCCAAGACTCACCCAGGTCGCTCTCCCAATCTGTCATATATGGAAGTTTGGATAAGGGATCAGTCAGTGATAAGTAAATCAGAGATATGCCCCCTTTTTGTTCCACTGCTTGACCACATCATCGTTCATATTGTGTGAATTCCGGGGGGCCGGATTTGTTTTTCCAAATTGTGTGGAGAAAATGAGAAATCTGGAAATATCTGAATTTCTCAGAGTCAGGGAGTTCTAATTTGTCTACACACTGTTTCAAGGAGATCGGGCCGGAGGCGGAGAAATAATGTCCAATACGATACATCCCCTTGTCCAGCCACCACTGGAAGGATTTAATATCTAACCCTGGTATGAAGTGAGGGTTGTGGAAAATATGTGCTAGTGGGCGTAGTTGTGAGGTCAGGGATGGAAGTTGGATCAGGTTGTCCCATAACTTAATGGAGTGTGAAAGCGTGGGAGCTATGATAGGGGGTCTGGATTTGCGGGAGCACCACAGGAGAAAATTGAGAGTGAACATTGGGGCTGCCTGCCTTTCTATGCTAACTCAATCGGGCTTTTCTCCTCTAAAATAGATCGTTGAGAGTTGGGCCAGTCTAGCTGCTTGGTAATATTTGAAAAGATCGGGAAGACCTAAGCCTCCCTTAGATTTTGGACTATAGAGAATGTTCCTAGCAAACCTGTACCCCCTATTCCCCCATGTGAATTTTATGATCTTCCCCTGAAACCTCTTAAGGTGATCTTTTTTAATTGGTATTGGAAGGGCTCTGAAAAGATAGAGAATTCTCGGGAGCAGGGTCATTTTGATAGAGTAAATTTTCCCCAGCCAAGATAATTTGTGAGATGACCATGATCGTAGGTCTTCTTCTAGTTTGCGATACATAGGGGGGTAATTAGCTTGATAGAGGGATTCTATGCTATGAGTGAGGTTTATCCCTAGGTAGTGGATTGAGGATTCACTCTATTTGAATCCAAAAGCAGGTTTTAGATGTTCAACTAATGTTGGGCTGAGAGAGATGTTCATCGCTTGGGATTTAAGCATGTTGACATGAAGGCCCGATATGTCTCCGAAGTCTTGGAGAAGAGTGTTAATGTTGGGTAGGGAGGTTGTAGTGGAGGTGATAAATAATAGGATATCATCTGCGAAAAGGGCGCACTTATGTATATTTTTCCCGCATTCAACCCCTTTAATGTTTGGATTTGACCTAATTGCAATGGTGAGAGTTTCTATTTCTAAAGCGAACACTAAGGGAGATAAGGGACATCCTTGTCTAGTTCCCCTGGCGATTTTAATAGGGGCTGATAAGTAGCCCTGTAGTTTGAACTTTGCTTCAGGCTCAGAATATAGTGATCTCAGGACCCCTGTGAAGTTTTCACCGAACCCCCAGTATTTGAGAGTAGTGAATAGAAAAGGCCATGTGAGTGAGTCGAATGCCTTCTGCAGGTCTAACGATAAGAGGAGACCCTCCTGAGGTGGTCCTCCGTCCCATCCCGATTGTAAGATTGAGACAATGTCTATTGCCCTTCTGACCTGGTCTGGACCCTGCCTACCTGGGATAAAGCCCACCTGGTCTTTGTGGATATAAGTACCAATAAAGGTGTTTAGTCTATTAGCGTAAATTTTGGTTAATATTTTTAAATCATTATTAATTAAGGAGATGGGTCTGTAATTTTTTACGAATTCGGGATCTTTATCGGGTTTGGGAATTACTGAGATGAAAGCAGCGTTTAATTGGGATTCCATGGGCTCTCCCTTCCTTTTGGAGTTAAAAAGTCTGGTTAAGTGAGGGGCCAGGGTCTCAGCAAAGGTTTTATAATTTAGATTGGACAGTCCATCTGGTCCGGGGGCCGAACCCCCCTTCAGATTTTTAATAACATCTACAGTTTCTTCTAGTGAGATGGGGGCTTCCATCAACTCTCTATGTGACTTGTGTAAAGTGGGAATAGGCAGCTTATCTAGAAATGAGTTAATTGCTTGATCGTCAGCTATGTTATTATTCATATATAATTTAGAGTAAAAGGATTGGAACGATTGTAAGATGCGTTGGGGGTTTTGGGTTGACGTACCGTCTTGTAATCTAATTTTAGGTAGTGAGAAAGAATGTGACTTGGGAGAAAGCTTTGTGGCCAGCATAGTACTCATTTTATCCTGATTAAGGTAGAATTTGACTCCGTTCCAACATAGAGAACTCTCGGCTTTGACCGTGATTGCCAGATTTAGCTTAATACGTGCAGCATCTAGCTGTGCGATTTTGACCATGGATGGGTCATTTTTGTGCTTTTTGCACAAGGAGTTAAAATCTCTTTCTAACTTTATAACGTCCATGGCCCTTTCCTTTTTAATCTGGGAGGACATTTGGATGAGCATGCCTCGGATCAAAGCTTTATGGGCCGCCCATAAAGTCTCAGCCGAGATACCCTCTACGTTGTTCAGGCTAAAGTATTCTTTCAGAGCCCCATTTAAAACTGAGATCTGACTAGGGTCTTTAATTATATGATCCTTGATATGCCACATGGGGAAGGGAGGTCTAATGAGATGTCCTTGGAGTGTGAGGGTGATCACTGAATGATCCGAAAGGGCAGTTTCCTTAAAATGAGCTTTGATAACTGCAGGTATGTGGACGGATGAAATAAAAATGTGGTCAATTCTTAAGTAGAATTGGTGAGGGATCGAAAAGTGAGAATAGTCCCTTGTGGTTGGATTAAGTTCTCTCCAAATGTCTGTGAGTCCTTGTTGGTGAATTAGTTTTGCAATTTTGGAACTGATTTTGGTGGGTCTAGTGAGTTGTTTAGAGGGGGGTTTTGATTTATCAAGGCTCTGGTCAAATGCAATATTTGAATCCCCTCCAAAAATTTACCATCCCTTCCAGTAAGGGTCCAAGGGCAAGAAACATTGAATGGAAGAAATTTGCCTGACCTCTGTTGGGTGAGTAATAGGATACGAATGAATAAAGTTGATCTTCTATCTGGCCTTTCACTAATATAAACCTGCCCTTGGGATCCTTATGGGTCTTGATGAGTTTGAATTGGCAATTCTTAGCAAAAAGGATCGCTACTCCTCTAGTTTTGTCTTCAGCGTTTGCCAAGTAAAACTGGGGGAAGTGAGCATGGAGGCAAGACGGGGAGTATCGTATAAGAAAGTGAGTCTCCTGTAACATTACCACTGCAGCCCTCTGGGAGCGGTAGGACTGAAGAATTTTTCTCCTCTTAACTGGTGAGTTGAGGCCCTGAACATTATGTGATATGATTTTTAAGGGGAGAGGAGGCAAGGAGTTATTGGACATGATCTTTGGGGTGAGTAGTTGTCTTTGTTTGTATGTCACTTACCCTACCCAGAAGGAGACTGAGCGAGCTGTAGGCGAGCATGGAAACCTGCCTGGGACCTGGAGTGGCTGAATGAGAATGAGATGACAGCGAGCTGGCAACCGGAGAGAAAAAAAGAACAAAAAAGAGGTTTGATACGGAGAGGAAAAGCAAGAAGGAGAAAAGAACATTTTGGCCTAACATAGGCCGGCGACGCAGGAAGGGGGAAAATTTCCCTTCCACATCGTCAAACAACAAACATAAGTGGACCATACGATGGGCCACTAGTCCATCGATCGTCGAAGGATGGGTGGAGGCGCAGGGCTGCTGCCGCAGCCAGAGCCTGCCCTGGAGCCTGTGTAAACATAACTAAAAAAACAAAATGACAACCAATAATAACTCCAACATTAGAACTTTCTATATGAATTAGGAGTAGAACCAGCAGGAAAGTTAGTACCTATATCCTTATAGGCCTGTGTGGAACCCGTAAGGGAGAGGGTAGGTTAGGGGGATAAGGCAAAGTCCAGGAGGTAGGTAAGAGGAAACAGACTGATTAGGGAGGACGGGGCAGGGAGAGATGGCTATAATAACAGATTCCTAAAAATGGGCCCAAACAGACCAACTTCTTTCCTGACATATAGGGGTCGTGCGAGAGTGATCCATTCTGGGATGAGTCCCTCAGAAAAAAACAAACAAAAAAAAAACTGTTATAACCATTCTCGCATAAGCGTATTGACATAACCTCGAAGCACGTGTGGTAATGAACTGAAAATAAATTCAAGTATTAGTCCCAAAAAGGTGGCTGACATAGTCCCGGTGGGACAGGCATGTGAAAAATAGAGTTGGGAACTAGGCAGTCTAGCGTCCTCAAACAGATTTGGAGAACCTTGTTGATAAATCCGAACAAGGTGAGGCCCCTTTGGATGGGACGAGAGAAAACGAGCCACAGGAGGAAAAGGAAAAAACAAGTGTTTTTCGATCAACTTCAGGTTGGCATGTGGTCCAGGTGGGGGAGATTGGGCTGGTGGGAGTGAGACGTTTAGATGAACCAGCTTGCAAGTTTGATGTGTCCATTGCTGAGTCCTGTGAGATGAACTTTAGTGATAGAAGTATTTGTTCACCCTCTGGGAATGTAGTGAATGAGTGGGTTTTGCCTTTGAAGGTAAATTTTAGCGCGAAAGGGAATGCCCACCAGTATTTGATTTCTCTCTGAGTAAGGATTTGCAGAAGAGGTTTCAGAGCTCTGCGTTTTTGTATAGTCATGGGTGAAATGTCTGCAAAAATTTGTATTTCCAGACCTTGGAAGAGAATGCGATATTGTTGACGTGAGATTCTCATGATCTCTTTCTTCACGCTGTAGAAGTGCGGCTTCACTACTATATCCCTGGGTGACCCGTCCTACCTGGGGGGGGGCCCAGGGACCTGTGTGCTCTATCCAACTCTAGCTTGATAGGGGTAACCTCTGGTATGAGGGATTTGATTAGGTCTTGGATGGCTTTAGGGACATCTGTGGCAGATTCAGGAATTCCTCTGGCCTTGAAGTTGTCCCTTCTAGACCTGTTTTCCAGGTCATCGATCCTATTCAGGGCAACCTCCAGTTGCTCTTGGATAATGTGAATGTGATCAGTGTTATGGTTAGCCCTGGACACTGTAATATCCAATTTATGTTCGATCGCTTCCATCCTTGCACCCAAGTTTTGAAAGTCTGAACGTATATCGTTAGTGATTTTTGTAGCTGTGTTAGAGAGCCCCCTGTCCAAAAGATTAGATAGCTTAAGAAACAGGTCTCCTGTGTTCAGTGGTAGATCTACATCAGGGTCACCCAGGGAGATCATGGTGTCTTGAAGTGCCGGTGGATTGTTTAGGGGGGACAATGTGTAGTTGTCCAAAGAGCGCCCTATGAGCGATTCTGCGGAGCCCGGTGAGGGTGTCACCATGGAAGTTTTGTGGGAGATAGACTGGGGGGGTGAAAGCTAATGTGGCTGGAGCTATCACTTGCCTTGAGTCCACGTGTCCCCCTGCATGAGACTCTCTCTGCTGTGTTGTGCCGCCATCTTGGATTCGGCCCGTGGGTCTTCTGCTGAAAATTGCGGTCCCAGATCACGGCGGACCGAGCTGCCTGACATGAACCAGTTCTGTGGGTGATCCTAAACCGGGTCCCACGGAAGGCGGGCGTCCTGCTGGTCTTACTCCGGTGCTTGGGCAGCTTGCTGGGCTGGACAGAGCGGAGCTCCCGGCTTATGCAGCCATTTTGGAAGTCCCGCGCCTGCGCATTGTTGGGCATTTTTTTCAGCTACCCCTGAACTCTCCTCTTTGTTATCTTATCAGTATGTAGCACCCTGGTGTTTAGGCAGAGTTGCTAAGTAGATTTAGTTTGCCAGGCAGTAGTTGCCCTGGTTAATTGTTAGTAGATCTACTGATTCCTCTCTAGTCCTGGACTTGCTGACTCTTCTGTCGCTAGGTGGCGTTTTGCTGGTGACATTAGATAGACAATTGCTTAGCAGGGTCAGGTTATGAATGGATGGGGTGTCTCAGCCAATTGGCGTGGGTTTCTTTAGTCCCTTGGCCTGCTGTGAGAGCCTATTTATTTGGGTGGAGTCAGGTGATTAGGGTTCTGTGCCACCTGGACGGCTGTCTGGGTGGACATGTGTTATGCTGCCCCGGGCTGCTAGGCTGGAAGCCTGAGGCTTATCCCAGGGACATCTGGCTGCTAGGCTGTCTGAGGCCTATCCAGAAGCAGGAGAAGCAGCACAGGGTTGGGACTGCAGGATTGGAGTCCAACTAAGAGTAACGGTTCAGCTGGATGGAGAACCAGTTGAGGGTAGAGGGGGAAGCTGTTGCCACTAAGGGGACCTTCCACCTTGTACCAGAGCAGTCTTCTCACCAACCGGGGACAGTGAAGAAATGGGAAAACTTCAGCAAGTGCCAAGCCAGGGACCCAGTGGGACAGCAGAGGTGACGTTTGAGAAGCATCAGTGAGTGCCAAGCCAGGGATCTAGCGGGTCAGCAGGGGTGACGCTTGAGAAGCATCAGTGAGTGCCAAGCCAGGCACCTAGCGGGTCAGCAGGGGTGACGCTTGAAGAGTATCTGTGAGTGCCAAGCTAGGGACCCAGCAGGGAAGCAGGGGTGACGCCAGAGGACAATACTGAGTGATGGAAGTGGCAGAGCTCAAGGGATCCAGTGGCGGTTGGGCCTGAGAGTCTAATGAGAGACTGGGAGCTCAGTGATTTAAGACCTACAGTGAGCGACTGTAGCGTGCAAGGAGAGCTATTCTGTGTTACCAATAGTTAAGTGCCATTACCGTTAGTGACTGTTACAAGATTTTATTGTCATAGGTGGCAGCGGTCCTACCTGTACAGAAGTGGTGTCTGGCTGGAGGCCTTCCACTGTATAGCTGTCTACCCAGGACTGGTGCTACCACTAGGCAAACTAGCCTGATCTCAATCCAGCAATGTGCACGAGAGCAGCTGCTCTCCCAGGTTTCTTCCCCCTCATTGGCTGAGATGGAAAAGTTCAAGCCTTTGGCTCCCACTGCTGTCAGAGCAAGTGAGGAAGAAGAGCGGGGGCCGGGGATGAGCCTATAGACTACTCAATTCATTTGATTGTAATTCCTAACTAACACTGACTTGGGAGAGTTTTAACATTGCAGTCAAGTGAATTTTTCAAACCAGATTTTCATATAATTTCTGTTGTAAACAAAAAAAAGGAAATTCTGCTTCACTTTCTTTATGAATTTTTCACAACATGGGAAAGTAACCAAATTTTGACATTTCACCTGTCCTTCAAATAACATTGGTTTTACCCTGAATGCTTTGACAAGGACAGATACAGTAAAACTTTGATTTGAGAGCAATTTGGTTTTAGAGCATTTTGCAAGACAAGCAAAATTAAAAAAAATTTTTTGATTTGATATACAAGCGATGTAGCGTCATGTCACAACGAATAAGCATCCAAATGATGTGAAACGCGTTAGCAGTCTACCACCCTGTACGTCTCTGCAATTGACTGTATTGTTGGATTTTATTGAAATAAAGATGTCCTTATCCCAGAGTGCGGCTATCCAGGATTTCTTTCTACCTCACGATTGCAGACTGACAGCGGTGAAAGCCGGCGGTGCGGAGGATGGTCGACAGCTCTACCTCGGATGCCTGCATATTTAGATGTGCCTCTTTTAATCATCAACCATGTGAGTTGCTAAATGTTGTACCTTCATTAAATGTAACCATATTGCTACACTTATGTCCTGTACACACGGTCGGATTTTCCGATGGAAAATGTCCGATCGGAGCGTGTTGTCGGAAATTCCGACCGTGTGTGGGCTCCATCGGACATTTTCCATCGGATTTTCTGACACACAAAGTTTGAGAACAGGATATAAACTTTTCCGACAACAAAATCCGTTGTCGGAAATTACGATCGTGTGTACACAAATCCGACGGACAAAGTGCCACGCATGCTCAGAATAAATAAAGAGATGAAAGCTATTGGCCACTGTCCCGTTTATAGTCCCGACGTACGTGTTTTACGTCACCGCGTTCAGAACGATCAGATTTTCGGACAACTTTGTGTGACCGTGTGTATGCAAGACAAGTTTGAGCCAACATCCGTCGGAAAAAATCCTAGGATTTTGTTGTCGGAATGTCCGAACAAAGTCCGACCGTGTGTACGGGGCATTAGAGGTGCCATTCTTCTCTTTTATACTCTGTAGCTCCTGCTGGATTTTGCTTCTAATCCCCTTGTGGATGGACATTTTATGGTTACACAACCTATCACATTGCTATAATCTTTTTATATGGACTATAGTCTGAAGGAATTATGAATAAATAGTTGTGGAACGAATCATCTGCGTTAACATTATTTCTTATAGGGAAATTTGCTTTGATTCACAAGTGCTTTGGATTACAAACATGTTTCTGGAACGAATTATGCTCGCAATCCAAGGTTTTACTGTAGAACATAAATCGAACTGCTTGTTAATGGATAATGCAGTGCAGAAACATGGCCTTTAGAAATCCACCAACCTCAATCTTTTGTGATTTGTCCTACAAAACCTTTCTTCATTCCAGTCATGTTATTTCCTTCATCAATTCTCATGTATTATAGTTTATTCCACTAGAACAGCCATTCTCAACCAAGGTTAGGGTTCCTTGAGCTGTGGCTAATTACCTCCCATCTTTGGTGCCTTCATAGATCAAGGTCCATCACCACTTTGCAGAGCCAGTAGCATGTAACCAATGATTTTTAAAGAAGGGTGGCGCGATAATCGCCACTGTAAGGGGAGCATTCTCCCCATTGACCACCAATGTAAGGGGCATGTTCCTAATGAGGGGCAAAAAGTTTGAGAGATGATGCACTAAGCTCTATAGGTGACGATATACCTGCAGTATTGCAGAACCACCCCACCATAGGACCTACTGTACTACACTTTGAAACGTCCTTAAACTCAATTTCTCACCATCCAACTCACCCCTTTACCGCACCATTGGGAACACAAAATTTGCACCTGGCCCGGCCAACCCTAAATTGCCAACAATCTTTTAGACCCTAATCCCTCCATAAAGGGTACCTGTCACCACCTATTACTGTCACAAGGGATGTTTACATTCTTTGTGACAGCAATAAAAGTGATAATTTTTTTTTCAAAAGTGACATTGTAAAAAAAATAATAATAATAAAAACAAAATGTTTAAAGCGCCCCCGTCCCAGCGAGCTCGCGCAGCAAAGAAGACGCACACGTAAGTTGTGCCGCATACGTAAGTCGTGCCGCATACGTAAACGGTGTTCAAATCACACATGTGAGGTATCGCCGCAATCGCCAGAGGGAGAGCATAAAGTCTAGCACTAGACCTCCTCTAACTCTAACCTCATAACCGATATTTTTTTTTTAAAGCGCTGCCTATGGAGATTTTTAGGTACTGTAGTTTGTAGCCATTCCACGAGTGTGCACAGTTTCAAAGCATGATATGTTAGGTATCTTTTTACTCGGCGTAACATCTTTCACATTATACAAAAAAATTGGGCTAACTTTACTGTTTAGTTTTTTTTAATTCATGAAAATTTCTTTTTTCCTAAAAAATTGCGTTTGAAAGACCGTTGGGCAAATACAGTGTGACATAAAATATTGCAACGATCGCTATTTTATTCTCTAGATTCTCTGCTAAAATATATATATAATGTTTGGGGGTTCTAAGTAATTTCCTAGCAAAAATTATGGATTTTTACCTTGTAAGCAACAAATGTCAGAAATAGGCTTAGGCATGAAAAGGTTCAAATATATTCGCAGAGCTATTCATCCTGGGAAACTGCATCTACATTCATTCTCTGAGAATGCGAAAAAATAGAATGTTACTAGGCAATTTCACTCCTGCTCTGATGTTCTTTATTCAGAAGTGTGAACCAAGAAAAAAACAGTTATTTAACCACTTGCTGCCCCCCCCCCATGTCAAATGACGGAGGAACAGTGCGGCTCTTGTTCTGGGAGGCCGTCATATGACAACGCCCCAGAACGACCGTTCTCGCGTGCCCTAGGACAAGGCGGGACCCTGATCTCTGTAAAGAGCCGATAATGCAGCTCTTTAACCATGTGATTGGCTGTGTCCAATCACAGCTGGTCACATGTAAAGGCAGAAGTGCTGTTAATCGGCTCTCCTTGCCTCACACTAACAGAGCGGTAGCTCCTCGCAGGGGAGACCAAGGCAGTAAAGACCCAGCAGTGCCCATCAGTGCCACCAAGCAGTGACACCAAGCAGTGACACCAATTGGTGCCCATTTGTGATTCCAGTCAGTGCTGCCTTTCAGTGCTCATCAGTGCCTGCTCATCAGTGTTGCCCATAAGTGCTGTTTATCCGTGTCACCTATCAGTGCCCATCAGTGCCACCTATCAGTCTTCATTGGTGCAGCCTATCAGTGTTCATCAGTGCCCATCAGTGTGGCATATTAGCACCTCCTCATCAGTGCCATATAATCAGTGCCCATAAGTGCCCCCTCATCAGTGCCCATCAGTGCAGCCTATCAGTGCCCATAAGTGCAGTCTCTTGAGCGCACATCAGTGAAGGAGAAAAATTATTTATATACAAAATTTACTGACAAACTAAGAAAAACTTTTTTTTTTCAAAATTTTTGGTCTTTTTTCTTTTTTTTTTATAGAAAAAAATAAAAAACCCAGCAGTGATTAAATATCACCAAAAGAAAGCTCTATTTGTGTGAAAAAAATGATTAAAAATGAATTTAGGTACAGTGTTTCATGACCGCGCAATTATCATTCAAAGCGCAACATCGGTGAAAGCTGAAAATTGGCCTAGGCAGGAAGGGGGTGAAAGTGCCCGGTATTGAAGTGGTTAATATGATCATCAGCACCATTTAATGGCCATAATGTGATAAAATTTCTTGAGTCGCGCTATTCTTACAATCAAATAGCATCCAACCTGGAGAGAAAATAGATAACATTCGATTTTGCCCTCATTCACACATAATGAATGTGCATACAGTTTCACAGGACAAATAGCTCTTTGAATTTTTAAAAATACACCCTATGTCATTTTTGAGTCATTAAACCAAATGTTTGCTCAGTCTTTTTTATTGAATAGACTGAAGCACTCAGTGTGGATGAATTCTGGCAAATTCCAGGTGGCTGATGCTATTTTATGTAGGCAGTCAAACAACTGTATTTGCTTGATGGGCTAATTTTGTCAATGAATAGTTCTTTCTTTAATTTAACATCAGTTGTTATCATGACTGATCAGCTTTCCATGATTACAGATTTATAAGTTTCCCACATGATCAGCACAGAGGACCCTTGTTGTTTCCTATCAGTGAAATTTGTTTTTAATGTCTTATGACCTTATCTTACGGCAACATCTTTAGTGATGAAGTCATTCTGTTTTCATGTGCTTGCTTTAAGGTCAGAATATGAGATTAGTTTTTACTGCAATTAATACTCAAATACTGTAAGTAAACAGTAATGGTAAATTAAACTAAAGGCTAACTTCATATTTTGCACTGTTACATCCGTGTAGCACCCTCTAGTGTGGTGTGAAAGATTTTTGTCAGTGTAGGCAAATTTATGCAGGCTTGGCTGGCAGCCAGGCCTGCTTGTTTTTGTTTCTGGGTTGGTAGAAATCCAGGGAGAGCTGGATGACTCACAGGCAGCATCACTGAGATCTCCCAGTTATTTCCAGAGCATGCTGGAACCTTCTGGAAAGAAAGGAGGAGAGGTGAGGTGGAGCTGTTTGGAGTATTCTGAGGGCCCTGACCAATCCCCAAGCTGGATTGGCAGGGGGCAGGCCTCCTCAAATACTCAGGGTCAGTCCAGCTGTGGGAGGGGTTGTTCGGATGGAAGCTGGAGATGGAGTATTAGGCTGTCGGTGGCCTTTGAGGGAGCTCCTCAGTCTGGGGGGTGACCTTGGACCTGGGCTCGGTTGTGGACAGGACCTTCCTAAAACCAATGGAGGTGTCCTGGACAGGAGCCACTGGGGCAAGGAGAGCTAAGCAGGAGGACAATGCCAGGCAAGTCTCCAGGAGGAACAACAAGTTGCAGCCAAGAGGGCTGGTGAGTGAAACAGTCAGGAGGACTGGGAGGCACGCCTGAGAGGACTGGGTGCAAGCAGTCTGGGATGGGTGCAGAGCCAGTGAAGAGGACTTTGGTGGCACAGGCAGTGGAATGAGGCAGCTGCAGCCAAGAGAGCTGGGAGGGCCTGAAGAGGTGGTACTGGGATCAGTAGCCACATGGGACAGCTAGCACTAGGACTACCATATTTTGCTACAGCATAGGGGCCCGTGGCCTCTGCCTGAAAAGGGCTATTTGCTTTGGGCCTGGCTGAGCCAGTGTCAGGCCTGCAATTCAGTGCTAGCTGTTCCTGGGAGTTGTAGTTATACAAGCAAATGTATGCTAGAGGTATAAGAGAGGAAGTTGTATATACCGGAAGTGTATATAGTTCTCAGTCCCTATTGCTTTTACAATCAACTGGGCATCCCATGTCTACCCTATCCCCATCCAAGTTACAATCCTCTAAATAAAAAAAAAGTACAAGGTCTGCTTCTTGACTACTGAGTGTCTGAAGATTTGTGTGCCTGGCTTTGCAGGGTGAGATGCGGACCACATCTACCAGAAGCACCTATGGGGTACCGCTACACCGTATTTAGGGTGTAACATGGTGCAGACCAGAGCCTTCACTCCGCCAAACCTATCACCCTCTTAAAAGCGTGCAGGATTTCTTCCCCCTTGCAGCCACTGTCACATTTGAAATTTGAAAAGTGAAATTTGTGAATAAATGAACAAGTGCAGTCTCCCACCACGGCAGATGGACTTGAAGTTCTCAATAGAGCATGAGCAGGCTGATCATCGCACTCTCTAACTTAAAGTAGTTGTAAAGGTTTGTGTTTTTTCACCCTAATGCATCCTATGCATTAAGGTGAAAAAACACCTGTCAGTGAGCGGCCCCCCAGCCCCCCATTTTACTTGCCTGAACCCTCGAACTTGTCCCACTGGGACGCGTTCTCTCTCTGCAGGGGGTTCTCAGCTCTTGATTGGACAGATTGATAGCAGCGCAGCCATTGGCTCCCGCTGCTGTCAATCAAATCTAATGATGCGGGGGCGGGGACGAGTCCTGCATTCGGCCTCTATGGATGCCAAATGCTGGACTTGGAAGTGCGCCCGCAAGGTAACCCCTCGGGAGAGCGCTTCTCCTAGGGGGTTATCTAATGTGGGGAGGAGCTGAGAGAGCCGCCGGGGGACCCCAGAAGACCAGGTTCGGGGCCACGCTGTGTAAAATGAGCTGCACAGTGGAGGTAAGTATAACATGTTTGTTATTAAAAACAAAACAAAAAACAAACCTTTAGTATCCTTTAGTAACCTTGAAAGCCTGTACCTGAGTACAGCCAGGGCGTTGGAGGAAGAATCTACAAGAGCCTAGTTGCACCGGTGATCCAATGATTGTGATTGCATTGCTTTGCCAAAAAATAATAAATGCACATTTATTTTTTCAGAAAATTCTTTTTACTGCAATTGTACACACTTAAAATACAAACAATAGTCACAACTGTGACAACAATACACAGAAAATACAATGCTACAGCACCCACAGCCAATACAGCAAATGGATCTTGAAAAGCAAATGATAAAGAAATGTTAAAACACTCATAGACATAGAATATATAATCCATATAATCCATGTTATGAATCCTCCATAACTTATTTAATGGTATCCCCATGCATCAACCACCCTACAGTAGAGTAAAAGGCAACCCGTCCATCTCCGAGTCCCCACGGGGGCGAGGAGAAGACACAGAGCCCAGTAGTCATAACCAAAAATTGCAGCCAATATGACCAAAGTAACCAGAATATTTAATCAGACACCATAGACATAATGTCAACTGCCCCGCCCCCATACCTTATCAGATTTAACTGGCACCCCTCTGTTGGCATACATGGCCTTGTATAAAGGTAAAGTTTTATTAATGAACCCTTTCCAGTCCAACATAATAGAGGGTACTGCTGTTTTTTTCCACGAAAGAATAAGCTTTCTAGCATAGAAAAAAATGCACTTTTTAAAAAAAAAATGGAAATATATGTGCATTCTTTATTTTTGTGTAAAAAGTGGACCTAGCCTTTAAGGACTATTGTCATCAATATACCTGGCAACAGAAAATCCTGTAAGTTGCACAGAGAATGCAGGATAATTTTTTAAACATGCTGTGCTTGTATGTGCTGTGAACTATGCCAGTTTCTCTTCCTACTTTGCATGCAAACTGCTACCCTATTTATTTCTATTGCTGAGCCGTGTTCATGGAGTCGTCGAAGAACAGTTCATCCATCAGAATGAATTGGACCATGGTACGCATGCGCAGCAGTGAGGGCCCAGCAGGGGGTGGTTTTAGCAAAGGCTGTGCAGTTTGACATGGTCTCACAGTAAGGTAACAAGGTTTTTAAAATGAAATCCGGAAACACCCTACTGACCGCCCCTACTTTTATTTGGCAGACGTGAAGCAGGTGGCGGGAATAATACCGGAATGCCACAGCAAATACTGGATGTGGCCAAATTGTGTTAACAGTGGGAAGGGCTTAAAGAGGAAGTAAACCCTCTGTAAAAAAAATAAAAATAAACACCCTGCACAACAAAGGCATAATGAGCTAGTATGCATAGCATACTAGCTCATTATAAATTACTTACCTGAGGTTCCCTTCTTCCATCGCCGCCAAATCTTCCAGAGTGACTTCCGGGTATCGTGGCTCCGGCGCTGTGACTGACCGGAGCCGCGATGACGTCACTCCCACACATGCGCGCGGGAGCCGCCACTAACGCCACGATCGCCATTGGAAACGGCACGCTCAGTGCGCCTGCACGCCGCTGTCTATGGCGCATGCGCCATAGACATCGGTGCCTGTCTTTTGCAAATATCTCCTAAACCGGTTTAGGAGATATTTCTTTACCTGTAGGTAAAAGTGGTCTGTAAGGGTTTACAACCACTTTAAAGGGGTATCGTTTAATAAAACCAGAACCTACTCTGCTCTGGGTTAAGAGTGCATAACACACAAAGTGCAGAGGTCAGGAGAAAGTAACGCACAGAGTGTGAGGCCAAAAATAAGTAAAGCATAAGGTGCCTCCAAAGCAAATATTCCTGCCCCCTCCCAATATAACCCCCTCCTCCCTGAATTTAAGTCAGTGAACTTTGGCATGGTGTTGCTGGTGAGTCCCTTCGGTGCACCATCTGCTGGAAAGCTCCCCAGATATTTACACCACAACCAGGTCCCTTGCCGGTGCGGACATCTACACCCTGGCTTCGTCTTGGTTGGCCTGCTCAGGATTAGGTAATTTTCATGAAATTGCTATGAATACTCAGCTCAGTTTACATTCTGCAGGAGATTTAAACCAGGCAGTAACTTTATTTTAGAAATGGAAGGCGTGCACACCTAGTGCATTACCAAAGATAATTTAATAATAAGAAATTTCTATATAAAAGTGGGTACTCACAAAATGCAACTGACAAAAGGCCATAAACACAGTGCATGGACATGCACAGAACACGGGGTATCTTTGGTAATGCACTAGGTGTGCGCGCCTTCCATTTCTGTTTTTCTTGTAGTTCCTTTCGGATTACCCAATCTGAGGAGGGCAGCATCCACCCAGTTTTGGATACCATATATACCTTTCACAGCACCATTTTATCTGTCATCTGTTACTCCACACCTTGGAAGACCTATTAACGCTGGAAGTGACTAAGGGGGCGTGACAGTGAGGCGTGTCCTATGCTACAGCTGGGCGATTTTCTCCAAAAAAAATCTGCTTTTTAAAAAAAAAAAAAAAACTCGATTCACGATTCGAATCAAGTTTTTTTTTTTTTTATGGACACCGTGCCAGTCCTGGGGAGCTGCGGGCAGGAGTTTTTAGGCGAGGCCGCGGCTTTGGCCTAGTCCGCGGCATCTGGCCTCGCGGACTAGGCCGAAGCCGCGGCCTCATCTAAAAACTCCTGCCCACAGCTCCTCAGGACTGGCGCGGTGTCAGCGCCGTTCCTGGTGAAAAAAAAAATTTACCTTTCCTCCAATCAGCTGTCTTGGCTGTATGCTTACCTCCCAACTAAGGATGAGCTCCGGCGTGTTCGCATACAGCATATGCCGAGCCCGCCAAGAAGTCGGCACTGTGCTGCGCTAATCACAGGCAATGAGACATTTCCCGATCTCTGCAGCTGCACATTGGGAAATGTCTCACTGCTTGTGATTAGCGCTGTGCAGTGCCGACTTGGCACATGCTGTATGCGAACACGCCAGAGCTCATCCTGACTCCCAACTTTTTGAGATGGGAATGAGGGACACCTATTAGCAAAAGTATGCAGGCATAGGACACACCCCTTGCCACACCCCCTTAAAGAAGAATTGTACAAAAAACAAGATTGGTTAAACTCACAAGTGCTTTTTTTTAACCACTTCTTTTCCTTTATATTGGCTTTTGGAATTTACAGATGCAGCGATTTAGAAATCAGATGAAAGGTTTAGCGCTGGAAAACACTTTTTGATAGATAAAAAGTGCATTTTATATACATTTATACAGATCAGACCAAAAGGAAGGACAAATGAGGAGGAATGAGGGACATTGCTCCAAATCAGGGACAGTCCCTTGAAATCAGAGACAGTTGGGAGCTATGTATATGCCCAGACTTAATTTCCAGAGCTGAACAGAAAGAGAAAATCTGTAAAAGAATGTGCACTTTCTAAAGAATATAAATCTCTGTGTATCATCTGAGGCTGTTCACTTCAATGGGTATATGTGAGGGTTTACATCCACTTTAAGGGTCCTTTCACACGGGACGGGTCCGTGATGATCCGCCCCATGAACATCCGCTTGCTCAGCGGGGATTGCACCGTTGATCCCCGCTGAGCCGGCGGATGACAGGGCGGTCCCTGCACAGCCCTGTCAGATCTCCACTCTCCCCTATGGGGGATCGGATAAACACGGACCGTCTGTCTGTGTTCATCTGATCCGCTCTGCAGACGGATAGAAAAATAGGATTTTCCTCCGTCTGCAGAATCGGAGCATAGCGGTGACAGAACTATCCCCGATGTTATGTGGGAGCTCAGGATCACCACCAGCCGCTTGTAAAAGTGACAGTCTGTCTATGATTTCTCCAGTTGCTGTTGTCGTCAGTACCAGATGGCTTAGGTCAAGTTCATTACAAAACCTAGCTGACCAGCTATTTTGGTATGAAAAAAGAAACTAAAGCAGCTTCCTGATTATGCACCTCCCTCCCCCAAGGTGGCGCTATAAAGTACCGCAAACTTTTTTGCTACGAGTAAATGACGTAATCTTCTTGCAGTTTAAAAAAAAAGGAGATCAAGCTATCTCCGCTTATTCAAGTCTCCTATCCTTGCTCTCGGCCTCACTTTAGTTTTGAAATCGTCTTCCATTGTCTTGTAGACCAAACGATGTAAAAAAGCGAATGTGGTATTCAGAAAAATGGCGCCTAGGAAAGGGACAACTGTGTGAACAGACGAGAGGATATGACGTAAGAGCGGACAGGAAACGCAGGGTTTTGTTGTCATTAGAGGTCACCGCGCATGTCTCGCGAAACAGCTGAAGGTTCGGCTCGGCGGGTGTGTTAGTGGTGAGTTATTGATGTTGTCGGCTCAGTGAGGGCGGACAGGGAGCTTCATTTCCGTTCTCAGTGACTTCTCCTGTCACTCTGTCCTCTGTGAGTGGAACTTAGTGGGGACAGCACACATGTCAGGCTCAGGGTTTATGTCATACATGTCAGCTCTCCCTGCCTTCCACTCAGCATTGGGAAGTTTGTGCTTGAAAAGTGTCTATCTTTAGACAGAACTAAGGTAAGTGTTTATTAACTTACCTGTTTGTTGTGGTGTCTCTTCTGCAATGATATAACTCTTCCTACCCACTCAGAGTTCTCTGTAGAATGTACACTGAGCTACACGCGTGTAACACGGATTACATTTCCAGCACGGTGCCTAGGGGGTGTGATGACTCCATGGGGGGGGACTAAGGTCATCCAGCACCAGCCAATCAAGACACCTTGAGAAGCCAGGGAGAAGATGCCGGCTAGGGACCTCCCGGATTTCAGAGCATTGGAGAGGAGGTAAGTATTGCGCACTTTCGTTAAACTCTAAAGTGATATTAACCCCATAGTGACGGAGGGTAAAGCAAAACTTCACCCAAAAGGGGAAGTTCCGCTTATTTGTATCCTCCACTGCCACGTTTAGCACTTTTTTGATGGGAGCAGGTACCCAATGCCTCTGCCAGTCAGTTCGCCACGGCTATCTGAGAGGAAGTTAGCCTCCCCCCCCCCCGCACAGCCTTTTTGGGACACATCACACCTAAGATGCCGTCACCAGGACCCTAAGCCAATTGACGAATCTGCTCAGGTGAGGACATTGCTGGATCCCTGGACAGGTAAGAGTCCTAATATGAGAAGTCAGCAGCTGCAGTATTTGTAGAGGCTGACTTTTCATTTTTTGAGGAGAGATTGGAGCTCCTCTTTAACCCTCATTCACATTAAATGCGGCTTTGAAAATGTGCAACTTTATCTGAAATTGCACAATTTCAAAGCCGTATGTCAGTGCGACTTGGAAGACATCTGTGCGGCTTCATGCCCAGATGTTTATGCAAGTCACACCCAAGTCACACCCAAGTCACACCCAAAGTCCTCAAAAGTAGTACAGGAACTACTTTTTCAAATCGGTGGGACACCGCAAATTTGGCGTCACACCGATCTTTAACAGTACGATTAAGGTGCCACTTGACAAATCGCTCCAATGTGAATGAGGGCTAAAGGCCTAAATAGTTTTTCAACTTTGACGCGTTAGTACAACTACATATCATCACAGCTACTTAGTGTATCCAGGTGGCTTATACCTTGTTTTTTTTTTCAGGACAAATTAGGCTTTCTTTTGGTGATAAATGGTAATGGATATCTCCCTGTATTTTTTTAAATCAAATTAAAACTGTCCCAAAACAGTAAAAAAAAAAAAACACACTTTTTAAAAAAAAGTATAGCTGTATATTTCTTGCTACTATCATAACCTAGCACCAAAGAACAACCTAAAAAATTTTTTGCTCCTGGCGATTGAAGCAATAGCACATATGTGTATGTTGTTGTTTGTACCCGTAGTACAGACCAGGATCAATAGTAAACATTTTTTACATTTTTTTTATCCTACCTAAAACACTCTGACACTAAGGGCTCATTTACACTTGCTTTGCCTTTAACACACATTAAAGCTCCTACTGCTTCAACATGCTTTTATGATGTGTTTTTGATGCTTCGGTGGTGCTTTGATGAAGCTTTGTTGAAGCTTGACAGATGCCCTGTGTGTGTTTGGATATCTCATACCTGCAATTTCTCTAAAACAAAGCGAAGCTAATGCTGAATTAAAGCCTCTCAAAAGCTGCAGGTGCTTCAAGCGAGCTTTGTCATGGAGTTCTAAGGAGGCTTTGAAGACGTTTTGAAGCACCACTAAAGGGACATGGGGTATAATTTTGAAGCTAAGCAAATGCAAGGTGTAAACAGGACTGTAAGCTAACCATTTTATTTAGTGACAGGGGCTTTGACTGGTGTTCAGAGAGCTTTAACAAAACCTGTCCGAAGCCATGTTTTGAAACTAGTGTAAACTATCCCTAACTAATACTAATTTAAAAAAAAAATTCTAGCCCCAAATATATTGACCATGACCTTTGACCCTTACTTGACCCAAACACTAACCTTGGTCAAAACTTGATCTAGCTATTTTTTTCTTTAATTCTTACATTTTATTTTTACACTTTTGTTTATGTATGCTTTTCTCCCTACAAGGAGAGGGAGATAAAATGTATCTCTCCCCTCCATTCAGAGAGAAAACACAAGGGTGGGCTAGCATAGTGACTGATCACTGAGGACAGCCAATCGGAGGCTACCACAGCGATCAGGTGACCTGGAACCGGGAGTTCCAGGTTCCGATTGTTAGTACGGGAACCGGGGCTCCCGGTGAGAGCCAGGTCTCTGTGCTAGGAGCCCACTGTGCAGTGCACTCCCAGCACAAAGACATATATGCATATATACGGCCCCACTGGTAATGGCCCACTTACCTGAGGCCATAAATATGCGTACTGTCCGGAAGGGGTTAAAGACAATTTTTAAATTAAAATAAAAAAGTTATACTCCCTGCTTTGTGCAGTGATATTGCAGAGCTGCCCCTTTATTTCTCTTTTTCGGCAATCCCCCACCTTCTTCCCCTGGGTGCCACACTCGTGTGGGTGCACTCCTGAGCCAGGCTGTGTGCATCCATAGACGCACAGTATGGCTCAGCCTCGAGCCTTGCTCGCTCTTGACAGGATTTGACTGACAGCAGCAGGAGCTATGGTATTCTCCTGTTAGAAGAGGAAGAAAGAACAGTGGTGCTGCAGTCAGGACCGTCAGACTGAAGCTTGAAAGGAGCCATTCTTTAACTGCTTGCCAACCAGCCTCCATCATTTTACTGCGGCAGGTCGGTGTGATCCCGCAAGCTGTCGTAGCTATATGTCAGCTCGTGAGGATCGGGATAGCAGGCGTGTGCGCCGCCGCACAGCGGGGGTGCTGATGCTCGTGGCCGAGGGTCGCGATGACTGCCGGCCACGAGCGATCGCGGGCACGAGAAACAGAATGTATGTATGTATGTATGTGCGTGTACACACACACACACACACACACACACACACACACACACACACACACACACACACACACCCCTGTTCTGTTCTGTGAGGCGTGACAGATCGTGAGTTCCTATTGGCTAGGAACCACGATCCGTCACTTCATTAAGGTCAGTCCCCTCCCCCTACAGTTAGAAACACACATGGGGAACTCAGTTAACCCCTTCCTTGCCAGTGACATTTTTACAGTAATCGGTGCATTTTTATAGCACTGATCGCTGTATAAATGCCAATGGTCCCAAAAATGTGTCAAGTGTCCAATGTGTCTGCCATAATGTCGCAGTCCCGATAAAAATCGCAGATCGCCATTACTGGTAAAAAAAATTAAAATAATAAAAATACTATAAATCTATCCCCTATTTTGTAGATGCTATAACTTTTGTGCAAACCAATCGATATACGCTTATTGCGATTTATTTATTTTACCAAAAATATGTAGAAGAATACATATTGGCCTAAACTGAGAAAAAAAATTGCTTTTTAACCACTTAAGCCCCAGACCATTTGGCTGGCAAAAGACCAGAGCAATTTTTGTGATTCAGCACTGCGTCACTTTAACTTACAATTGCGCGGTCATGCGACGTGGCTCCCAAACAAAATTGACGTCCTTTTCTCACCGCAAATAGAGCTTTCTTTTGGTGGTATTGGATCATCTCTGCGGTTTTTATTTTTTGCACTATAAACAAAAAAAATAGCGACAATTTTGAAAAAAATGCATTATTTTTTGCTATGTTAAACATCCCCAAAAATTATATAAAATTTTTTTTTTCCTCAGTTTAGGCCGATACGTATACTTCTACATAATTTTGGTTAAAAAAAAATTGCAATTAGCGTTTATTGATTGGTTTGCGCAAAAGTTAGCGTCTACAAAATAGGGGATAGTTTTATGGCTTTTGTTATTTTTTTTACTAGTAATGACGGCGATCAGCGATTTTTATTGTGACTGCGACATTATGGCGGACACATCGGACACTTTTGGTGCTATTTTGGGACCATTCACATTTATACAGCGATCAGTGTGATTAAAAATGCATCATTTACTGTGTAAACGTGACTGGCAGTGAAGGGTTTAACCACTAGGTGGCACTGTAGGGGTTAAGTGTGTCCTAGGGAGTGATTCTAACGGGGGGGGGGGCTATATCTGACACGACACTGATCACAGCTCCCGATTTACAGGGAACTGTGATCAGTGTCCTGTCACTAGGCAGAACAGGCTTGTTTCAGCATTTCCCCGTTCTTCCTCTCCGTGTGATTATCGTGGGTATCCTCGCGGACATAGAGTCCGCAGGACCCGCGATCACACTCATGGAGGTCGCGGCGGGCGCGCACCCGCAAACGTACAGGTATGTTAATCTGCCTGTACGTGCCCTTCTGCTAACGTATATCGGCGTGAGCCAGTCGGCTAGCGGTTAAAAAAAAATGGGGATATTTATTATAGCAAAAAGTACAAAATATTGTGTTTTTTTTCAAAATTGACGCTCTTTTTTTTGTTTATAGCGCAAAAAATAAAAAACGCAGAGGCAATCAAATACCACCAAAAGAAAGCTCTATTTGTGGGAAAAAAAAGTACGTCAATTTTGTTTGGGTGCAACGTCGCACGACCGCGCAATTGTCAGTTAAAGCTACGCAGTGCCGAATCGCAAAAATGACTCCAACCAAATCTTCCGGGGCTGAAGTGGTTAAGAGAGTGGCCCTCTCATGTGGTCCCACTGTATTTGGTAGTGTAGCTGGGCTTCTCCTCTCGCTCTTGAGATTTTTGTTTTGGCTTTATAACCGCTTTAACCGCTAGCCGCTGAGGGTATGCAAATATGCGGTCTCTCAGCAGGTGGGCCTTGGCACCAAGCGACTGCATATTTGCATACCAATTTGCAGACACAGCTCGCGCTCCCGCCACAGTTACCAGCAGCTAACAGAAAGCTTTCTGATCATGTGATTGCCATGACAGGCAATCATGGCGGTCACATGATCATAAACCCTACCCGGCATCTCAAACCTCTTAAAGGGCCTGTCAAACGAGATTTAAAAGGCCTTTTCTATATGGTGAGATTGGACACTATAGTCCAAAACTTTGGGCCCACCAAGCGATTTATTTATTTTTTTGCCTGATGGAGATCCTTTATGGAGTCGAACTTTTCAGATCCTGAATTACATCTATTAATGTCCTCTTTCCAATTCATGAAATGGTATGCCAAGGCGGACCTGTGGAACTCACTAAGGAGACTGAAGATTTGCCCTTCTACTACCCCTTAAGGACCCTAATCCCACTTCTTTTTCAATGGAACTGACACTACCCCTGTTCATCATGCTAGGTCCTAGGTTGCCATAGTTATTCAAGTTCTCAACTTATGGTTCTCTTCTTCTTCTTCTTTTGAATTTGTATACCTTGCAAAACCTAATAAAAAAAACAAACAAACAAACAGAAAATGTGATATGCTATTAAGCCTAAAATATAACTAAAAGTAAAACTTTTATTCTTTATTGAAGAGGGGTTAGAACACCTGTCAGGTTTTATTTGTTGCCCTTGCCCCTGAGGTTAGTGAGATTGACCCCCTCTGTGTGACCTGTTTACCATTATCATGGAAAACGGAAGTGAAAGAAGATCCCAAACATTGTCTTCAAAACAGGAATAGCAGGAAATCTTCCAGTGGAGCTTTCCCTCGCTTTTTTGCTTACTTTTTGTTTTGACTATGGGACAAAAAGTGAAGAGAAATCTCCCCAATGGCATACGAATTGCGAACAAACTTGACAGGGGTCAGAATCCTCCCATTGAAAATGAAATAAAAGGTTCTCAGCCCTGCAGCTGTGCATATACACACCACCTAGAGCTGCATGATTAATCGTTAAAAAAAAGCTCGATTCAACCACCCTCACGATACTAATCAGCCTTTTACACAATTCTATGTAAACGGTGCAGAGCCAAGCTGTCAAAAAAAAAAAACCATACAAATGTTTATAAACATGACCCAGCACTGAGAGATGGAGAAGAGATACAAAGTATCTTTTAGTTCTTTTTAGATCAAAAGGGCTGAACTTTCGGTCTGTAAATGAGGTCAGTTTAACCACTGAAAGTGGCGTTCCACTCGTTTTTTTAGTTTATTAAAAGTCAGCAGCTACAAAAAGTGTAGCTGTTGACTTTTAATAAACAGACACTCACCTGTCCCACGTTTCACCAGTCTCACGTTGATGCGGCCCCCTGAAGCCTCGGTTCTCTCCTGTGTGCTGGCATCACTAGTGTGGGCACCTGGCTGTGACAGCTTGGGGTTTCACAGCCGGGTTCGCACTGCTTGAGTCGCGAATGCCGAGCAATCTTCTGGGACTTAAAATAAAAAAAAATTAAAATTCTGAAGTTATGTCATGTGTTGCAATGCATTTGTATTGCATTTTCGAACAACAGCTGTACTGATTAAATGAAAATCATACGATCTGGCATCGTACGGAAAAAAATTCCGTGCATGTCCGATAGAATAATATCAGATGAACTGTCCTGATCGGCTCTCGAAAGCTCTGTACTAACGATACGATAATCGCACGATCAATTCGAATGTGGCGTTTTTTTGTGCGATTTTCGGATCGTGTGTACGGGGCATTACTGTTGTTCATGTCTGGAGTGAGAGGAGGGTGGCTACACTCCAACATAAAGCGGGACCATCTAGAACAGACTCCCACAGGCAGAGGCATGAAGGGAAGGGTAGTTTTGCAACAGCTGTAGGGCTGCCAGTTTGAGACCCCTGATCTTGAGCAAATATAGCCACCCTCTTAAAGGTGGAGCTGAGGATATTGGAAGTATATTTTTCTTGATTCTTTTTCATATTGCCATTTGAAGGGGAAAAGATCACTACCAATTAAGGTGTGGAATATTATTTTTGTAATTTGGTGTAGTGACACTTTTTAAAGAGGAATTTCCACTTTAATTTGGACAGTTGTGTCTGAAGTGTAACTTTAGATCTTGGCAGATGGCTTGAGCGTTAATGCTTCCTGAAATATAAATAAAAGGAAAGGGGGGCACTCACATTGCCACATCCGTAAATTAGAGAGGAAACAAAAAAAGGGGTATTTGGAGAGTAACCATGGATCGGACTTTAAAGGCATAGAAACTATGGAGAAGTAGAAAAAATGATACTATTTATTGAAAAAAATTACATAATATATACACAGTATTCACAGCCATTAAAAATCATGTTACATGATACAATTTGTACAGTGAGCCATTGTGCGTCTACGCGTTTCACCGTTAGGCTTCTTCAGGACGCGATCAAGATTCAAAAAGAGAGAACAAGTTTCACTGTCTTGTTAATCGATTGAGCCTCGTACAACTATCCGGAACGTTCTCACCAATAATATCCAGTATATGGACTATTTTCAAAAAATTGTGAAAAAGTACCTGGAATGCCACTAATTCTATTAACAGCAAAAGTAGAATGCTGCTCAAACAGGGGCATAAACGTCATGCAAAGATATAGACCATATTCAGAGATCCGGAATCCAATAGAGGAAAAACACAGATGAAACTCATAAATGCTTGTGGGGTATTCTATATCCAATCTGCATATCCTGCCCGTAGAGGAATAGTATATGCACTCAAACAACAAGAGATTGCCCCTGGGAGACAGACTATTACTGTATTAATGCATCATGCTGATTGAGCTGTAAACAGTGCACATTGGTAGAAATGGAACTAGCAATGACTATTAAGCTCTTCGCTGTCAATCCAATTACTTGACATGCCTATCCTCTGCCCATAGGCTAATCCAACAAACATGCCTGTATGAATAGAGTGCTAGACTGAACCATGGGAGATAAAATTTTTCACAGCAACTTGCTGAGATTTCCGAAATCGTGTGCTAGCATTTGCTAATTCCCCCAATAGCAATATCTGGCCTATTCTATCCTAAAGTACATATAAACATACTGTCTATCTATATTATACTATCAGTACATAGACTTTAATGTCCAGATTGGCCTGATGCCCCAAAACTCAGGTTGTTACATAAAGAAATGTCTAGACCTACTGTTATTTACGCCATGGCTGCCCTTTCCTGCTCCCATGAAACCTCCCAGTTCTTCCTTGTGTGATGGGGTGTTTAATGTAAGCAATGTGACTTATCACCCTCTTATAGTATGCTACAGTATACAGCCTAATCAACACAGCTTGGAGGGGGAAGCAGCATAAGGAACCAGTCAGCTGTGCTGCAGTGCATTGGGCATGTTGATAGGATGAGTGAGCAGAGTGACAGATTAGCTCAGCAGTCTGCTGCTTCTTCTTTCACTATCCATTCACAGGGCAGAGAAGGAACCTGTAAGTAAATGTGAAACTGCAGCAGAGAAAGATGAGGTCTCCTTCCATGATAAATAGGGTTGTGCTGTATGACAGAGTTGTTTAGACTCAATGGACAGAAATACAAATCTTTTGGCAGGTAAATCGCTCTCATAAATGTATTTCATCTGTGCCGCTTGCCCACAGTTCAGCTTTAATATGGCTTTGTGTGTGTGTTTAATTTTTTACTTCTGTTTTGTTTTATGTAGGAAAAGACACATTTCTATGTTGATCTAAATTCTCAGGACAATCCAAGACCTGTTTTCCTGAAAAATCTTCAGAATGGCTGCAGATAAAGCAGGAGGTAAAGCTTTTTTGTAGAAATTACATTATTTTTTCTCTTGAAAATTGTTTTATATGAAACTTCTTGTATCAGTGGTACATAAAGAATAGTTGTCATTGCAAGAATTATATATATTAACCCCCTCTCTTTTTCTATTCTCTGTCCCCAAGGTGTTTAAAAAAAACTCTCTAAGACTTAAACATTCTGAAACTATGATGCAATACACACTATACAATACATTCTAGGTTTTATGATAAATCTATTTTTGTTGCCATTGTTCAGTTTGCTGCAGCACTGTGACTCTTATGGTGTATGCGCTAGTCTGGGGAGATTGTGTTCATGCCTAGTAGAGATGGATGTTTTCACCTTCACTACCCTGGTGTGCAGTCTAGAAATCTGGCAACTTTTATTAGAGGTTTCTTATAAGGTATTTTCCTTTGTGAAATAGCCCCTTTATAGTATAACTACTTGCCGCCCGTGCTATAGCCGAAAGACGGCTACAGCGCGGGCCTTAATTGCCAATCCTGGCCCCTTACCATGTGATCAGCTGTCAGCCAATGACAGCTGATCACGTGATGTTAAGAGAAGATCAGTAATCCTGTATTTTTTTTTTTTTTTTTTCCTATCACCGGCTTCTGTCAGAGGGACATTGGTCCCTCACACAGAGCCGCGGCTGCCTCATCAGTAGCCACCAGTGCCTATCAGTGCAGCATCATCAGCGCACATCAGTGAAGGAGAAAAATTACCTGTTTTCAAAATTTTATAACAAACTATCAAACTGTTTGTTTTTTTTTGTTTTTTCTTTCAAAATTTTGTCTTTTTTTCGTTTGTTTTAGAAAACAAAAGCAGTGATTTAAATACCACTGAAAGGAAGCTCTATTTGTGTAAAAAAAAAAAAAAAAAAAAAAAAAAAGATTAAAAAAAAAAAGATAATTTTAAGTGATAGTGTTGAATGACCGCGCAATTGACAGCATTGAAAGCTGAAAATTAGTCAGGACTTGGAACTTGAATTGGGCAGGAAGGGGGTTTAAGTGCCCAGTAGGCAAGTGGTTAAACCAGTTTCTGATTGTATCAATTAAAGAGAATCTTTGAAAAGAATACCAACAACCATGTGTCACATGGGACTTTAAGGGTGCTAGCCATATCAACACACACATCATTTAAAAGATACTTTTTTCCAACATGTATCATTAAATTAAACACATTACTGTAACTAAGATAAGTGGTAGTCACAACACACCTTGTGAGAACTATTTGTACAATTATGTGAATACTTTCACATGTCCAGATGGAAATTTTGGCATAAACATATATTATCCAATGCAGTTAGTAATTGTTTCTTCAATGCGATTTGCGATAAGTTTCATCTGGAAAATGTACTGTATAATGAAGATGTGTTGCACCCACTGAAAATGCATCTCTCTTGTTCATTATGTAGTACATCTTCCTGATGAAATTCGCCGCAAAACGCGTTGAAGAAACTACTGAATAATTGAATTGAAGCATTAAATAATGTATGTTTGTGACCATTTTCTATCTGGTCATGTGATAGTGATGTATTCACAAATTGTACAAATAATTCTTACAAGATGTGTTGATGTGACTACAAATTCTCTTTCTTACAGTAATGTATTTATGATATGTGTTGATACATTTAACAAGTATCTTTAGCAACTTGTGTGTTTTATATAGCTGGCACCCTAAAAGTCCCACGTTGCATGCGATAATTTTTTTTTTTTTTTTTTTTTTTTAATTGTCTGTTAATCTGGGATTTTGTACCTAAAGTGAACTTCTATCACTCTCTATTTGTGATTAGAATCTATGAAAACAGAAATATAGAAACGGTCACTGCTGACTTGTTTCTATGGGTGGATGCTCGAAGACTGTCATCATGGTCCTGGATTCACTCCTTGGTGAGTCCTCGATCAGGAACAAGCATGTACTTCACAGGGGTGAAGGAAAAATTAAAATTCTAGACCTTAGAAACAAGTTGACATTGGTTTCCTTTAAATTTATTGACTTCAGGTAGAGGTTATCTTATACATGTGATACAATTTACTGTTAAAAAATAAAAAGTAGCTTTTATTTTCATTTTTTATTTTCTATTTTTTTTTTTTGCACATAGAGCAAAATACTGAAAAGCACGAGGGATCTACTAATTGTTCTGGAATCTCTGACCAAGAAAAAGAGTTGTCCAAGTCATCTTTCCAAGCATTCACGGTAACTGAAATGTTCTGTTCCTGTTTAGCATCATACTGCTTGTTTGATGAGAATGCATTTATTAACCTGCTGCTTGTGAAGGAAAGCCATAAGAATTTGTGTATTCATGTGAAGTTTAAAAAAAATGCTGCCCAAGAGTAGACTTCAGAAGATGCCTGCTGTTACCTCTTTTGTTGCTTAAGGAAATCTCTTCCATATGGCTCTATTTGAGTAGTAAAAAAAATCACTTTTGACGCTTTGCAACAGCACTGTAAACACCATAGGCCCACTTTTCAGCGCATTTAAGGTGCGGTTGTGGTGTGTTTCAATAGAAGTGGATGGAAGCAGTTGAAAAGTCTCAGCGCTTGCTAATCTCTGCGAGCAGCATTATTTTTTTCTCACAGCAACACTATGCTGCAGTGTGAACACCTCCATACACTCCCTATTGTAACAATTCTGTGTGGCATTGTTAGGCATTCGGGAAGCGTTAAAAACGCAAAACCAACTGCCTGTTTTTCAATGCCTGTGTGAAAGGTTTTACATCATCTGGTCTCTTAACCCTTTCACTGCCATTACCATGTCTACTACTAGTTCTGTTTTCCATACATCACTTGGATTTTGCTTATCTGGTAATTCAGTAAAGATCTAAAGCTAAAAAAAAAACTGCGTTTGCAGACATTGCAGTGACAGATATTAATCCTCGTCTGTATAGGCTTGAATCTTAAAAATCCATGGGTATCATTTAGGGATCGACCGATATTGTTTTCGGTGCTGATATGATACCGATATTTCGGCCACCTCTCAGGCCGATATTCTGTACATGTAAGTTTTTATTTTTTATTTTTACGCTGTCCTTTTTAATTTTTTTTTTTTTTTTTTTCACGGTTATTGCTGTCACAAGGGATGTAAACATCCCTTGTGACAGTAATAGGCAGTGATAGTAATAGGCAGTGACAGGTACTCTTTATGGAGGGATCGGGGTGTCTATAAGTCCCCAAAACCCTCCTTTGCACTTGAAAGTATTCAAAACGTCAAGATCAGCATTTTTGAATACTTTTGTTTTTTTAAAACTGGCGCTTTTAAAATGCCAATAATTCAGTTGTCATGACATCACTTCCGGTGACTAGATCCGAGACCTGAACGAAGTATAGGCTTTGTTCGGGTCTTTGGCCAGCTGGCGGACATGCTGGCTGGTTGCTCGGGCCTCCCGGTGGGATGGGAGACCCTGGGCAAGCGGCGGAAAGGTGGATGGGGGATGTCCCCTCCCACTGCTTGTAATAACAGCCGAGCGGCTGCTGAGCCGTATCAGTTATTACAATAAATCTGACCGTCCGCTCTAAAGAACGGTACAGGTGTGATGCATGCAGCTGCAGGCATCACCCCCGGTACAACCCCTTGAAGCAATATTGGTAAGATCGGGTACGTTTGTGACCGATACTTTCAAAAAAATGAATATCGGCCGCTAATTAAACGATAATTGGTCGATCCTTAATATCATTGTCAGTATTATTCATTGTTAGTAATAATGTTAACGTGAGGGGCGTGACCGGATGGGCGGGTGCTCGACGGGCGGTAGTATGGAGCGAGTGTGAGCGAGTGTGAGCAGGGACGCTGTGTGCTCCGTCCTGCCCGTCCACAGCTCCCCGGCTGTATGGAATAGCATCCCGGCCGGCTCTGGCCCCTTAAACGGATGACCGCATCCGTAGCCCGGCGTTATGCTCCCCCTCTGGTCGCTCTGCTAAAGGTCTTCTTACCTCTCAAGGGAGGTGTATGCTGAGGAATCCTCTGGGAGAGACGCCACCTCCTGCACGCTGCTGCAGCTTTCACTTTCACTTTTAGATCCCCGGGCTAGACATGGAATAGAGGGCGGCTGGAACTGGTATAGTATGGTATCACAACATGGTAATCTGATGCTGCTGTAAAGAAGTTCGGTAACCTTTTCGTTTAGAGATATTTCATGGCAGCCCTGGGTGATGTCGTATCTGCGCAGTAACATAATTATTTATGTAAATATTTCTGTGTGTCAGTATTTCTGCCTTATCTATTGCCTTGGTAGTACTATGTGTGGGAGCAGAGTGAGCTGATATAGGAAGTAAAGCATACTTTTTTCCTTTTTTTTTTTTTTTTTTTTTTTTTTTTTTTTTCTTTTCTTTTTTTGTCAGGTTGTGCTGCTGATACGGGTGTGGGATTGGGGGCAGGAGGGGACCCTTCTGGGGGTGTCACTAAAGTATTAAAAGTATTGAGAATACATTAACCCCCCACCCCCCCCACGTATGGATGGTGCCTTCATAAGCTTGCTAGAGCCCTGGGCCCCTCAGTAGCCGCATACATACCTTACTAACCACAGACTGCTGGCGACTGCCTTCGAGGCATTTAACCAGCTGTGTAAAACTGTGGTGGAGGGGGAAGGTTGTATTAAACACTGCCGTAACTGAGGTGCTCTTGGGGGTAGCACCCATACCGGCCACTTAACGTATGGTGGTCTCTCCCTGTCTGATATTCTCCTCCGTATCGGGGTGTATAGGTGAGGGGAAAGCACGTGTACGCTTTACACATCCCATTTTTTAGAGCAATATGGCAGACACTCCATTCTGTGGGTAGATGAGTGTAGAAAGGAACTGTTAATCTCTTTTTGTTAAAGTATACGTAAACCCATAGGAGTGAATGATGCAGAATCTACGCTCTTCTAAAGAGAAAACCTCGCAGCATGCTGCTGCAGCGGCAGCAAAACTGGAGCAATACGCTCATGCCTCTGCTCTGACCCCTCCAAAAAAAGGGACGCAGCAAAAGGGCCAACAGGGAGGGATATCAGATAGGAAAAGCCAGGGCCAGCCACTTTCACAGCCTTTGGGAGGAGTGTTGGTTACCCAGTCCTCCAAATCAACATGTAATAAAGGCCCAGAGCCAAGTGACCAAAACATAAACGGGAACTTGGAGCCAATAAATGATCCGTCTCTACCCTTGAACAGAGAACCAACTTTAACGGATGTATTCATGGCCGTAGGGGTATGTAATGGCTCGCTTAAAGATCTCTGTGAACAGATGAAAGGGGTTAAAGCAGATCTTTTACTGGTCAGACAAGATCTACAGAAGGTGGTAGAGAGAACGGTGGCCCTGGAAGAAAGAGTCAGTGGGCTAGAAGATAATGTATTCCCAATAACCAAAGAAATTAAGTGGCTGAAGGAACAGTTATCTAAACAAGCCTGTAAAATAGATGAGATGGAGAACAGGAGTAGAAGAGATAATGTGAGACTGATAGGTCTACCCGAAAGGAGTGAGGGCGCCAACCCAATTGCATTTCTAGAAAAATGGTTAGGGGAGTTAATCGGGAAAGAATCACTCTCAGCTTCGTTCTCCATTATAAGAGCTCACAGGATCCCGTTCAGGACACCGCCGGAGGGGGGCCACCCGAGACCTCTTCTCCTGAGATTTCTTAACTACCAGGACAAAGTGACTTTACTGCGGAGGATTAGGGAAGTAGGGGAGGTCTTTTTTAAAGGGGCAAGAATCTCGTTCTATGCTGACTTCTCCCCGGACTTGCAGAGGCGCAGAGCAGAGTTTACCCAGGCAAAACGCAGCCTACAAAAATTGAAGGTACCCTATGCTCTTTTATACCCTGCAAGGTTGCGGATTGTGGCACTGGGGGAGACCCTGTTTTTTAGCTCCCCTGCTGAAGTTGAGAAGTGGTTGGATGACAATAGAGAAAAAATTACGAACTTCACGTAGAGAACGGGAGATAACAGAATAGGCTAAGGTGCTGAGAGGAGGACACGATAGGGCACTGGGAGGTATAGGGGCTGCATTTTTTGTTTTGGGACTCTTTGGCCTGTTTTTTTTTCCTTTTTTTGCCCCGAAGGGGGGTGCCTCTTAAAGACCCTATTTTTTCCCGGCGCCCATTAATGGTTTTTTTTTTTTTTTTTTTTTGTGAAGGACGGGAAGGGACGGGTGCACACAGCTGTGTGGGTATAGAGTGGTGTGCGGTGGTGAGTGGAAGAATCGGTGTAAAAGGGTGTTAGTTCAGGAGGTAACGGTCATGATAAAACCCCAGGGGATACACCTAGATAGGTGGGCAGGGATGGGGGGAGGGGGATGGGGTGGGAGGGTAGGGGAGATTAAGTGGGGTGGGAAGGGAGGGGGGGGGAATGTGGGAGGGAAGGGAACTAGGGTGGGAAAACCATTTGTTATGAACACTTACACCATTAGAAGTCACATTGGAGGCCTTTGGGCCCCCTCTTACAGATTATTGTTACACAAGCAGGCACTTTTAGTAGTGTATTTTAACAAAGTAGGATATGCACCATTAGAAATCACACTGGAAGCCTTCGGACCTCCACTTACAGATTATTGTTACACATGCAGGCACTTTTTGCAGTATATTTTAATAAAGCAGGGTAGATTTGATTAAATTAAGCGTGTATTTTAGAATTTACAATATGCATACGTTTGGAATTGAAACGGTAGACGCTGGGAGAGATCTTTCTCTCTCTATATATTCTTCCATTTCCTTTTTATTCTTTTATCTCTCTTCGTGTAAAGAGGTGCATAAACTTCACTTTATAAAAATAATAAGGACATATGGGGTAATTCTTGTCATGACACGACAGGCTTTTGGAACCTAGATGGTAGTCGGGCCCTTGAAAATAGGATCCTGGAATATTAGGGGCCTGGGTTCTTCTCTTAAAAGGTTGGCAGTGTTCTCTGTGCTGGAAAGCTCTGGGGTAGATCTGGTCTGTCTGCAGGAAACTCACTTAACTAGAGATACCAGCCAGCAGTTACAGATGAAAAAATTTCAATACCAATTTCATGCATATCACTCCTCTTTTAGTAGGGGGGTGAGTATCTTTGTGAAAGCTGGGGTAAAATTCTCCTGCAGACAGACCAGTATAGACGATCTAGGTAGATATATTTTTTTACTCTGTTCCATTGATGGAGTCATGTTAGTGGTGGCAAACATATACATCCCTCCCCCTTTTAATTTGGACGTATTGCTTAAATTGCACAAATTTCTGTTGGATAAAAAGGAATGCCCGATAGTAGTTGTCGGGGACTTTAACGAGGTCTTAGATAGAAAATTGGATAGATTCCCGATACGACAACTTTCAGAGGAATCAGGGAAGACCCGTTTGAGTTTATTCCTGGAAGAAGTTGGGTTAGTAGATTTGTGGAGGGTGCGAAACCCAGGTGCGCTGCAATACACCTGTTGTTCTATGTCACACTCCACGCTCTCAAGGATTGATTTAATCCTGGGGAATGACAGGGCACTTCAGCTGCTTGAAAAAATTGCATATTGGCCAAGAGGCATCTCAGACCATTCCCTTATGGTGGCTACACTAAATGTAGGAGAGTACAAGCCCAGGAAGAGTTGGAGCGTGAGTCCACACTGGTTCGAAGTAATTAAAAAATCGGATGGAATTCTCTCCACCCTAAGGGAATTTGTGGAGTTCAATCAGGGCTCGGTGGATCCCCCTGTGCTATGGGACACCCTTAAGGCATTTCTTAGAGGGGTTCTAATACAGCAGATGGCTAAATTTAATAAAGAGGCTAGGAGCGAAGAAGAGGGCACTCTGAGTGAGGCTATCGAGGCCGAAAATAACTTTATCAGAAACCCAACGTCGGAGCTGGAAAGCACCTGGCAGGAGAAACAACAAAAGTATAAATCAGTGGTCATGCAGAAAGCAGAGACTAGGCGCCTACTTCAGAGACAGGAATTCATGGTGGAGGGGGAAAGAGTAGGAAGAACATTGGCAATGCTTGTAAAATCAAATGCGGCTCCATCCACGGTCCTCGCTATCAGATCACAGAGTGGAGATATAACCTCAAGCACCCCAGAAATTGTACAAGCCTTTAGGGGTATTATAAAAAACTCTACTCTTCGCAGAAAAGGGGCAAGGAGGCGTTGATGGAGGACTTTTTGGAAGGACTAACCATCCCTACTATTTCGCAGGAAGAAAGCGCCATATTAGACGCCCCAATAACGATTGCAGAACTGCAACAAGCAGTAGCGGGCATGGCATGTCTTAAGTCACCCGGACCCGATGGCCTTCCAAGCGAGACATATAAGCAGTATGGTGAAGTGTTGATCCCTGAACTACTAAAAACCCTGGAGGGGTCACTTGAGGGGGGCCAGCTGCCTGCCTCAATGCTAGAAGCAACAATTACGGTACTACAGAAGGAAGGGAAAGACCCACTGGATGTAGCTGCCTATAGACCAATCTCTCTACTTTGTACTGATGTAAAAATTCTTGCCAAGGTACTAGCAGTAAGATTGAACGGAGTTATTCACAAATTGATACACGAAGACCAGGCGGGCTTTATAGCCAACAGATCTACGAGCCTGAACATTAGAAGAGCGTTTCTGAATCTACAATTACCATCGGAAAACGCAGGCTCGAGAGCGTTAATGACCCTCGATGTATCTAAGGCTTTTGATAGCGTGGAGTGGGGCTATATATGGCGCGTGTTGGAAAAATTCGGATTTGGCACGTCTTTTATAAGGTGGATTAGAATGTTATACACCCGCCCTAAGGCAAGACTAAAAATCAACAACGAACTCTCAGAATGGTTTGAGCTGGAAAGGGGGACTAGGCAGGGGTGCCCACTATCTCCTTTGTTGTTCGCATTGGCAATGGAACCCCTGGCCATCTCTATAAGGGAAAGTAGAGCGATAACTGGATTCCTGCGAAAATCGGGCGAGGAAAAAATCGCGCTATATGCGGATGACATTTTGTTATTCCTGGGGGACTTGAGACACTCGTTACCGAGTGCGATGAGGATAGTGAAGGATTTCGGCAACTTTTCTGGCTTAGAGATAAACTGGGAGAAGTCCGAGTTTATGCCGATAGATCCCATCAGCGAGTTAATAGCGGGCGATATATCCCAGATGGTAATGGTGGATGCTTTGAAATACCTGGGAATAGTCCTGACGAAGGACCCAACCCGGTATATCAGCATAAACCTCGCTCCCCTCTTAACAAAACTGAAACAAAAAATAGTAATCTGGAGGCGCTTGCCTTTGTCCGCCGCAGGAAGATGTAGCTTAATAAAAATGGTTTGGATGCCACAACTGCTATACATCCTGCACAACTCGCCAGTCTGGATAGGCAAGAAGTGGTTTAAAAGAATTGATAGTCTCTTTAGGGAGCTGATTTGGAAGGGGAAGCAAGCCAGAATTCGACTTCGAGTGCTTCAGCTGCCCACACGGGAGGGGGGCTTTGCCCTCCCACACCCCGAGCGCTACTTCTTAGCAACGCAGCTGCAGCAGCTGCTAGGATGTGGGATACCGAAAGGCGGCACCCCCAATGGCAAACTGCTATTGCTGAATACTCCACATAATAACCTAGTTGAAACACTAGAGGCGGATATGTTCCACGATAACTATCCAACTATTAAGCTACTAACTAAACTCTGGAAAACTGTCAAGAAAACAATGGGATATGAAGATCCAACAGTTTATTCCCCTATTTGGAACAACCGTAATCTACAGGAAGTTCTTAAAATAGGTACCTCTGGGGAATGGGCGAATCTCGGCATTAGAAGGTTAAGCCAGCTTTATAATGATACTAAACTAAAGAGTTTCCCGGAATTAGTAAGGGAATTCAAGCTACCTCAGAGCTCCTTCTTCTTATATCTCCAGCTAGAACACGCTCTTAAAGCACAATTTAAAGACCAGACTCTATGCTGGGAAGAAATGCCTCTATTTCAGTGCATAATGCAGGTAAACCCTACTAGAGGTCTAATCTCTAGAATTTATGACCAATTAAGTAAACCAGACAACAGCGGGGGGATACTCCAGGGACTAAAAGCCAAATGGGAAGAGGATATAGGGGGAATGACCCAGGAACAATGGGCGAAAACCTTGGAACTGAGTGTACAGGTCTCGGTGTCCCCTTCACAGAGGCTCTCTCATCTATTTTTGTTGAATAGATCCTACTATACACCTAAAAGACTTTTTAAATTTGGGGGAAGGCCTAATGACAACTGCCCCAGATGTCAGAGGTCGGGAGACCTCATCCACATGTTGTGGAGGTGCCCCAAGTTATTTAGATACTGGGAAGAAGTGACCAGAAACCTGGGAAGTATCTTCGGCACTATAGTAGTAAAAGAGGCTATAACCTGTATCCTGGGGTATAGAAGAGCTCAGGGGGAGAGACTGGGCACTACATTGGCCATCACGCGGGCTTTGTTCCAGGCTAGGAAGATGATAACATTAAGATGGCAATCAAGAGACCCCCCCTCGGTGAGAGAATGGATCTCCACTCTCAATGATACCCTGAGTAGGGAGAGGGTGGAGTATATAAAGAGAGGCAAACTTCAGGAATTTGAAGACATGTGGAAGCCATGGCTAGAGAAAGTAGGTGCTCCCTAGTAGGCAAGGTGTAGGATTAGCCCAGGAGTGGGGCTTTAGGTGACTACATAGATAACCGAGATCCTTGGAACCAAGGAGCGGTATAGTAAAGTGATTTGGATATGCATATCTCTTTGTTTTTTTTTCTTGTTTTTTTTTTCTTTCTTTTTTTTTTGAATGTGACCCATTTCTCGTTTTATGATGGTTTTGATGGTATGTAGGATAAATTCTGAGGGGGGGGGAGGGGGGGGGGTTGATCTGGGAATAAGTAAATCTCTTGGGAAATTTCGGGCAGCTCAGCAAAGAACGGGCATGGGGAGCCCATAAGCCTTCTATCTTATATCCCTTTTCTGTTTTCTCTTTATCTTGTCTATATTTCTATTTCCTTATACGAGTCCCTTCCAAGTTGCCACATTAAAGTATCCGGAGAGACGTTATAAAGGGAATTAGAGTTAATGCATTATCCACAATGATGTAAACCGGAGAAGGCGACCAGTCAATGAACATCAAGCTGATTTAGCCCTCTGATTATTGGTTTCTGAAGTGGAAAAAAAAAAAAAAAAAAAAAAAAAAAAAAAAAAAAAAAAAAAAAAATAATGTTAACGTTGGGAATCATTGCAAGTTATAATACATATGAAATACCTTACATTTTGAAAGCTTTTTTTCTAAGTGTGTTTTCATACAGTTTCTCTTCATCAGGCAGGGAATTATCAGGCATGTCTTCAGCACCTCGGAGAACTGAAAGAAATTAATAAAGATGACTACAAAATAATGTTGAATATGGCAGTTGCAGAGTTTTATAAAAGTGGCCAGTGTACTACAGACACTTTGAAACAAACACTGAACCAATTAAGAAATGAGGTAAATGACTTTTTTTTTTTGTATTTTTTTTTTGTAATGTTGAAATGAAAAGATACATAATGGCTTCCTGCTGAGCTAAATTGCTGTTTGATGCTGAAGGTTCTGTATTCCCAGGCACTGTGTGCAGTATTGGCAGCACAGCAATTTATGTTCTCAAATAATTTAAAAGGTGCTAAGGCTAGCTATACATTATACCATTTTCTTGTTCAATGTTCTTTAGATTTATCTTCAACTATGTAGTACAAGGGCATGCCTGATTACATACAAATTGAAATTGTAAGGAAAATTTGTATAATGTATGGCCAGCCTTACACTGAGTAAGGAGGACTTTGTGACTCGCTAAAATGTAGAGATAATAAAAATCCAATCTGCCCTTCAGTATTTTTGGGGGTTCTGAACACCCCAGCTTGCCTTGACAAAATTGCTTTTTTTTTTTTTTTTTTTTTTTTTTTTACAGTTCTTTTCTGCTTCATCTTTCATAGAAAGTACTCCAATTTTTGTTTTATTGTTCACCTGTTTAATGTGCTATTTTATACTCTTGCTTTTCCATAGTTTAATCACTAAATAACATACTGATTCTCCTTCCTGATCTCCTTCTGGTAGATCTTTTGAAAATTGATTTCCTTTTAATAAGTTCTGTTACTGGGTAATGTATAAATATATCATTATAGCAAGGCAGCTGACTTATTAAATATGCAGGCTCAGTGTCTTGGAAGGCACTGTGATGGAACTTCACATTTGTATTTCTCAAAGCAAGTCTGTACTCACAAACTGACTTAAAACAGATCCCCCCCAACACACGCATACACACAAACGCACTTACACTTACAGGTTTGGTTCACACTTATGCAGTTTGCTTTTGATCCATTTTTGCACACGTGTTTTTACGCTATTTTATTATTTTATGCATTTTGCATTTGTTATTATTTGGGCAGTTTAAAAAACGCAAAATGCGTCAACTCACTACATGCATTTTTTCAGCATCTCTATTAAAGACTATTGAACCAAAACAGTTTTGTGTTTACAAAAGTCCCTGACCCTTTCTAAAAATGCAACTGCTATAAAAAATAAAAAAAAATTTAAAAAAGCATAGATGTGAACATGTCCCATAGGAAACCATGTTGCATTTCTTCAGCAAGCACCAAAAACGCATAAGTACCCGTTCACACCACAAAAACCACCTCCAGATGCGTTTCTGTATGCACATTTTAACGCATTTTTGATGCGTTTCAGATGCTTTTCTTCTGTTTTTTCTTTTTTTTTTATACTGTACTGGAGTCCGGTGCATTTTTAATGCCCTTTTTTATGCTTTTTACCACGCTCCAGTACAGTTCTATGCAGGAAAGAAGCAACAAGTTGTACTTAGTTTTTTCTGGAACGCACTTCACTGTAGTGAACTATGCTATTGGAACCCATATAACCTACTTTCCCAAGTCGTCTTCCAGGGCGGCTTACAGAGAGATAGGCTCTTCCCACTTAGCACAGGAAACGCTATGAATCACATTATAAAAGACAGCCCACAGGCAGTAGTCCCTCAGTATTTGTGTTTCCTCTGGCCAGACAGGAACTCTGAAGAAATTTATTTTTCTCTGGCTTTCGTGCCAGGTGGCAGGGGCCTCCCACCTACAGCATCCCAGAACAGGGTCAGTGAATCTGGGGAGGCAGGTAGCTCAGGCTTTCTCGGTGGTGGAAGCCATTTTGTCCTGCGCTGGTAAGTCACCAGGGAGGAGACTGTAAGCAGGTCTGGGACACCTGTAGACTCTGACCCTAAGGTAAGAAAGAGGCAAAAAGGGGTTCCTCTTCCCTTGCTCATTGTTGAAGGGGGCACCAGTGTTTTTGAGATGATTCTCTGTACTATCCACAGACCGACAGGGCTAATCTGGGGAGTCTGGCTGTGTGTGTGCATCCCCTTTTTTCCCTACTAGTGGTGGGGCTTGAGGGGGAAAGTGTTGGGTGTTGGCGCTAAAATACAAAAAACAATTTGTTGATTATATACCAATACTGCACCTAAAAATATATATCTATATATAGATATAAAGATATATATATATGTGTATATATATATATATATATATATATATATATATATATATATATATATATATATATATATATCAAAGAAAACAATACAAAAATCAAATTAATAATATACACTGTGTATCTGATTGACAAAGTGCACAATAAAATAAACCATCAGAAATGTCCATAATCATATGTGAACAAATCTTCTTGTGTATGCTCCAACACCGTAATAGCTCCCCAACACAGAGCCACAGAAGTGGGACTTCCTGATGATGTAAGCTCTAGCGTGAAATGCATAGAGGTGAGGCCTGACACTTGCAACGATAGGAGCCCTATACTAATGCTTGCACAGCTGAGATGCACCACGCACATTGCGAGTTTTATACCGTCGTCGGACCGGTTTCTGCTTCTCCCTGAGCGGATTGTTTGTGATTACATTCTGGACTATGCAAGTGCTCTTTTTAAGCAATAAAACGTAAAAGCATTATTACACTATATCCTGCCTTCTGTGGCTCTTTGTTGGGGAGCTATTTGACAGACCTACTTGATATATGCAGTGAATGCAAGTATATATTTGCAGTGGAGAGATGTTGCTATAAGGTGAAGACATCTACATTTGTATACCTGCAAAGTGGATTGGGATCCAGCTTCCTCCATACGATTGCTTGATTGGAATGGGATGCATAAAGGAGCTACAGCATTGAACTAAGGAGTCCTTTCCATTAGTCATGCTTTGAGGTCACTGTGTGGCCTAGGCGATCTGGTGAGCGCATTTGGTTATCACTTCGGGTGAAGCACTTTAAGCAAGTTTACTGAAGCACGTGTGCGTTTTATTTTTCAGTGTTGGAGCATATACAAGAAGATTTGTTCACATATGATTATTATGGACATTTCTAATGGTTTATTTTGTCGTGCACTTTATTAACCACTTCAGCCCTGGAAGATTTTGCCCCCTTTCTGACCAGAGCATTTTTTGCGATTCGACACTGCGTCGCTTTAGCTGACAATTGCGCGGTCGTGCGTCATTGTACCCAAACAAAATTGATGTCCTTTTTTCTTTATCGTACATCATGGGACACAGATCCACATTAATTACTGTATGGGGTTATATGGCACCTTCAGGTGATGGACACTGGCACACCCTAGACCGGAAGTTCAATTCCCCATATAACCCCTCCCCTTACTGGGAGTACCTCAGTTTTTTCGCCAGTGTCTTAGGTGTTGGTCATGAGTAAAGATGTGCTCTGCTGAGCTCCGCTGGAATATTCCTTACTGGGGCAAGCCATGCAACAGGATCCATTCAAAGTGTCTTTTCCAGACCGAATTGAATGGTACCCGGGCCTCATGTCCGAAGAAACTATTTTTTACTTGTAACGTTTCTCTTTATAGAGAGCTGGCCCCCGGGATCCAGTATTTGTTTTTTCAGCCATATTCCTGGCGGGGTGCTTTTTACAGGCCATGGGCTGTGGATCCCCTGATAAAAGGGGCCCCAGTCCCTAAAGGTTTTTTAACGGAGCCCACCGTGAGTGGTGAAGGTTGGGTCTGTTACCACAGAACCCTGCAGCTGGATAAGGTAAGGGAGATTCCTAAGGAATTTTTTTAATTCTTGTGGGTATTTCTCCTTTAAAGTAAATGTTATCATGCCTATAGTCACCACCAGGGGCTGTCAAGAGCACGTACCTGATTCCATGCTTGTCAGTCTCGCCTCTGTGACAAGCTGCATGCTTCCTCCAGCCCAAGCCCCAGGTAAGACGCAGGGAAGGGTTTTTTTTTTTCCTTTTGGGAATGTTCCCCCACCTGGACAGCTTTACCCCAGGAGGCAGAGGGAGCGTGGCTCAGTTGGCAGTATACCGCGCCGCTGCTGCTGCCGCCGCCATTACGGCGGTCCTCCATCTGGCGGCTCTTCTCCACCCCAGAACTCCTCCATATACGTTCCGGCGGATCGGAGCCCGCTCGCGTGGGAAAGGTGTATCTTTGAAAAAGATGAGGGAGGGGGGCGTGGTCGGGGGGCGGGGCTTGTCGGCGTGCTTCAGCGCCCACAATGCGGCTGTGTAGCTGTAAAGTGCACTTTTTTTCAGGTGCATGCAGCTAAAGGAAGGGACACTGAGCATACGGTTTGCATGTGAGTGTTGGTTGACACAGGCATTCCCAGGACACATTTACTTTGCATCAGACTGTGCCTAATATCCGTGGCAGTTGCTGGACTATTGCTCAGCAGTAGGTGCATTTTCTTGGCTGTACCTCTGAGTTTGTGCTCACCCTAATCAGAGGGAATGGTTCAAATACCTCAAAAGATAAGGGCACAAAAGGGTCGCCCTCAGGCCCTAAGGACCCCCCCTCTGCAACACCATCCCCCCCTGAAAGATCTAGGGAGGCTGGTCAGAGTGAGCCATCGGGGTCATCAGGGGCTGCAATTACTTTCGACACTTCAGCCCCTGTCTATGTAACTGAGCAGGTTTTTTCCTCAACTATCAGAGGAAAAGTTAGCGACTTAAATTGCATCTTCACAGAGTGGAAGAAAGCGCATTAGGTCCCCTTCTACCACCCAGGATCCTCAAACAGAGGAACAGTGGGAGGGGAAAAATGAATCCCCCTCAGGGGACCATGGAGGGACTGACTCCTCTTCTGAGGGATCAAGTGGGTAAGGACCTTCAGCTTCACATGCTGAGAAGTTGCTGGTGCATTCTCTTACTGAAATGGTCCGCTCCACATTTAAGCTACCCTTAACTGAGTTGGTTGAAGAGCCCACTTCTTGTTTGGGTTCACTAAAGCCTCCTCAAGCCTTACATGCCTTTCTTGTACACGAATTGCTGGAAAAGCTTATATGTTCTGAGTGGGATCACCCAGATAAGCATTTTTCCCTCCTAAAAAGTTTTCAACACTATCCTATGGAGGAAAAATTCACTAAGATGTGGAGTATACCAGCAATTGATGCTGCTATATCCTCTGTGAATAAAAGTTTGACTTGTCCGGTTGACAATGCGCAAATGTTTACGGATCCAACTGGTAAGAGATTGGAATTCCTGTTGAAAGATATTTTTTCCTTGGCAGGTTCAGTGGCTCAACCTGCTGTGGTGGCAATTGGGGTATGTCAATCCTTGAGAGACCATTTGAAACAGGTGCTCAAGGTTTTCCCTGAACAGCAGGCCCGAGAGTTAACTGAGCTGCCAGCTGCTTTGTGTTTTGCAATTGACGCAATCAGAGATTCTATTCTTTAAACCTCTTGCCTTGCGCGTGGGTTGATGCATATGCGTAGAATCTTATGGTTGAAAAGTTGGTCAAAGTGGGAAAAGTACCCTTTTGCCAGTTAAGAAAAGGAGTAAACGTCCCTCATTAAACAGGCTCTTTCTCCAGTGCCAGGGGCATCAACCCCAGGGACTAAAGAATTCCTGGGGGAGGAAACCCACAAGACCAAACGCTAAGGCCTCTTTATTAAGGGGCGCCCCCGCTCGTTCGAGTGGGGGGAAGACTTCTGCAGTTCTCAAGGGTTTGGCAGAAAGAATTTCGAAACAGATGGGTGGTCTCCACAATAGCTCTAGGTTACAAACTAGAGTTTTGAAAATTCCCGTCTCCTCGTTTCCTCAGGTCAAATGTCCCCAAAGATCCAGATAAAAAAGAAGTCTTTCTTTCTAGCGTTAGACCGACTTTTGTCACAAAAAGTGATCATGATGGTCCCCATGGAAGAGCAGGGGTTGGGGTTTCATTCAAACCTTTTTATAGTGCCAAAACCAAATGGAGATGTCAGGCCCATTCTAGATCTGAAAGATCTAAACCGGTTCCTGAAAATTCGCTCTCTTCGCATGGAATCCGATCAGTAGTCTCTGTCCTACAAGGAGGAGAACTTCTGGCATCAATGGACATCAAGGATGTATACCTGCATGTACCTATTTACCTGCCGGTCTAGCTACTGCACCTCGGGTGTTTACAAAACTTCTGGCCAGATTAAGGACTCGAGGTATAACGATAATGGCATACCTAGACGACCTGCTCTTGATAGACCGGTCGGTAGCCCGCCTTGACCAAAGCATGGTCACCACAGTCAACTACCTGGAATACCTAGGTTGGGTCCTCAACCTAGAGAAATCTTCTTTAAAACCAGTAAGAAGATTAGAGTACTTGGGTCTGATTTTATAGATACAGCCCAGAAGAGGGTGTTCTTACCCCAGGCAAAAATCAGCGCCATAAAGTAGCTGGTTCAGGTAGTCAGGGTAGAGAAGGGTCCTTCTATCCTATCCGCCTTTGTATGAGGTTGTTGGGGAAGATTGTGGCTTCATTCGAAGCAGTTCCCTATGCTTAGTTTCATTCGAGACTGCTACAAAACAGTATCCTGTTGGCTTGGAACAAGAAGATCCAAGCACTAGATTTTCCGATGCGTTTGTCGCCAAAAGTGCATCAGAGCCTCAGTTGGTGGAGGATATCCAAGAATCTACAGAAGGGGAAATCCTTACCAGTTACCTGGAAGGTGGTAACAAGAGATGCCAGCCTTTCAGGTTGGGGAGCAGTCCCGGAAGAGACGTCGGTCCAAAGGAAATGATCCAGAACTGAAGGACTTTGCCCATCAACGTCAGCAAATTTAAAGGGGCGTACAGGTATGCCCATTTGCCTGCTTGTGCCATTCTGCCAACGTACATCTGTGTGTGGCGGTCGGCAAGTGGTTAATCAGATACAGAGTGTATATTATTAATTTGATATTTGATTTTTGTATTGTTTCACATTATAGTGTGTATATGTATGTATGTATGTATGTATGTATATGTTTGCTGCTGATTAATATGGATGGATCACGGCTGCTGGCTTTTCCCCAAATCTTTTGAGTACTGCATAGCTGGAGCAGAGGCATCCAGAGTCCCTGACTACTACCTCCAGATGGGGGAGGGGCACACGTCTGCAGAGGCAGGTAAACTATGTTGGTAAGCCAGGACAGTATGCAGCCTGCTATGCTTCAGGTCCCCCTGAATGGACAGCTATAGGGTGGTTTTGTGAGTATTCCCTGGTGCCATCATCAACAGACACCAGGGAAGGAGCGTGTTTAGGGAAGCAGTAGGCGGACCTCGAACTTCCCAGGAGTATTACTGTAGACTTCATCTGATTTTCAAAGCTGCACAATGTACTCAGGTTCCACCATGACACCTGCCTTAATTTTGGTAGATGGCCACAAGGTGGTTACCCTAAGGAAGATGTCCTCTTTGGGTACTGGTTTCTGTGGGTGTTTGCATACCTCCTACAAACACAGGGTGAATGTGCTTTATGTTCCTGTCCACCATTAATGTGGTCATTTGGAGGCAGAGGCCCTAACACCTACAATCTGCAGAGCTGGGCTGGCAATCTCCAAGATCAACAGAAGCTGCAACCCATTAACTCCTTCCTACACTTAAGTCACGTTTGTGCATGTACAGGGCTCCTGGAGTCTACTTACTTACTCTGTTTACCATCAATTTTACTCTTGGTTTTCAGAAATTAAGCCACAGCTAATGGGGTTTGCTGTAGTTTAATCAGGACTTTTTTTGTACTGGGATTTGGGAAATAACCCACCCCTAGGCAGGACTAGAAACAAAAAAGATTATTGATCCTGCATTAGTCAATTGACAGTCTCCTGGGCGTAACCTCCATGCAAGGATTGCATGGACAAACCTGTGTTTAATGATTGTTTGTTAATACCTGCAGGTGTTGGCCTTCTGGCTGCTGATGTGGCACACTTCAGGGCTTATCCAACGGTGTCAGAAGCTTTCATTTATCACTAGATTTGGATAAGGTGGTCTGTCTCCCACCTTAGTGTGGGCTATGTAAAGCAAGTTAAGTGTACAGCAATCTCTGTTAACATACATTGTTTAAATATGTGGTTTAAAGCGGAGTTCCGCTTAAAAAAAAAAAATCAAGTCGGCAGCTACAAATACTGCAGCTGCTGACTTTTTATAATCGGACACTTACCTGTCCCAGGGTCCAGCGATGCTGGGGATCGAAGCCCCGCTAGTCTCCCCCTCCGCTCGGTGGCGCTGGCATTGTAACTGCTCATGCGCGAGCCGTGACTGGTCCCTCAGTCATCTGGGACCTGTGATGTGTCCCCGATGATTGCCTAGAGGGAGGGGGGAGAGGTGATCTTCCTTCCGGCGCCGAGGGTGCGCCAGGCGGAAGTGGGAGCTGGAACCCTCTGAAATGAGGGTATCCGTTCGTCCCCCCCCCCCCCTCAAAAAAATGACATGCCGAATGTGGCATGTCAGGGGGTCATCTTCTCTTAAAGCGGAAGTTCCATTTTTGGGTGGAACTCCGCTTTAAGGAGACTCACTTTTTACTCCAAATAAAATGTTTAGTTATGTCTAGGAGCTGAAGCTATACCTATTATGGGGTAACAGTATCTGCTATGCACTCCAGTTTGTGTGCCTAGACTTCTATCACCTGGAGCTCCCTGGGTTCCTCCACTGAATAGATGTATAATAGATTGGTAGCCAGAGATTAGACTATATCTATGATGTGTTTATACGAATGGTTGGCATTAATTGTGTGTGTGTGTGTGTGTGTGTGTGTGTGTGTGTGTGGGGGGGGGGTGTCTCTGACTTCACACTTCTCCAAGTATGTTATAAATCTATGTATTTAACATTGGAGCTTATGTTTGTGTTATTTGGGTTATATTCTTTTGGTACCATTGTGGTTCATGCCTCATATGTGATCTAATGTATGGACTGAGGCTACGTTTCCGCTGTTACGACTGGAGTGCAGCTTTGATCCAACTTTACAGCCTCTGGATTGGGGTTGCATCAGAGGTCGCATCGGGGTAGTGCTGGGACCTTTTCTAGGTCATTGCAACTTTGAGTCGCATAGATTGGAAGGGGTGCAATTGAAATCAGTGGGCAGTGCCTTGTCAAGGATCGCATGGCATGTCGCACTAGTGGAAACTGAACCTAATGGTTCTAATGACCTGCTTGAAGTTTAGCCCTCATTTGTACATGTGGCTGTATGAATTGGGAGTCTTTTACCTGGCTTTTACCTGGCCTTTACATTGTCTCGTACAATCTCCAGGTTGTCTTAATGCGTTAATGTTCATAGACAGAGAAAATCTCTGGTCGCTTAGGTATTTTGGCTTTTTTTTGCATATGTACAGTGAAGGTGTGTGTGTATGTTGTGTGTTTTTTCGCTGCTGAGCCTTCATTCAGCAGAGGATCAAATCCCTTACGTTCAGCATGCAGTACCATATGCTCTCTCCATGCCTGGATATGGTAAGATTAGAGAACATGGTTTCAGCCATCTACCAGTGGAAGGAGAGAGAAGTAGAAAAATCTACTTTGCAAGTCAACAATTTGAAAAGTAACTTGGGAGGTTCCCTCATCTTATATTGTATTTTTGGTGTTCTTCGGGAAGGATTTGTGTGTGTGTGTGTGTGTGTATATGTATGTATATGTGTATATATATATATATATATATATTATTTATTTTTTCTCTTCCTATTCAGCACTGTAAGTGTAATCTGGGCATACAGCTGATTGGTGGGAATGCATACACTCTCTATCCTCATAGTTAGACTTTCAGAGCTGTTACTTGAATAGTTCAGCACTCTGCTAATCTATTTATAGCATTCCCCCCAACACAATGGTCCAGCTGCTTTTAACTTCTGACAAGTTGTCAACTGAGATATCAGGATGATAACAGAAGAATGGAGCAGGAGACAGCTACGGGGCTTAGTGCTTTGAAGAGAGATGATAAAGCACTGCAGATATGTGCCCAGCTCAAATTTCATGAATCAGGTTTACATTCACTTTGACATCGTAGTTGAATATGTAAAGTTCTATCGATTGCATGACTGAGCCCTTTATTGGTCACTATATAATCTTTCCTGGGTTTTAGGATTTATACAGCAGTATATACTTGTATAGCTGGTGCTGTAACGGCCATTTTGCTGCAGATGTAGACAGCTCCTTCTTGTGATGCGTTCTTTGCAGAAGGAATAATGGGCAGGAATATGGCCTGTAGATGTGGGTTCATGTCTTGCTATGTCTCTGACCCCTATACCTGACTGGGTATGTTTTAGGTTCAGTACTCTGTATATGTTAAAAACATCATTGCATCTTTTACACAGCCTTCCTAACAGAACAGCTGCAGCAAGTCAAAGTTAACGTTCTTTTGCTACTACAGGCTCAATCTTCTGGAGTAGTGATCTGTATAACTTACCACCAGCATCACAATGTGCCTTATGAACTCAGACTTCCAACTTTGGGCAGAGCTCCTGTCATTCATGATGTTGCCACGTAAATTTTTACCCAGTTCCTTTCCAGATACTCATAGCTGCCGTACAAGCATTCAGAGTGGAGAAAGGTCATCAGTATTGGCATATGTATTTTGAATATAGATGTATATCTATATTTAGCGTTGGGGGCAGAAATATCGCTGAATAATTACTAGGGCCTATTATCTAAATGTCCATGAGTATCTCATTGAATGAACATTGTGTAGTATGAGATCTATAGATTGGAGATCAACCTCTAGTTTGCTTGTTCTGGAGCCCATATAAAGGCACGAAGATGTCAAATATAACAAGGTGATTGAAATATGCAATGATGGAGGCCCACCAGACATTGCTGTTTCCGCTGAAAAACATCAAAGCTCATTCAGACAGAGCAGGGGCCATTTCTTGGGCTGGAAAGGTCACCGCTTCTCCTCCCCAGATCTGTAAGACCGCATCTGTCCAGCTTCCAAACCTTCATAAACATTACCGATCGGGCCTGTTCTCTAACCAAAACAGGCTGTTGGGAAGAAGATGCCTAAAGCTCTGGTCCCGCCCTGATCAGGTAGTTCTATTTTGTCCTCTGTAAGCCGTTCTGGCAGATGACTTGGGAAAACAAGAGTTTTCCCAAGGGGGAGGAGAAACCACAGCACACTGAAGTTCCTAGTGAAACGCTGTGCATGGGTGGTGTTGTACAAGTTTCATCATTGGAGGACATCACAGCTAGAGAACTGACCACGGTGCGTTATCCTGCTAATGTGGTCAGTTTTTAACCACTTCAGCCCCGGAAGGATTTACCCCCTTCCTGACCAGAGCACTTTTTACAATTCGGCACTGCGTCGTTTTAACTGCTAATTGCGCGGTCATGCAATGCTGTACCCAAACGAAATTTGCGTCCTTTTCTTCCCACAAATAGAGCTTTCTTTTGATGGTATTTGATCACCTCTGCCGTTTTTATTTTTTGCGCTATACACGGAAAAAGACCGAAAATTTTGAAAAAAAATGATATTTTCTACTTTTTGTTCTAAAAAAAATCCAATAAACTCAATTTTAGTCATACATTTAGGCCAAAATGTATTCGGCCACATGTCTTTGGTAAAAAAAATGTCAATAAGTGTATATTTATTGGTTTGCGCAAAAGTTATAGCGTCTACAAACTAGGGTACATTTTCTGGAATTTACACAGCCTTTAATTTATGACTGCCTATGTCGATTCTTGAGGTGCTAAAATGGCAGGGCAGTACAAAACCCCCACAAATGACCCCATTTTGGAAAGTAGACACCCCAAGGAATTTGCTGAGAGGCATGTTGAGCCCATTGAATATTCATTTTTTTTGTCCCAAGTGATTGAATAATGACAAAAAAAAAAAAAAATTACAAAAAGTTGTCACTAAATGATATATTGCTCACACAGGCCATGGGCATATGTGGAATTGCACCCCAAAATACATTTAGCTGCTTCTCCTGAGTACGGGGATACCACATGTGTGGGACTTTTTGGGAGCCTAGCCGCGTACGGGGCCCCGAAAACCAAGCACCGCCTTCAGGATTTCTAAGGGCGTACATTTTTGATTTTACTCCTCACTACCTATCACGGTTTTGAAGGCCATAAAATGCCCAGATGACATAAACCCCCCCCAAATGACCCCATTTTGGAAAGTAGACACCCCAAGCTATTTGCTTTGAGGCATGTTGAGTCCATGGAATGTTTTATATTTTGACACAAGTTGCGGGAAAGTGACAATTTTTTTTTTTTTTTTTTTTTTCTTTGCACAAAGTTGTCACTAAATGATATATTGCTCACACAGGCCATGGGCATATGTGGAATTGCACCCCAAAATACATTTAGCTGCTTCTCCTGAGTACGGGGATACCACATGTGTGGGACTTTTTAGGAGCCTAGCCGCGTACGGGACCCCGAAAACCAAGCACCGCCTTCAGGATTTCTAAGGGCGTACATTTTTGATTTTACTCCTCACTGCCTATCACAGTTTCGGAGGCCATGGAATGCCCAGGTGGCACAAACCCCCCCCAAATGACCCCATTTTGGAAAGTAGACACCCCAAGCTATTTGCTGAGAGGCATGGTGAGTATTTTGCAGCTCTCATTTGTTTTTGAAAATAAAGAAAGACGAGAAAAAAAAATTTTTTTTTTCTTTTTTCAATTTTCAAAACTTTGTGACAAAAAGTGAGGTCTGCAAAATACTCACTATACCTCTCATCAAATAGCTTGGGGTGTCTACTTTCCAAAATGGGGTCATTTGGGGGGTTTTTTTGCCACCTGGGCATTCCATGGCCCCCGAAACTGTGAAAGGCGGTGAAGAGTGAAATCAAAAATTTACGGCCTTAGAAAGCCTGAAGGCGGTGCTTGGTTATCGGGGTCCCGTACGCGGCTAGGCTCCCAAAAAGTCTCACACATGTGGTATCCCCGTACTCAGGAGAAGCAGCAGAATGTATTTTGGGGTGTAATTTCACATATTCCCATGGCATGTTTGAGCAATATATCATTTAGTGACAACTTTGCGCAAAAAAAAATAAAAAAAATAAAAAATTGTTTCTTTCCCGCAACTTGTGTCACAATATAAATTATTCCATGGACTCAACATGACTCTCAGCAAATAGCTTGGGGTGTCTACTTTCCAAAATGGGGTCATTTGGGGGGGGTTTGAACTGTCCTGGCATTTTATGCACAACATCTAGAAGCTTATGTCACACATCACCCACTCTTCTAACCACTTGAAGACAAAGCCCTTTCTGACACTTATTGTTTACATAAAAAAATAATTTTTTTTTGCAAGAAAATTACTTTGAACCCCCAAACATTATATATTTTTTTTAAAGCAAATGCCCTACAGATTAAAATGGTGGGTGTTTCATTTTTTTTTTTCACACAGTATTTGCGCAGCGATTTTTCAAACGCATTTTTTGGGGAAAAAACACACTTTTTTACATTTTAATGCACTAAAACACACTATATTGCCCAAATGTTTGATGAAATAAAAAAGATGATCTTAGGCCGAGTACATAGATACCAAACATGACATGCTTTAAAATTGCGCACAAACGTGCAGTGGCGACAAACTAAATACATTTTTAAAAGCCTTTAAAAGCCTTTACAGGTTACCACTTTAGATTTACAGAGGAGGTCTACTGCTAAAATTACTGCCCTCGATCTGACCTTCGCGGCGATACCTCACATGCATGGTGCAATTGCTGTTTACATTTGACGCCAGACCAACGCTTGCGTTCACCTTAGCGCGAGAGCAGGGGGGACAGGGGTGCTTTTTTTTTTTTTTTTTTTTTTCTTTATTATTATTATTTTTTTATCTTATTTTTATACTGTTCCTTTCATTTTTTTTTTTTTAAATCATTTTTATTGTTATCTCAGGGAATGTAAATATCCCCTATGATAGCAATAGGTAGTGACAGGTACTCTTTTTTGCAAAAATTGGGGTCTATTAGACCCTAGATTTCTCCTCTGCCCTCAAAGCATCTGATCACACCAAGATCGGTGTGATAAAATGCTTTCCCAATTTCCCAATGGCGCTGTTTACATCCGGCGAAATCTACGTCATAAAATGCTCGTAGCTTCCGGTTTCTTAGGTCATAGAGATGTTTGGAGCCACTCTGGTCTCTGATCAGCTCTATGGTCAGCTGGCTGAATCACCGGCTGCATTTTCAGGTTCCCTGTTGAGACAGGAGAGCCAGAGAAAAACACGGAAGATGTTGGGGGGGGGGGGGCATTCCCTCCCACTGCTTGTAAAAGCAGTCTAGAGGCTAATTAGCCACTAGGATTGCTTTTACATGAAAGCCGACCGCTGGCTGAAAAGAATGATACCAAGATGATACCTAAACCTGCAGGCATCATTCTGGTATAACCACTCAAAGTCGTGAATGGCATACCTGAAGACAAAAAAATGGTTAACAATAAAGCACAGTAAACGGTAAGGTATAAAAAATTGCATACCTGAAAAGCAAACATGATAAAACATAATAACAATAAAACATTGCAGAATAGAATACAGTAAAAAAGAGCAGAACAATAGAGAGAGAATAGAGAGAGAGAGAACAATAAAACGACAACTATTTTTATTTTATATTTTTGTTTGTGTTTTTTTTTTTTTTACACTTTTTTTTGTAACTAACTATAATAACTGTAACCGGTTCCAGGTTCGGGTCTCTCAAAATGCGATGGCATCTCGGGAGACCCTGTGAAAGTGTGTCCTAGTCTGTGCAATGCTGTACCCTACGCTAATACTCAACTAGTGCATGGTAGCGTTCAAAACATTCACCAATGCAAAGACCAGGATTGTCAGGACAGGAGGGACAATAATAGCGGGTGTCACGCCTATATCCGCGCTTGCTGCAGACACGACATCTTTTTTGGGGGGGTTCGCTGGGTAGGGGTACTCGGGAGGACATAAAGAAAATGCCTCTCATGCAGCCGACTGCATTTGGTTGGGGATGTGAATGGGGGAAGTACGGGCGCTGCAGAAGCGGTGGGTTCCCAATTAGGATTGGCGAATGCAGCAGGAAGGGCACTATGGGCATGACGGGCCTGTGTTTGTCTTTTTGGTGGCAGCGGGACACTACTTGTGCTTGCCACCTCACCAGCTTGAACTGCACTTATGGGACTCGCCACGTCACCAAGTGTTACTGCAGTGCTGGTTTGACTACGACCGGGGTGTACTAGGCCTCTGGTGCTTGCCAGTTCACCAAGACGCTACAAAAAAAACTGTTAGCGATCGCAGGGATCAGGCCTGACTCTGCGAACGCTGCAGTTATGCGTTTAGAGTTTTGTAAGTGACAGTGATCGATCGATACTGCACTTGGGTGGGCTGGGCCGGGCCGGGCGGAGGGGCAAAACGCAGGTGCTAGCAGGTATCTGGGCTGATCCCGCTAACACTGCGTTTTTGGGAACCCTAAACTGCTGGGGACGCTAGTATAGATCTGATCGGATCAGATATTGATCTGTTCAGATACTATACCACTAAGGGAGGTGTACGCTGCGTGCGTGGGTGTTAGCGGTACTGGCGCTAACCTGACGCTGCCTGGGGCTGGTGCTTGCCAGTTCACCAAAATGCTACCAAAAAAACTGTTAGCGATCGCAGGGATCAGGCCTGACTCTGCGAACGCTGCAGTTATGCGTTTAGTGTTTTGTAAGTGACAGTGATCGATCGATACTGCACTTGGGTGGGCTGGGCTGGGCCGGGCGGAGGGGCAAAACGCAGGTGCTAGCAGGTATCTGGGCTGATCCCGCTAACACTGCGTTTTTGGGAACCCTAAACTGCTGGGGACGCTAGTATAGATCTGATCGGATCAGATATTGATCCGATCAGATACTATACCACTAAGGGAGGTGTATGGTGCGTGTACGGTGCGTGCGTGGGTGTTCGCGGTACTGGCGCTAATCTGACGCTGCCTGGGGCAACGCATATCACCGCCAGGCGATCAGGGGGCTAAACCTTTATTCGGTAATAAATGGCGGGTGCCCTGACACTATAAAAAATAAACTAACTAACCAGCGTCAACCGTAACGGTTATACGGTGATCAGTGGTGAAAGGGTTAACTAGGGGGCAATCAAGGGGTTAAAACATTTATTAGATAGTATATGGGGGTCCCTGTCGCTATAAAACACTGACGGCGAACCTAAATATTTACCTCCCTAACTACCGTCACCAGCGACACTAATACAGCGATCAGAAAAATGATCGCTTAGCGACACTGGTGAGGGGGGGTGATCAAGGGGTTAAAACTTTATTAGGGGGGGTAAGGGGGGTACCCTAGACCTACAGGGGGGTTACAGTAACTGTCCTAACACTGCTAACTGTCACAAACTGACACTATGCAGTAATCAGGAAAAAAAAAAAAAAAAAAAAAAAAAAAACCTGCTTGGTGTCAGTTTGTGACAGGGGGGGGGTGATTGGGGGGGGAATGGGGGGCGATCGGGGGGGGATCGGGGGTGTAATGTATGCCTGGCATGTTCTACTGTGTGTGTTTGTGTTGTGCACTTACTTACATGTCATCTCTCCTCGGCGCTGGAACGGAAACTGACAGCCGAGGAGAGATGACATCACATCCTCTGCCTCTGTGTACTATACAGAGGCAGGGGATGTCTCTCATTGGCTGGGAGCGATCGCGAGGGGGGGGCCACGATCGGATGGTCTCCCCCTCGTCTGTCATCGCTCCCAACCAAATGCCGACCGCAGCTGGCACAGGGGGGGGGTCCGATCGGACCCCCCACCCGCGGGAAGGCAATCACGTACTAGGTACGTGATTTTGCCTGCCCGTGCCGCTCTGCTCACGTATATAGGCGTGAGGCGGTCGGCAAGTGGTTAATAGGAAAGCAGAGGGACTGGCAGGAACACCAGGGATTTCAGACAAAAATAACAATATAAAGAGAACAGGAGACTTTCAGAACAGTCCATGGTACAGCAGGCACATATCAGTAAAATGAAATGTTGGGCTTGCATATTCTTTAAGAAACGGAGCCCTAATTGGTTAGCTATGTCCCCTGGCCTTTAGCACCAGGATGGACTAAGACCTCATACTGAGTTGCTTAAATATCCCAGCTATGTAATTGGTGAAAGTATTAAGCACTTCTTTTGTGGTGCAGAAGTGTGAATGATTCCTTAGAGGATAAATTGCTGTTCTAGTGTTCTCCAGTAGATGGTTTGGCAGGTGAATTGTGTATTGTAGCACATGGTCTGGGGAAAGCGCACACACACGCCACAAGAGTGGGCTAACATAGCGAGATCACAGGAAAAGAAGCTTGTCTGTTTTAGCTTTTTAAACATTCTATAATGTCCCATTACCCGAGGTGCTGGTAACCGCACGTTATCTTTTTAAATTCACATTTAGGTTCATTCAGCTGTTGATGAGATGGACAGTTTAGATGATGTGGAGAATAGCATGCTGTACCACAATCAAGCTGTCATTTTGTATTACCTGCGCCAGCACATGGAAGCCATTGCCATTGGAGAAAAACTTTACCAGTTCATTGAACCCTTTGGTAAGTCCCTTTTCAGTCTTGGTGAGTCAAACTGTGTTATAAAATTTATATCTGATTATTTATGAAAGCTTTGACAATATTTGATATTTTCATGTAAAGCATTTTCAAATTGCAGTTATTTTGTTAACTTCTTTCTGGCTTATTATTTGCACATTCCGTCTGTATTTTCTGGTTATTTAAAGTGTAGGTAAACCATAACAAACTTCTTTCATTATTACATTTTCTCCCTTTTAGTCAGTTAAAGGAGTTGTAAAGGCAGACATTTTTTTATCTTAATGAATTCTATGCATTAAGATAAAAAACCTTTTGTATGTGGCAGCAACCCCTGAATTACTTACCTGAGACTGATCTCTCTCCAGCGATGTCGAAGCCGTGCGGGACACTCCTGATTGGCTGAGTCACAGCAGCGGCACCATTGACTCCCGCGGCTGTCAATCAAAGTCAGTCAGCCTATCGGGGATAAGAGAGAATGGGGCCAGGTTGGGGCTCTGTGTCTGAATGGACACACGGAGCTGTGACTCGGCTCCAGTGCCCCCATAGGAAGCTGCTGACTGTGGGGGCACTCGATAGGAGGGAGGGGCCAGGAGCAGCAAAGGGGGACCTGAGAAGAGGAGGATCCTGGTAGCTCTGTGCAAAACTAACTGCGCAGAGGAGGTAAGTATAACTTTTTTTTGTTATTTAAAAAAAAAAAAAATTAGACTTTACAATCACTTTAAATGTACCAGTTGAAAAAGTTTGTTATATGAAATTTCATGTCTGAGGTTTACAATCACTTTGTTTATAATTTCCTTTTGCTTTTATCATACATCACAGGACAACCTGCTCACTTTCCTTTCCTTAAAGTGGTTGTAAAGGCACAAGGTTTTCTTTATCGTACATCACAGGACACAGAGCAGGCCATAGTAATTACTATGTGGGTTATGCGTCGCCTATAGGAGAATGGATACTGGCAGATCAATCAGACGGGAAGTGCTCCCCTGTATAACCCTTCCTACACATGCAGTGCCTCAGTTTTTTTCGCCAGTGTCTGTAAGGTGGTGGTCACTGATGTGCTCTTGGAGCATACTTGGCAGTCTGGAAAGGTATACTGAGAATTATGAACTCCATTCGAAAGCTGTCGGCCAAAATGAATGGTACCCGAGCCTCGTAGGATAGGAGAGAAGAATCTTCAAGGTTTGCCTGTAGTGCAGCCTTACGGCGCTGGACCCTGCATAATGGAACCCTGTGCAGTATTTGGTCTGACCAAAGTGCTTTCAAGCAGGGTGCTATACAGGTCCAGGGCAGTGGACCCTAAATTTAGGTGGACCGAGTCCTTGAAGGTTTTTTATGACAGAGCTAGGGATAGGTGAAGGTTGGACTCCTGTTATGATTCTGAGTCATGCGGCAGGAATTTTTGAGTTTGCTTTTGCAGTATTTAAAAATAAAAATGTGACTGGTCATTCTCCCGGTGGTCACTGGGGGCAGTGTGCTGTTGGTGGCAAGGTTCTGTGTGTCTAGACTAGAGTATTGGACTGCAGTTTTTTCATCCAGCCACTAAAAGGCACGGGGTCGCTCAGTATAGCCTAAGCTTGTGCAGTGTAGGCAGGAAGTGGAAGAGCGGCCATTTTTTTTTTTTTTTTTTTTGAAAACGTGGGCTGAAAGTTCAGGAAGGCTTCTAGAGACACACAAACAGATTATGGATAAAGTGTGAGTACTACCTATGGGACAGATGCATGACCATATAGGACACAATTTTATATACTGCATTGATACAAAATAAATAATTTGCATCAAGGCATATTTGTATACTTGCTGATTAATCCAGGGGCTTGTACAACTGTCAATACACCCCTGCATGGGTATCAGTGCATTTAAGGGAGTTGTGTCTCCAGATTTGCATGCATTTGATATGTAGGTGCTTATGTTTATGTTAAACTGAAGCGGCATAGAGCCTGCATTCAGGATGCATTTGATGTCTTTGGCTAGTCCTGCAAACTAGTATTGGGCCAAATGCAGTTGGGCAGGTGCAAAATAATGACATTTTTTGCATGCATACCTGTATAATTTCATGAACCACAGGCATTGAACTACATATTTTACATGTGTGTTGGCATAGTAATCCACATTTGTTGGCATATAACTACATATTTACATGCCTGTTGGCATAGGAGCTGCATATTTACATGCGTGTGAACTGCATATTTACATGCGTGTTTGCATTTAACTGCATAAAAGTCAAAAATACATACTTGTATACCTAAATAACTGGGTACCTGCGTACTTGCATACCTATGTGATTGCATAGTAGTAGACCAACATGGTTTTGGGCCTGCATCCTTGGGGGGGGGGGGGGGACTGCGTATTAGGTTTTGGCAAATATAGTTGCTACATTATGTACCTGTTAAATGGCTCCAGAAGGGTAGGCGGCCTGCACCACCCTCAGGTCCAGTGATCTGGTGGTGTTCACATCTCCTGATGGACCAGTGGCATCAGGTGTGTGTGAGCCACTGTGGTTTTTGGCATTTCAGTGATTCTTGACACCCTAGAATGTCAATAGGAGAGTGTAGCGGAGCTGCAGTGGACTGCGGCGGCATCACTCAGTACGCGCCTAATCTCTGCTTATCTCGGGTCGAGCCTGGTTAGTACTTGGATGGGAGACTGCCCAGGAATACCAGGGGCTGTAAGCTTGTTCCCTCCAGAGTGAGGGAGGTGTCTGAGGCTGCTGTGTTTTGAAAGTATATTGAGGCAGAAACCTGGTAGATGAGGTACACCTCTTGGAACCTTCTGGGTCTACCATAGTCATCAGCCTTGCATTGGCTCTTGGAGCAGAAGTTGTGGACTCAACCGGTAACGGCCCCAAAACCAGAAGGGGACAGGAGATCTCAAAGTTCTAGGCAAATTTCTAAAACATCCTTCTGTTCAGGTTGGTCTGATCAGTGATGGCCTCTCTGCAAGAGGTAGATTTTGGGTGTCCTTAATCATCTATGGCACATATCTTCGCGTACCAGTTTTCCAGGCTCATCAAAGGTTTCTGCGACTGCTCTAGAATTTCCTGGTAGAGGGCTGCGCTGACTTTGGACTTGATAAAACACAGTGGACCAACACCAGCAGATGACATGACTCCCTAAATCATTACGAACTGTGGAAACTTCACACTAGACCTCATGCAACTTGTATTCTGTGCCTCTCCAGTCTCTGGGACCTTGATTCCCAAATGAAATGCAAAATTTTCCATAGTCGTGTTGATTTGGAGAGCATGTCATCTGCTGGTGTTGGTCCACTGTGTTTTATCAAGTCCAAAGTCTGTGCAGCCCTCTACCAGGAAATTCTAGAGCACTTCATGCTTCCCTCTGCTAACCAGCTTTATAGAGATGCTGATTTCATTTTTCAGCAGGACTTGGCACCTGCCCACACTGCCAAAAGTACCAATACCTAGTTTAATGATCATGGTATCACTGTGCTTGATTGGCCAGCAAACTCGCCTGACCTAAACCCTCTAGAGAATCTGTGGGGTGTTGTCAAAAGGAAGATGAGACACCGGACCCAACAATGCATTACTATGGCCTGCTCTGTGTCCTGTGATGTACTCCAAGAAATGGATTTTACAAGTAAGTATGTAGGAAAATCCAATTTTTATTTAAACTATTTGTAGACACCGACAAGAAGAAAGCTTTGAAAATTTTTAGTTTGGTGTTTTCTACTTCATTCACATCCTGCAGTAACAGCTAAAGAGTTGATAGAAAAATATTTCTGTTCTTAAAAAGCTGTGTAAAAATGCCAAGAATTGCAAGTTTTGCATTGTGACAATTAAGCTACAGTGTCACATAAAATATACATATTGTGGGGAAATAATATGTATCTGAGACTGATTCTAAACTAGTGCCATAGCAGCCATCTAGCTTCTAGCTTTTATTTTTTTATTTTTTTCCACAGCTTAAAAAAGCTGCAACAGCTACCGCTCAACATACAGGTTTTAATAAATCAATCAATACAAGCAGTCTGTACCATCAATAGAAATTTCATCCAGAGGCTTTGGTTTTTTTATACTTCAAAGTTTTCTTTTATTTGAGATAAAATTTTAATAGATTTAGGTTTATCAATTTTTAGGGACAGTTACCTAAAAGGTTCTTAATCTGTTGTATCTACATGTAAATCTCTCAACGACTAGTATATTTAAGAGTACAGCAATCTCTCCACTCGGCACAGGGTTTCTTTAATAAATTCAACTTAAAAATAATAAAGAACTCTAGCCCATTTTCCATAGTTCTTTAACCTAATTTAAGCTAGTAACACTCTTTACCCAGGTGCTTTTTGCCTCCTGCAATATTGGCAGCCTTGATGTTGAATAGGATCATACTCCTAGCATCTCCACTGTAGGAGCATGGCCTGTTTCAAATCTATGGGGAGTTACTGTGTGGGTTTTGGCACTGAGACTATAAACCCCTGACTAGATCCCTGCTTTAACAAACAGGTAAGTAAGCACTGGGGTGGGGTTGGCTTAGGTTGAGGAGCAAGGACAGATAGGCTGAAAGGTGCAATTGTCCTGTAGAGGGAAGGATAGTAAGCATTGGGCTTTTGGATTGCTGGGTTTAACAAAAAAAACCAGCTACTTTTAAAAATTAAATACAGCGGGTAAAATTAATTATTGCACACGTCACCATTTTTCTAGGTAAATTATGTTTCTAAAGGTGCTATTGGCATGACATTTTTACCACATATCTGTAACAACCCATGCAATTCAGACATACAAAGAAACCAAAACGAATATGTTCAGAAATGAAGTTATGTGTAATAAAATGGAATGACACAGGGAAAAGGTATTGAACACGCTAACTGAAATGTATTTAATACTTCGTGCAAAATCCTTTGTTGGTAATAGGAGAAACTAGTTGCATGCATTGCTCAAGTGTGATTTTGGCAAATTTTTCCACACAAACGGTCTTCAAATCTTCCGTGGGCCTCTTCTATATGAACTCTGATCTTTAGTTCTTTCCATAGATTTTCTATTGGATTCACGTCAGGTGATTGGCTGGGCCATTCTAGCAGCAGCATCTCCACACTATATAAACTATTCTCCAAACCAACAGCCTAGGTGACTTATCAGATGGCCTGGGAGAAAGACCTGGACATCAAAATGGCAAGAAATGCTGGGAACTCAATTGTTTCTTCTTAAATCTTTATTGAGCACTAACAGCAGTGCAACATCTAAAATGCTAACATGTTTTGGCCGGAGCCTTCCTCAAAGCAGACCTGGACATATCTCCTGAGGTGGAGGACTGGCACAAATGGAGCACACGGATTTACAAAGGCATTTTAAACGTGGCTTTGATTGAGGCTAGCGAAAAAGTGCATGCTGGATGGTACTGGTACGCCTCTCGAAAATGTTTCCAGGCTTGTCGGCCTCCTGCTTGAGGATGTGGCCAGATTAGGTACGCCTTTACATACATGGTGGACTTGTCCTAAAGTGTGGCGTTTTTGTATGAGCGTGCACGCTTGTATTCTTTCAGTTACATTGGCCAATATTCTTAAAGATGCAAGTATTATCCTACTGAATGAACCAGTCGAAAACGTCCCGAAACACACACAGACCTTAATATATTTCATGTTCCTGGCTGCCAAAATTGCCATTGCAACCGTCTGGAAAATCCCAGTTATAGACATTGCCCTAATGAAGCGTAAACTCAATTGGATAATGCAAAATGAAAAATTGGTTAGCGTCTTGTGAGACAACAACATCTCCAACAAAATATGGTCTCCTTGTCTTGCCTATTTGCAGATCCCAGTCATAAGGTGCTGACTCCAGGAATGGCTGGTAGTAGATTCCCGGACGGACTCGCTTCCTTCTTCTTTATCTTTTTCACTCCTTTTTCATTTTTTTTTTTCCATTCTTACCCCTTTCCCTACCTTTTTTTTCACAAACGATTAGTAGTGGGAGTTACATTCCCCATAAATGACTGCATTGTGTTCTGACAATGGAGAGAGTAACTGCAACTTACAGCTCAAGATAAATGTTTCATTTTTTGAAGAATATGTCAAAGTTTTGCGATTATTGTTTTAAGGGTCATGGGTGTATCGTGGATGGACCTGCAGGGCTACCCTGAGGAGGGCCTTTTTTCTACCTACGTGGGCCTTGTGGGTTTCCCCTGTGCAACCACCTATTTAATGTTTGGTCCTCATATTTGTTCTTGTGCCTATATCGATCACCAAGGTTGACCTGCCTTTTTCGCAAAACCCTGATTATGTTTCCTCCCCCCCCCCCCCTTTTGTTCCTTTTTATATGCTTGTATTGTTGAATGATTCAAGCATGGCAAGGATTGTTTTACGCTCTATTTTGTGATGTTTTATAGAAAAAAATTTTTATAAAAACTTTTGAAACAGAAATATATTTACCTAGAAAAATGATGATGTGTTCAATACTTTATCCACTGTATATAAGTAAAAGTTTTTTTATTCTTTCACATATATATATACACATATATTGTTTCATATAGTGTGTGTGTGTATATATATGTATGTATGTATATGTGTGTGTGTGTGTGTGTGTGTGTGATATATATATATATATATATATATATATATATATATATATATATATATATATATATATATATATATATATATATACACACACCACACTTATAGAGTTACTGAAGTATGAAAAATGTGCTAAGGAAAAAAATATCCTGTTGCCCATAGGTACCAGTTGGCGTCAGACTGTAATTTCTGAAAGCCAGGTTTGATAATAAATCCTAGATGTTGTGGACCATAAAATATTCTTCCTGCAATGCAGATGCTGTGTGTCTATAGTTTGATGAAGCTCTTTACTTGGAAAATTTGTGTAAAATGATAGTATGGTTAAGGTTTTACTCTAATAATCCTAAAATGTTCATTATGCAATTTAATTGTTCATGTTTCTGTATACTTTCTTTCCCATCATGCTGTCTTTGACACTGACATTTTAGGCATGCGTCTGAGAATACCTAGATCGTCGCACCACAGCTCCTATGGATCATGCACAACACACAGCCGAGGTGAAGATTGTTACTAATTTTTGTTGTTCCCTTTTTTCCTCCCAAGGTCCAGTGGAAGCTGGCAACCATTCAGGATCATGTACCAGTGGAAGCTTTCTATAAATGATTACAAACAACTAGTGTTAACTTAATTTTTGTTTGCAGCTCTCAAGGATGTTGGATTATGCTCAGATTTCCTTGCTTTCATAATTTTTTTCTTTTTTGTGACATTTTCTTTGAGGCACCACCTGTGAGGCAACTTTGGAAGTCCTCCTTACCTCCCCTATCCATACCTCCTGTTGCTACAAAGGTGGAGGTATAGAAGAGGAGTGGGGAATCACAGGGTACTGCCCATTTTCCTCACAATAGGGGGTGCCTTGAACATGGCTTATCTGGACAATGTCTTTTTTTAAAAAAAACTACCCTGTTACCATAGCTCACTTTTTCAATACTTACAGCAGTAGAGAATAACTGCGTAAAGGTTTTCCGTGTTCTTTTAGGGCCCCTTCATGTGTCCAATGCATTGATTTACCGCATGAGCACTATCATACATTGCGCCTTTCTGTTCAGTTTTAGTGGACTGGAAATACACTGCAATGCCTATTTGAACAGATTGCACTATTTTTTAAATGCAAAGCACCACTATACATAGATGATTCATATTTGTGTGTTGCAATGCAAGTAGGTTGTATAGTTAAATTAAAATGCCATTCTAAATTATTGTTACTACAAAGCACCACACTTGGCTTTGTGCATTACCACACAGCACACGTCTTTTAAAGATTTCAGGACTGTGTATCAGTTGTCTATGCTGGCCCAGGCTTCTGCTCTACACCCCCCATACTTGGTCAATTGTGGTTTTGTATATAATTCAGCCACTACTGCTACCACTGTTACACACAGGCACAAGTGACGTAGGAACAAGGGGTATAGTAGAATCTGTGGCCAGTAGTACCAGAAGTGTCGGCTGACTTTAACAGTTGCATTTTAAGTCCATTAGGGCAAACGATAAGTAGTTGTAAGGCCTCATGCACACGAGACGTTAAACTCTGTGTTCTCCTATGTGTTCATGTACACAGTCTCGTTTTTGGCGTTTTTAGGCAGTTGGGTTTTAACCTCGTTTTTCCAGAAGCAAAAAAATGGGTTCAGACGCAAACGTTTTTTCCATGTTTCAGATGCCAAACACGGCTAAACGCTGGTACCACGTTTAGCCGCGTTTGCGTTTATAAGTGTTTTTAAAGGAACCCTATTTTTTGGACCAGAAAACACAGAAATATGATGGTAAACTGCAGCAGAGAATGACATTTTGCGACCCGACTTTGGGGCCCCATATCTCGGGACCACAAATTTGGTGTGCACACACAGTGGAACTAGCACTACAACATACTCAAATTTGGGGTTCCTAGCACCAAGTGGCTCTGAGATACGGTGCCCCAAAGTTGGGTCGCAAAATGTCATTCTCTGCTCTGCAGACGCTTCTAGATGCAAACGCGGTAAAACGCTGCTAAACGTGGCATGCAAATGCGGCAAAACAGGCGTTTAACGCTGGTTTCAGCTTTTAAAAACATGTGCTCAGCAGAGTTTGCGCCGGCGTCTTGTGTGCATGAAGCCTTAATGTCTATAGCTGCAAGTATTTACAAGAAACAGCTGCTGACAGGGTCTGTGTCTGAATAGTGGCTTCTAGGGTCTCTTTCACCAGAGTTGCTTTCATTTTTAGAATGATCCTGGGAAATCAAGATGCTAGAAGTAATTTAATTACAAAAAATCCCATATGGGACATGTTCAGTTAGATTATGTCATTTAACAAAACCTAATTGCTTGACTGACTCTAGTAGTGTAAATTGCTGGCTAAGCCCAGAGCTTGTGATACATAAAGTGACTTTACCGTTTGAACTGATTTCCATGACTCATCTAGAGGCACCTTACCCCTTAGAGTTGTTTCTTAGCCAAGTATGGCACGGATTACATTTTCTTTCTTATTTCTGTAGCTGTTACTGTTAGTTACCTGCTTAGTAAGCCCAATACTAGATGACCTGGTGTGTTCGGGGAATTAATGTGTACTTATTGATAAACCCCAGGCTATCGCTTTAACTGCAACCAACAGAATGTTGTTGAGTGCAGTGGAAGTTGTTTGTTTCCATTAGAATTACATTTTTTAATTGGGCCATTATTTTCATCTAAAAATTCTTGTGAAGCTGAAAAATTATTAGACCTTTTATTGTATAATACTTGCAATCATGAATTTATGCCCAAATGTTAACATAATACGCTATCTGATGAGAGTCACAGACCCACATTTCCTAGAGAACCCACTGCTATAGTCTCTCTGCTTTGATGGTTTCATTCACATTACCTTCTTGACATGGAACCAGCACTGTAAGGTGCCTGAAACGGACTACTTTTTTTTTCTTTTTTACCTTTCAGCTCTATTTGTATTCATACATCTTTTTTGTAGTGTTTTAAAAATGCATACATCTCAGCAAGACCGTTAGCGCAGGTGCATGTCCACAATGATGTGCTATATTTTTACAGCAACAATAAAAATATTTAAAGTAGAACTACAGACAAAGCTTATTTGGCTGTACTTCTATGGATCACAGGAGTGCAGTTGGTTTTGCAATCCTGTTACCCGTTCTCAGCAGACAGCGGGCTGAAGCCCACTGTCGGCTGACGTCACAGAGCCAGTCCAGACTGGGGAAAGATCGCTCACCATATGGTCGGTATCCACCCAAATGCCTGGACCGGCGCTCAGCCTCTCAGTGAGCCGTTCCCACCCCTTCCACAACCCAGTGAGGCAGGGGCGAGCAGAGAGCCGGTGACTAACAGTCATCATAGGGAGTCGATCGCTTTCTTAATATCCAACGAAAGCAGCATCCCCTATCTAGGTCCTTTACAGTCCAAGTCAGATTGGATAGCTGAAATTAGATTTATAATCCTGCAGGTCTGATCCAATGCCTGGGGGTTTGGGACAAAGCCTGCCTGGTCTGGATGAATATATTGTGGGAGGAAAGAGTTTAGTCTAAGGGCTAGTATTTTTGTCATTATTTTTAGATCCATGTTAATCAAGGAGATTGGGCGGTAGTTAGCGCAAATCCCCATGATCTTTTCCCGGTTTTGGTAAAACATGTAAATATGCTGCATTCTCATATCTGGGGATTTTATTACCCCATCTCAGGTCATTAAAATAGGAACATAAATGGGGGACAAGGATCTCTTGATATTTTCTATAATAATGACCTGAGAATCCGTCTGGACCTGGGGCTTTAGAGGGATGTATAGTTTTTATTGCCATCCTAATCTCTAGTTCTGTGAATTCTTTGTCCATCAGTTCTGTGTGGATGTGTGTAAGTTGGGGCAATAGAACATCTTGAAAGAACGGTTTTGTCTGAGTTTGTGAGTATTTATTTGGTGGGCTATACAGTTTGACATAGAATTTGTGGAATTGCCGGAGGATCAGTTCGGGATTTTGAGTGGGATGCCCAGTGGGTAGTCGCAATTTAGGTAAAGTTGACGTCGTGTATGTTCGGTGTACTAGCTTCCTAGCCAACATTGTGGTTGGTTTATCTCCCAGTGTGTAGTATTTGTTTGGACGAATATGTTTCTCCGCTTGAGTGGTCAGGCTTAGGTTTAGTGCTAGTCTCGCTTCGTCTATCTTATGCCTTATTTCAACCTGGGGGGTCGTATGCTGTTCTTTCATTAGTTTGTCTAGGTTTGCTTCTAATTGTTTGATCGTTTGTTCTCGGGTCCGTTTCGCTCTGGCCGCTATTTGAATTAGTTTACCCCGTATAGCAGCTTTGTGGGCCACCCAATTTATCGCGCGGGATGTTTCCGACTAATTATTGGTCTGAAAGTAGTCCTGTAATTCTTTCTCAATTTCGGTCTAAAGTATGGGGTCATTCAGTAAGCTTACGTTAAGTCTCCATGGGGTTTGCATTTAATTGGAAATTTTGTGTTTTAAATTTCAGAATTTTGTACATAAAAAAATCTCTATGTAAAGTGTTATTGCTGGTGTGCTTTATGCCATGATGTCCTGCTTCTTAATGTCATACTACTTCACTAACTTACTTGTTTTGAGACTGTCAGTGTATCAATCTTTTTTATAAGTAACTCATGGATTGCTGTTTAGCAGTCTTTTACCTTTAAAAAGTTGTGGTCCTAGTTCTCAACAAAAGCGCTTAAAGTGGTTCTGAAGGCTGAAAGTTTATTTTTTATTTATTTTTTTTTCCTTCATACATTGTATGCTTCGAGGTAAAAAAAACCTGTGTGTCGTTCCCCCCACAGCCCCCCTAATGCTCATCTGAGCCCCCTCTCGATCCATCGATGTGCACGAGAGCCTTGGCTGTCCCAGGACTCCCTCTCAGATAGCAGTGGAAGCTACTGGCTCCCACTGCTGTCAATCGCAGCCAGTGAGCCAATGAGTAGAGAGCGGGGGAGCTGAGCCGCAGCTCTATGTGTCTTATGGCCACATAGAGCAGTGCTCAGGAGTGAGTACACACCACTTCCTCTTTAGCAAGCGGCTTGCTATTGTGGACACTGTTCAAGGGGGAGTAGCCAGGAGAGACGGCGGGGGCCCAAGAAGAAGATGATCACACGGAGCAGGTAATTATAACATGTATTTTTTTTATTTAAAGGCCGAACCTTTTTTTTTTTTTTTTTTACAAGAAAATTAAATGTTTATGATGCAAATACACAGTTGTTCACAGAATTACTGTTACATAGATTGTCACAGAACAAATGGGCGAAGTCTTAAAACGGGAGAAAGATGTACAGAGTTATTGAATTTAGGGCCGAAACAACTAATCGATTAATCGACAACTAATCGATTATGAAATTAATCGATTACTATTTTCATAATCGATTAATCGGCCAGTAACATAATGGGTTTAAAAAAGTTAAAATTAGCTCTACATAGTACAAAAAGAGCAAATAATCTCTACTGTAAATATTACTTTCACTGTTGCACAGTAAAAAAACGAAGGGCTAATTTTTTATATTTTTTTAACTCCATTATGTTACTAAATATCTTAGGCCTGGTTCCCACCCATGTGTTTTTTGGTGCTTTTTGCAGAAATGCACTACAGTTCATTTAACGTTCACATCTATGCTTTTTTCAACTGCTGTGCATTTGGAAAGGGTCAAGGACCTTTTTCAATGCAAAACGGTGCTTTTTTGGTTCAATATACTTCAACGGAGAAGCAGAGAAGCATTTAATATTACAGTTCTGTTTGAAAATCTGCAAAACAGTGTAGAATTTTTTTTTTTTCTTTAAATAAAAAAAAATTTGATCTGAGTCTGATGATATTTACCGGATTCAACCTCTAATAGTATATAGAGTACATCTCTTCTGTCTGTTATTCTCAGAGAGGATTAAAGATTTTACTCCTTAACCATATAGTTGGTTATTTATATTTACCACTGCATAGAGATATTTAGGAATAAATTACCTTTTTTAAACTTTACATATTAACTAAATTATACACCACACTTTTTTAAGGTTATTAACCGATTAATCGATTAATCGAAACAATAATCGGCCAACTAATCGATTATGAAAATAATCGTTAGTTGCAGCCCTAATTGAATTATATCACATTAGGAGATGAGATCTGAGGTAGCAATTTCCGGCAGTGTTATTTGAGGAGATTTTGAAGGGGGGGGGGGGACTGGGAGGGAAAGGAGGGGGGGGGGGGAGGGCCCGAGGGAGGATCTCATCTATCCTGTTAGGTTCACAGAACTCAAACATTGATTAAACATTCAGAAGGTAAAAAATAGTGGTAAACTATTGCGGGGCGGGTCCAATATCAAAATCTTGGTGATCATCGTCCACCTCTGTGCCCCACGCATCTATCCATCCCGACCATATTTTGTCAAATTTGGCGCGACAGTTTCGATTGGCATATGTAAGTTCATATAATGGTATCACTGAGTTCAATTTAGGTGCTATGAGGTTAACCTGGGTGGGGCATTGTCCTTCCAGTGGAGGAATATCTCTCTACGAGCATGAAATGTGGCATAGTTCAAAAATAGTCTAGTATATTTGCCTCTTACCCTAGAGTCAAAAACGTTGAGCAGCATCATTTTGGGGTCTATTCCCAGCTCTAGAGAGGTAACCCGACTAAGGGTGTCAGCTATCTCCAACCAATAATCTCCGAGGCAGGGACAGGACCATATCATATGAAAGAAGGTGGCGGAACTCTGACCACATCTAGGACAGGCCACCGGGACATTAGTATTCATAATAGTTAACCGCTTTGGAGTGTAGTAGGCTCTGTGAAGGAACTTGACCTGCATAAAACGGTCTCTGGCCGAAATCATATTAGTGACAAAGGATGACACACATGACTCCCACTCCTCCTCTGACAAATCTGGGATGTCCAGTCTCCATCTATCATAAGTTTTTTCAATGGAGCTGTGAACAGATGGAAATATGAGGAGAGGGGTTTATCTATGATCTTGGCTGTTAGTCCCTCCACAGAGTCTGATTTTAATGATTTGTGCTGGGAATTGTCTCCTATACGCGTGTCGAAGCTGGTAGTAGCGAAACAACATCCATCCCGGTAGTGAGTAGGCATGTTTGAGATCAGAAAAGGGTCTCAATTTACCCCCCTGAACTATATGCTTTAGATTAACTATACCTTTCTTTGCCCAAACCTGGGGGTCCGGTACGGTATTCATGTGCGGTAAAGGCCGAACCTTTAATATCACTAGTGCTTGGAGCTCACATTTTTCATATGTACACTCTGGTTTCTTGTCACAGTCTAAAAATATGCTCAAAAGTTGACTAGCTTCCAGCCACACTGACTATTGTGCATGCATATCAATAAGAAGGTGTATGAGACTGTAAGCTCCTTTGGGGCAGGGACAGATCAAAAGGTTTAATTTTTCTATATAAAACACCTCCAAGTATGTTTGTACTGCTTAAATAAAATACGTTGCCATGGTTTTTAAAAGAAAGCAATGCAAACCTCACTGACTTTTTTTTCTTACTGTTAAGGTATGTGTACATTATTAAAACAAATGCAAACCTTTTGTGGGTTTATACTAATGACATCTAACAGAATAATTATCTGTTCCTTGTTCTCTTTCAGAGGAAAAGTTTGCCCATGCTGTATGTTTTTTGCTGGTGGACATGTACCTGTTAACGTACCAAACTGAAAAAGCATTACATCTGTTGGTAGTACTAGAGAAAATGATTTTGCAAGGCAGCAACAACAATAAAAATGGTAAAAATGAGGTAAGTCATTGTATAGCATCCACTTTTCAAAAAGACAAAATCAATGTTCCTTTCAAACGTTAAATAACATAGTGACAATCTGGACTGGTGCGCATCAGCCATGTAACAGGAGATTCAGACCTGAATCTTGGAACTCAGGTGCTAAGAGATATGGCTTCTTTGTGCAATAAGGGCCAATTCACACTATGTGCAGTGGTAAAACGTCTGTCACCGCAAGGACGCACAGGAAACTATTGTGTTTTTTTCCCCCTTTCTATTGATTGAATTAGATGGATTTGTGTTTTTTTTTTTTTTTTTTTTTTACCTCAACCAGACTGTTTCCTATTGTCCCATTCACACTGCAGCACAGCCTAGTACTGCACTAAAATGCATTTTATCGCAGCAAACCGGCCCAAATTGCACTGGGGTGTCAAGCATTGCACTGTGGGACATTGCAGTGAATGGAGTGTACAGTTTGTACACTTCAAATAAAACTTGCACAAAACAAAAAAAGGGGTAGTGTGAAGCGCTGAATCGTGCCCCACACTGCCTCCTAGCCAGCTGACTGCTCTGCGATCATGCATGAATTCGCCATAAAAGTAACACCTGTGGTGATAAGGTGGGCTGTACTTGCCACAAATAAAAAGCAAGTGGTTGATTGTCCACTAGCATAAATGTGAGTAGGGTGATCTTTAATTTGTGTTACGTTTTGGATATCATCTGTTTTTGTTCAGCTAGTTTAAGGGCTCATTCACACAGGAAAAAAGAATGCTGTATCTAGATGCGTACAGCAGATAGTTTTGTATGCATGGAAATGTGGCACTATAGTAATCGTGAGCCTATACACATGGTTCATTCACACAGGCATATGCATAGTTTCTGTATGACTGTAAATTCTTGCTGACAGAAGATCCTGCAGAAAATATGCATCCAAAGTATTTGTTTCTAGATGTGTTTTAGACATGTACAGCATTTAGGCGTGTGCCAGTCTTCTACTTTTTAGTCATATGAATGATTACACTTGTATGTGTGCTCACGTTTAGGAGTGTACGTGCGTAAAATCTGCAGATCTGTATGACCAGGGAAGCAAAGGTGTTCTACTTTTTTTTTTTTTTTTTTTTAGCGCGTGGCTAAAAGCAGCGCACATTTTCTTAATCGTACATCACGGGACACAGAGCGATAGATAGTAATTACTATGTGGGTTATAGGCCACCTTCAGGTGATGGACACTGGCACACACACTAAACAGGAAGTTGCCTCCCTATATAACACCTCCCACTACTGGGAGCACCTCAGTTTTTTCGTCAGTGTCTAAGGTGTTGGTCATGAGTGCTGTGCTGAGCTCCACTGGAGCAATCCTTGCTGGGGCTAGCTATGCAGCCGGATCCATTCAAAGTGTCTTTTCAGGCCGAATTGAATGGTACCCAGGCCTCGTGGTGGAAGAAACGAGGTTTAGCCCGTAACGCTTCTCTTTTTAGAGAGCTGGACCCCCGGGATCCAGTGCTTTGGTGTTTTCAGCCATTACATTTTTACTGGCGTGGTGCTTTATGGGTCCAGGAATGTGGGTTCCCCTAGGGTCCCCAGTCCCTCAAGGTTTTGTAACGGAGCCCAAAATGAGGGGTGAAGATTGGGTCTGTTTGGTTTTACCACAGAAATCCCTGGGGTGGGAAAGGTAAGTGGAGGTTTCTAAAGAATTTCTTAATTTTTTATTTTTCTTATGAAATGTTGTCATGCCTAAGAGTCACCACTAGAGCACCTTGTCATGCTTTCCTCAAAGATCACGCTGTGTCAGCAGAAACAGCAGGCTTCCCTCCGGCGAGCAGTTCAGACCTCCAGACCTTTGTGCATCGGGCTATGGTCAGAAGGGGTGTTGAAACACTTCCAAAAAAGGGCTAAAGGGTCTCCCTCAAAGCCTACTCATCTCTACAATGGCATTCTCCCCTGAGAGGGGGTGGCTGGTCAGATTGAGCATTGGGACCATGAAATGTTTGCAACTGTTTTCAACACTGCAGCCCCTGTCTATATTACTAAAGAGGTCTTTTTCCTCAGCCATGATAGGATTGGAGAAAAGGTTAGCGGCTTTAATCGCATCCCAGTGTGGGACAAAATGCGACAGGTTCCCATCCATTACCCAGGAACCTCAAACTGAGGAACTGGGGGCGGGAGAAGATGAATTCCCTCAGGAGACTGTGGTGAGGCTGATGACTCCTCTTCTGAGGGGCCAAATGCTGGGGGTGGGGGGTGGTGGGGGTGGTGGTGGTAATCAGCGTTACAATCTGTGGTGCAATTTCTTACTGAATGGTCCGCTCCACATTTATGCTACCCTTAACTGAGCGTTTGGGTTCGCTAAAGCCTCCTCAAGCTGTGCATGCCTTTCCTGTGCATTCATTGCTGGAAAAGCTTTTTGTATCTGAGTGGGATCACCCAGATAAGCATTTTTTTTCCCTCCTAAAAAGTTTTTTCACACTTTATCCTATGGGGGAAAAAAATACACTAAAGGTGGGGATACCAGCAATTGACGCTGCTGTATCCTCTGTGAAAAAGTACCCCTTTGCCATTTTAAGAAAAGGAGTATACATATTTCATTTTAACAAGCTCCTTCTCCAGTGTCAGGGGCATCAGCCTCCAGGCAGTCATGACGGCCTCTGCTGTCAAGTTCAAGAGGTAATCCTCAGGGTCAACCCCAGGGACAAAAGAAGTCTCGGGGGAGGAAACCTACAAAATACTAAAGCCTCCTTAGGAGGAGGTGCCCCCTCTTGCTCGAGATGGGTGGAATACTTCTGCAGTTCTCAAAGCGTCAGGCAGGAAGAGTGTCGAGACAGATGGGGGACTTCCTCAATAGCTCCAGGGTACAAACTGGAGGTCCAAGAGTCCGGTCTCCTTGTTTTCTCAGATCAAACGTTCCTAAGGATCCAGAGAAAAGGAAGTCTTTCATTCAAGCATTGGACCATTTTTTGGCAAGAAAGTGATCATGGTGGTCCCCATTAAAGAGCAGGGGTTGGGGTTTTGTTCAAACCTTTTTTCACGGAGCCAAAACTGAATGGAGATGTCAAACCCATTCTGGATCTCAAAGACCTAAACCGGTTCCTGAATATTTGCTTTTTTCTTGCATGGAGTCGATCCAATCAGCTGTCTCCATCCTACAAGAAGTAGAACTTCTGGCGTCAATCGACATCAAGGATGCATACCTCCATGTGCCTATTTCACCGCACTCCAGTATTATCTACTTTTCAAGGTAGAAAATCTTCATTTTCAGTTTGTAGCTCTGCTTTTCGATCTAGCTACTGCACCTGGAGTGTTTACAAAGTGTCTGGCCCCTCCTCTAGCCAGATTACATGCCCAAGGTATAACAATTATAGTTTACCTAGATGATCTGCTCTTGATAGACCAGCCGGTAGCCCGCTTAGACCAAAGTATGGTCCCCACATTCAACTACCTGGAATACCTAGGTTAGATTCTCAACCTAGAGAAATCTTCCTTAAAACCATCTAAGAGTCTAGAATACTTGGGTCTTATCATAGATACACCCAGAAAAGTGTATTCTTGCCCCAGGCAAAGATCAGCACCATAAAGGAACTGATTCAGGTGGTCGAAGCAAAGAAGAATCCTTCTATTCAGCTTTGCAAGAGGTTGTTGGGAAAGATGGTAGCTTCATTCGAGGCCGTTCCTTATGCTCACGTTTCGTTCGAGGCTGCTGTAAAACAGTATCCTATCGGCTTGGAACAAGAAGGTCCAAGCTTTAGATTTCCCAATGTGTCTGACTCCAAAGGTGCGCCGAAGCCTCGGTTTATGGTTAATAACCAAAAATCTGCTAAGGGGAAAATCCTTCCTACAGTTACCTGGGGAGTGGTAACATACGCCAACCTTTTTTAGGTTGGGGAGCAGTCCTGGAAGAGGCAACTGTCAAAGAGAAGTGGTCCAGATCAGAAATGACTTTGCCCATTAACATTCTAGAGATTCGGGCAGAGCACTTGGCCCAGAGTGCCTGAATGTTCAGTTTATGGAATTGTCCTGTCAGGATCCAATCCTACAATGCCACAGCAATGGCCTATATCAATCACCAAGGGGACACAAGAGGTTGTGCGGCCCAGAGAGAGATGAATCATATCCTATCTTGGGCAGAAAACAATGTACTTTGCCTATCGGCAGTCTTCATTTGAGAAATATAAAATTGGCAGGCAGACTACTTGAGTCGCCAGCAGTTGTTCCCGGGAGAATGGTTCCTTCACCCGAAATCTTCCTGTTAATATGTCAAAGATGGGTGATCCCAGACGTAGATCTGTTTGCGTCCAGGTTCAACAAAGATATCGACAACTTTGTGTCAAGAACAAAGGATCCGCTAGCATGTGGAACAGATGCCTTGGTGTTCCTGTGGAATCAGTTTTCACTGATTTATGCATTCCCTCCTATTCTGCGTCCACGACTTCTTCACAGGATCAAGCAGGAAGGGAAGTCACTAATTCTTGTGGCCCAGGAGATCTTGGTATGCAGAGATCATAAGGAAGGCAGTAGATCCTACCACCACGTCCAGACCTTCTCTCGCAAGGTCCGGTATTCCATCCTACCTTACAAACGCTAAATTTAATGGGTTGGCTATTGAGACCCACATTCTGAAGAAACATGGGCTGTCAAGTTCAGTGGTATCTACCTTGGTTAATGCAAAGAAGCCGGCCTCCAAAATCGCATATTAGAGTCTGGAAGGCATATGTCCTGGGATGTATCCACAGGTTGGCACCCCAGAAAGTATGTCATAGGTAGAATCCTTGACTTTTTGCAGATGGGGTTAGAAATGAAGGTGGCCTTGAGTACTTTCAAAGGCCAGGTCCCGGCCTTATCGGTATTGTTTCAATGACCACTTGCTTCGCGTTCTTTGGTTTGTAGTTTTTTTCAGGAGGTAACGCGGCTTAATCCTCCGGTTAGGTCACCCCTAAACCCTTGGGATTTGAATTCAGTTCTGTCGGCATTACAAAAACGGCCTTTTTGAGCTGATACGACATATTCTCTTGGTCCTTTTAACAAGGAAACTAGTTTTTCTGGTAGCCATATCTTCTGCAGGAAGGGTATCAGAGTTGGCTGCTCTTTCTGGTAAAGAGCCATATTATTCACAAGGATGAGGTAGTTTTGCGTTCCTCATCCTAACTTTCTACCGAAGGTAGTGTCAGGTTTTTTTTTTTCTAAACAAGGATATTGTTCTACCTTCATTTTCCAGAACCCTGTTCTATGAAAGAAAAATGGCTACATTCTCTCGATGTGGTGAGAGCAGTCAAGGTCTACTTAAAGGCGACTGCTCAGATTCGAAAAACGGATGTTTTTGTTTTTGTTGCCTGAAGGTCCTAAAAGAGGACAGGCAGCATCGAAATCTACTATTTCTAAATGGATTTAACAAGTAATCATTCTAGCTTATGGTTTTAAAGTGGTAGATTCCACCCTTTCAAATCAAAGCACACTCCTCCAGGGATGTTAGTGCTTCGTGGGAAGTGCATCACCAAGCCTCCTTGGCTCAAATCTGCAAGGCCACAACTTGGTCTTCAGCCTATACATTTACCAGATTCTATCAGGTGGATGTGAAAAGACACGAGGATGTCGCCTTTTGGGCGCAGTGTGCTGCAGGCAGCAGTATAAGTCCTCTGATCTCTTGCCCTACTTTGGTTGTGTCTCCCTCCCCTCAGTTGACATTGCTCTGGGACATCCCACATTGTAATTACGACGGATCTGTGTCCCATGATGCACGATTAAGAAAATAGGATTTTTAGAACCGCTTACCTGTAAAATCCTTGTCTTTGAAGTACATCACGGCACACAGAGGTCCCTCCCCTCTTTCTGGTATACACGTGTATTGCTTTGCTACAAAAACTGAGGTGCTCCCAGTAGTGGGAGGGGTTATATAGGGAGGCAACTTCCTGTTTAGGGTGTGCCAGTGTCCATCACCTGAAGGTGGCCTATAACCCACATAGTAATTACTATGGCTCTGTGTCAAGTGATGTACATCAAAGAAAAGGATTTTACAGGTAAGCTGTTATAAAAATCCTATTTTTCACAGCTACACTACTGTGCAAAAGTTGTTGTTGTTGTTGTTATTATTATTATACAGGATTTATATAGCACTGACAGTTTACGCAGCGCTTTACAACATTAGGGCAGACAGTACAATTACAGTACAGTTCAATGCAGGAGGAATCAGAGAGCCCTGCTTGTTAGAGCTTACAATCTAGGAGGGAGGGTCAAGTTATACAAAAGGGTAATCGCTGTGTGGGATGAGCTAATGGAGAAAATAGTGCAGTTGTTAGATGAAGGCAGCATAGGCTTCTCTGAAGAGGAAAGTTTTTTCAGGGATCGCCTAAAAGTGGATAAATTTGGAGACAGTCTGACAGATTGGGGTAGGGAATTCCAGAGGATGGACGAGGCTCGGGAGAAGTCCTGGAGACGGATATGGGAGGAGGTGATGAGGGAGCTAGAGAGCAGGAGGTCTTGGGAGGAACGGAGAGGGTGATTTAGGTTGGTATTTTGAGACTAGGCTAGTGATATAGCTGGGGGCAGAGTTGTGGATGGCTTTATAACTTATTGTTAGTATTTTGAATTTAATTTGTTGGGCGAGTGGCAGCCAATGGAGGGATTGGCAGAGAGGGGGTAGCAGACACTGAGCGGTTTGTAAGGTGGATGAGTCTGGCAGCAGCATTCATGATGGACTGAAGGGGGGATAGTCTATTTATAAAGGTAAGCCAATGAGGAGGGAGTTGCAGTAGTCGAGGCGAGAGATAACCAACGAGTGATTCAGGAGCTTTGTGGTTTCATTGGTTAGAAAGGGACGTAGTTTAGAGATGTTGCGGAGGTTGAGGTGGGAAGCTTTGGAAAGTGATTGGATGTGGGGCGCGAAAGGAGAGTTCAGAATCCAGGATAACACCTAGCACCCTGACATGGGTGGATGGTTGTGCCATTGCTCTTGACAGACAAGTCAGGGGAAGAGGCACGTGGGGGAGGAAAAATTATAAGCTCGGTTTTGGACAAGTTGAGTTTGAGGAAGTGGTGTGACATCCATACAGATATGTCGGTTAGTAAGTTAGTGATGCGTGAGGAGACTGTTGGAGTGAGTTGAGGGGTGGAGAGATAGATTTGTGTGTCGTCAGCGTAGAAATGATATTGAAAGCCATGAGAGGCTGTCAGCTGACCCCAGTAAAGAGGTGTAGATTGAAAATAAGAGGTCCAAGAACAGAACCTTGGGGGCCCCAGACGGAGAAGAGAAGAGGGGTGGAGGAAGTAGAATTGTAAGTGACACTGAAGGTGCATTGGGATAGGTAGGATAAGAACCACTGAAGAGCACAGTCACGGAGATCGAGGGAGTAAAGTTTTTTGAGGGGGGGGGGTGTGGGTAACCGTGTCAAAGGCAGCTGAAAGGTCCAGAAGTAGGAGTACAGAATAGTGGTTTTTGCAGTTAGTAGATCATTTGTGAGTTTTCTGTGGAGTGTTGAGGGCGAAATCTAGATTAAAGGGGATCAAGAGGTGGTCACTCAGTTGGTTGTAAACCAGGCGTTCAAGGAGTTTAGTGGAAAGGGGAGCAAGGAGATAGGGCATAGGTTAAGATTGTGTAGGGTCCAAGAATGGGGTTTTTAAGTATGGGGGTGACCAGTGCATGTTGTAGAGCATTGGGGAAAATGCCAGAGGTGAGGGAGAGATTGAAGATGTGGGTTAGAGAGTGTAGGATGGAGTCAGAGGGCGACCGTAGCATTTGTGAGGGAATAGGGGCCAGGGGACAGGTGGTTAGGTGGACGATTACAGACTACTTCGTCTGTAGTAGCAGATTTGAATAAGGGGAGTGTCAGTTGTACCTGTTGTTGACATGGGGTCTTAACTGGGGGGGATACCTGTAGAGTGGAGATTTCATCACGGATTGTATCAATCTTCATTTTGAACTGATTAGCGATCTCCTGGGCAATGTGTGAGTCAGTGGGTGAAGGTGGTGGAGGACGAAGTAGAGAGTTGAAGGTAGAGAAGAGTTTACGGGGACTGGATGAGAAGGTGTTAATAAGAGTTGTAAAATAGGTTTGCTTGGCAGTATGGAGGAAAGAATAGTATTTTTGGAGGGCAGATTTGTATTGGTTGAAGTCTTTGAGAGACTTAGTCTTGTGCCACAGACGCTCAAGAGCGCGACTATGTTTTTTGAGAATTTTAGTGTCACCTGTTTGCCAGGGTTGTAGGGGGCGAGGCCTAATTCTGCGTGTAGTGAGGAGCGAGCTTGTCCCGGGTGGAGGACAGGGATTTTTTGTAGATGGATGTGGCTTGGTTGGGGCAGGACAGGGGAGAGATTTTGTCATAGAGGTTGTCAGTAGCAGAATAGAGGAGAGAGGAGTTGAAGTTGCGAAAGTTTCTACGGGTGATAGTTAGGCGATTGGAGGGAAAGGTGGTGGAAGACGGGGAGAGAGAAACTAATAAGGTGGTGGTCTTAGAGATGGAAAAGGATTGTTTGAGAAGTTGCATGAAGTGCATAGGTGGGAGAATACAAGGTCAAGGGTGTTGCCATCAGAGTGAGTAGAAGCCTGTACCCATTGCTTCAGGTCAAATGAAGAGGTTAGACTAATGCCCCGTACACACGGTCGGATTTTCCGATGGAAAATGTCCGATCGGAGCGTGTTGTCGGAAATTCCGACCGTGTGTGGGCTCCATCGGACATTTTCCATCGGATTTTCCGACACACAAAGTTGGACAGCAGGAGATAAAATTTTCCGACAACAAAATCCGTTGTCGGAAATTCCGATCGTGTGTACACAAATCCGACGGACAAAGTGCCACGCATGCTCAGAATAAAATAAAGAGATGAAAGCTATTGGCCACTGCCCCGTTTATAGTCCCGACGTACGTGTTTTACGTCACCGCATTTAGAACGATCGGATTTTCCGACAACTTTGTGTGACCGTGTGTATGCAAGACAAGTTTGAGCCAACATCCGTCGGAAAAAATACTAGGATTTTGTTGTCGGAATGTCCGAACAAAGTCCGACCGTGTGTACGGGGCATTAGAAGTTTAGAAGTAGCAGGAGTGTTTGTATTAGCAGGGATGTTGAAATCACTGAGAAGGATTGTGGGAATTTCCGAAGAGAGAAAGTAGGGTAGCCAGGCAGAAAACTCATCAAGGAAAGTCGATAATGGTCCAGGGGGCTGGTAGATCACAGCAATTCTTAGGGAAGTTGGAGAGAATAGATGTATACAGTGGGCTTCAAATGATAAGAGGGAGGAGAGTGAATAACCTGGAAGGTGCTCTGGGGGGTAGGAGGATTCGCACTCCACCTCCCTTGCATCCACTAGGCTTAGGGGAGTGAGTGCAGTGAAGGCCACCCTGGGATAGGGAAGCAGGCAAAGGGATGTCAGATTCGTGGAGCCAGGTTTCGGTGAGAGCAAGTAGATTAAAGGAATTAGTGACAAAGAGGTCATGAACAGCGGTGAGTTTGTTGCAGACAGAGCGAGCATTCCAGAGGGCACAGGAGAGGGGGAGGCTGGCGTTGGGAAGAAGAGGAATGGAGACTAAATTGCGTAGATTGCGACTACTGCCAGAGGGTGTAGGGTGATGATGATTGGTGTGTTGGGTACAGTTAAATAAGGGAGGCCCAGGGTTTGGGGAAATATCTCCAGCGGTTAGGAGAAGCAAAAGAGTAAGGGAGGTAATATGAAAATATGATTTGTATGAGGGGACGTGCTTAAGTATCCTGGGGGTTTTTTGAGCAAGTGGGCTAATGCCGCGTACACATGGTCGGACTTTTTGGCTACAAAAGTCCGACAGCCTGTCCGACGGACTTTCGACTGACTTTTGGTGGACTTGCGGCAGACTTTCTAACGAACGGACTTGCCTACATATGATCACACAAGTCCGACGGATTCGTACGTGATGACGTACACCGGACTAAAATAAGGAAGTTGATAGCCAGTAGCCAATAGCTGCCCTAGCGTGGGTTTTTGTCCGTCGGACTAGCACACAGACGAGCGTTTTTCTGGGTCCGGCGAGTTACGACGTAAAGATTTGAAGCATGTTTCAAATCTGAAGTCCGTCAGATTTGCGGCTGGAAAAGTCCACCGAAAGTCCGGGGAAGCCCACACACGATCGGATTGTCAGCCGTATTTTGTCCGTCGGCATCCGTGGGACTTTTGTAGACGAAAAGTCCGACCGTGTGTACGCGGCATTAGAGTTAGAAAGAGGTGATGAGTGCAGTAATAGGGGGAGGGGAAAATTGAGGGTGATATGTACAGATTTTGGGGTGGAGCAGAGGGGCGAAGAAAAGAGTTTGAGGAGAGAGGTTGCAATTGTGAAAAGGAGGAGAGGTAAAGAGTGCATGTTTCAGAGAGAAAGGTGAAATAATTTGGAAGTGAGGTCATTTGCAGTCTGCTGTGGTTTGCTTTGTGCAAATCGCTGAAATGCAAGAGCGGAAGTGCCACTTATTTAAAGAACCCCACTTCTTTGGAAGAACCCCCTGTATGTGCAGCCCCCTCAAAAGTTTTAGGTAGGCATGAAAAAATGCTGTAAAGTATGAATACATAGTCTGGTTGAAAAAAATACATCTAGTTCAACCAATGCTCTCAAAAATTGCTTCTTTGGCTTCAAAACAGCATTAATTTTTACACTTGCAGACTTTGTACACTTGTACAAAGTCAGAGCTTTTGTAGCATTAGATTTAGGTGTATGAGTAGCCAATTATACCAAACAGGTCGCCAATGTTCATCATTTTCACTGTAGGTGCAGATGTGTGTATGCGCTTATTGATTACTATAGTGCTGCATTTAGATGCGCACAAAACTCAAAGCCCATATGAATGAGTCTTAAATATTGGGATGTGCTTAGAAACTGGTTCGAAATCCACTGACCGTATATAGTCTTTTCTGTTTAAAATGTATTTATAGATGTAGTTGAAATATAACTAAAGGCAAAACTTTTTGTTTTGGATAGAGAGGAAAGGAATTGTAACCCGTCAGGTTTTTGTTGCTTGCTGTTTGTGCCCCCATTAGGGAAATTCACTTTCTCGATTTGTCATGTTTACCATTTTCATAGAGAATTAAATTAAAAGAAAATCACAAATTTTGGGTTCTCCTCAGAACAGGAAGAGAGAGGAAAACTTCAATTGGGGGCACTAGTTTTGGTGACTCTGGTGACGACCATGGATTCCCTCACTTTGAAGGGATTTTCCCTCACTTCCTGTTCCAAAGCCAAAACAGGAAGTGAGGGGAGGTCTCCCCAACGGGACAGAGATGACCAAAAAACTGACAGCTTTTAACACTCCCTTACTTTATTCAAGGTTTAAAAAAAGGTGTTTCCTTTTAGTTCTTCTAGATAAAAATTGTACAAAACACGCTTGCACGCTACAGTGCTCCTGAGAGCTGAGACTTGTGCACCTGCTTAAGGAGCTGCATTTGGTACTGAATTCCTCCACTGCTACTTTTTTCTTAAAACTGACCTGAATAGAAAAGTGAAGATTGCTATGGTTTAGGGAACATTCTGAAATATAGGAGTGCACTTCTTGGTATGTGAGTGCAGCTTTCTATCACCAATGTGATTTAACCTCCCTGGCGGTATGATTATTTTGGATTTTAGGTGCTGAAAGCGGTACAATTATTTTGCATGGAAATTTGGCGTTTTATATTGTAGGTCTGTAATTCTTCACAATAACACACTTAAATCTGTCCAAACAAGAGTCTAGTAGATATCCCGGGTATGATAATGTTTGAAACACAAAAACAAATTATAATATAATAAATAAAAATAGATAATTAAAAAAATAAATAAATAAAATAAATTTCCCCACGATTCACTATCGTCCAATTCTGCAAGTGTTCTAATTTACTATCGCTGTTTTCTAGCTGATCTAAAGCCACTTTTGACGTAAAGGGACACTTTTTGGTTGCTATGGACAATCTCCAGTTTCCAGGCAGAAAGAACAGTATATATAACATAAAACTGCATGCAGGGCATGGGCCAAAGCACTGGGGACAAAAGGGATGTGAAATCATTTCATACAGTACTGTAATCTGTAAGATTACAGTACTGTATGTGTTATGATTTTTTAAATTTTTTGAATTTGCCACCAGGCTCCGCCCCCGTGCGTCGCGACGCTCGCAGGGAACGGAGCCTGGCAAGGAGAGGCTTCGGAGGAGGACGAAGCCCACGGACACAGCGGGGGACATCGCAGGATTTCGGGAACAAGGTAAGTAAAGCCACACCAGGATCCTGCGATGTAATCCCGAGTGTGGCTCGGAGTTACCGCTAATGGTCCTGAATTTTAACCCCGAGCCACACTCGGGAAAACCGCCAGGGAGGCTACGGCACTGTTGTCGCAGAAGATTTGGAGTGGGAATTGGTGATATCTGTAATGTGATGTTCACTGTTCTCTTTGCTGGAGCTTTGATATGAGGAAGAAAAGCCCTGCCTCTTTCAAGATGGCTGACTCCACATTGAGGCACAGTGCAGAACAAGGCATGGCAAGTATGTAATGGGAAGAGATCAGATGCAGGGAGACCATGGGCATTAATGGCGACCAGTGCTTGGCCCATCTTTTTAGGACATTGCTTCCAGAGTTCAATTACACTGCAAACTCCCTGAATGTTGGCCTTGCTTCCAATCTGAAAACAAATAAAATGGTTACATTACTTTCATACCTCCTACAAATGAAGTAAAGGAAGTCATTGGTATTGTTCATTTATATATCCTCTCCGTAACCCAGTTTATAAATGGTATAATTTGCTTTATTGGTACTTTCTTGTTTCTAATTTTAATGACGTAGCTGAATTTCTGTTTTTGCAGCCAAACAACAACACCAACCATAAGGAAGCTTCTAATATGAAAGCAGAAGCAGGAGCTCAACTAGAAGCTGCCAAGTCCAAAATACACCAGGTATATATAAACATATATATTTGCTTTGTCTTACAGGAAAAAGAAAAGTAATTAACAAAAACAGCCCTCTTAACGAAAAGCCACTGAAAGTTCCTTGGCTTTAATATAGGGGACATAGACCATTACTGGGAGTTTAGCATTCGTGAGGCTCATAAAACAATGTATGTTGGTTTTATTATCGTGCTATTTTTAGCTCGCTAAAGGCTTTATTGCACATATCTACTTCATTCATCACATATACATTATATTTTTGTGCTATTTTGGTATTGCTTCTTTAGATATTGCTAGCCTCTGTGACATTTACGTCCGAGCATTATAGATGTTCTAAAGGGAACATAATGCAGCAGCTGTTTTTAGACTTCTGTCTTTTAGTTAATAAGAGTCCCTATAGAGCCAAACAGAGTAGGGGGTGGGGGATGAGTCCCTGCTTTCACTCACTTTATCTATGATCTAAAAGTGCTTGTTATGCTTTGCTCATTTTGCATTTTAAAGGTTATCTCATATAAAGTGTACTTGCCTCAATTCGTATCACCTAGTGCAGATCCTGGCCGCTAACAGAAGGTGATTTACAACTGAGACTGCTTTTTTTCCAGTGAGGCAATGTAGAGGAGGATGTCCATTTCCTCCACTCAGGTCTCAGATGACATTCCGATCTGTACTCTGTTCTGTGAAGTGTGTGATGTCAGTTTCCTGCCCCCTGCCTTCCTGGAAGCTAGGAAAAAGCATCTGCACCATCTACTTTTGAGGGCTTTGAAGGAGAGGGAGGGCAGCAGGTAGAAAGTTACAGCTTATTTGGGAGGATTTGCTGTATCCTTCATCGCCAGAGACTAGTCTTTTCAGTTGGCTTATGTAAAGGTTTATTTACATCTTTATTTAATAAACTCTACAATTCACGGAGTGTTTTCACAGCAAATCATTTAGGATTGGCCTGATTAACAGAAAAAAAGGAAGCCAGTACTCCACCTGCATGCTGGAGATTATAAATGTGAAAATATTTTTTGTTGTGGTTGTTTTTTTTTTTTTTTTTACTTTGAAAATAATAAACATTCAAGATAATAAAGTTTCAGCTGATGTTCCTACATTGCTTTGGTTGTCCTTTTCTGTTCTAGTACAGAGTAAGGGCCTACATTCAAATGAAGTCTCTGAAAGCATGCAAGAGAGAGATCAAGTCTGTCATGAACACATCAGGAAATGTAAGTGTATATGTGTAAAATGGACATTTGTATTTTTCAACTTGAGTTATATATATATATATATATATATATATATATATATATATATATATATATATATATATATATATATATATATATATATATATATGGGTTACTTTCTTCTTAGTACTTCTCAATGGTTAGAGCACGGTCAATGCAGGCTCCCAATGTATCCGCCAATCAGATAAAGACAAAAGACGGGACATTTGCTCCAATGCTGCGAACCATTTATTGAAAAATTTGTTTAGAAAAATACAAACTTGTAAACCAATATGCTGCTGCTGCACAGTTACGAAAATCACTTTTCTTCATCAGGCTAGTCTGGCTGTGTGTAACCTTCTGTTGAATAACGACCTGCCTTTATCCACCCCAGGGTGTAACCCCACAGGTGTCATACCCAATGTACTATTTATAAACCTCATGTTCATTAACCCCTAATAGGAATGTTAATCACGTAGCTAGGCAAATGGTATATAACAGTAGTGTACACACTCAATATAGAAACAGCAAAACAATTTGTGAAGAATAAATGAATGGACACATTTGAAATCGTAAGTACTGCAAACAAGATTGCAAAAAGAGAACAAAATAAAAGAAAAATATCAATCTAAAAAGACACACAATATATCTATAATAATCAAACCAAATACTTATGTGTACCAAACACAAAATTACAGATATTGCACTAGTACCATCTGGAAAATCACTAATATGGATAATATTTTACATAATTTATGACTATACTACATACAAGTCTGTATTCAAAGTTGATCATCTTCAAAATATATGTCCTGTATTCAATTCCGTATATTCCCATTAAGTCTACGAGAAAAAACAAAAAGAGTATTTGCAACAAATTTTATGGATAATTTTTTATAAGAACAAATACAAGTCATAGTCTCTATTCATTCCATTAGGATATAGAGACTGTAACTAATCCACCATACCTCCCTTTTCTTTAATTTAAGTATCCCGCCCCCCCTCTTTTGTCCCTAAAGACTTCCTCCAAAACCATAAAGGTCAGAGACATGGTGTCCCTGTTCCAGGAAATGTCGGGATACTGGCAAACCGGGTTGTTTGTGTCGGATTGTACTTCTATGTTGGGCTATTCTGTCCTTAATTTTTTGGGTTGTCTCCCCGACATATTTACGATTTCAAATGTGTCCATTCATTTTATTCTTCACAAATTGTTTTGTTGTTTCTATATTGAGTGTGTACACTACTGTTATATACCGTTTGCCTAGCTATGTGATTAACTTCCCTATTAGGGGTTAATGCACACGAGGTTTATAATTAGTATATTGGGTATGACACCTGTGGGGTTACACCCTGGGGTGAATAAAGGCAGGTCGTTATTCAACAGAAGGTTACACACAGCCTGACTAGCCTGATGAAGAAAAGTGATTTTCGTAACTATGCAGTAGCAGCATATTGGCATTACAAGTTTGTATTTTTCTGAACAAATTTTTCAGTAAATGGATTGCAACATTGGAGCAATTGTCCCGCCTTTTGTATAACCTCTTTTTTTTAAATCGTGACCTTTGTGTTGGTCAGACAAATTCCTAGGAAAACCTTTTATCTTATGCTTTCCATTTTAGATTGTGTTCATCCTCGACTGATTAGATGTTAAGGGGGTGTAATATCGATGATATTCATATGTATTTACAAGATCGTCAGCATTGCTTTCAATATTTATCATCGTGCAGCACACACAACGGCTACTTGACTCTAAATGGTTTTTGCAGTTAAAATCAACACATCCCACTGTGGTAATTTTATGGGAAGCATTAAAACCTGTCTGTGTTTTTTTGTAGTCATTTTCCCTGTGGGGATACATTTCTGCATCCGGGGTACAGACTGCAACAGAATGCTTTTTCAGTAAAATCGGGAAAGGGTAGAACCTTTTAAGAGGTTATAAATATTTTCTGAGTCTTTCTGTCCCAGTGACAATCATTCTCCGTTTCTTATCCTGCTGTCACAGGAACAGAAAGTTGGAATCTCCCAAATAGGGTAATGAATAGCAATAAGTAGTATTTACTAAGTCTACAAAAGCAAATATTTTTTTTTTTTCATATTAGCTGGATTTGAGTTTTAAAATACAGGTGGTCCCCTAGTTACAAACATCTGACTTACAAACGACTCATACTTACAAATGGAGGGAGACAACAGGAAGTTAGAGGAAATCTACCCCTAGGAAGGGAAAGTTCACTCCTGTAAGTGCCGGTTCACACTATAGCAACTTGGGATCCGACTTGTCAGACCTCAAGTCGCCCCAAGTCGCTTGACATCAGAAATTCCATTATAGTTAATGAGAGCCGTCTTAATGTACACTACTGAAGTCGCTCTGACTTCAGAAAAGGTTCCTGTACTACTTCAAGGCGACTTATAGGCAACCTGTACCTATAGATTTCAATGGAAATCGCCTTGAAGTCGGATCCTCGTCTATAGTGAAGCGACTTAACAGGAAGAAGAAAAGAATTTACCCAGGTACAACAATGATGTCACGAGCTGCTTAGCTCTGATTGGCCACAGGCAAAGTCGCCTGTCCTAGAGGCGACTTGAAGTCGCATTGTAAGTCGCTCAAACTCGCAATGAATTCTTCTCCAAGACGCCTTGCAAAGTCGTGCTGTAAGGCGTGTTGCCCCTGTGTGAACCGGCACTTAGAGTTTTTATGGGAAAAAGGCATCTCCACTGATGCGTTATCACCAGTCTGTTTCCCTAACAGCCCAACGTTTTCAAAATCTAATTGTCATAGGGACAGAAAGTGAGGTGAAATCTTCTGAACAGGGGCACATACAGCAAAACAAATATTACAGGGGTGTTAACCCTTCCCTATGCGATCCAAAAAGCTTAAAAATAGATATGAAATAGAAATGTACCCATTCCGACTTACAAACAAGTTTAACTTAAGAACAAACCTACAGTCCCTATCTTGTTTGTAACCCGGGGACAGCCTGTATACAGAATTCTGTAAATTGTCGATTTTCGATGCATGACATTTTTTTGTTGTAAAAGCTTGTTAATATTTTTTTACAGTCCACATCGTCGCTATTTTTGAAGAGTAATTTTGAATACCTCAGGGGTAACTATAGAAAAGCTGTGAAACTACTAAACTCTTCAAATATATCAGAACATCCTGGGTTCATGAAAACAGGTATGTGTGAATGTTTTTTTTGGACAATTCCAATAATTAATAATAAATTAATTAATAAATAATTAAAGAGCAGTTCATCCCCCCCCCCCCCCCCCTCCAGAAAAAAAAAAGAAAAGTCAGCAGCTACTAATATTGTAGCTGCTGACTTAATATTACGACACTTGCCTGTCCAGGGTTCCCTCAATGTCGGCACCCGAAGTGGATTCTCGGATCGGCTCTCGTGTGTTGCCGCCGCCATTCAAGGCAAGGCGGGGGTGCAAGCATATAAGCAGAAGTTTCACTTTTGGGTGGAACTCCGCTTTAAGTCACACATTTGTGTTGCATTACTAAGCAGGAAGCACAGACCACTTATGCAATGAGCCACAGCTGTCTCTAAGTACATACAGTATGAACTGATAATTTATTAGGAACACCTGCACATAAGTGCAATTCTTTATTCAGACAATCATGTGACAGCAGCTTTGTGCACAAAACTGTGAATATACAAGTGAGAGCTTCAAGTATTGCTTACAGCAAAGAACATAATGGGGAGGAAAATGTGACTATGACCGTGGCATTATTGTTTTCAGACCGGCATTGCTAAACTAGCGTCCATGGACCTCTTAGCAAGGCTTTTGTTGTGGATTGTAACACATGGCTTTTTACAGATGGCTGCGCTTATAAAGCCTATAGGTATTTCTAATGAATATAGAATTTACAGTTTATGAAAAATAATGTGATAAATTCCTGTATACTCTGCTGCATTTTTTTCAGTTACTTTATTTTCAGCTGTCTCCGTGGACTAAAAAAAAAACCCCATGTTATGAAGAAAAGGAGAGGGGGAGGTATTTTGTAGTCCTAATACACCTTTAGTCATAGGATGACAATGCTACTTCTCCATAGATACTGTACAGTGAGTGAGTGTTGTCATTCTAGGACAGGACTGGTGTTAATGACAGGATTACCAGGTGCAAAATAACAAACAAAAAAACAAAACAAATGCAGCTACCACATCTAAGATAAGCTGCATTGTTACATTTTCATTTTACTGTGTAGCTAGACTTCAATTGATAACACTTTAGAAACTGGCGCAGATTTTACTTGGGGCGATTAATACTGTTAATTCAACACAATATTTTTTTGGGGGGTTTTCACTCGTAAAAAGAACACATATACGCATTCAACTAACATGCTGTACTTTGCAAAATGGCCCATGTACCAGTCCACAAGGCCGTGAAAAGTGTGGTGGTGAATCTCCATATGTCAGGGGAATATAAATCGATGGAAAACATGCAGTCAGTTAACCTCATAAAAACAGAATTCAATGGGGTAGAATCCACAGCAGTGGATGGGTCCTCCAGCCACTTTGCTCATACATTATTTAACTGCTACTGCCCCTATTTTCATAAGTATCACAATAAAAAATGTTAACCAAACATTTTCATGAAACAAGAGCGAGTAGAGGTCTTCTTCCAATGCATGGTGTTTGACTGGCATAGAAGAGTTAACAGGCCGGGAAGCATCCTTTCACCAGTGACCATATTTATTGTGCCGAAAACCTCCATCCAGAACCAGGAAATAAAGTGACAGGTCCAGAAGATATGAAAAAAGAAGGGCTAGGTGACCACATCTCCAGCAGGCAGGTGACAAGGTCGGCCTTAAGAGGGCTTTCACACCGAGCCGCAGGGGACGTCGACGGTAAAGCGGCGCTAGTTTTAGCGACGCTTTCTGTTGTTTCAGCAGTGCTATTCGCCGCTAGCAGGTTGGTTAAATCCGCCCGCAAAACGCCGCCGGAACCGTCAGTATCGCAGCGCTGCCCCATTGATTTCAATGGGGAGCAGCTGTGGAGGAGCGGTGAGTTCACTGCTCCAAAGGAGCACCTGGCAGGACTTTTTGTGACACCCTGCCAGCGCACCACTCGAGGGCTTTCACACTGGAGTGAATGGAGCCGCTTTTTTCAGGCGCTATAGAGACACTATTTTTAGTGCTGTATAGCCTGAAAAACGCTGGCAGTGTGAAAGGGGTCTAACTTGCGGAGCCAGTGAGAATTAACATATGCGCTACGGAGTATTTGAATTTGATTAGTCTGTCCTGGACAGAGACCAGTTGGCAGAAGGGTGTATCCCAAATATTAGTCCAGTCCTCATCGCCCATATCTGGTGTATCTGCCAGTTATTTCCTCTGTAGGCTGGAGAGATCATAGAAAGTGATGAAGGTAACGTGTTGATACAAGGATGAAGTTGGTTTGGAAAGCTGGTCTGTATGGAGCAGTTTTTCTAGTAAACAGAACAAAGACAATTCCTGGTTAGGGAACTGGCTATAGAAGGCATGAGAAAGTTGCATATTTATGAATCGGTAATAGGACAGTAGATTGATGTCCTTTGATCATCTTTGTCAAAAATACAATTGCCCATCCTCACAAATGTGTGCCAGGGCCGTAAATTGACCCAACAGTGGAAGTAAGGAAACATAAGGGGGTGGGGAAGGAAGGGATTATTCTACAGTGGGGTGAAGGGGGAGAGTATTAGAGGATGCTACACCACCCACCTAAGCCCCTACCGACCAGGCTCTAATGGTGGTTTCCATAAGGGGAGTAACCCTACGTTCACACCTATGCGTTTTTTTTAGTGCGTTTTGCAGTCCATTTAACACGGTTTCCTATGGTACTAGTTCACATCTATGCATTTTGCGGCTGGTGCGTTTTTTAAAAGGGTCGAACTTTTTTCCCCGCGATTTGCAGCTAATAGACTTCAATGGAGCTGCACCAGAAATGCAAGTGGTGCATTTTTGACGTGTTTTGCAAAGCTAATCCACCCTGCAAACTTGGTCTAGTTAGTGTTGTGAGCTTGCAGCGTGGTACTTGGGATTACAGTAAAAAGAGTAATTTGGTTAAGCTGTTTAAAGATGGCTTTAGGGACCCAGGTAGGTAAATTACCAAAAAGGTAAGTGAACTTGGGTAAGACTTTAATTTTATTCAAATTAATACAACCAAGCAAAGATAAGGGCAGATTTCTCCATGCCTTCAGCCTATTTTTAACCTTTGACAACACAGGAAAAAGACTTAGTTCTGCATAGAATTTAACAATTCAGGATACTACCACCCCCAGACATGTAAAGGAATAAACCCAGTGCAGCTGCATGTCCCAGGGCGCAGGCAGGAGCCCCAGGGTCAGTAAGAATAAGGAGTGACATGTAATAAGCCAGGGACTCATGAGGCCTGTAAAATATTCAGGACCCCCTGTAAGGTGGGACCAGAATCATTTAAAAAAAATAACAGAAGGTCTTCCGTCCACATTGTGACCCTTTCCTCCAGCCAACAAACCCTGATTCCACAAATGTCAGGGGAGGTACTTGGGCCCTCCGCTATTGGTTCCCCACAGCTATAGCAAATTAATGTAGGGGAGAGGAGGCAGCCTTGCCATGTGCCTCTGTATAGTGGAAGGGAGGCAACTGATCTCCCAGACACAGCCGAATGGGCCCACTGTATGGCCGTTGCAACCATGTGCTAAAACGCAATGAAAATCCCATTCTCCTCAGGACCTACCATAAATTAGGCCACTCCATAATGTCAAAGGCCTTTTCTATATCTAGGGCTGCTACTACCCTGGTACCAGTATTGATATGCCGTGTTTACATTTTCGTAAATAACTTATGTAGCCTGGGCCCTGACTTCCCGGGAGCCCGATGGTGACTACTGGGTGCAGGTCCATGGGCATGGTGGGTGATGAACAAGAAAGAAGTTGGGCGCCAGCCACTTTTATGCTTTAAACAAAAGAGAAGTTTATTTCTCAAACAGGAAAAATGTTGGAGAGAAGGGAATAGGGCACAGGGCAGCCTTGGTAACGATCAGCAATAGGCAGATTGGCAGACTCCTTAGCCAGAAATGGGTGAAGTAAGGCAGAGAGCAGTACAGGAATAAAAGCCCTAAAGCTGAAACCAGCACATCTGTACTTTGTAGGACAAGCTGTCTCCTCTAGCAACTAAACTTTACTCACTGCTTCATGCACTGATTCCCTTGGATGAGTTCTCTGAAGGACGCCCAGCCAGTTCATAGCCTCTCGCTCATGGAAAGTCCCCTCTAGAATCGTTACTGGATTTTTGGCAGGTTTTCCTCTGCATAAACTTGAACACCCAGGTAGGCCTCGGTCAGGCCTAGCAGCTGGCAGCTACCTGGATAGGCCCCAGGCTTCAGGCCTAGCAGCTAAGAACTCTACATACACCATCCACCCAGGTCGTAGACCTGGGCCGGAACACTCTCCCTGATCACCTGACTTTCATTCCAATAAATACTTTTTCCCAGCATGCTTAGCCGCAAATATGATTGGCTGGGAAAAGTATGTTTTTCATAACCAGAACTTATCATTGTAGCTCATCACTTTAATGTCAAAGGCAACAGCATCACCTACTGACAGAAAGGAGAAGCCACCTTAGAATGGAATTAACAAAAGTCATGTTATCACTCACTTCAATATGATATACAAAGAGGTGGATCTTTATGAGGTTTGTGGATTAATGTGTGCCTCTTTTATGGATGGGGACATTGTTCTCTAAGCAGGTAGAGTTACTAGCGGCCTGAAGGGGAGACAAAATAGCCGTTTTATAACTCCCATCGCAATCCAGTGCCTTCTCGTTAGGAAACAGTGTAATGGCTGACACCACATCCTCAGCAGATATGGGACGCATGAGAAAGTCCTTTCCAAGTCTGATCACCGTGATAGTCCAAAAGGGCAGTGACTTCAGAAAAGTCAAAATCTGGAGATAAAGATGACCTATATACTAGAACTTTGTGTAATAGTTGAAAAATTCACGTAACATGTCCTTGTGAGCAGTAAGCTAAATGCCCTCAGAGGATTGCACTTCCAATATAATTGCAAAGGGTCTATTGTTTTGAGAAAGCATGGCTAATAACCTTCCATTTTTGTCACCCTGTTCAAAAAACTCTTGTCTACACTTATAAAGATCTGTCCTAGTAGTTTCAGCCATATGGAGCGGCTATTCCTCCTGGACATAAGGAGGTCAAAATTTTTCAGTGGGAGAAGTGACACATCAGTTGACCTGTGCCTTTTTTAGCTTCATGTAAGTGTTGGATATGGGACAACTGATTATAAATAATAGCTCTCTGTGGGGAAATCTAATGTCTTCTCATATACACCTTGAAGTTGTCACAGAACAAGTCAGAGGAGTTGTAAGCCTCATTAGTGTGCCAGTAGTCTTGTATGACATTTGGGGTCAGATGGCTTTCGGATGAAATGGCCAATAGTGGACCTATTCTCCACATTGATCTGTTGCAGACCTGAGAGGTACATAGAGTCAGAGACAAAGGACAGACAAAGGACAGTGGGTCTGAGATGCCCCCCCCCCCCAGATATACACTGCATCTGGAACATCAGAGAGCCACAAGGAATTAGAACATGCCAAATCTAAATGGGAAAAGGTCTTATAAGTGGCAGAAAAGCAGGTGCAAGCTCTAGTTTTAAGGTGAAGCGATCTCCAGACCTCAACTAACCTAGCTGTCAAAGCCCAGTTAGATGAAGTCAGTCTGTCGAGGTTTGGCGATAAGCTAGCATTAAAGTCCCCCATAAAGAGCACTTTAGCTGGATAATAGGAGTTAACCTTACCTGTTTGTTTTACTATAGATGATTATAAAAATTGTATTTACTATTTGGATTTGTGTGAACACCCTCCACTGCGCAAGATAGTTACTAATTAAAATAGATTCACCTCTGGAATACAAGGATTATTTGGCATGAAATGCTTTTTGGATCTCTCTTTTTGGTCTCTTCAAAGAGAAACTTGGTTCCCAACAAATGTGTTTCCTGTAAAAAAAAAAAAGGGCCTGGGGATGTGAGATTTTGAAGAATTGGAACAGCAAGGCCCTTTTAAATTTTAGAGTTGAGGCCCCTGATATTCCAAGACATCAAATGAAGGCTCTCTAAGCCTTGGTTACCCATAGTATGAGTGACTTAACATACACGCAGTGGAAGATGCAAAGAGCAGATATATTCACCAACTTAGAGTGGTAGTAAAGTCCGCTTTTGTGATTTTCTCATTAGCACACAGTAAATTTGGCTTTTTTGCAGTGTAGCGCTTGTTCTGAAATTTTCTTCTTCATTAGCAGTCTCAGGCTGTTGAACATTAGCAACTCCCCTCTAGCCAATATTATTTTATGGAGAGTATTAGTTGAATGAGCCGCTCTTTGCTTTATTAAACCAACTTCTCAAAGTATTGATTTCTGCTATCTGCACAAGAGTAATACCCTGTATGTTCCAACTTGTCCTGAGGGCACACTTTCACTTAAACATCTGATGGCATTCCTTGCATCAAATGAAACTTAGTCACATTTCTTCATTGAACATTTTTCTCCGGGAGTTTCAACCTGATACCTTATTTTTAATAATAGAGGTTCTTGTGTAATATCAAAATACAGTACATAGAAATATCTCCTAATATCCTCCCACAGAGGTGTGGTGTGTGTGTGTGTTTTTTTTTTTTTTTTTGACAGTTTTAACCTTGATGTCTTCTTGTTTTTATTTTAGAGGTTCTTACAGTATCTTACAAGTGAGTACACCCCTCACATTTTTGTAAATATATTATTATATCTTTTCATGTGACAACACTAAAGAAATGACACTTTGCTACAATGTAAAGTAATGAGTGTACAGCTTGTATAACGGTGTCAATTTGCTGTCCCGCAAAATAACTCAACACACAGCCATTATTGTCTACACCGCTGGCAACAAAAGTGCGTACATCCCTAAGTAAAAATGTCCAAATTGGGCCCAAATTGTCAATATTTTGTGTGGCCACCATTATTTTCCAGCACTGCCTTAACCCTCTTGGGCATAGAGTTCACCAGAGCTTCACTGGTTGCCACTGGAGTCCTCTTCCACTCCTCCATGACGACATCAGGGAGCTGGTGGATGTTAGAGACCTTGCGCTCCTCCACCTTCAGTTTAAAGATGCCTCACAGATGCTCAATAGGGTTTAGGTCTGGAGCTATGCTTGGCCAGTCCATCACCTTTTACCCTCAGCTTCTTTAGCAAGGCAGTGGTCGTCTTGGAGGTGTGTTAAGGGTCATTATGTTGGAATTCTGCCTTGTGACCCGGTCTTCGAAGGGAGGGGATCATGCTCTGCTTCAGTATGTCACAGTACATGTTGGTATTCATGGTTCCCTTAATGAACTGTAGCTCCCCAGTTCCGGCAGCACTCATGCAGCCCCAGACCATGACACTCCCACCACCATGCTTGACTGTAGGCAAGACACACTTGTCTTTGTACTCCTCACCTGGTTGCTGCCACACACACTTGACACAATCTGAACCCAAGAAGTTTATCTTGGTCTCATCAGACCACAGGACATGGTTGCAGTAATCCATGTCCTTAGTCTGCTTGTCTTCAGCAAACTACAGGCTTTCTTGTGAATCGTCTTTAGAAGAGGCTTCCTTCGGGGATGACATACAGACCAATTTGATGCAGTGTGGGGCGTATGATCTGAACACTGACAGGCTGACCCCACCCCTTTAACCTCTGCAGCAATGCTGGCAGTACTCATACGTCTATTTCCCAAAGACAACCTCTATATATGGCGCTGAGCATGTGCACTCAACTTCTTTGGTCGACTATGGCGAGGCCTGTTCTGAGTGGAACCTGTCCTGTTAAACCGCTGTATGGTCTTGGCCACCATGCTGCAGATCAGTTTCAGGTCTTGGCAATCTTCCTTTAGCCTAGGCCATCCTTATGTAGAGCAACAATTCTTTTTTTCAGATCCTCAGAGAATTCTTTGCCATGAAGTGCTATGTTAAACTTTCAGTGACCACTATGAGAGAGTGTGAGCGATAAGACCAAATTTAACACACCTGCTCCCCATTCACACCTGAGACTTTGTAACACTAACGAATCACATTACTCCAGGGAGGGGAAATGGCTGGGGTGTACTCACTTTTGTGAGCTACTGTAAGAACCTCTAAAATAAAAAGACAGGTTAAACTCTTCAAAAAAAAAAAAAAAACACACCCCCACACCACACCTCTTTTGGGAGGTTTTTAGGAGATATTTCTATGTACTGTATTTCTATCTATCTGTATCTCTAATATATGCAGTTAACTTTTAAGGAGTAAGTGACCACTGAGCGACCTGGGTGCGCAAACAGCAGGTCCTCTTATGTCATCTAGGCCAGAGGGCCAATGGAGAGAGCCCATGGGTCAGGTGCACTAGTTCCTGTCAAGGGAAAAGGTGCGTATAAGTCTACGAGAGTCCAGCCTTGGCCTCAAAAGGGAAAGAAACCAAAGAAATAGAGAAAAAGAAGAGAGGGAGGAGGGAGGGATGGAGAAAGGAGAAGGGGGAGGAGTCCTGCAAGTTGGGAGCATTACATAGCAGACCCTAGGAAAAGACCCAAGCTGTCCGATGCAGGGTGGGAAGAGCATAAGACCACCAAGGTGACCACACTTTAATGTATATGGAGTGAGAGTCGTGAAGGATGCTAGACATATATTTTCATTGAGCATAAGGTCAATAAAAATGCTTTTTACCATGGCAAACGGGACAGAGGGCTTCTTCCAGGCTCTAGCAATTGTCCGTTTGGCTGGTATGAATAAGTAAGATGCAATCCCTGTATCAGGCAGTGTAGCAAAGCTACTTTAGGGTCCTTGGAGAATGTAAAACAGAGTAGAGGAGCCCAAACACCCTGGACCAGAACCCTATTAGGCGTGGACAAGACCAGAAGTGTGAACAACATCTCCGAATTGGCCACAACCCCTGAAGCATTGGTCACTATAGGAAGGGTTGGAGTTCGCTATACGGGCCAGAACATAGTACCATCTGAGGAGCACCTTGTACACCGCTTCTTGAGTGGCCGTTTTGAAGGAGCACTTAGCAGTGGTAGACCAGGCTCTGTTCCACTCCTCTGATAGAGGTCGCCAGATCATGTTCCCACCTCGACTTGTAGGATGCCGCCCCTGGGGAGTCTAAGCCGTTAAGAGAAGAATAGATCTTCGAGATAGTGCCAGGGGAGTGGAGGCAGATGTGTTCAGAAATTGTCTTTTGGAAAGGGTAAGGGGAATTACGTCTCAGTGATGACACCCAGTGTTGTAGCTGGGCATAGCGTAAAAATTCCACAGGTGGTGCCTCATGAGTATCCTAATAAGAGGACCAGGAGGGGCGGGTGCAGGATGAAAGAAGGTGGCGAACCTCAGTAAACCCATGAGTAGACCACCAGGAGAAAGCTCCAGGTTGGGTGAAACCTGGCGGGACAAGACGGTTGTTGAAGAGAGGGAGAAGAGGGAGGAAAGGGGACATAAGGTTACCAGAGTAACGAACTGTCTCCCAAAGCTTTATACTGTGTCACATAACGGGGCTAAGGGTGGAGGGCCGAAAATTATGTGGAAGCCAGAGTAGGTCCGAGAGGAATAGGGGCACAGTTGGAGAGCACCCACAAAGGGATGTCCGAGGTTGCATGAAGTAAGGTCAGCTGAGAGATCTGAGTGGCATGCTAGTATTTTGCTAAATTTGGTACCCCCGTAATCCGTCTATACAAGGTAGCGCGTGAAACTCTTGGATGTTGGCAAGACCAGATAAAGGAAAGGATCCTACTTTGAATGAGGCGTAGGAAGAAAGAGGGGAGGGATTCAACTAATTTAAACTCCGAGGAAATGTACAGTGAGGGGAAAAAAGTATTTCATCCCCTGCTGATTTTGTACTTCTGCCCACTGACAAATTATTAATCTATAATTTTAATGGTAGGTTTATTTTAACAGTAAGAGACAGAATAACAAAAAAAAAATCCAGAAAAATCATTATAAAAAGTTATAAATTGATTTGCATTTTAATGAGTGAAATAAGTATTTGACCCCTTTGCAAAACATGACTTGGTGGCAAAACTCTTGTTGGCAATCAGAGGTCAAATGTTTCTTGTAGTTGGCCACCAGGTTTCTTTGGTCCCAGCTGCCTTGAGATCATTGACCTTCTCCCCTGTAGTTTTGAGCTGATTCCTCACCGTTCTCATGATGATTGAAACTCCACCAGGTGAGATCTTGCATTGAGCCCCAGACCGAGGGAGATTTAAAATTATTTTGTGTTACTTTTATTTGCGAAAAATCGCATAAACTGTTGTCACCCTCTCACCAAGCTGCTTGGCGATGGTCTTGTAGCCCATTCCAGCCTTGTGTGGGGCTACAATCTTGTCCCTGACATCCTTGGACAGCTCTTTGGTCTTGGCCATGGTGGAGAGATTGGAATCTGATTGCTTCTGTGGACAGGTGTCTTTTATATGGGTAACAAGCTGAGATTAGGAGCACTCCCTTTAAGAATGCTCCTAATCTTAGCTCCTTACCTGCATAGAAGACAGCTGGGAGCCAGAAATCTTGCTGATAGGAGATACAATTCTTTTTTCACTCATTAAAATGAAAATCAATTTTTAGCTTTTTTGAAATGAGTTTTTCTGGATATTTTTGTTGTTCTGTCTCTCGCTGTTAAAATAAACCTACCAATAAATTTTATAGACTGATCATTTCTTTGTCAGTGGGCAAACGTACAAAATCAGCAGGGGATCAAATACTTTCTCCCCTCACTGTAGTTAAATGTTTTTTTTCCACACTTTCTAAAGGCTAGTATGATTTACTACTGTGTGAAGCACCTTTTATATTTTAATATGTGAGGCCAATTCGTGTTAGTTTTACAGATTGAATAACCATATACCCAAGCCTGCTAGATTAACCAGTTACATTGGTATGGTATTTTAACTCTCTCAACAATCCTTAAATAATACCGACAATTCTTGTTGCGAAAAAAACAATCCCCTCTTGGTGATCAATGTACATCGCAAGGATTTTAGCAACCTTTGTTGCAAATTCCTACCCGTTTTTGCTCTGAAGAAAAAGCTGGTTGTGGCAATGAGCAAAGTGATTCTGATTGGGAGTGACTTTGTCATTATCAATCAGCTGATGCAGTGTTCTGATGAAGAAAGTTAAAGTGTCAGCATCACACTGGAAGTAATTAACCCTTTGGGGGATCTCACCAAAAAAAAAAATCAGTGAACCAATCACACAAGCAGGGGATTAAATCTCTGGGGGGCATTCTGTACTGTGTAAGGCCTCCAGATTGCCATATTGCATTGAATTTTACAGAAAATTAAAGCGCTGCAGGTGAAAAAAATATAATAGCAAAAAATAACAGTATGACTTGTGTTGCAAAATAATATGCTATGTTATACATAATTTTTTTTTTTTTTGTACAATATTTTTCCCATGACCGTGTAGTTGCCCTTTAATGCATGTAATCTGTCCATGTTAACAAAACATACAGTTCATTAATTTTGGAGAACCTTGTCTTAACAGATTTGTTCTGTTTTTAGGGGAATGTGCTCGATGTATGTTCTGGAACAATCTTGGCTGCATCCATTTTGCTATGGGAAAACACAATTTAGGGCTATTCTACTTTAAAAAGGCTATTCAGGAAAATGACAATGCCTGTGCACAGTTAACCTCATCAAACACAGATCCAGGTAAGAGCCTGCTCACTTTCCTTTCCTTGAAGTGGTTGTAAAGACACAAGGTTTTCTTTATCGTACATCACTGGACACAGAGCAGCTATAGTAACTACTATCTGGCTTATACGCCCACCTATAGGTGGATGGACACTGGCACACCCAAAAGACAGGAAGTCCCCCTTCTATATAACCCCTCCTATACAGGAAGTACCTCAGTTTTTTCGCCAGTGTATGTAAGGTGGTGGTCACTGATGTGATACATGTGCTCTTGGAGCCCACTTGGAGGTCTGGACGGTTCTATTAAGAATCATGGACTTCAATCGGATCCATTCGAAAAAGCTGTCAGCCAAAATGGATCGATCCCGAGCCTCATTGGAAGGAGAGAAGATTCCTCGGTTTGCCTGTAATGCAGCCTTTACGGTGCTCGTCCCTGCATAATGGAACCCTGTGCTGTGTTTGTTCTGCCCAAGGTGCTTTCCTGCAGGGTGCTATACAGGTCATGGGGAATGGACCCCAGATTAAGGGGGGACCCAGTCTCTGAAGGTCTTTTATGACAAAGCTCGCCATGATGGGTGAAAATTGGACTCCTGTTATGTTCAGAGTCCTGCAGCAGGAATGGTAAGTCTGCATTTGTTTGCAGTTTCTTTTTTTTATTTTTTATTTTTTTATTTTTTGAGTTCTGACTGTTCTCCCGGTGGCCACTGGAAGCAGTGTGCTGTTTAATCATGCTATGCACTCTTACTCATTTCACCTGTTTCACCTCCAGCCATTAGAGGGCGCAGGCTTGCTAAGTATGGCCTATTTTTATATAGGCAGGAAGGGGCAGCCAAGGTAAGTATACCGCACCAGGATCCTGCAATGCAATGTGGCTCGGGGTTACTGCTAATGGTGCTGAAATTTAACCCCGAGCCACACTCGGGGTAAACCGCCAGGGAGGTTAAATGCATGTTTAAATATACACGTTTGGAAAAACATGAGCATGGGTACATTTTAAGGAGTTGTATCTCCGGTATAGTGCATATGTGCTTGGCTAAATCCTGCAGGTCTAGTATGGGGCCAACTGTAGTTAAGCGGGTGCTTGCTTGCAAACAAGCTGAAATACACTGTTGCTGAAACGCACGGTTGCTGAAGATGCATGTTTTTACATATTCGCATAAATATACATGGTTGTTCATGTTTGCATAAAGATATATGATCATGGTTGCCCAAAGATGCATGGTTATACATGATTGCATAAAGATGCACGTTTTGGACGTTTGTATAAATAGACATGGTTATTCATGATCACATAAAGATACGTGATCACATAAAAATGGATGTTTATAAATGTTTGCTTGGATATACATGATCACATAAAGATGCATGGTTGCATAAAGATGCATGTTTATACAGGTTTGCTTAAATATACATGGTTATACATGATCGCATAAGGATACTTGATTGCATAAGGATACATGGTTGCATAAAGATGCATGTCACGTGTTGCTTAAACACGTTTCATAAACGCATGCTTGCTTATTGCAAAAATGGTTGTTTCCATGGGCACATGTTGCATGAATGCGTGTGTGGAGTGCACGCTTTCATATTTTGCCTAAATGCATAAGCACATGCTTCCGTAAACTCATGCTTCCATATATGCATATTGCTTAAACGCATACTGGCATGTTTTCATTTGTACTGTATTTACACTAAGCTGTATACATATGTACTTGTTTTCCTGGGACTACATACATATGTGCTTATTTGTATAGGAATACGTGCATATGGGCTTATTTGCCTGGGTGCTTGTTTGCCTGGGGGTACATGCGTGTGTGCTTATTGACCTTGTACTGCATACATAAATGCATGAATGGCAAGAATACTTGTATACCTGCATGTTTGCATACCTAAGGGGTTGCATAGAGTTAAACCAACATTGTTTTAGGCCCGTATCCTTGGAGGACTGTATAGTAGGTTGGATAATATAGTTGCTGCATTATTTACCTGTTTTTATACCAGTAAAATGGTTCCAGGAAAGTGAGGCAGCCGGGTGAAGCAGGGGCACCGCTCTCAGGTTCAGGTATCTGGCAGTGTCCACATCTCCCGATGGACAGTGGTTTTGTGGGGCATCTGAGCCACTGTGGTGTTTGGCATTGCAGCGTTTCCTGGCACCTTCATTTTTCGTCAGACTGCGGCTGCATCACCTTGATCATGCCTGATCTCAGTTGATCGAAGCCTAAACAAGATCAAGCCTGGTTAGTATATAGATGGGAGACTGCCTGGGGATACCAGATGCTGTAGGCTTTCCCCACCTGGGTGAGAGAGGCATCTTAGGCTGCTGGGTTTTGAGTACTTCAGCCCAGAAAATCTTAGGGCAGTCTCTGAGGTGGTTTGTTCCATCTTTAGCCAGCAGAAACCTGGTAGGTTAAGTGCACCTCTTAGGACTGTCTGGGTCTGTCACAGAGTCGTCAGTCTTTTGCCTTGCATTTGCTCTTGGAGCAGAAGTTATTGGTTTATTATTGTGAGACAATTAAATAGTAGCGGTTCGAAAGCCAAATAGGGACATGAGGTCTATCTTAAGATCTTCTGTTTCAGCTGGGCTAGGCTGTTCAGTGATGACCTCTCTGCAAGAGGTAGATTTCGGGGTTCATAATCATCTGTAAATGGACATCTTCGTGTGGTGGTTTGTTTCCAGGCTCATCAAAGATTTCTGTAATTGCAGTGGAAAGCCGTTTTTTTTTTTTTTTTGTGAATCTTCCCTTTTGGGTTGGCCACAGCTCCGGAGGGTTCTCAAAGCGTCTAGCCCCAGTGCTGGGCTTGCTGAAGACGCCTCAATACTCTTTACCTCAATAATCTTTATTTAACAAGCAGTCAATTCCAGGGGTTCCTTCAATATATTTCTACAGGAGGAATCTGTGTTGAGGTCAAAGCACGTTCTCTACATACAGCCAGTTCCCTCTGTCTGGAACTTGAAGATCCAGGCATTGCATTGCCGAAAGGCCCTGTTTCGGGGGTGTTGCAGAGCAGAAATTGGTGCTTGATATTCTTTCTTTTCAGGAATTTAGAAAATAATAACCACTGATGCCAGTCTCTCTAAGTTGACTTGAGGCTGGCTACAGTTCAGTGGGCTTGGTCTCCCTTGGAGAGAATACTGACCAATAGCTTGGAATTTTTGGCCAGTATGCCTTGCTCTGGATTATAGGACAACGAATGACCAAAACTGTAGCCGAATGACCAACCCGAATGACCAATCACTGAACACGCATCACAAGCCAAGGCGCAGGCACACTGCGCAATGTGTGCACAACAACACACTGGGAACCGATGCAGATGCAAACCTTGGTCGCCACGACAACAACCAGCAGGAACAATAAAGTATCTAAACACCCAATTCACACCCAGAACAAAACCATGCAAAACAAAAAGGGGGGGGGGGGGGGGGGGAGGAGACCTAAGGATTGTATCGCAACTCCAGGGACAAAAACAAATCCCATAGCATCTGGAGTTTCAATATATACCTGTATACGTAAAAATGTGTGTCATATAAGAGACCATGACATGAATATCGCATAACAAAATCACAAAAAAAAAATTTTTTTTACCACAAGCGGTTTCAGCATTCCACCTCACTGAAAACATTGTAGTGCTAGCCACATTTCTAAGCATCCAAAAGAATTTTCTCAACGTTGCCTGGATGTATTCAGAGCCATTAGAGTATACCTCAAAGCTACTGCTTTCACAGAAAAATGCATTCCCCCGTTAATTCTCTCCTTGGAACTTTGCAAGGACCACCCTGCTTTAAAATCCACTATTGTACAGTGCGTAAGAAACTTGATTGCAAGAGCTGACATCCTTAAGCAAAAGCCCCCCAGCGCTGTTAAGCGCCCATTCCACCAGATTGGGGGGGGAGGGGAGCTTCCTGGGCATTTCTGCACCAAACTTCTGTAGCCCAACTGTGTAAGGCCACCGGCTGGTCTCCTGTTCATTTTTTCTCAAAGTTTTACTAGGTGGATGTCCAGTCTTCTGCAGATGCAGCTTTTGGCTGCAAGGTACTTGAGCAGCATTCCAAAATCGGGTCTTTTGATGTCTGTTAGCACAATTCTGTTTGCCTAGTTGTAGCCCACCTTTTGTAGTCTTTGTTCGCGGAAGAACATTCCATGGTGTATGAATATGTTGTCTGTACTCTAATTAAAGTAGAACTAAAGACCAAAACTTTTTTTTGTTTTCCCCAATGGAAATACAGTGCATCCATAAGTATTCACAGCCTTTGCCATGACACTTTAGCTCAGGTGCATCCTGTTTCCATCCTTGAGATGTTTCTACAACTTGATTGGAGTCCACCTGTGGTAAATTCAGTTGAATGCACATGATTTGGAAAGGCACATGCCTGTCTATATAAGGTCCCACAATTAACAGTGCATGTCAGAGCACAAACCAAGCCATGAAGTCCAAGGAATTGTCTGTAGACCTCAGAGACAGTATTGTGTCTAGGCACTGATCTGGGGCAAGGTACAGAAAAATTTTTGAAGCATTGAAGGTCCCAATGAGCACAGTAGCCTCCATCATCCATAAATGGAAGAAGTTTGGAACCACCAGGAGTCTTTCTAGAGTGGGCCGCCTGGCCAAACAGCGATGGGGGGAGAAGGGCCTTAGGGAGGTGACCAAGAACCCCATGGTCACTCTGACAAAGCTCCAGCGTTTCTCTGTGGAGAGAGGAGAATCTTTCAGAAGAACAAACCTCTCTGCAGCACTCCACCTATTAGGCCTGTATGGTTGAGTGGTCTAACAGTAGCCACTCCTCAGTAAAAGGTACATGACAGCCCACTTGGAGTTTGCCAAAAGGTACCTGAAAGACTCTTAGACCATGAGAAGCCAAATTATCTGATCTAAAGAAACAAAGATTGAACTCTTTGGCCTGAATGGCAAGCGTCATGTCTGGAGGAAACCAGGCACCACTCACCTGGCCAATACCATCCCTACAGTGCAGCATGGTAGTGACAGCATTATGCTGTGGGGATGTTTTTTAGCGGCAGGAACTGGGAGACTAGTCAGGATGGAGGGAAAGATAATTGCAGCAAGGTACATCCTTGATAAAAATCTGCTTCAGAGCGTTCTGGACTTCAGACACTGGAGTGAAGGTTCATCTTGCAACAGGACACGACCCTAAGCACACAGCCATGATAACAAAGGAGTCGCTACAGGACAACCCTGTGAATGTCCTCCAGTGGCCCAGACTTGAACACAATTAAAAAATCTCTGGAGAGATCTGAAAATGGCTGTGCATCTGCTGCCCATCCAACCTGATGGAACTTCAGAGGTCCTGCAAAGAAGAATGGGAGAAACTGCCCAAAAATAGATGTGCCAAACTTGTAGCATCATACTCCAAAAGACTTGAGGCTATAATTGGTGCCAAAGGTGCTCTAACAAAGTATTGAGCAAAGGCTGTGAATACTTATGTCCTTTTTTTTATTTAATATATATATATATATATATATATATATATATATATATATATCATACACACACACTTCCAAAGATTTCAAACACACGTCTTGTCATTATGGGGAATTGTTTGTAGAATTTTGAGGAAAATAGTGACTTTAATCCGTTTTGAAATAAAGCTGTAACATCACAAAATGTGGAAGAAGTGAAGTGCTGTGAATACTTTCCGATGCCACTGTATTTCTCTTCATGTACAATATGTAAAGCAGACAATTAGGAGAAATACCTTCAAAGTGAAGGTAATCCCAAGGTGTCACCAGAACTAGTAACCCACAATTTGGGAATTTCTTTCACTTTTCACTTTAGATGATCATGGTAGACGGGAAAAATGGAGAGGGTGAATCATCTCCCCCACAGTATGCCTCCAGAATAAAATTAAAATTAAACAATCCAAATGAATTTGAAATGCAGACTTTCATGGACATTACCAAAGACTGGGGGTTCCTTCTTTCTGATGCTTTGCCAGGCTCTAACTGCAGCTGTCTTCAATTGTTCTTTGTGGTTCTTTCTGCCTTTTAGTTGTGCCTTCAGCAAGTGCATGCTCAATTGGGTTGAGATCAGGTGATTGCCTTGGCCATTGCAGAATTTTCCACTTTTTTTCCCCATCAAAAGCTCCTGGGTTGCTTTTGCAGTGTGTTTTGGCTCATTGTCCATCTGTACTGTGAAGCTCTGTCCAATCAACTTTGCTGCATTTGGCTGAATCTGGGCTGACAGTATATCTCTTAAACGCTGCAGAATTCATCCAGCTGCTTCTGTCTTCTGTCACATCATCAATAAAAACCAATGACCCAGTGCCACTGGAAGCCATGCATGCCCATGCCTTCACACTGCCTCCACCATGTTTTACAGATGATGTTGTGTGCTTTGGATCATGAGCTGTTCCAAGCCTTCTCCACACTTTTTTCTTCCCGTCATCCTGGTACAGATTAATCTCTCATCCGTCCAAAGAATGCTTTTCCAGAACTGGTCTGGCTTTTTTAGATGTTTTTTGGCCACGTCTAATCTGGCTTTTTTATTCTTCAGGCTTATGAGTGGTTTGCACCTTGTGGTGAACCCCCTCTGTATTTGCTCTCGTGAAGTCTACTCTTAATTGTAGACTTTGACAATGATACGCCCACCTCCTGGAGAGTGTCCTTCACTTGTCTGGGTGTTGTGAATGGGTTTTTCTTTACCATATAGAGAATTCTGCGATCATCCACCACTGTTGTCTTCCGTGGATGTCCAGGCCTTTTTTATGTTGCTGAGCTCACCAATGCGTTCTTTCCTCAGAATGTACCAAACTGTTGATTTGGCTACGCCTTATGTTGCTGCTATCTCTCTGATGGATTTGTTTAGTTTTTGAAGCCTTACAATGGCCTGTTTCACTTGCATTGACAGCTCCTTTGAACGCATATTGGTTCACAGCAATAGATTTCAAATGAAAATACCATATTTATAATCCGCTCCAGACCTTTTACCTGTTTGGTGAAGAAATAATGGAGTAGCCCACACCTGGCCATAAAACAGCTTTTGATTTCAATTGTCCAATTACTTTTGGTCCCTTGAAAAAGGTGGGGTGGCTATTATGAGCTGTAATTCTTAATCCCTTTCTCCGATTTGGATGCACATACCCTCAAATTAAACCTGAGTGTGCACTTTCAACCCATATCCATTATATAACTATAGCTTGAATATGTTTTTTGTAAATGCCCAAAAAATCTAAAATTGTGCCTGTGTCCAAATATATGGACCTAACTATGTTGTTTTGTTTTATGTTTTTTTTTTTCTGTAAGCAGAGTAAATGTTAGAAATGGAATTTGCCACCTCTGAATGTAAGGAAAACAAGTATACTAATCTGATTATTATCACCACGTTACATATGCATATGTATAACCAGGTTTGTTGTTGCATTTTTAAAATGTGTTTTTTTTTATTTCAGGGAAGAAGTTTTCAGGCAGACCCATGTGTACATTGTTGACCAACAAACGGTATGAGTTGCTGTATAACTGCGGCATACAGCTCCTACACATTGGGCGACCACTGGCAGCCTTTGAATGTCTAATAGAAGCTGTTCAGGTTTATCATTCAAATCCACGTCTCTGGTTAAGATTAGCAGAATGTTGTATAGCTGCTAATAAGGGGGTAAGTTCATTCTTCTTCTAGAAGATAGTTTAGTTTTTATGTTTTACAGTTTTTGTGCAATACATAAAGGAGTATGGGTTTGTAAAAAAAGAAACACACATGCTCACCTAAATGGCGGCAGCATGGTGGGAGTGGCTGGCTCAGGCTCACTCAGGGTCTAAGCCAGCTGCTGGTCAGGCATCTGGGCAGATCCTGACATTGTCAGGATCCCTGCAGAGCCTGGACTGGCTTTGTGATGTCAGCTGATGGTGGGCTTTAGTCTGATGTCAGTTCTGCAATCCTGTGACCTACAAGGAAAGTATGGCCAGTAGCTTTGGCCATACATCTCCTTTGGGAACATGTAACATGTTTTTAGGGTGGAACATGTAGCATGCTCCCACTGCTGCAGCCGCTGTCTGATTCCCACCCCCCCAGTACTAGCTAAGTTTCCCATACTAGCTGTCACTTTTTAAAACCAATGTAGCTGTGCATGGCTCCGCCCACATCTGTGTATTAATGAACTACAAGCCCTTACATCCTTTGCGGCTGTAGGCTTGAATTTTTCAGTCAACTACCCCACGGTGCTGTGGAGCGCCATGGTAGTTCATAGATTCTTCCTGTCAGTGTATCTGCTTGCCTGTAAGGGATGTATGGGCACACAGATACACTGACAGATCTGCAGGAGACCTGCATGGCACCAGCGATCAGCAATGCTTTTACAGGCTCCTCCAACAAAAAAATGATAAATGCACATTTATTTATTTTTTTTCACATGCAAAAAGTGCATTTTTTTTTTCCTTAAAGTGACCACCTCCTTTATAGGAGAATTCTTTTAACCTCCTGATTTTGTCTAAATTGGCCACATTGTATAATCTGGTTAACTATACGAATTATTTTTTTTTTGTTTTTTTCTTTTTATGGTGCAATGCATTTAACTGCCAGGCACATGTACCACAATTAGCATTTTATATTCCAGTGTGCAAAGAAGGGCTCTGATGCAGTGGAAAATTTCCCTTGCTGTACTCCAATAATTGTTTGGTTATGTTAATGATTCAGCAGCTCTACTTTGAAACAGATTCTTGCCTTTTATAGACTAGTGTTCTTCAGAGGGAGTTGAAAACTGTATTTTAGTAAAGGCACTAACTTTCGACCTAATAAAGAGCAGGGTGCTTTATTTGGTCACCAACAGTACTATGAATGCACATAGTGGGGTTGATTTTACTAAAATTGGTGCAAAATCTGGTGCACTGTAGCCAAATGGCTCCTAACTTCAGCTTTTTTTTTTTGTTATCAAGAAGATCTTCAGCTTGTTCAATTGAGCTTTGACACAAAAAAAAGAAAAAAACAGATTTTGCACTCTCCAGTTTTAGTAAATCAACCCCATTGTCTATTAACAACCTCAAAGCCATGGCATCAGCTTTGATATCAACTAGGGTTGCACCGATGCTAGTATCGGTGCTGATATCAAGCATTTGCACGAGTATCGGTATTCGTGCAAATGCTTTGATGCTTAATCCAATACCTGTTGTATCGGACCAGGCATCCTCAGTGTAGCAGGGGGGGCCGGGCAGCCTCACAGGTGATCGGTGTGGCGGCGGGAGCAGTTACAAGCACTGTTCCCCCTGTATAGCCTTTCATTAAAGCAGCTGACAGCTGCTTCTCTCCCTCTCCCTCCTGTGGCTGTCAGCTGCATTACTGAAAGGCTATACAGGGAAATCGTTGCTTGTAACTGCCCCCGCCGCACACCGACCATCCCGGACTATCCCCGGGTCCTCCTTCTCTCCGTGTCCTCCTCTGGGTTCCCCCCCTTCCCAGATCTGTCAGGATGGAGAGCGGAGGAAGGAGCCGGTAATTATGTCATTTACCGGCTCCTTCCTTTTCCGAATGCACAAAGTCAGTCATCACTGACACTGTCCATTCATAACTGAGCATTGTAAACTGTGTTTATGATGCTTCAGTTTATGAATGGAGAGGAGCCGCTATCTCCTGTCCATTCATCTTCAATGCAGCTGAGACTGCTGAGAAAGGGACTGGGAAATCTGTGTCCTCAGTCCCTTTCCCTGTCTCAAATGGGAGATGTCAGGGGTCTGTTTGGACCCGTGATCTCTCACCAAAGCCCAACCCCCCCCCAGCAGGGCTGATAAATGAAAAAGTAATAATTAAAGGTTAAATTGTAAAATAACCCCCCCCCCCCAAAAAAAAAAAAAAAAGCAGGCATTGTAAAAAAAAAAAAAAAAAAAAAAAGACAAATCTATAAATTGTAAAAAATCAAATTTAAAAAAAATACAAATAAACTGACACAGTCCAGGCCTCCATCAGTGCTGCATATTAGTGCAACTGTCACATGACATTAAAAAAGTATCGGTAATCAATATTGGCAAGTACTTGAAAAAATGTAGCGGTACTTGTACTCTGTCTTAACCACTTCAGCCCCGGAAGGATTTGCCAGTAAAGTCCGATCAAAATTTGGGTTTTAGGTGGAAGTGGTACTTTTTTAAGCAGCCAAATTGTTTATAATCTTTCATGTTAACATCATATCGGAGAAAAGGTATGATATTGGATCTTGCATAGTTTAGTAATTTTTTTTAATGATTACGAAAAAAAGGAGTTAAGTTTGAGTTTTCATTTCACACATTCCACTGTGCAATGAAGTTTACTTTAATATTGTTTTTTTTTTTTGTTTGTTTTTTCAGACATCTGAACAAGAAACAAAAGGCCTGCCAAGCAAAAAAGGAATAGTACAATCAATAGTAGGCCAGGGTTATCATCGTAAGATAATCTTGGCCTCTCAGTCTGTTCAGAATCTCCTTTACAAGTAAGACTTTCTATTATGTGTTTTATGTGCTAATAAAATAAAATGGTAGAAGGGCCACACAAGTCCAAACCTTTTTTCCATTTTTCTTTCGAGTAATGGTTGCAGCTTTTGGGGGAGTGGTGCTTTGAATTTTTGCAAGGCACTGCTTCCTGTTTCCTTTTTTTTTTTTTTTTTTTCCTTCTCCCCTAAACTTTTTGACATTCCATTAATTTCTATGTGTGGCTGCTCAGCTGAGCTGAGTAACCACACATAAAAAAAGCAGTCTCAGAGAGATCTGTGGAGTGGTGAGGAAAACTGCAGCAGTGTTGTAGTTTTCCGCACCGCTCTGCACCACAGGCGACAGCTGCGGGAAAGTGTGAACAGGACACATAGAAAACCATTGTTTTCTGTGTACCCTTTCAGAGAGCCTATGCAGAAAAACGCAGCTCTCTGTGATATTGCGAATGGGCCTTGCAGCTTGCTGCACAGAAAAAAAATCTGCACATGATACCAGTGTTGTGTGAACAGGGCACATAGAAAACAATTGTTTTCTTTGTGCCCTTGCAGAGACAGGAGGCAGAAAAGCTAATTTCTCTGTTCCATTGTATGAATGAGGCCTTAGTAATTGAAAAAAAACCTGCCTCATCCTCAACCACGGGATATCGGTCAGTGCCAGGGTTATTGCGGCTCCCTTCCTGGACACACTAATACCTTCCTATTCTGCATCTATTTTTGTGAGTACCCTGCAAGGTAACATTTAGAAATGTTGAGACAAAGCACAGATGGCATGAGAAAAAAAGAGCCTAATAGCATTCATGCTACAGACAGCACTGGCAAAAACAAATGTAATGCTCAGGGTAATAGCTGTTCCCCTGCAATGGAGCAAGGTCCTACACTGACAAAGCTCTCTTTCTCTAATTCTAGCTCCCAATCAATTGCACAGCAGACAGCCTAGGTATCTGACTGAAGCACATTTCACTGAAAGTTTGTCTGACTTCCTTGAGAAATGCAACTCTTTTAGAACCTTCAATGTCAAGTGCCCAAAAGCGCTCTTCTGCCTCTCCACCACCTGACTATATTCAGGTGTGTGACCCAGAATCTCCTAACCTATGGAAGAAGGTGAGGTGGACACAGAAGAGAATCCTGCAAAGGAATTCTCACCTTCTGCATTTTATGAGGCACACTTTTATCTCACAAAAAATAGCCAAAGAGTACAATTACTATAGATATTTTTCTAGCTAACAGGAGTCCTTTTACTCCACTTAGGCATTCTTCTCTAAGTCAAAGGTGGTTCTATCCTTTTGTTGCATACTTCGGACCCAAAAGCCCTTCAAGCCTACCCAGAAGCCCTCCTCATAATGAAGTGGCACCCTCACTCCCCAGAGTGGGTAGATATCTGTTGGCTTTTGCACCAGTCTGGATCAGAGATGTCATGGACTTCCTAAGTCCAATCTACCATTTCCAGGGTCTACAAAATAGAATGTCCATCCTTGCCCAACCCCCTTGACTTCTAACCTTCCAGTGTGCCAACATCACCTCTGAAACAGGCAGGTTTGTGGGCTGCCCTAAATAGGCTTCAGGCATAAGGAATGGTAATCCCAGTTCCTGCAGAGTAAAAGTGCTAAGGGTTTTACTCCAAACCTATTTTAGTGTTTCAAAACTGAATTGAAGCATTCACCCCATTTTGGACTTTAAATCTATGAATGGAAATCTGTGTGTGCCCAAATTTTGCAAGGAGTCAGTAAGATCTGTCATCGATCCCCTCCCGAATTTGTGGCATCAGTCAACATCCAAGAAGCCTATTTTCACATTCCCATCTTTCCTGAGCTCCAAAGCTTTCTAGGCTTTGCTGTGGGTAACCAATGCTTTCAATTTGTTAATAAACCAGCAAAACCAGTGCAATCACTGCAGTGTTAGCAACTGACAATCTCCAGTGAAATAATATAAATGTATGCAAAATGTGTGCAATTTATTTATAATACCTCAAAAAAACATACACATATATAGTTATGTGCCTCAATACTGCTACCCACACTGTGTTCCCTCATGTGCCCACCAAAGTTATATATAACAGTGCCACGCAGTATCATGTAACAAACAATACAAAACCAGCACCAGACTTTGTGCACATTTTCAGTTGAGTTTTATACTTTTTTGGCTGATCTTACTTAAATAGTATTTGATATATGGAGAACACTATCTGTACCTTTCTTTTTTTGAGCATTCCACATAAAATAACTGAAGGATTGCTGTGGATGGAGGTAAATTGAAGGACACCTGGACCAAGCAGAGGGGAACAGCACTCTTGGTATACATTACCCTGTTAAAAGGGTATGAGACCTGATGTTTATTGGGTCAGATCACAAGGTGAGCGTATTGGAATGGTTGGTGAAGGGCTTTGCACAATATAATGGTGGAAGATAAGTTTCAGTGAAGTCACAAAATATGGTGGCATAAGGATAAATGGCACAAGTCGCAAGAAATTGGTGATGGACATTTACTTTATAATTGAAGAACTTTCAATTTGTTGTTTTGCCATTCAGGCTCTCCTCTGCATTAAAAGTCTTCACAAAAATGCTTGCTCTTCTCCTAGTCCTGCTTAGACCTCAGTGCATCCAAGTCCCAGGATACCTGGATGTACTTTTGCTGAAAGACTCCTCAGCCAAGGTTACCTGAAAAAGATGATCTACTTCCTTCAAAATTTTCTGATGGCTGATTAACTTCAAGAAGTCTGCCTTTGGACCTTCCCATATTCAGGAGTATTTGAGGCTGATCTTGGACACAGCCCAGGCAAAAATTTTCATTCCCCCGGAAAAGATTGCTTCTCTGTGGTCCAACGATCAGACTCCAAGGTCAACTAGACATCCCTCGCTTCTGCATATGGGTTCTGGATCTTATGGTGGCCTCCTTCAAGGAAGTTCCCTTTGTCAGTCCATGCAAGACCTTTAAAGTTCAACTTTCAAGCCTATCTCTTCTCTGGATTTCTCACTACTGCTGTCCACCTAGCTGAAAATATCCCTGGCATGGTGGATTTCCATCCCAGCCCTAGAATCTGAGAAATCAGTCCTTCCTCCTCCCTGAAAGGTAATGACAGATGCAAGGCTGGGACGGGGTCCACAATCCCCTGCCTGTCCAGGGAACCTGGTCCCCATAGGATTTGGTACGCCCAATCAACATTCTGAGAGCCATAAGACTGACTGGACCCCTCTTCTACATAGTCACCCAGTCAGATACCTTGGCCTCCATAAACCATCAAGGGAGTACCAGGAGTAGGGAAGCCTTAAGTAGAAGCAAGCCTGATTCTCTCCTGGGTGGAGAACCATCTTCCAACTGTCTACTCTATCCAAATACTGGGAGTGAAAAATTGGCAAGCTGACTTCTTGAGTCATCAAATTCTGGTCTCGGGGGAAGTGTCTCACCAACCTGAGATCTCCCTGATGCTCTGTCAGAAATGGGCAACACTGTATGGATATCATGGCCTCCAAATTCAACAAAAAGCTGAACAGGTTTGTTGTCAGGTCTAGGCATCCCCTAGCCTTCATGATGGATGCCCTGGTGATTCCTTGGTCTCCGTTCAGACTGATGTATGCATTTCCTCCAGTGATGATTATCCTTTGACTGCTCGGCAAAATACGGGAAGAACGGATACCAGCAATCCTCCTCGCTCAAAATTGCCCAGGATAGCATAGTACACAGATTTACAGAGACCCCTGGCAGACAAGCCTTGGCCTCTTCCAACTAGGCCAGACCTCTAATCACGGGGCCCTTTGTTCCATCCTGCTCAGTCACTGGCTTTAATGGCATTGCTGTTGAAACTTGGGTCCTAAAGGATAGAAACATTGCTGGCTACCATCACTCCTGGAGGGCCTACTTTGGCTGGTGCCAAAGTGGTCAGCACACAACCCCTGTCCATATTTTTTTCCTCACATCCTGGCCTTCTTTCATTCAGGCCTTGACCAGCATCTGGCTCTTAGTACTGTAAAGGGACATATTTCCATTCTATTCCATAAACCTTTGGCTTCATACTTATCAAGACCTTTTATACATGGAGTTGCTCATGTTAACCAAGACCTGCTGTGTCACCATGGGATCTAAATCTAGTGCTTTTAGTTCTTCAGAAAGCTCCCTTTGAACCGATTCAAGACATCATCCTATTGGTGGATCTCATAGGTAAGATGGACTTTTTGGTGGCCATTACCTTCATGAGGAGTGTCTCAGAGTTGTTAATCCCTCGAAACGATGCTTTTCTAGTCTTACACAGGGACAAGGAGGTCCTGAAACCCAGACCTTTTTTTCCTCCCCAAGGGAGTCTATGCCTTTCACCTTAGTGAGGAAATTGTTAAATGTTCCCTATGCCATACTCCAAAAACATGCCAAGGAGCTTTCGCTCCACTGCCTGGCTGTGGTCAGAGCAGTTAGGCTCTACTTGGCTGCAACATCTTCTTTCAGAAATGCTGAGTTCCTTTTTGTTCTCCCATGAAGGGACATCCTGCTTCCTCTTCCACCATTGCAAGGAGGCTCAGGCTGATCATTTCCAAGGCTTATTCCCTCAAGGGATCAATTTTTCCCTTCCCTATTGGGGCCCATTCCACCAAATCTGTTTCTTGGGTTTTTTGGCATAGAGCGTCAGTTTTGCAGGTTTGCAAGGCTACCACCTGGTCTTCTGTTAATACTTAAGTTTTATCGGGTGGATGTTCTGGCATCTGCTGAAGCGAGCTTTGGCTGCAAGGTGCTTTCAAGCCATCAGCTGAGTGTTTACAGCCTGTTGACTCTTTCTTCTTGTGGACCTTTTTGCTGCTGTTTGCTGTGTTGTTGTCCACCCCTCAGTTTATTGCTTGGGGACATCCCAAGGTGTATGACTTTCTGTTCTGTCCTGTACTGTATGATTTAACATAATGGTAATTTTGACTTGCCAGTAAATTCAATATCTTGGGGTACAGTATAGGACACAGGTCCCCCTGTATCCTTATTGCTTGCTACAAAACTGGAGTCCCAACAGTGAGTGTGGCTTTACATTGCGGGTGCATTGGGGTATTCCCAGCAGAGCTTTAGGCAGTATTCAATCATCAGTAGGTAGTGGTGTATAACCCATGGTCTGACATCCTGTCCCCTGTTCTATACTGTATTCCAAGATATGGAATTTGCTAGTATGTCCAAATTCCTGTGTTTATCAGCCAATCAGCTCCTCTCCCGGGCATGCAGGAGGAAAAAGCATAGGGAATAGGCTATCATTGTGTTCTTGCTTCCTTGTCCATTTCTACTATAATAGGCTATTGTGAGTCATCCTTTTTTCTCAGCTTTAGTTGTCTGCAAAAAAATGCAGACACTAGCTGTGCACTTTGAACTGACGGTCTAAATTATAGAATAATTCTTTTGGCCCATAATTTTTTTCATAATTATGTATTTCAACAGTATTATGTAGCTTTTTTTTTTCTTTAAAAGGGAAGCCTTTCTATCTTTTTTTCCAGTAAACTTTTCTGCTTCAGATGTAACTTTGGAAAATTATTTTTCATTTTTTGCTATATTACATGATCGTATATTATACAGACCTGTAACCACTGGACGGCACATCTGTTTGTGTCTGTGTGTATTTATTTCTTATATTCATTTTATTAAAGTGTTTGTTAACCCCCCCCCAAAAAAGTTCCTGTTCCCTTAAAGCATGTTATACAGCACAGTGCTTTGTGCTGTGTCATTTGGACCCCCGTATCACCTGAAATACCTGGCTGATCCTGTCTGGATACATCCTCCCCCCTGCAAACTGACCACGATAATCATGGCTGCTAAAGCCCTGACACCGTGGTCAGTTTGCGTGATTCCGTCATCCTCAGCCTGCTATCTGTCTCCTGTGTCCTCCCCCCTCCGCTCTCTGCCGGTCTCTGGCAGTCTCTGCTTGTACCAGTGCCCCCCCCCTCCTGCTGCTCTCATATCTGCTATTAAATGCTCCCAACCTCTCTGTACCATTTATAATTGTCCCTGTGCCTGTGTTCTGTATAAAATCTGCCAAATTTGTACCTATGAGTACGGCTCCAGGCGCTCAGCTTATTGTCGGCGCTCTCTCTCCCTCTCCTCCCCAACTGACGTCAGCGGGAGGGCTCAGCCCTGCCTGCTGGAGCTGTGGGACAGCGAGAGAGAAGTCCGCTGAGTGCCAGTGCTGAGCTCATATAGGTACAATCGGGCATATTTTTTACAGAACACAGGGACAATTATTATAATGGTACCGAGAGGATAGGAGTATTTAATAGAAGTGGGTTAACAACCACTTTAAAATAATGTTTTGCACTTTGTAAACTTTAGGTGATTTGGATGTGTGGGATTTTTTTTGTGCATATTAATCTTATTATTTTTGTTTACTTTAGCGATGGGGAATCATCTGCTATTCCAGTAGCCAGCATGGAGTTTGCTGCAATATGTTTAAGGAATGCTCTCCTCCTTTTACCAGAGGACCTACAGGAAGTTAATAAAGAAAATGGTGCAAAGAATAACAGTCAAACAGGCAGCACAGATTCGGGTGGGGAAAACAATGAAGGATGCAGGTAAATACATCTTTCCAGTTCTGCAGATATGACCAGTCATGGCAAAAAATATTGGCACCCCTGCATTTGTGTCAGATATTGTACGACTTTGCCCAGAAAATTGTTGCAATTGCAAATGTTTAGGCATTCTCATGTTTATTTATTTTCTTTGTATAGGTAAGACACAAAAAAGTGGAGAAACAAAAAGCCAAATCTGACACCTTCCACGCTCCAAAAATGGACTGGACAAAATTATTGGCACCTTCTCAAAATTGTAAGAAGTAATTGCATTCCAAGTTTGTAATGGTCCTGTAATTTGTAATTGAACTCACCTGTATCAATTGACAGGTGCTGACAATATAGAAATTACAAGTTAAAACGGTGAAGAACTGACTCAACCTGTGTGTGTGTGTGTTTGTGTGTGTGTGTGTGTGTGTGTCACATGGACCATGGAGAAGAGGAAAGTGCAGCAAAGCATTGTCTGAGGATTTGAGAACAAAAATTGTGGAAAAGCATGGACAATCTCAAGGTTACAAGTCCATCTCCAGAGATTTTATTGTTCCCATATCCACTGTGTGCAACGTTGTCAAAAAGTTTACAGTCCATGGCACTGTAGCTCATCTCCCTGAATGTGGACGAAAGAGAAAAATTGATAAAAGATTTCAGAGAAGGATTGTTTGGTGGATAAAGAACCTCGCTCAACTTCCAGACAAATTCAAGCTAACCTTCAGGCACAGGGTACAACTGTGCAGCTTGCACTATACATCACTATCTGAATGAAAATGGCTATGGTAGGAAACCCAAAAGGACCCCACTGCTGACACAAACATTAAAAAGCCAGATTGGAGTTTTCCAAATCTTACTTGAGGAAGCAAAAATCCTTTTGTGAGAATGTGGTTTGGACAGACGGAACAAAAGTACAACTTTTTGGTAAAGCCCATCATTCTACTGTTTTTAGAAAAAGAAATGAGGCCTTTAAAGAATAGAATACAGTCCCTACACTCAAAATGGTGGAGTTTCACTGATGTTTTGGGGTTGCTTTGCTGCTTCAGGCACTGGATACCTTGACTGTGCGCATGGCATTATGAAATCTGAAGACTGCCAAAGATTTCTGGGGTGCAATGTAGGACCCAGTGTCAGAAAGTTGGGTCTTACAGCAGGACAATGACCTAAAGCACATGTCAAAAAGTACCCAGAAATGGTTTAAGCGCTGGAGAGTACTGAACTGGCCAGCAATGAGTCCATATCTAAATCCCGTAGAGTACCTGTGGAGACATCTCAGCAGTAGGGGAAAAAGAACCCTTCCAATCTAAGAGACCTGGAGCAATTGGCAAAAGAAGAGTGGTCCAAAATTCCAGTAGAGCGTTGTAAAACTCATTGATGGCCACAGGAAGCAATTGATTTAAGTTATTTTTTCCAAGTGGTATGCTATCAAATTGTACATTAAGGGTACCAATAATTTGTCCAGTCTATTTTTGGAGTTTTTTGTGGAATGTGTCAGATTTGGCTTTTTGTTTCTCCACTTTTTTGCGTCCTACCAATACAAACAAAAGAAATAAACATGAGAATGCCTAAAACATCTGTAATTGCAACAATATTTTGGGCGAAGTGGTGCATTAGCTGACAGAAATGCCAATACTGTACATGAGGAAACCTGTACTGAGGTCCGCATAAATGTTGATTTCCTGTAAAAAAAAACTAGTTGCCTGGCTATTTCTGACTTTAATACTTTCTTAGTCACTGACTTGAAACAAATATGCAGTTTAGGGTTCCTAATCTGCATACAATGTGTGACAGAAGTAAAGCCACGGGATGATCATGGTTGGCAATGACAGGCTGCATTTTTTCTCAGTTCAGATTGCTGTGGAAAGTTCATTAATCTATGGCAGCCAATTAAATTTCATTCATTGCATGGCTTTATGATTAATTTGATTTGGTTCCCAGGCGTTACACTAATATAAATTGTTTTGGTTTTCAGTTATTTATTACCCCCACTCTCACACTTAAAATTGGAACTAAACCTTATGCTTTCCTAACAATTAAAGATCAACAAGGTATAAAAGGCACTAAATCCAGGTGCCACAAATTACTTTATTGTGACAAAAATATGTTATCCAAACTCCAGCAGGTCATAGTCGAAAAATGAAAATGGCTCATATGATTGTACCAACAGTTTTTTGATTCTTAAAAAAAAAAAAAAACGGTATGTAGGATCCCAGGCACTTTCAATTGCGGCATGAATTTTGTGTGTTGCACACTAATGATGCGAAAAACAAACAATTTGACGTTCAGCCCAAGTTTATTAATTTTTCGACTTTGTCTATGGCCTGCTATATATGCACATGATTTAAAATGGACCACTTTTTAAGCAATCTCCCCTCCTGCTAGCTGTTTTACTAGATTGGATTAACCACTTCAGCTCCGGAAGGTTTTACCCCCTTAATGACCAGGCCATTTTTTGCGATACGACGCTGCGTTACTTTAACTGACAATTGCACTGTCGTGCAACGCCGTGCCCAAATAAAATTGTCCTTTTTCCCCCACAAAGAGAGCTTTCTTTTGGTGATATTTGATTACTTCCTGCTGTTTTTATTTTTTACACTATAAACAAAAAAAGAGCAACAATTTTGAAAAAAACGATGTTTTTAACTTTCTGCTATAAAACGCACCTAAATATAAAAATGTAAAATTTAAATTTCTTCATCAATTTAGGCCAATATGTATTCTGTTACATATTTTTGGTAAAAAAAAAAAAACCCCAATAAGCGTATATTGATTGGTTTGCGCAAAAGTTATAGTGTCTACAAACTACGGGGTATTTTTATTTATTTTACTAGTAATGGCAGCTATCAGTGATTTTTACTGGTGCTGCAACATTGCGGCTGACAAATCGGACATCTAACTGACACTTGACACTTTTTTTGGGAACCAGTGACATTTTTACAATGATCTGTGCTAAAAATATGTACTGTTACTACTACTAATGACATTGGCAGGGAAGGGGTTTACACCAGGGGCGATCAAAGGGTTAAGTGTGTCCCTAGGAGGTACTTGCTAACTGACTGGGTGAACACAGAGATCCGTGTTCCTTCTTAGCAGGAACAGAAGATCTGTGTCCTCCCCTGTCAGAACGGCGATCTGCCTCTCTGGGGAACGATCGCGGGTGGCCGACGGACCTGCTAATTGGCTCACCCTCTGTCCAATGTATCTATTGCACGAAATGGCATACAGGTATGTATATGTGGTAGGTGGTCTTTAATGGTCATAATTCAGAAGTGACAAAATACACTTTAAAAAAAAAAAAAAAAAAACCTGCAAGTCAAAGTCATAATGAGCTAATCATGCATAGCATACTAGCTCATTATGATATACTCACCTTAGATCGAAGCCCCTGCTGCAGTCCCCCTACACTGCTCCGGCCGGCAACATAACTCCTGGAGTTACTTCCGGGTATCACGGTCTCCGATGCTGTGATTGGCCGGAGCTGCGATAACGTCACTCCAGCGCATGCGCCGCCGGTAACAGCACACTAACTGAAGCAACGTCACAAATTGCTTCAGTGCACATGTGCCGATGATATCGGCGCATGCAGATACAGGGGATATCTCCTAAGCCGTGCAGGTTTAGTAGATATCCAGGGTAGCTACCAGGTAAGCCTTATTTTAGGCTTACCTGTAGTCTAAAGTGGATTGTAAGGGTTTACAACCACTTTAACAATGCATTGGAACATTATACAGAAAAGTAGTCTAAATGACAAGAGTATATTGGTGTGTTTGGGAGCTATACAAAAGCAATCAATGCAAAGTCAGTTATTTTATTTGCACAAGTAGCCTAGCTCTTAGTTTTGTTTAAAGCAACACACCGGATTGAAAAAGTGCATTTCATCCACAATTAAGATTTTCTCAAACTGTATGTATAAATTCATTACTTAAACAAAATAGCTCAGTTTATCTTTATGGATATCAAGCCACTAGTTTACAGCTGAATTCCAGACGCTATCTTTTTAATATCTTTACATAGGTTAGTAACTGTCTACCTCTGCTGTGTAGAAATTCAGTTTTCTTTCTCGTCCATTGAGGGACTCAGGAGTACAAATACTGTAGAGTTATACTGGCGCCTACAAGAGGATTGAACACTGGCAAACAAAAAAAAAAATGTAGGTCATCCCCTTGATAACTCTACCCAGCGTGCCTCATTATTATTTTTTTTTTTTTTTGCTAGTGTCATAGGAGGATGGACATCTTTTCTTCAGCTCTACTGAAAATTATCTAGTCTTTGCTAGCTTTTTTTTTCTTTGGTTTAATTTTTTGGGGATTCTTCTTTCACTCACTTCATTCAAGATTCGGTTCTACATTGGTGCTTGAGCTGGTCTCTATATGCAGCTGTCCTGGATCAGCCTTTCATCAACCTGACCTTGGAGCACTAATCCTGGACCCCACTGAAGTGGAAGTGCAGGGCTTTCTTGGAATGTGACCGTAGAACACTGAGTATTGCTTAGGACGCTTTTTAGACTTTCAGATACTGGTAAGTCTTCCGTAGAGTACTTTGCATGTCCAGAGCTGTGAAACTGCCTCAGTGCCTGCCCTGTCTCTGAAATCCCTCTGTGTTGAGTACGTGAATCAGGCTGAAGAGCTACCTAGCTAATTGCATTGCTAGTGGCCTTTCAAATTTGTTGCTAAAGCCAATTTAGCATGTTACAGGTTAACGCTGAGGGAGTGAGTGCTGATGTTATCCACTGGGTTGGGTTGTAGCACATGCATCCTGTACTCTTCTTTTTTTTTTTTTTTTTTCCACCATTGAACATAGCAGAAGCATTGTTCCGCTGCTGCTCCTACTGATCTCCAGTTTGTTCCTACTTGTCCAGTCTACTATGACCTGGTCACCGCAGACCCTCATCAGCACCAGCTGCCTGGATTTGTAAGCACCTGAGGCCTTGCCCCACACTTTGGACCTAGTTGCATCACCACCATGCAAACACAGCATGTCTGGACATATAAATAGATGGGGCAGTTCTGCAACTAGGGGTAGACACAGCCCATACTGCCTGAACAATTCTGAGCTTGAGCGCTGACACCTGTAATCTGGAATTCATTGACACTGTAGTTTTAGGATCTACATCATCTGAGTTTCCCTCAGCTCCCTCGGGTGAGGCTGAGCCCCCTGCTTTGGACCTTTTACTGCAGTCACTCAAGTGCAATCGCCATTTCAGAGATACTGGCTGCAAATGCTCTAAGCATACTTTAGTGCCATCTCCTGCTGAGTCTCTGATCTTCCTGAGCCCTTAGAACAGGTCAGGTCACTGGATGCTGTGGCCGCCCCTGATTCAAATTCAGAGTCCCAACAGTCTATCACTGAAGAAACCATTTTTTAGTCATTGCAGTCTCCTGTCATCGCCTCAGAATTGCAAGGGGGTTGTTTCAGCCCTTATTGATGCAGTACACACACTTAAAGATTCTACTGACGGGGAAGTGTAATCCCAGTTTTGCTCTGGCAGGTTCTGCCCTCCACCCAGTGCTTGCTGTGAACTTAAACTGTCAAACTATGGCACAATTAGTGAGATCCCTACGAAAGGATCTCTCCGGTGCTGTGGTAGACTTTTCTTAACAGAGTGTGTAGAACAGATGTCTGGAGCCATACATTTGAGCTGTGATGGCTTTTTACAAGCATCTATCTTTCTATCCTGCATAGGTTTGATGTCTAAACAGTTGTGCAGATCATTTTGGTTACGGTGCTGAAGCGCTGATGCCATATCCAAAAAGCATGCGACTCCCTTGACCTTCAAGGGGCATTTGTCTATTTAGTCCTGCACTTGTTTCTATCGTCAAGGATTTCTCTAGAGCCCAGAACATACTCCTGCCTCCCTGTCTAGCGACAAGTTAGTTTGAGACCCATCCTTCTACACTTGCAGTAGGTGCCCCCATGGCTTTTAGAGCTTGCCCATAAGGCAGTACATAAGGCTCAGAGACTAGCTAAACCCTCTTAAAAACCTTCTGCGTGAAGATGTGCTCCCACTTCTACAAATGGGCGACTAAATGTGAACCCTGACGAGTCCTTGGGCAGTTTGCATCTTGGGCATCCAGGGAGCCCTTTTAGGCTCACAGGCTAACTCTTTGCCTCTGTTGCTGATTCTTAGCTTCTCTGTGCTGCATCGCAGATTAATGCACATTCTGTAGTCTCCTTGAGTTTCTCTGACATCCTTGCTTCAGCCTATGTGTCAATCTAGTCTCTGGAGCTGTGCCCATCTGAGCCACCAATCTATCCTTCATGGGACATGAAAGGCCCTTCATTGTACATGGTACCTCCCAACCCTCCTCCTCTCCAGAGGGGTCCCGCTGACCTACCAGATTGACTGGAACCAGTTCTGATTTCTCACTTCTTGGCATCTTTATTGTGGGACACTCAGTTTACCTCCCGTTAAGAGTCGGTTTTGTGGATCTTTATAATCAGCATCTTCCCAAAGGGCCTAACATTTGCAAGATCTGGCCAGATTGGGCTTTGTCAGGTTTCAGAGTTTATAATGGTCTGTCACCTGTTGATCAGACTAACCAGCCTAGTTTCCCGATCCAAAGGTGCACAGCCTGCTTTGCTCTCTGGAGAATCACCATCTTTGGTTCCTACTGCTTTACATTTTAAAACAGGTATCCTGGGCAGGTTCCCAGCTTCAGATTCTTTTGGACACTATCTAGGTGATGCTGTGCCTTCATCACAAAGAAGGATTTCCAGTACTTCCTGTGATGGGGGAGGTAGTCTGGTCCCCTTGCTGGATGACGCAGAGTCCCAACCTCGCATTGATTGCCTTATGGACAGTTATTTTGGAATCCGGTTCCCTTGACTTGATGGCCTCTGGACAGGGAAGAAAGGTTTATGCGCCTACAGTAGGTGCACCTCCAATGGGGTGTGGCAGGCAGAGATTGTCATTGGAGGCCCATGTGACTTCCTGGATTGTCAGGTGGAACACACTAGTTTTCTGTCATAGGTATCCTCTGACAGGAACAGAGATCTTGACTTTTTGGGACTTGTCTATCTGGAAAAAGGTCTTCCCTTGGACGGATCCATAGCCTCTTGAGTAACGTTCTCTAGATGTTTTACCTTGCTATGTCTCTAATCAGATGAACACTCTAAGCAGTACTACTAAGATTCACATTTGTTGCTCCATGGCAGCTGATGCTTGTTGAATTGGGGAGATCAAGAGCTTTCCTAGGCCTATAGTATGAGATCCGGGTTAGACAGAGCAGTTCTTCAGCAGGATCTTTCTTGCGTGTCCCAGTGGCACCTCCTATCTGGTCATTCCTATTGAATCCCTCTGGGTCTAAGGTTTTGCTTCAGTTTCCTGCCTACCTTTTGTGGGGTTGCCTCATATGCACCCTACCTATTTGGTTACATCGCCTTAATGGGAATCGGCTACCTCTGTTGTCTTTGCTAATACAAGGTTTTTCTTGGTAAGTCTCGTCACGCAATATTGGTTGTCAGGTCAGACAACCTCTTTAGTCACAGTTCTCATCCTTTTGGTCCTAGAGGGTTAGGGGTGTGCATGCCTTGGGCATTCCCATGTAGTTTGGGGGATATAGCCAGTAACACACCTCCTGTATTAGAGTGCCCCCACTCCGGCTGAAAGAGCACAGAGGGGACGTCTTTGGACAGCATCATTGTCAGTCTGGGGGGAGGGAAATGTTAAATCTATTAGCAGATTTAGATACCCTTTTTTTTTTTTTTTTACTTTGGGATAAAGACTATATGTAAATAAATAAAAGCTGATCGTTGCAAGTACCTGTGCCAGTGTGAAATGTTTTGTCTCATTCCTGTAAACTGAAGCATCTGAAATGCAGCTTGTTCTTTTGAAAACAAAAAACGTACTGGCTGAATTACCAGATGAAAATACGAAAATAGAAAGCTAATACAGCCGCCACACCTAAGAATTGGTAAGCTGCGAAATAATAAATGTTTGCTTTTTAATACCGGTTTAACACAGATTTATTACTGCTTTAAGGCAGTCCATGTAGTGGGGGGTTATCCTGGGGCTGACCTACCCTTTTTTTTTTTTTTTGGTTCGCCTGTGTCCAGTCCTCCTGTAGGTGGCACTATAACTAGATAGTATCTGAATTCCTTTATCCCTCAACTGACTCCAAGAAAAAATCTATATCTAACTTAGTGCTTTTTAGTAAAATTAGTACCACTGCTGTACAATAAACAAGCCCCTTGAAGTTATTGAGAATTATGATGCCCGGAGTTTAGCTTTAAAAGAAAAGTACCTTTTTGAGGTCCTTTGAAAAAAAAAAAAATGACAGATGTAATGGCAATCCAATGAATTCTGGTGTAAATAACATTTCAATATCAGCAAGCTGAATGTATTTTCAGAATAGTGAAGCCACTTACCATGAAACTAAACACATTTGGCTTTAGAAAGAACAGGAATTTTCACTAAAAGTTGAAGGACCAAATTAAGCTCTATTACATGTCTCTCGTGCACTACAGACACAATGTAATCCATTAGTGACAGGGTACATTTGAAAACGAAAATTTTATCTCTTATGTTATTTCTCCATTTGTGATCTGATATTTTTTTTTTTTCTCCAGCAATAAAAGCCATGAAAGTGATAAATTTGCCCCCGCTCCACCTTCTTCTCCTCTGAAACTAAAAGAGCTTGAAAATTTAAGGTAATTTTTTGCCTTGGTGCACTTGTCTTGCTGTTTTTAAAAATACATTTAAAAATATGAGCTAAAAAATGTGCTTTTAGGGCAAGTCACAGCCAGTGAGCCTTGTGTTTTAAAGCCAGTTGGGTAAGTGGTGAGGTCATCTTTATATCAGGCAGTTTGACTTTTTTCCTTATGTAACCTGTTTTGAAAAGCTGAGCCTGGCTGCTTTGAATTGCAAGCCCGATTCTTTTCTTTTTTTCTTTTTTTTTTTTTTTTTTTTTTACTAATTGGCCCAATCACTCATTTTGTTGTAAGACAGTCTTAGATTGTAGTCTTAATATTCACGAAACTGTACTGATCTCTATTCATCTGTGTCAGCATTGGTCTTCAAAATTTCTGCATTTTCTAATTTGAGGACATATGCCGACATATGGGCAGCACAGTGGTGTAGTGGATAGCACTTTCGCCTAGCAGTAAGAAGGGTCGCTGGTTCGAATCCCAACCACGACACTACCTGCCTGGAGTTTGCATGTTCTCCCTGTGCCTACGTGGATTTCCTCTGGGTTAATTTGATCCTATCTAAATTGTCCCTAGTATGTATGAATGTGTGTTAGGGACCTTAGATTGTAAGCTCCTTGAGGGTAGGGACTGATGTGAATGTACAATGTATATGTAAAGCACTGCATAAATTGACGGCACTATATAAGTAACTGAAATAAATAAATAAAAATAATGCAATGTGTCCTGCAATAATGTCTGTTTACCATAAAGATAAAAAGGTCAGCTGACAGTAACTGATGGCTGCCAGTGTGTACAGCTTTTTGAAGGCTTATGTAAGCAGACCACTGAAGTTATTTCCAGGCAGGCAGACCCTCCATAAAACACAAATTGGGAAGCGGATCTGAAAAGATGTAGTTATCTTTAGGCAATGGACTAGTGGCTCACTTAATTAAATTTAAATTTATTGTGCCATCGCTGATGTATGATTATTTGAAGGCTTTAGATCTTGGACAGCAACTTTACCTGAAGGTTGTAGTGCTTGTGTTTTTAATGTGCTACTACAGAGAGAGCCATATAGGGTAAGTAAGTGGGCTTTACCATTTTTTAATTTTATTTATTTGGCAATTAAAACGGCTTCCGCAAATTAATGGAAGCTGCAGACTCTAAGCTATAGATTTGTTGACCATAGCAGACCGTTTTCTGCTTTTCTTTTCTAATCTACTAGAATCTGTTTTAAGTACTACAGTCTTTAGTTTCCAGACTGTTTGATATGCCACTTCAAGAAATCCTGTACTGAGAGGAATATGTAGGCTGCAATAGTTCACCACCTTCTCAAAATGCTATTTTCTTGGCTCTTTCTGACTTGAGCTCTGAGCTCTGTTCAGATGCACATAAATTAATGCAGCTCCTTCCTTAACCACTTCAGCCCCGGAATGATTTGCCCCCTTAATGACCAGGCCATTTGTTGCGATACGGCACTGCGTCGCTTTAACTGACAATTGCGCGGTCGTGCAATGTTGTACCCAATCAAAACTGATGCCCCCCCCCCACAAATGGAGCTTTCTTTTGGTGGTATTTGATCACCGTTGCGTTTTTTATTTATGGCGCTATAAACAGAGCGACAATTTTGGAAAAAAACTAATTTTTTTTTTGCTATAATACATATTCAAAAAAAAAATAATATATAAACAAATGTAGTCATCATTTTAGGCCGATTATATATTCTTCTACATATTTTTGGTAAAATAAAATCGCATAGGCATATAGTGATTGGTTTATGCAAAAGTTATTGCGTCTACAAACTATGGGATAGATTTAGGGTTTTTTTTTTTTTTTTTTTTTTACTAGTAATGGCGGCAATCTGCAATTTTTTTTAGTGGGACTGCGGCTGACAAATCTGACGCCAAATTACACTTTTTGGGGACCAGTAACATTTTTACATGTTTACATTTGATCAGTACTAGAAAAATGCACTGATCAATGTAAAAATGACACTGGCAGGCAAGGGGTTAACACTAGGGGGTAATCAAGGGATTAAGTGTGTTCCCTCAGTGTGTTCTAACTGCAGGGGGATGGGCTCACTGGGAAATGACCGATCACTGTTCCCGATGACTGGGAACAGTAGATCTGTTATTATTATACAGGATTTATATAGCGCCAACAGTTTGCGCAGCACTTTATGTCATGTCTCCTGTCAGAATGGGGAATCGCCTTGTTTACATAGGCAGTTCCCCATTCTGCCTCTTTACTAGGCAATCGCGGCTCGCCGGCGGACATCAAGTCTGTGCGACCTGCGGGCATGCTTCCACATGTACGGCGATTCGCGCAGGAGAGCCGACCTGCTGCAGTATATCTGCGTGAGCTGGTCAGTTAGTGGTTAAAGTCTTACTAAACCCACAACAGTAAAATCTGTCTGTATATGCAGTAAAGCATGCTTGTTATACTCCCTGTGAAATCTAAGGGGTTAATCCTGTGCATTGTGTAAATAGCCTGTTTGATCCTGTCTTCTCTGATCCTCCCCTTCTTTCACAGTCCCCAATCCATCTCCTAATAGTACAGAGCCTTGGGGGTACTCTACACATGCTCAGTTTGGTGTGTATTGCTAGTTTTTTTTTTTTGGGGGAGGGTGCATGTGATCAGCACAGGGCCAATGAGCACTGTCCAGACAGGGTCAGGTGTTCATGCAGCTTCATTGTACAGTCAGAGGAGAATGAAAACTCCTCTTACAAGTTTTAACCGAACACTGATAGAAGTCACCAGACTGCTATATACTGCTGATGAAAAACGATATTTAGCAGCTTATATTTACAAAAATAATTACATTTTCATCTTCTGTATACTGTGGGAGGCCAGATATAGTGAATACAGGGTCCTGGATTTAGAAACAATTTAAGGCCTTATGCACACTGAAAATTTTGCAGTAGCGTTTTTTAGCATTTAGCAAAACTATAACTAAAAATAACTAAAAACTCCCATTTAAAAGCGTATTGTCTCAAAAATGCTCATAAACGCAGAATAGCCACATTTTAGTTAGAGCGTTTTTACAGCTGAAAAACTCCTCCTCAAACCCACTGGTTCTGGGTTTTTTTTTTTCGAGGCAGAAAATGCTCCTGCCAAAATCGCTGATAAAAGCCTGTGTGTGCATGGACACATATGATAACAGGCTGGGGAGTTTACTGGCTGCAGAAAAAAAACCTGAAGCCAAAAACGGCAGCTGTAAAAATGTCCAGTGTGCACGAGGTCCTAAAACACCGCTACATGTATTTTTCAAATGCAGGCGGAGTTTATGCAGCACTCCATAATTGGGAGAGGGAGCAGCAGCAGAATGAGTCAGTTATGCTGCACTGCTCATGTGATAACTAGGAACATTCTGATAGAGAGAACAGAGTGATAGGTGAGTGCATTGTTATGCTGATTCATGTTCACAGTCCAACCACAGACCTTTAAGGATTACTTACTGCAATAGGGAAAATTAGGGCCCCTGTCTTGCCAGATGTGCTCTGTGGTAGAGCTGTGTAAATATCCGGACTGGATGGACAGAAATACAAATTCTTTGGCAGGTAAAACGGCTGTTATATTTTTATTATTTAAAGTGATTATAAACCTTTGTTTTTTTGTTTTTATTTAATGACAATCCTGTCATATTTACCTGCTCTGTGCAATGCTTTTGCACAGAGCAGCCCTAATTCTCCTCTTCTGGGGTCCCCTACTAGCGCTGCTGCCTCCACCCATTCTGTAAACACTGGTGTGGGCTCGATCCCGAGCCGTGCTGCCTGCATCTATAAACAGTGTGGCTCGACCCCGCCCCCCACTCACTTGTCACAGGATTTGATTGACAGCAGCAGGAGCCAATGGCTCCTGCTGCTATTAATCTGCCCTGTGCAGAGAGAGCTGTTGCTCTTGGGCACAGAGCTGGAAATCAATGCACAGGTTTTTTACCTTAATGCAGAGAAAGTTTGTGCCTTTCCTCCAATCAGCTGTCTCCCAGTGTAATCCAAGACTTCTCACAGTGCAGAACGAGGAAGTGAAAATTCGAACACGATGTGCACTTTTTAAACAGTATATAAAGATGAAGACAGCAGATATACATGTAAAACTTATGTAGGAGGATTTGTTTCATCTCTGTGTATCATCTGAGGCTGTTCACCTCATTGGTTATATGTGAGGGATTACATTCACTTTAAGCTTTTAGTGCTTTGGTTCACTCAGCCAATACAAGCTTGCAGCAAGTGATGTCAGCACACCTAATCTGCATTCTTGTTCTGGGTCAGTGTCTTAGAAATCTTTGACACATCTGGATCAGCAAGACAGCCAGGCAACAAGCATTTTTGAAGGCAAGGGTCACCAGGGGCAGCCTTGACCCTAGTATTTCTGATAGGTTTAGGTATACTAACTCTTTATCCAAGGAGAAAGCTAAACAGAACTAGTAACATGTACAGTATATCTTTATATATTGGAGAAATGTAATGCTGTCCAGAGACCTGCACTCGTCTAATACAAGCATGCATATCTGTGCTTGCCACATCTATATGATTGGTGATCATATTAAAAAAAATTGTGGCTTTTGCATTTTTACACTATGTCTAAATGAATGCCAGTTGTAGGTTTAGCTGTGTATTTCTCAGTCCTCCAACCACGGTGTCTGTGCTAGACAGTTCAGAGATGTCGGGCGGAGGGGGGGCCTAGTGAAGGAGCAAGAGAATATTCCCACATGGACTGTCCCCGCCTCAGTAGCTGCCAGAGCTTTCCATTCCTCTTGGGCAACGGTTCAATAAGTCTCTGCATCACCTGGCTGCACTTTGAGATTCCATACGTTTTAAAGTGTGAGAACAAGCAAGTCTTGTTTGAATAGGTCATGACCAAGTGATCTGATCATGGCAGCCATGGGGCGAAGTAGGGGGAATACAAGTCTATTTTTTTTTTTTTTTTGTGGAAGTTCAGTGTAATCCCTTTCTTGCCTGGGGGGCCTGTAGTGCACTGCAGATTTAAGCAGTAAGCTCCTGTTGGGGAAATTCCTTTTTCAGGGATAGAAGTTCCCTTCCATGTTTTTCCGTGTGTGTTTTTTTTTTTTTTTTTTTTCTTTTTTTTTTTTTTAAACCATGTACTGTTTTGTCTGGGATTTGGACAAATTGAAATACTGTTACTTGTCTGGGGCACATCGAGACATTGTTGCATTCTGTTTTGTGTTCAATACCTTATACAGCTTGATGAAAGCTGTAGTGTTTTTCTAATAGATAAATATTCTTGGCCGTTTAATGGCAAAGTACCTTAAATAATATTTAATTGTGGGCATTTTGTTTTTAAGGGTTTCAGGAGCAAGAGCTTTTTTTCATTGTCTGTTGAAGCCAGATCAGGAATAACACACAGTTTTACTAAAAGCCAAAACGAGAATGTGGTTGCTATAAACCAGTGTTTCTCAACCTTTTACGGTGAAGTACCCCTGCAGGTCTACAATTATTTCCTAAGTACCTCTGTCTTGAGAGAGTAATTTCTATTGTTTGGGTGTCATGGTTTCTGTGTGTGTGTGTGTGTGTAATGTTAGTATGTGTTTGTGATGATTTCTGTGTGTGTGTGTTTTGTGGTGATTTGTTTGTGTGCAATGACAGACACACACACACAAACACACACATTATTATTATTATTATTATTATACAGGATTTATATAGTGCAGACAGTTTACGCAGCACTTTACGCCATTAGAGCAGACAGTACAATTACAATACAATTCAATACAGGAGGAATCAGAGAGCCCTGTTCGTTAGAGCTTACAATCTTGGAGGGAGGGTCAGGTTATACAAAAGGGTAATAGCTGTGGGGGATGAGCTAATGGAGAAAATAGTGCAGTTGTTAGATGGAGGCAGCATAAGCTTCTCTGAAGAGGAAAGTTTTCAGGGATCGCCTAAAAGTGGATACATTTGGAGACAGTCTGACAGATTGGGGTAGGGAATTCCAGAGGATGGGCGAGGCTTGGGAGAAGTCCTGGAGGCGGATAAGGGAGGAGGTGATGAGGGAGCTAGAGAGCAGGAGGTCTTGGGAGGAACGTAGAGGGCGATTAGGTTGGTATTTTGAGACTAGGCTAGTGATGTAGCTGGGGACAGAGGGGATTGGCAGAGAGGGGTAGCAGACACTGAGCGGTTTATAAGGTGAATGAGTCTGGCAGCAGCATTCATGATGGACTGAAGGGGGGATAGTCTATTTAAAGGTAAGCCAATGAGGAGGGAGTTGCAGTAGTCAAGGCGAGAGATAACCAGGGAGTGAATCAGGAGCTTTGTGGTTTCATTGGTTAGAAAGGGACGTAGTTTAGAGATGTTGCGGAGGTTGAGGCGGCAAGCTTTGGAAAGTGATTGGATGTGGGGCTGGAAGGAGAGTTCAGAATCCAGGATAACACCTAGCACCCTGACATGTGGGGGCGGGTGGATGGCTGTGCCATTGCTCTTGATTGACAAATCAGGGGAAGAGGCACGATTATAAGCTCGGTTTTGGACAAGTTGAGTTTGAGGAAGTGCTGTGACATCCATACAGATATGTCGGTTAGTAAGTTATTGATGCGTGAGGAGACTGATGGAGTCAGTTGAGGGGTGGAGAGATACATTTTGTGTGTCATCAGCTTAGAAATTATATTGAAAGCCGTGAGAGGCTATCAGCTGACCCAGGGAAGAGGTGTAGATTGAAAATAAAAGAAGTCCAAGAACAGAACCTTGGGGGACCCCGACGGAGAAGGGAAGAGGAGTGGAGGAAGTAGAATTGTAAGTGACACTGAAGGTGCGTTGGGATAGGTAGGATGAGAGCCACTGAAGAGAACAGTCACTGAGACAGAGGGAGTAAAGTTTTTTGAGAAGGAGGGGGTGGTCAACCATGTCAAAGGCAGCTGAAAGGTCCAGAAGTAGGAGTACAGAATAGTGTCCGTTGGTTTTAGCAGTTAGTAGGTCTTTTGTGAGTTTTAAAAGAGCAGTTTCTGTGGAGTGTTGAGGGCAAAATCCAGATTGAAGGGGATCAAGAAGGTTGTTCTTAAAGTGGTATTCCGGCCAAAATTATACTTTTTAAATAAAAATACCCCTATAATACACAAGCTTAATGTATTCTAGTAAAGTTAGTCTGTAAACTAAGGTCTGTTTTGTTAGTTTATAGCAGTAGTTTGTTATTTTATAAACTTACAGCAGGCTGTGGCCACCTTAAGTGTGGACATCTGAAGCCAGACTGTATTTCTTCCTGGATCTCATCCTTTCAGATCTTGCACATGCTCATTGCAGCACAAGAAGTGTAATAGGTTTCAGGTCAGGTTTCCATAGCAACGGCAGTGTCAGAGGAAGTTGCCACCCCTTCCCAGAAGGCATTGCAAACAGGAAATGATGCGATGGGCCACGGCCAGGGAGGAGGGAGTGAAAAATGAATACAGCAGATATACAGTAGGTGCTGAGAAATGTTTTTTTTAAATATCCAATTCGTTTACAGTGCACAGTTTAGTGAGGGATGCTGAAGAGTTGTAAAAGTGGGTGGAACTCCACTTTAATGAGGTGGTCACTCGGTTGTAAAGCAGGCGTTCAAGGAGTTTAGAAGAAAAGGGGAGCAAGGAGATGGGGTGTAGGTTGTTAAGATTGGTAGGGTCCAAGGATGGCTTTTTAAGTATGGGGGTGACCAGTGCATGTTTTGGAGCATTGGGGAAGATGCCAGAGGTGAGGGAAAGATTGAAGATGTGGGTTAGAGAGTGTAGGATCGAGTCAGGGGGCGACCGTAGCATTTGAGAGGGAATAGTGTCCAGGGGGCAGGTGGTTAGGTGGGCGATAGAAAGGCATTTAGCAGCTTCGTCTGTAGTAGCAGATTTGAATAAGGAGAGTGTCAGTTGTACCACACATAGAAACATATACATATACCCACAAAATTCCAAATTAACAGACTGGCAGACGCACACAAATAACACACTTGGAGACACACATTCATAATCCCAAATTAGCACAGTGGCAGACACACACGTAATTGCAAATTATACAGTGGGGATGGAAAGGATTCAGACCCTCTTAAATTTTTCACTCTTTGTTATATTGCAGCCATTTGCTAAAATCATTTAAGTTCATTTTTTTCCTCATTAATGTAGGAATGGCAGAGATCCCCAAATCCAGGTGTGAAAAACTTGTTGCATCTTTCCCAAAAAGACTCATGGCTGTATTAGATCAAAAGGGTCCTACTACTAAATACTGAGCAAAGGGTCTGAATACTTAGGACCATGTGATATTTCAGTTTTTCTTTTTTAATAAATCTGCAAAAATTCTGTGTTTTTCTGTCAATATGGGGTGCTGTATGTACATTAATGAGGAAAACTTATATGGTTTTAGCAAATGGCTGCAATATAACAAAGAGTGAAAAATTTAAGGGGGTCTGAATACTTTCCATCCCCACTGTACACACTGGCAGACAGACAATCCAAAATGAACACACTTGGAAGCACACACACAGAATCCCAAAAGAACACACTGGCAGACACACATTATCCCAAATGAACACACTTGCAGACACACACAGAATCCCAAAATGAACACACTGACAGACACACATCCTACATTACCACACTCAGAGATGCACACATCCCAAATTAACACACTGGTAGACACACAAACAGATACATAATCCTAAATGAATACACTGGTCACCAATGGGGCTGCATTGATAATCAGGACTGACAGCGCTGAGGAAAGGAAATGCAGATAATCAACATTTGTTTACATGTAATCAGCTGTGATTGGACATGTTAAAGAGCCATGGTAAAGCGCCTACATTGCCATTGGTCACTGATGCATTAGTAACCAGTGGCAGTCAATTGACCCCCTTTGTGCTGCGTTAGTTGCGCCAGTGTCAGTTACCCCTTTCATGCTGCAGCATTAAGGGTTAAATAACACTGACGCCACTAATGCAACGTAAAGGCGTTAATTAACTGCCACTGGTCACTAATGCATCAGTGACCAATGGCAATGCATTACCCCCCCTCAATGCTTCATATTACAGTACGAATAGCGTATGAAGATCAATTAAACCCTCCTCCCAAAAAATAAATAATTAAAAAGTTAACCAGTAAAATCACACGGTTAATTAAGTCATTATGACAAAGCCGTGCAGCCTCTGTGCGATGGGTATTGGATTTGCCGCACTGCTCCTCTTCCATCCTGGCTCCCAGCCTCTGAATGATGTCACGCCGGATGGGGCCTAGGAAGCTCCTGTCGGGCCCAGCGGAGAGGGTTGTGGAGAGGACTGTGTTGAATGGATGCAGGAGCACACTTGTACCGCTTCAACTCTACAAGCATAGCACTGTGCAGCAGCAGCACAGGCGGCGTACCCCCTGCCCTTGGTGCACGTACCCCAAGGGGTACACGTACCAAGGGTTGAGAAAATATGCCATAAAACAATACACCTTTTTTCATTGTAACTTTGCTCTACTCTGTCCTCTAAATTATTAAAGTGGTTATTAACCCTTACATGTACCCAGTTAAGTGACTAGCCTTGGGTGATGCATAGAGGTTAAACAAATTCTCCTAAGTTGTACCTGTTTATCTGCAGTCTACTCTACATCTTTTCAAATTGCTGAATTTTAAAGCTTGTCTGAGAGTTCTGAAAATAACTGGGTTGGAGAGCTGAAGTCACACTCTGCATAGCTCAGTTAAGAGAACTGTGAGAGCTGATTGGAGGGAAGAGACACTCCACACCTCTCTTGGTGTCTGGAAAACTTATCAGAAGTGATTCATGCAGATAACAGAGGAACAAAGCAAACAGAAATGACAGTCATGCTCTTAATGGAGATAAGTACACACTATAGAGGGATATGCTTTGCTCGTGTTTGAGGTTCAGGGCCGCCATCAGGGGGGTACAGGCATTACACCTGTAAGGGGCCTGCATGTCCCCAGCTGGTTGCTGGTGAGAGGAGGAGAGTGACACTATCCTTTTTGCCCCCCCCCCCCCCTGTCAGCTGGCTGCAGGAGGAGAGAACTTGAAGGGATGACACTTTTACCACGGTCAGTGCTCTCTGCTCATCCATTCCCTTCGGAGGCAGAGCCTGATGGCTGCTGCAGGATTTGCTCGGACTGTGATTGTGCAGGACAAGGACAGGGGGAGTGGCCAGCTAGTCGACAGACAGTGCACATGGATACAGACACCAATAACAGATTGGAGAGTGCAGCATGGAGGGTAAGTTAGAAATATTTAATGTGTGCTGCTGACTGTGCCCCCTGTGCTGCCTGTACATTTTAGTGGGACTTTATTTATCTCTTTCTTCTTGGATGGGACACCCTTAGGCTGAATAGCTGCATATAATTGACTTGCATTGTGAAAATGGATGACTCTGTGGGTGCAAATAAGTTACATTTTGGAGAGCCTGCTGCCCGCCTCTTCACTATGTAACTCTCATCCCCATCCACAGTCATCCTCATCCATTTTCACAATGCAACTCAATCATCTTTATCCGCACCCAGCATCTACTCCATCCCTCCAGTCTCCATAACACACGCATCCCCACCCACGCCGAACACCATCCATCCCTCCAGTCTCCACAACGCACGCATCCCCACCCACACTGAGCACCATCCATCCCTCCAGTCTCCACAACGCACGCATCCCCACCCACACTGAGCACCATCCATCCCTCCAGTCTCCACAACGCACGCATCCCCACCCACACTGAGCACCATCCATCCCTCCAGTCTCCACAACGCATGCATCCCCACCCAGACTGAGCACCATCCATCCCTCCCGTCTCCACGACGCATGCATCCTCACCCAGACTGAGCACCATCCATCTCTCCAGTCTCCACAACGCACGCATCCCCAACCACGCTGAGCACCATCCATTGCTCCAATCTCCACAACGCACGCATCCCCACCCAGACCGAGCACCATCCATCCCTCCAGTCTCCACAACACACGCATCCCCCACCCAGACCGAGCACCATCCATCCCTCCCGTCTCCACAACGCAAGCATTCCCCACTCCGACCGAGCACCATCCATCCCTCCAGTCTCCACAACGCATGCATCCCCACCCAGACCGAGCACCATCCATCCCTCCAGTCTCCACAACGCACGCATTCCCACCCACGCCAGGCACCATCCATACCTCCAGTCTCCACAACGCATGCATTCCCACCCATGCCTAGCACCATCCATCCCTCCAGTCTCTATAACACACAGAATGTTGGAGGTCGGGCCCGGGGGGCCCAGGCCTAAAGCTTTGTAAGGGGCCCCAAAATTTCTGACAGCTGCCCTGTTGAGGTTTACAAACACTTTAAGAGATTATACCAGCTCATAGTACTGTAATTTAATGAAGATCAAACATTGTTTTAGACCTATATTTGCTTTTCAGTCTTTGCAATTTACTGAAATGTCAGATTTCAGAGCTTTTGCCAACCTTTCAACTTTACGGTAAACCAATGCCCTGGTATCTTTGTACAAGGGTACAGACCCCGGAACATGCCTGTTATTGCCATTACTAGAAAACCTTCCTCTGTGTGCCTCTCCCAAAGGGAGTGTAATGTGGTTTTGTGCATATTTTTGTTTGTCATTTGCAGGACTGAATAATAATTTCTTTCTCGTCCATGGAGGGACAAAGTCAGTCATTCACCCTTAGGTTATACTGGTGCTTTCAGGAGGATTAGACCGTGGCAAACAAAGAAGAAAAATGTAGGCCAGCCCAGATAAACCCCTCCTACCAATAACGTGCCTCAGTTTTTTGCTAGTATGCTAGGATGAGCATATTTTCTTCTGCTCTGCTGGAAAAAGTATTTTTTTCTTTTTGCTAGCGTTTTTTTCTCCATTTTTCTGCTCAATCAAGATTCTTTTTTATATCCCTGCTAAAGCTGGTCTGTACAACTGTAGCTCCATCATGGCCTATCCTCAGCCTGGTCTTTGGAATGACTGAACCTTATTGGACATTGCGAGGCTAGCCTGAATGTGAATTTCAGGCACTAAGTTTTGTGTGCAGAACTTTCAGACCATGATAAGTTATAAGACTCACTCTGAAAGTTGGCTGTGTGGGCTGAGCACAGGGAGCTACCTTATTGTTCCAGTAGCTTTGGAGTCTTTAAGCTTCCCAGTTTCCGTTGGTCCCTCTTGAAGGGGTTAACACTCACTGAGGTACTTTGAGCTGACATCACCTGCTTGGCGGAATGTCACAAGCGCATACTGCCATTCAGTTTTGAGGAAGCATCTACCTGCTGCTGTCACTTGGAACAATGATCTCTGAAAATTCCTGCTGCTTGTCTACAGTTACTCCAGTCACTTCCAACCACCCAGTCCTTACCGGTTACCAGCTGTCTGAGTTTCTGTGACCACCTGAGGCCTTGCTCCATACCCCTGGCTTAGTTGCTTAAATACCATGCAGTTGCAACATGTATGTACCTAGGCACAGAGGAAACAGCCTTCCTGCAAAGGATGATCACGGCACACACTCCCTTTAGGCGCCTTTCACATGGACAGCTATTTTGCTGCAGTTAAAAGCATGTTTTTTTTCTGTGAAACTCAAGACACCAGGCACTGCGATCAGCTACATTTGTACAGTGCGATTAGCTGTGGTTGTGTTTAGCTGCCATTTCCATAGCAACCCGACAGGGTACCGACTCATATTGAACGGGGATCTGACTTGGATCCCCGCCAATACCAGGCACTGTGTTTGGTATGAATCTTGAGGGGGAACTCCACGCCAAATTTCAAATAAAAAAACCGGCATGGGTTCCCCTCCAAGAGCATACCAGGCCCTTCGGTCTGGTATGGATTCCAAGGGGCACCCCCTACGCCGAAAAAACGGCATGGGGGTCCCCCCAAAATCCATACCAGACCCTTATCCGAGCACGCAGCCCGGTCGGTCAGGAAAGGGGGTGGGGACGAGCAACCCCCCCCCATCCTGAACCGTACCAGGCCGCATGCCCTCAACATGGGGGGGTTGGTGCTTTGGGGCAAATAAGCAGTATTAAACCCCAAACCAAAAATGTAACATATTGTAGCTTGCCAATCATTAGCTGGGATGGTTGCATTAGTTTTCTTTTTTTAGGCTTTTTCCCCTCTGTATGCATCTAGTGATCTGGTTAGTCACACGCCTCCTGTACTAGGGTGCCTACACACTGGATGGAGGAGCAACAGACACAATTGAACAGCAGCATTGTTAATCTGGGGGGACAGAGGTGTTCAATGCACTAGCAGTTTTAGATACAGCTCAAATATTATAAGTAGTTATAACAACAATTATTTTTGAATTGTCATGTACTGTACAAAACTTTCTATCCATGGTCAATATCAGTACAGTTAGATACATATATATTTGGACACCGGCACAATTTCATTTTTTTCAGGTATTTACCAAAACTTATTCAAGCTATAGTTCTATAATAGATATGTGCTGAAAGTGCAAACTCAGGTTTAATTTGAGGGTATGTACATCCAAATCGGAGACAGGGTATTTGGAATTATCGCTCTTAAGAGTCATCTCCCCTTTTTCAAGGGACCAAAAGTAATTGGACAATTGAATCAAAAGCTTTTTCATGGCCAGGTGTGGTCTACTCATTTGTTATTTCTTCATCAATTAAGCAGATAAAGGGTCCGGAGTTGATTTTAAGTGTGGTATTTGCATTTAGAATCTATTGCTGTGAACCTACATCATGCGTTCAAAGGAGCTGTCCATGCAAGTAAAACAGGCCATTGTAAGGCTTCAAAAATGAATCAAATCCATCGGAGAGTAGCAACATTAGGGGTGGCCAAATCAACAGTTTGACACATTCTGAGGAAAGAAGAACGCACTGGTGAGCTCTGCAATATAAAAAGGCCCAGACGTCCACAGAAAACAGTGGTGGATAATCGCAATATCCACTCTATGGTAAAGAAAAACCGATTTACAACATCCAGACAAGTGAAGGACACTCTCCAGGAGGTTGGCGTATCATTGTCAAAGTCTACAATCAAGAGAAGACCTCACCACGAGGTGCAAACCATAAGCCTGAAGAATAGAAAAGCCAGATTAGACGTTGCAAAAAATGTCTAAAAAGGGCAGACCAGTTCTGGAAAAGTATTCTTTGGACGGATGAAACTAAGATTAATCTGTTCCAGAATGACGGGAAGAAAAAAAGTGTAGAGAAGGCTTGGAACAGCTCATGAGCCAAAGCACACAATGTCATCTGTAAAATATGGTGGAGGCAGTGTGATGGCATGGGCATGCATGGCTTCTAGTGCCACTGGGTCATTGGTGTTTATTGATGATGTTACAGAAGCAGCCGGATGAATTCCGCAGTGTTTAGTCACTTGCCGACCGGCTCACACGATATACGTCGGCAGAATGGCTCGAGTGTGCAAAACGCTGTACCTGTACGTCACTCCGTCATCGGAGGCTACCGGGCGCCTGCACGCCAGCGGAGGGAGCGTGCTCGCAGGTCCCGCAGACTCTATGTCTACCGGTGGCAGAGAGGGAAGATGCCTGTGTAAACAAGGAATTTCCCTGTTCCGCCTAGTAACATGACAGGGATCTACTGCTCCCAGTTATCGGGAACAGTGATCTCTGTCATGTTCTAGTGAGCCTATCACCCCAACAGTTAGAACACCCTGAGGGAACACACTTAACCCCTTAATCGCCCCCTAGTGTTTAACCCCTTCCCTGTCAGTGACATTTACACAGTAATCAGTGCATTCATTATAGCACTGATGACTGTATAAATGTTAGTGGTGTCAAAAGTGTCCGATCTGTCCACCATAATGTCTGTCATGATAAAAAAAAGATCACCGCCATTACTAATAAAAAAAATAATAAAAATGCCATAAATGTATCCCCTATTTTTGTAGACGTGATAACCTTTGCGCAGACCAATCAATATACACTTATTGCGGGGTTTTTTTTTTCAAAAAATATGTAGAATTCGTATAGGCCTAAACTGAGGAAGAAATTTGTTTTTTGTTTTTTTTTTTCATATATTTTTTGGGGATATTTATTATAGCAAAAAGTAAAAAAATATTGCTTTTTTTTTTCAAAATTTCGCTTTTTTTTTGTTTTGTTTATAGCACAAAAAATAAAAACTGCAGAGGTGATCAAATACCACCAAAAGAAAGCTCTATTTGTGGGGAAAAGGACCTCATTTTTGTTTGGGTACAACATATCGGCAAAAAAGGGCTTGGTCAGGAAAGGGGTAAATCCTTCCGGGGCTGAAGTGGTTAGAGATATACTGTCAGCCCAGATTCAGCCAAATCCAGTGAAGTTGATTGGACAGAGCTTCACAGTACAGATGGACAAATGATCCAAAACACACTGCAAAAGCAACCCAGGAGCTTTTGAAGGAAAAGAAGTGGAATATTCTGCAATGGCCAAGTCAGTCACCTGACCTCAACCCAATTGTGCATGCATTTCACTTGCTGAAGGCAAAACTAAAGGCAGAAATATGCACAACAAAATATTAAAAATTAACATTTTATTTATGATGTATATTCATTTGTCCAATTACATTTGAGCCCCTGAAAATGGGGGGACAGTGTAAAAATGGTTGCAGTTCCTAAAAATTGTTCTTGATATTCATGTTCAACCCCATGAATTAAAGCTGAAAGTCTGTACTTAATTTTATTCTGCTGGCATTCAGAGCCAAAAGTATGAATATGGTGCCTGTGTCCAAATATATACAGTGCCTTGCAAAAGTATTCACCCCCTTTGGCTTTTTACCTATTTTGTTACATTACAGCCTTTAGTTCAATGTTTTTTTAATCTTGATTATATGTGATGGATCAGAACACAATAGTCTAAGTTGGTGAAGTAAAATTAGAAAAATATATACATAAAACTATTTTTCAGAAATAAAAAACTGATAATTGGCATGTGCGTATGTATTCATCCCCTTTGTTATGAAGCCCATAAAAAGCTCTGTATGGACCTAACTGTATATTTTGTACATTACTTTGTATATAATCATTTTTGATGCAATGGTTAAAAAGGACAACTGAAGCCATACATGGGAATTTTGCATTGTAACAGACCCACTGGACAATGGAATTCTTGCTGAGGATAATTTTAATTCCATGTATGTAGTAAGTAAGGTAGTTTGGGGTCATCAAGACCCACCCATATCAGATCAAAAAGATATATGTCCTGGAGTGCCAACCCTTTTATAGAGTAAAAAAGAGGAAAAATGTAAAGTGGGCATTGAAGATCAGCTCCAGACATATGTATTACAACACAGATCTATAAAAATGAGAAATTTTATTATAAACCACAACAGGTGTACAAAAGAAAATATATTGCAAAAATACATGACAACGGAAGAGAGCTAATCCCCAAAAATACAAGACAGTGATACACATACAGTATATATTGCATAAGAGCAAATGATTGCCGACATGTTTCACGGTTGTAATCTAAAGCCACTTCATCAAGGCTTGGTTGCTGTATAATTTTAGTCAACATCTAATGGCCATCTGAGGCGTCCAGACTAAGGGGAGACCAAAACGCACAATACATGCCATGCTCAGAGTCTGAACTTAATGGACAATACCTCCAGGTAATAAGGCTATTGGGGTCATCCCTTCACAGACAGTAGTAGTCCAATACTGCGTTGCCAGAAATGATGAAATTATAATGCCACACAGTGCTCACGAGGATCCAACAGCCTCCAAACAGAGGTGAGTCCTGCTGATAACAGCAAAAACAGGTGCTCTATAGGCTATCACCTGAGTGACCTGCCAACCACATAGGCACTGTTCCCTCCAGCAAGGATTCAGTCAGACATGTTAAAGGTCTGAGTTTCCTGAGGATCCCGAACCCCAGCATGAAGCTGCGGACTCTAAGCATGGCATGTATTATGCGTTTTTGTCTCCCCTTAGCTTGGATGCCTCAGATGGCCATTAGATGTTAAACTATACAGTAACCAAACTTTGATGAAGTGGCTATAGATTACAACCGCAAAACATGTCGGCCATCATTTGCTCTTATGCAGTATATACTGTATGTGTATCACTGTCTTGTGTTTTGGTGATTTAGCTCTCCCCTTTTTATGTATATGTTTTGATATATATTTTCTTTTGTACACCTGTTGTGGTTTTATAATAAAATCTCTCATTTTTATTTATATATATATCTGTGTTGTAATACATATGTCTGGAGTTGACTGTTTAACGCCCACTTTACACTTTTCCTCTTTTTTACATAATTTCCACCCTTGCATTGGCATTCTGGCTTTTCAGAGAGCTATAACTGTAGTTTCTGGTATCCTCATGTTTTGAACGGCTCTAATTTTAATCCTGCCAAGATTTGGATTGCCAAATTCACTGCCACTCCATCTTGGGGCCCACTGGAGCATGTGTGAGTGGAAGGTTGCACAGTGGAGTCACGAGACAAGAGTCCTTATGCTACCTTCGAGGATTATGCAGGATTATGCAGCAAGTATACTGAAATCTGACTGTATGAGGTTATATTAAATATAGGATTGTTTACAGTGGAGAGCATGTTCAACTATCTGCTTATCGCTGGACACAGCAGTGTTTAATTTACATTGTAAAAGATAGGAGTGTAGGTGTGGCGCTGCTCTGCTGTTTATGCGATTTAATATGGTTGTCAAAATTCTTGGCTATGTAGATGAAAAATACATAGAAGGCTTAATTTGTTTACAGGAAGTATAACTTAAACCATATTCTGCTTATTGAAACATAAAAAATAATAAAAGTGATTTTTTTTGGGTGAAGTAGCCAAAAAGGCTGGTGAATATTATTTTTATATATTTCTTGTATTTTTTGCATTTTTATATATTTTTTTTCTACTGATTTATTTATTTATTTATTTATTTATTTATTGCACAATTTGCACATTTTCAAGATTTAAAGGTATAACTTATTTTACCAAAAAATTTTTAGCACCATAATCACATCAGCAGATGTAAACATAGTGAATAATAAGCACTAAATAAGAATCAAGTATTCACCTGCCTTTTTGGCTACTTCACCCAAAAAAAATCACTTTTATTATTTTTTATGTTTCAATAAGCAGAATATGGTTTAAGTTATACTTCCTGTAAACAAATTAAGCCTTCTATGTATTTTTCATCTACATAGCCAAGAATTTTGACAACCATATTAAATCGCATAAACAGCAGAGCAGCGCCACACCTACACTCCTATCTTTTACATCATAGTATTTTTCCACCTAAGTGGATTTATACCTGTAGGGGCAGCAGCTCCCCACGTAAAAGATACCCTAATCCATAGCGCGGATTTATTATACTTAATTTACATTGTGCTTGCTTATGTGCCTTTCATGAGAAATTCAGGTGACTCTGTGCTATACTATGGAATTATCTCTAATTGAAGCAGTATATAACCCAAACCCAAAAATCCTATACATTGCAGCTTACCAATTGTTAAATCTGGTGGGTGCATTGGTTTTTTTAGTGTTGTTTTTTTTTTTTGCCCCTCTGTTTTCACCTAGTGACCTGTCTGAGAGTGCCTAACCTCTGGATGAAGGTACAAAAAAAAAACACTTTTACCCACTTCAGCCCCGGAAGGATTTACCCCCTTAATGACAGGCTATTTTTTTGCGATATGGCACTGCGTCGCTTTAACGGACGTGCGATATTGTACCTAAACAGAATCGATGTCCTTTTATTTTCCCACAAATAGAGTTTTTAGTTTTTGCGCTATAAATAGAAAGACTGCGTGCCCACAATACCACATGCACAGACCGACGAAGAAGCAGGTCACAATAGTGAAAGTATAAAGCTACATGCGCTCCACTCCAGTCAATGACAAATACCATTTACTAGATACAGAAACAGGACACCAATGTTTATAGCAATGTAAAGGATCTTTTGATAGCAGTCCACTCAATTTAGGGAAGAGAAATGTCACAAGGCCTGAGAAAATAATTTCTGTACACAAATGTGAAGGCTACAAGAAGATCAGCAAAGCTTTACTTATCAGTCAGAATACTGGAGCAAAAGTAATACAAACATTTAACAAAAATGGAACTGCAACCATCTCAGACGCCCAGGCCATCCACAGGAGTCAACACCTCGACCTGAGCGTCTTATGAGAAGGGTTGAAGAGAGCCGCCATGCAAGTTCACTGCAGCTAGCTAGAGAAGAAGAAAGCCAAACTGGGGTGATTGTTTCCCATGACACAAGATGGCGTACACTGCAGAGAAATGGCATGCATGGGTGTCATCCATGAAGGAAGCCTATCCTAAAGCCCTTACACAAAAAAGCAGCCTAGATTTTGCCAGAACCCCATGCTGAAAAAGACTATTGGGACTCTGTACTCTGGAGTGATGGGATAAATGTTTTGGAACTGTTGGCTTCAAAACTGTATGCTGTCGCAAAGGTGAGGAGTACAAAGAAAAATTCATGGTGCCTACAGTGAAACATGGTGGTGGCAATGTCCTTCTGTGGGGCTGCATAAGTGCTGCTGGTGTCGGGGAGCTACATTTCATTGATGGTATCATGAATTCACAGATGTACTGCGCTATATTGAAAGAGATGATGCTACCACCACTCCATGATCTTGGTCGTCGTTTCCAACATGACAATGATCCAAAACACACATCTAAGGCCACTGTTGCATTTCTGAAGAAGAACAAGGTGAAAGTAATTCAGTGGCCAAGTATGTCTCCTGATCTGAACCCAAACGCCTACAGTATGGGGAATTCTAAAGAGATGTTGAGCATCGCTCTCCAGCATCCAGGTTCTAAGGGCACTTTCACACTGGGGCGTGGGGGCGGCGGCAGCAAAACGTTGCCACTTTTAGCGGCACTTTTCGGCCGCTAGCGGGGCACTTTTGACCACCTGCTGACATCAGAAAAAGTGGTTAAAGTCGCCCGCAATGCGCTGATGCCAAGGAGCGGTGTATTCATCGCTCCCGCAACACCCCAAAGATGCTGCTCGCATGACTCTTTCCCCACCTGCAAGCGCACCGCTCTAGTGTGAAAGCAGGCTTTCACACTGGAGATGCATTTTACAGGCGCTATTTTTAGCCCTTTAGCTCCTGAAAAACGCCTCAGTGTGAAAGTAGCCTTAAAGAGGTTGTTCTTGAAGAATGGAAAAAGATAAATGTTGCAATATGTCGCCAACTTGTTCATTCTATGCCTAGAAAACTTGGTGCTGTCCTTGCAAATAATGGAGGTTATACAAAATGCTAGATGTAGTAGTTTTTGTTGTGGGGTGTATTCATTCTTTGCATCAACTAATTTGAATAAAACTGAAGATTTGAACAGGAATCCGGTGAGATTCCTGTCCTAAACGCATGCGGTTAACAGCACTGCTCCTGTGTGAATCCAGGCTGAAGTCCTTATGACAAGCCTGGGTTCACATAGGAGCGGTGGAGGAAACCACATGTGGTTTTGGATGGTAATCGCAGTGCATTCCTGTTCACTTCACATGCGATTCCTTGCAGTGCGGTTTGAGCCCATACAATTTGTATGGGCTCAAATCGCACCACAAAGGTATAGATTTCAGGTATCGGAGCATTTTCACAAGTACGAGTACTTGTGCAAATGCTGAGTATCCGCACCGATACCGGTATCGGTGCAACCCTAGTAAGAGTGATATATGCAGCCTGTTGTCCTAGCAATATTTATGATAGATATTACACCCTCAAAATATCTGTTACTTTTAATTTTCTGATGAGGCCGTCATCCTAGATTTTTTTTTTCCATTCATTTTCTCATTCACTTGACATGCTGCTTGCCTCAAGAGTCCAAAAGGAAGTGAAGTGTAATGCCCATTTGTACAGTACATTGCTTTATAAGTGTCATCTACAGTTTGTGTGTATATGTATATATATGTGTGTGTGTGTGTGTGTGTGTGTGTGTGTGTGTGTGTGTGTATATGTGTATGTATATATATATATATATATATATATATGTATATATATATATGTGTGTATATATATATATATATATATATATATATATATATATATATATATATATATATATATATATATATATATATATATATATATATATATATATATATATATATATATTAAAATGTGTGTAAGGGCCCTCTGATCCCTCCTGTATTGATTTGTATTGTAAGTGTACTGTCTGCCCTCATGTTGTAAAGCGCTGCGCAAACTGTTGGCGCTTTATAAATCCTGTATAATAAAATATATATGTGTGTGTGTATATGTATATATATGTATATATATATATATATATATATATATATATACACACACACAATCTATCAAAGATTTGGCTACAGTAGGGCCCTACTGTTGCTTCATAAACAAGGCATCTTGTACTTTTGGCTTTAGAGCAGTAGCTTTGTGTCATGTGTTAGCATGAGCTGCTCAGATGAATTTTTTTTTCCGAAGTTGCTGTTTCTTTTCTAAGTAGTCGGGATTCTGCAGTTTGATGTATAATGGTAAAGTTGTGTTCTCCAAATTGTTTTGCACTGTTTGCTCTGCAAAGCTCAGTGTAACCTAGCAGCGCTACATCAAACATGCTGCATTCTCTCCTTGGCATGTCAGCAGGAACGAAGCAGCTGAACATTGAAAATATTTTCCCTTTGCCTACCACGGTTGGAATTTTTCCTCCTTTCTAATCCCAGAATTTCCCTCTTCTCTTCCCTCTCTTGTTCCACTATTTTGTCTGCATTCACTTCTAAAGAGTGACAGAAAATGGCTTAGAAGTTTTGCATGAAAATTAGACTCGTTTCAGATTCAGTTATTTTCCTTCCACCGCAGGGCTTTTCTTTTTTGCTGTTTTCCTTGGAATATTTCCGGAAGCGACACTGCTCCCTTTTTCCCCCTACATCCTAGGTTTAATGCCCATTTGCATCATACAGATCCTGGGCTCTGTATTGTGTTCCCCTTTCCTCACTGCTTCATAAATTTTCAGTGACTGGCATTTCCCGTATTAGGCTTTTCCGCATGGATAACTTTGATTCAGAGGCCCAGTTTACGTGTAATAAACTCTCATTTTATGTGGTGATGCAGAACTGCGTCTTGTGTTATATAATCCCTCTCTGTCCCTTCATGGACTTTGCTGTTAGTGAATTGTTTGCATATGAATAACTAATTGTAGGTGTGGTGTGAGTTTATTGGCTAGTATTGTGTGTCTCTTCCTTTGTGACATTCTTTGCCTGCCATAATAAAGAGTTTTAATGTCAGTGAGTCGGCCGAGTCTACATATTTGCTAATGCTAATCTTCAGAGGAAATGATCCAGAGATATCGTTTAAATGATGGGCAGTGTAGGAAAGTGATAAAAACAGCACTAAATTCTGAAACCATTTTTTTTTATTAAGCACAAAATAAATATAAAAGTCAATAATGGTTCATATGTGAACAATGCATCTAATCCAAACATTATACCATGGTTGAATGTGAACATGCAAAAATTACATAAGTCCAAAAAGGTGCATACAGATAGCCACAGTTCATCTGTTAACTGAATGTGCTTTCACCCGTGCTTAGCTGAATGGTGAAAAATGGTTAAGTGTCTAATGGCTTCCTGGCAAGCACCAAATGGAGCACATCCGCTTCGAAGTGTTACCATTGGAAAAATACACTTCCATGGTGAAGTATGTTTAAAATCCTTGTACTTTTATTTAAATCCAGTAATTGCATTTAAGTGTCAAAAATACATCATGTAGCATCGCAGTTTCCTGATTGAACTTAAGAACGTGTCAGACACTGGGTGTAGTAGTTACAGAAACTTCCAATCTTCTGAAAAAGTCCTCATGATCTAGCAGGGATAAAATACAGGTAGAAGGCCTGACAGTAAAACTGTTCAGACAGTAGCTAGCCTTTTTTTTTTCCAATGTAATAAAATATTGCATTCGACAAATGTGTAGTTTGTGCATTTGAGGGATGGAGGTTGGAGTGCTGGGTGGCGCCTGCTGTCTCGAGAGTAATTATGGCAGTTGGCTAGGCTGAAGCCTAGTACACTCAGGCCGAATGTCAGGCTGCACCAGCTGGTTCAGTAGAAACCGGCCAACTTTTTTGGCCTGTGTATTGCAGCCGGTCCATGATCGAAAAGGTCTGCCAATTGTCTCCTGATCAGCCCATGGCTGAGAGCGATGGTCGGAGTGTTCTGGCGGGGGGATGTCTCCCTGTCAGAACACAATACAACAGCAGGGGAGATTGTTGCACCAACATCGAATAGTTAGCACAGCGAGTCCGACCTGAGCTGTCAGTTTTTTTTTTTTAATTTTTTTTTCATTCAGCCTGCTGAGTTGAACAAAAAAAAAAATAGTATTGTGTACTATGCTTAAAGCTGGCCCTACATTATATCATTTTCTTCAATTTCCTTTAGATTTAGCTTCAACTATGTAGTGCAAGGGCCTGCCTAATTGCTAACAAATTGCAATTGTTTAGGTATGACCACCTATTATATGGTTTTGGTAAATCTAAAGGAAAATTGTGGCCAGCCTTACCCAAAAAAGTAAGTAAATATAGCAGGGGAAGGCTGTAGTTAAGTGAACCTGTTACTTTGCATGAAAAAAAAAAAAATATATAGGTTAATTTTAAGATACCTATAGAAGAAAGAGCAAAGGCTCATCTGGGGAAATTGCAAGTGAATGGGTAAACAAGACCGTACCCCATTGCTGTTGCTTTACCTCTGATTGGCTGATGTCCCTCCACCTCTTTTCGTAAGCCTAAATACAAGTGTTTGGATTAAAATTTATCTAAAGCCAAGCCACGATTTTTTTTTTTTGGTTTTTGGATATAGTAGGGATTGGGTAAAACACTTGTCATTGTAAATTGTTGTGGTCTGTTCTTTTGTAGAGATTTTCCTGTCTCAGCCTGGGTTCACACTATAGCGAACACAGACCTGCGATGTGTGTGCAATGCAAGTTCAGCCATACAGTTGTATGGCTGAACTTGCATTGGATACGCATAAAAAAGGTGCAGGGACTTTTTTCCTGAACTGGAATTGGATCGCATGGGTGTTCACACCCATGCAATCTGACTCCTGTCCAAATCCACAGTTCACACTGCGATCTGTGAACCGATCTGGCGGTGTCATTAACATTGTATTGACTCCCGCGGTGTTTCGCAGGGGGCAGTGTTAACTGCCTGTTTGAGAGCTGCGATATGGGAACCGGTGCTGGAATTGCACTGGTTCTCACATCGATATAGTGTGAACCCAGCCTAAAGACACAATAGGAAGTTGGTGAACATCTCTCCAAAGTGCTTAAAATCCTATCAGACAGCTATCGCTGGAACAAGTGTACCCACATGAAACTGTCTTCTCCATTTCTGTTCTTGCGGTGACTCAGAATGTTGGATATTTCTGTCTGTTTTTGTCCCAGAGATCACTTGGACAAATGGACCATGGCATGTCCATGACAGTCTTTATACAAAAATTGTAGATAAATAATTTAATGCCTTTTACAAATAGAAGCTGAATGAAGATTCACATCCAGCACCCCTTATCGTGGTCCTGTGTGTGTTTTTTGTATGTATGGTTCAAGGTGGGACAAACGCAGTATAAAGCACTGTAATGCCCTATACACATGACCGGTTTTCCCATCGGAATTCACTCTGAAGGTTTTTCCGACGGAGTTCCGTCGGAATTCCGCTCAAGCTGTCTTGCATACACATGATCACACCAAATTCCGACCGTCCAGAACGCGGTGACATACAACACATAGGATGGGACTAGAAAACGGAAGTTCAATAGCCAGTAGCCAATAGCTTCCGTCTCGTATTTGCTTCAGAGCATGCGTTGTTTTTGGTACGTCGGAAGAGCATACAGATGAGCGGTTTACCCGATAGGAATTGGTTCCGTCGGAAAAATTTAGAACATGTTCTCTTTCTAGGTCCGTCAGAATTTTCGCCGTAAAAAGTCTGATGGGGCATACACACGATCGGACTTTCTCTGTCGGACATTCCGCTTGTGTGTACACGGCATAAGATGCTGCCGCCCCCTACCCGTTTCAGCAAGGAGCAGGGAAATTCAAAAGGAGCAATTCACCTTGTGCTTGTGCATTTTGATCCTTTTGCCCACATACTTTGTATCTGCCCCACACACACCCCCCCCACACACACACACACCCCCGACATCGGGGAACACTTAAAGCCGAAATGACCCATAACAGCTTGAAAAAAAATGTTCTTTAGCAAGAGCACCAAAATTAGTGTGCACTGTAAATTGCCTCCAACATTGTTACTCTTCCTTCTTGCTGGAGGCTGCCATTTTGCTAAAGCCCAGAGCAACTGGACAGCATTAAATCTTTAGGCTGTCGGCAGATCAGCCTCTACAAATTAGGCAGTGCTCTAAAAAAAAAAAAAAAAAAAAAAGAGCCAACTGAGCATGTGCAGAGCAGGTTAAGACGGTGCTTTACTGGATTTTCAACAATATAAGCACTTATTTTTGATGTTTAACATAACTATACCTGCAAAAGAGGCCAGCTTGAAGTGATCTAGCAGGACCAAATTTTCTGACTAAAGTTGCACTTCAATGAACACTTAATATTGATGCCTTTTATAAACTGCCCCGAAGTTGTAATTAATAAAAGATCAGACCCAGACATAATTCACAGTTAAATAAAACAGTAATCTGCAAGAAGTTTATTGCTGTTAATACAGAAACTCGAAAATTGATGCAGATAGTGAACAGTCCCCAACCGTTTTATGTTGCCCATGATGGCTTCTCAGTAAATAGTAAGTAACTGTTAACCCGAATGCTTGGTAAATTATATACTTTGCTGCATTCCCATCTAAGGTATATCCCAAGCAGAGAGATGGTAAGGGTGTATGGAGGAAAAAGATGGCTACATGTAAGTTTAGAGCGCAATTAAGTGCAGTTGGCTGGTCCTAAATATTTCAGCTGAGCTCCCCTACACATCAAGAAATCCATAGATTCACCCATGCATGAATCTCCTGTTGCCAACACCTGTTGGCTGTTAGAATACCCAAACAGTGACTACAGTGTATTGTCCGCAGTCACTCTTCAGCTGACTTTTTTATTGTCAAGCTTTGTGGAATCAGATAAAATTCTAGTTGTGTATGGCCAGCCTCCCTTAACCCCAGGTCAAGTAATCCCTTAGGGGTCTTCATACCTAGTGCTTTGCGGTAATGCATGCTGAACTGCACGTTGTACTGCAATGCAACGTGTATGTGCGTTTGTGATTTATTTGAAATGGCAGCCCAATGTACATACAAACAACACTTGTGCTACTTAATTCAATGTGCTTTGCAAAGCGGGGAAGGCCTCTAATTCAGGGTTTTAAGTTGAGAAGTGCAGGGGTACCATCATAACGGTGACAATAAGGGGGGTAGCAGGAGACTATTCCCTATAGGTCTCCTTATATTGGAATAAATGGACTATCTCGGTACCCAATTGAAATAATTACAAATAAAGGTAAAAGGTAAATTTTTATTGATACAAAATATATACAAGAACAAGTATCCAGATACAGATTTAAAAACACCGGCCTCAAATGTTGTGGAGTATATAAACACACATTACACTGGTGCTTGGTATCCTCCAAGATTGAAAATGGAGGGGTAGTAAATCCTAAGTGACCAGTAAATTCTCTACATGTTTTGCAGATAACGCTGCTTCTTTGAAGGAATAACACTAGCTAAGGTCTGCAACAGAAAAAACTTTGCTGTGTTACTGTTACGTGTATTATGTTTCTGTTATAGAAACAGTTCTGCATCTGGATACTTGTCTTTTATATATTTTGTTTCAATAAAAGTTACCTTTTACCTTTATTTGTAATCGGTTGCGTACCGAGATAGTCCATTTGTTCCAATATTTGGAGATATGTGGGGGAATTGTCTCCTGCTGCCCCTTTTTATGTGTTTTGCAATGCATTTTGCTGCAAAAAAAAAAAAAGTTCTGCTTCGAGGCCCATTCAAAATGAATAGTCTTAATGTGGTTGCTATAGTGCACAGAATTGCACATCAAAGGGCTTGCATTATTGCAATGCACTGTTGTCTGAATTGGCCTGTATAGACGGCTGTTTAAAGCGGAGGTCCGCCCACCGCTGCAAAAATTAAAAGCCAGCAGCTGCACATACTGCATCTGCTGACTTTTAATAATGGGACCCTTACCTGTCCTGGAGTCTAGCGATGTTGGCATCCCAGCTGATGTTTCCATCAGCTGTCGGGTGCATGCCGCCTCCATTGCAAATAAGGGAACCCGGCAGTGTAGCCTTATGGCTTCACGCCAGGAAACCGTACTGCGCATGTGTGAGGCTCCGCTCCTCTCTCCTACTGGCCCAGTGGCCGAGGAGGGAGCCCCAGCGATGACTTAAATACCCGTGGCTGAGGCTCCCGGAAGTGGGGACAGGATATCTGTGAAGGACAGGCATCCTGTCCCCCCTTCCCCCTAAAGGTGCCAAATGTGACACCGGAGGGGAGAAGAAGTACAACGAGTGGAAGTTCCACTTTTGGGTGGAACTCCGCTTTAAATTTCCCACAGTATACGTATTTGTGGTATTCACTTATCTAGCAGCACAGATTAAATCATTTATTGTAAGAAGGAAATCCTCCTGATTTAATCTTCTGATGGTACTTAAGGTCTGGAGTTGAGAAACACTGATGTAGAGCATATGATGTACGGGTTTTCTACCCAGGGGGAGCTCAGCAGATATTCTTTGAATTGTGAATGGTCTGTAGGGGTGAAAAAATGATCCTTTGAGAGTCAGAAGCCCCTTGTGTATGACTACCTTAAACAAGATTTCCAGAAAGTATGATGTATTCTCTTCTTTTTCCCTGATGATTCAAACCCTCCATGTAGTACCACAGGGGATCAATGCTGTTTTCAGCTTTAATTCATTTTGAATCCTGCTGTTTCTGTTCAGATTTCAGACTGCTGAGACATGTAAACAGCAGAAAAAGAGATGCTGTGGAAAGCCTCTTTTTAAGATGTTTATACGAGTTTCAAGTGTTAAGGTTCTGTGTCTGGGCTGAAGAACTGGGCCTGCAGACCTATACATTTATATGGTCTAAGAACTCCTCTGTAATCCAATATCCCTAAATGTCACAGGAACATGCTTGTTTTCCATATTATACACTGTAATGGTTATTTGCTGTACTTTTACACATATGTGCATTTTATTAGCGCGTCATAAATATTCGCATACTTAAGAAACTGACCCATGTAGTTGCGTAGCCATGGCCCTAAAGAAAAACGGTCTGTCATATATTAATGGTGTGTCAGAGAAGAAGAAAAACTCCTGGATAGTTAGCGGAGGCACAGGGTTTAGGATTAAGCGATTTGTAAATGTTGCTTGTGCTCGGGCTTCTTCTGCTCCAGAAATCTGTCTAACTTTGTTAGGCAAACACTTAACTGATCTGACATTTCATCTTGGAAATGCTGTTACTTAGAATTAACTGCAGTCTCCCTCAGACACGTGGCACAGTTCTTTTCATAAAGAGATTCGTGTATATCTGTGTGGTCCTTAAAAAGCAAAACCTAGCCAAATAATTCTTGGCTTAGCTGTGCAGTGTAATGAGGCTTACACAGTAATACTGAGAAATGTTAATGTAATAATCGGTGTGGTATAGCTGGATGGATAGAGAAAGATTGACCGATCTGTGATTATTCCAAAACTAAACATTACTTAAGCATTACAAACAGTATCCGCCAAGGCAATCCCTATTCAAACTTATTGATGTCCACTTTGTTAAGGATCAAATTGTTACGCGTTTGTACTGCCTGTGCTTAAAGTGGTTCTAAAGCCATATACATTGTTTACCTTAACTACTTGACTTTTGGAAGATTGACCCCCTTCATGACCAACTCATTTATTGCTATACAGCACTGCGTTACTTTAACTGACAATTGTGCGGTCATGCACTGCTGTACATTTTCCCCACAAATTAGCTTTAAACAAAAAAGACTGATAATTTTGAAAAAAAAATATATATTTTTGCTTTCTGCTATAAAACCTATCCAATAAAAAAAAAAATTTAAAAAATCAAATTTCTTCATAAATATAGGCCAATATGTATTCTGCTACATATTTTTGGTAAACAAAAATCCCAATAAGCGCATATTGATTGGCTTGCGCAAAAGTTATCGTGTCTACAAACTATGGTGTATGTGTGTATATATGTATGTGTGTGTGTATATTTTTTATATATATATATATATATATATATATATATATATATATATATATATATATATATATATATATATATATATATACTTGTAGCAGGACTGCGATATTGCGGTGGACAATCTGACACTTTGTGGGAACTGGTGGCACTAATACAGTGATCAGTGCTAAAAATATGCACTGTCACTGTACTAATGAGACTGGCTGGGATGGGGTAAAACATCTAGGGCATTTAAAGGGTTAAATGTGTGCCTAACCAGTGTTTTGTGTTTAATATGTGGTGCTTTTACTAAGGGTTGTGCTGGATTTTATTCCCTGCCTAGCAGGGGAAAAAAAAATCCAGCATGTCCCCACTAACAGAACAGAGCTCTGTTCTGTCTTTCTGCTCGCTGATCGGGTGCTGACGGACATCCATGCATCGACGTGTGGGTGTGAGTCAATAGATGCAGACAGCGAGGCTTCGGAAGTGAACACACATGAATGGCTTCCTATGGGGGCACTCACTGGGGAGGAAAAGCCAGCTGCTCTGGCGGGGGGACACATTGCATAGAGCAGGTAAGTATAAACCTGTGTTTTTTGGGGGTTTTTTTTGTAAATTTTGTTTGCCATCACTTTAAGGAATAAACATGATTGCTAAGAAATGTAATAAGTGCTGGACTACTTGTACTAGATTTGAAGTAAACAGAATTTTGGAGGTTGCCTAGCTCAATGTATGCAAAGCAATCTTCACTCACATTTTAAGTACACCTTTTGTATGTGTGCATTTTTTTTGTCACTGAAAACTTAATAGGGCTCATTCTTAGGATTCCTGGGACCTTTGACTTTATTTACTAAAGTGTACAAAGGGCAAATTTCTAACTTCTAATGCCTCATGCACACTGGACATTTTTGCTATCTCCCCTAGGCTCCATTCCTCCTGGCAGCAGCATTTTGGCAGAAAAAAACGCTTGACACTTGTAAATAGAATACTGTATTTATTGGCGTATAACACTCACTTTTTCACCATGAAAATCGGGTGCAAATAGTGCATGCGTGTTATACGCCAATACTTCAGTTTTAGCTGCCTCGGAGGGGACAGGGAGGAGGGGCAGGACGAGCACCGTCAGATTACATACAGTGAGAATCTCCTGTTTACTTGGTGGCCTCTGTAATACGGTAGGAACTCCTGTCTCATGGGCTGCCATTGGACCACTGTTCTGTCTATCATAGGAGATTCTCACTGTATGTAATCTGGCGCTCGTCCCGTCCCCCTCCCTGTCCCCTCTGGGCTGCAGATGGGCATCGATCAGGCTGCACTGATGGCAATGGTGAGGCTGCATTGATGTGGACTGATGAGGCTGCATTGATGGCACTTGTGAGGCTGCAGATGGGCACTGACCCTTATTTTACTTCAAAGTTCCTTATTTAAAATTTAAGTTTTTTTCCTGAAACTTCCCTCTTAAAATGAATGTGCGTGTTATACGCCTGTGCGTGTTATACGCCGATAAATACGGTAATTTATTTATTTTGGCCAATGAAATCAATTAACACTCAAGTGCTAAATGTGCCTAGCATTGCAAATAGAGACTCGTGCGACTAGGTGTGTTATTGTCATCATCCCTCCTAAATGCAGTTGTTTGTAAACCTCATGATTGCGATTTTAAGGCAATTTAAACAGAATTCATAATTCTTAAAGATGTTTTCAGTTATTCATTAAAAAGAATTTTAATAAGATATTGTAAGTATTAAAAACAGTAAACCATCTTTACAAATTATTCCATTGCAATATATGGTAATATTCATAGTACGAGAACAGAACATGTTTAACCGCTTCAGCCCCGGAAGATTTTACCCCCTTCCTGACCAGAGCGTTTTTTGCAATTCGGCACTGCGTCGCTTTAACTGACAATTGCGCGGTCGCGCGACGTGGCTCCCAAACAAAATTGACGTCCTTTTTTTCCCACAAATAGAGCTTTCTTTTGGTGGTATTTGATCGCCTCTGCGATTTTTTTTATTTTTTGCGCTATAAACAAAATAAGAGCGACAATTTTGAAAAAAACGCATTATTTTTTACATTTTGCTATAATAAATATCCCCCAAAAATATATTAAAAAAACATTTTTTTCCTCAGTTTAGGCCGATCGTATTCTTCTACATATTTTTGGTAAAAAAAAAATCGCAATAAGCGTTTGATTGGTTTGCGCAAAAGTTATAGCGTTTACTAAATAGGGGATAGTTTTATGACATTTTTATGAATATTTTTTTTTTTTTACTAGTAATGGTGGCGATCAACGATTTTTATTGTGACTGCGACGTTATGTCGGACATTTTTGACACATTTTTGGGACCATTGTCATTTATACAGCGATCAGTGCGATTAAAAATGCACTGATTACTGTATAAATGACACTGGCAGTGAAGGGGTTAACCACTAGGGGGCAGGGAGGGGTTAAGTGTGTCCTAGGGGAGTGATTTCTAACTGCAGGGGGATGGGCCGATGACAGGGAGTTGTGATCAGTGACACTTGTCACTAGGCAGAACGGGGAGATGCTGTTTACATCAGCATCTCCCCATTCGTCCTCTCCGTGAGGTGATCGTGGGTATCCCCGCAGCGATTGAGTCCGCGGGACCCACGACCTCACGGAGCTCCCGGCCGTCGCACGCATTGGCACGGCGGGGAATTCAAATGGACGTACAGGTACGCCCATTTGCCCAGCCGTGCCATTCTAACGACGTACATCGGCGTGCGCCGGTCGGGAACCGGTTAACCACTTCCATACCGGGCATTTTCACCCCCTTCCTGCCCAGGCCAATTTTCAGCTATCAGCGTTGTCACACTTTAAATGAGAATTGTGCAGTCATGCGACGTTGTACCCAAATTGATTTTGATCATTTTTTTCCCCACAAATAGAGCTTTCTTTTGGTGGTATTTGATCACCTCTGCGGTTTTTATTTTTTGCACTATAAACAAAAAAAGAGCGACAATTTTGAAAAAAAACACAGTATTTATTACTTTTTGCTATAATAAATATCCCAATTTTTTTTTTACTATTTTTTCCTCAGTTTAGGCCGATATGAAATCTTCTACATATTTTTGGTAAAAAAAAAAATCGCAAAAAGCGTATATTGATTGGGTTGCGCAAAAGTTAGTGTCTACAAAATAGGGGATAGAATTATGGCTTTTTTATCATTTTTTTTTTAAACTAGTAATGGCGGTGATCTGCGATTTTTATCGTGACTGCGATTTTTATCGTGACTGCGATATTGTAGCGGACGTATCGGACACTTTTGACACTATTTTGGGACCAGTGACATTTATACAGCGATCAGTGCTATAAAATGCATTGATTACTGTATAAATTTCACTGGCAGGGAAGAGGTTAACACTAGGAGGTGATCAAAGGGTTAACTGTGTGTTCTAGGGAGTGATTCTAACTGTAGGGGGAGGGGACTCACAAGGGGAGGAGACCGATCGGTGTTCCTCTGTAATGGGAACACACGGATCAGTCTCCTCTCACCTGACAGGACGAGCAGGACCGTGGATCTGTGTGTAAACACACAGATCCATGGTCCTGCTCGGTTAGCGGGCAATCGCGGATGCCCAGCGGACATCGCGGCCGCCGGGCATGCGCATCGGGTCCCAAGTGATGCGGCGCATGCACACTCTCCACAATGCAGGGAATCCCAGGACATCATATGACGCCCGCCTGGAGGGACAAAGGGTTCCTGCGGTCGTCATATGACAATACAGCGGTAGGGAAGTGGTATTCCCCAGCTATTTGCTGTTCCGCCACTGATTGTGCAATAACGATGGTTTCCATTAGGTGGGGATGTCCAATGCGTTTCAAAGTATTAACATAAATTCTTCAGAGAATACCACTTCAGAAGAATGTATTTGTTTATACTTTGAAATGCGTTGGACACCCCCACCTGCTGGAAACCATCTTTATTGCACAACGGACACTTTAATCCAGTGTGCACGAGGTCTAAGTTTGAGAAATGAATTAGAAATTCTCTCTCATGAAGTTAGCCCAGTATACATTGAGCTCTTATTTATTGCTATGCTACTTAAGAATAAGTGCTTTGCTCAGTGTATTCTTTATTAAATAAAATTGTTGGATGTATTTTTTATAAAGCAATGAATCTTACTTTCACCGCAGGTGAATCTTCCAGATGTGTATGTTTTAAATGACATTGATTCTTACTGCACTGTGCTCCGGGTTGGAGCCGAGACTTTCCTGTCTCATGTCCAGAACACAATAGACTAAAAAATAGGAACAATCAGCGCAAACTAAATGAATATAAGATAAATGCAAGCTGAACACTTTAGGTTTTCACCAAGCCCATAAATCAAACTAAAAAACTAAATTTAAGTGCAGCACGAATGATAAATAATGATAAATATTTATCATTTGCGGTGCACTTAAGTTTTGTTTTTTAGTCAGAACACAATAGAGTCTATCTCGTGGATCCTCAAACTACGGCCCTCCAGCTGTTGCGGAACTAGACATCCTATGAGGCATTGTAAAACTCTGACATTCACAGACATGACTAGGCATGATTGGAATTTTAGTTCCTAAACTATTGAAGGGCCATAGTTTGAAAACCCCTGGACTTTGTGATCGGTGCTTAGCCATTCAGAGAAGGTAATGAATACAAAGCTTCCTCTGATTGACTGAGTCAGAGGTTGTGACATCAACAGCCCTCCTCTCAGACTCAGCCAATCAGAGGAAGCGTTGTATTTATTGCTAGAATAGGTCGCTTTCTCTGAATGGCTGAGCATTGATCAGATAGACTCTATTGTGTTCCTGGTTTGAGTCAGGAAGCTCGAACCCGGAGCACAGTGCAGTATGCTGTATGTAGCCTCAGCTACAGAGAGATTATTACCACATATCCAGCGGCCTCATGTCACGTGTTAGTGAGAGACATAGTTTGTTTGGGCCAGCTTGGCCCAAAATAACTATGTAAAGTGTTTCAAAAGCTGTAATTCAGTTTTAAAAGGTGCAGGGGTAGACAGAGCTCTGTAGTCCACCTGGCATAGCTAACCACACTGGTTGTGGTGTTCTAGCAGCGAAGACACTGTTCTGCCAACTCAAACAGAAGTTAGGAGCACACTGTATTTCTGGCAGATCAACAGGTATTTTCTGTATTTGCAGAGTTTAAAAGAATAAAACCTAGTGAAATGTACATGTGTTGAAGCTAGGTACTGAGTGTTTTTTTTTTTTTTTATTATTATTATTATTTTGCTATGATATGCACTTCAACAGACTTGCATACTGAGAAGGAACAGTAAAATAGAACAGTTGCAAAGCAATAAATATAACCTGTGCATGTAATAACATATAGCTTCCCATGTGCCCATATACGATTAGAAGCTTTTATATAGCGATTACGTTTTTAAAGCAGATCCACACATTGATATAACCATTTACATCAAGCTGATCTGCTTTATATGTACACCTAAGAAATAAATTAATTTACTAGAAGTAGCAGAGCTGCCTGTTTTTAACCTACATAGCTCTCGGCAGAACTGAAATGAACTTGCTTCATTACTACAAAACATTTGTGTGCTCTCAGATTGGATGTGACATCTGGGAAGGGACACAGCAGTACTTGTACAAATGGGCTTCACGACCTGTTTGGAGCATAATTAAAGTGTAAGCCTCCTGGGAATAAAAGAATAAAGGCACTCCAGGCCTTCCCATGAAATATATGACTTACTGTTGGACCAAAAGCAGGCTTGACAGTTACCAGAAGGTTGCAGCTGTAAAAGCCCACCTACCTGCAGGGGAGTCATGTTCAGTGTTCTCACGAATCTCTAGGCCAGCTCCACGTGAAGCCAGCAAAACATGATCTCTCCAGCTTCCTACAAATCGCCTCCTCAGCTTCAGGTTTCATTCTGAAACATTTGCTTGCAACAGTGAGCAGTGCTACTAAAAGCACACTTAAGTGATTATCTCTGTTTTTAATCCTTTTCTCACTTGTTTTGTTTAAAAACTTTCATTGTTCTGCAGAAAAAAGTTGACTAGCCTTAAATGTATCTCTAACAATACTGAAGAAAAAGCTGCTTACAAATGAATAGGTGTGCGAAGATATGAAAAATGATGTTCCATTGCTGCTACCTAAAGTGAACCTGGCGAAACGTAGAAAGTACTCAAGCTAATGATAATTTCTGAAGTGCTTTGATATGCTTTGTACATATTTCAGGTCTGAGGTTTACAACAGTAAGCATACAGTAAATTATCTGGGGATAGAGATATCTCTGAATGCAAAAACCTATATTAACTTGAATCTTAAACCTTTATTAGTGAAATTTTAAGGATAAATGTCGAAACTGGTGTAAGCTACCATTGACAGTGACCATTGACAGTGATAGGTAGAGCAAATCTTGTAAGATAATCTGGACCCCACAATTACTCTATGTTTAATAACTCGCCCGTATGGATCAAAGCATTTTGGTTTAGAAAAATAGAATCTCTTTTTAGAGAACTTATTTGGAGGAAAAAACAACCACATATAACGTTAACACTACATTAACACTAACCAAAGAAGCTGGTGGATTGGCGATTCCCCATCCTAAAAAAATATTTTTTTTAGACTCACAATTACAACATTTTTGTGGATGGACAGTAGTATCAAATTCTGATCCTATACAGAGCTTGCTACTATCAGTAATATGACGATTACTTATTAATTTCTTTATTGGAGACGAGAAATCAATTGTCCGATAAAAGATTTTTTACTGGTAAAGTATTTGACAAGGTATGGCAGGAAATTAAAAAATTACTGAAATAAAGGGTTATACATTATATACCCCAATATGGAACAATAATAGTTATGTGGAACTGATTAACCTGGAAGGTTAGTCTGGTCTTGCGATCTAGGGCCAATTTCAGATGCACAGTGAGCACTGGCATTGTCGGCAATACCCCTGGCCTCCCTATCCCCAACACAAAATTTAACACAATTCTTTATTTTACATTAAGGCTCACTATACACCAGAGAAATTTATTAAATGGAAACGTAGTGATACAGCCCAATGTCCCAGATGTAAAGGGAGCCTCGCTAATTTAATACATATGCTATGGAAATGCCGTAAACTCAATTGTTACTGGTATGAGATGGTGTCTATGATTAACAACGTTTTTGGGACTGGGCTGTCTCTAGAGCCAGGGGCATGTCTTCTAGCTATCCTGAATGAATCAGGAATCCCGGGTGAATATATGGTATCAATAACATAACATCAATAATAAACCAAGAAAAAGCATCCTAAGTTCTTGATAAAAAGACCAGAGATGTATATTTGATTGTTTGAAACGGATTATGGTGCCAACGAAGTGTGAACTAACTAATGGCCTTGCTTTGGCAATGAAGGAGCATCAGTCTTGACTGGTAAAACAGAGGTATAACCGTCATGAGCATCATCATTTCGTGCCACATTAATTGAAATGTTTCAGATTTCACTGGGTATGTGATCCCCTTCTGTATGTTTGAAATGATTAGCCGCCATTAACAGTCCCTTTAAGTGGTTACTGCTAGCTACCTGACATAGTAAATGCCATTTCTGTGTAAACGCATTGTACATTCATACTTTCTGCATGCTGATGCTTCGGGCCCACAATGCTCTGCTGTGGCGTATGTTGGCACTTCATAAATAAATAGTTTTGTAAGCACTCCTGACTTAGGAACATGTGAGAAGCAAATGCCTTGTGCAGGGCTGAAGGTGATAAGACCTGAGATTTACCACGTCCCCTTCCTGCATCACACAGAAAACATTCCTGTGAGGAAATCCGAGCCACACATTTACTCCTTCAAACAATCACACAACAGGATATGAGCATATTAAGTTAAGCCTGTGACTTCTGCTATAGACCCAACAGACAGCCCTTCATTTACTGGCTGCAGCTCTAATTGGAGGACTGCCATTAATTTTAACATGCTCATGTTGTGTTACCTATTTTTATAGTATAATCCTGGAAACTGCAAAGAAAATCAATAAATAACATGGCATTTAGTTATGTGTAGTACTTTCCTCAGCACCAGTTTAATATGAGGAAGCTGGAATTCTACAGAGAGTGGGAAAGATACATATACTCCATTTTTTGGATCCGTTCACATTAAAGCAAACCAGTACTTTGCCCATGCAGGGCAAAGCAACAGGTTTACTTTAATGGCAGCTCCATCAGCAACGCATAATCAATCACCTTTTTGTTTACTCCTCTGCTGAGAGGATTACATGTTGTGGGTTTTTTTTTTTTTTTGTCGTCTGCTCTCTGTGGGTTAGATTTCCCTTCCTGCAATTACCATAGTCATTGGGATGGGAAGTAAGCGGGAATCTCCCCAACAGACACCATTGACCGTTTTCTGACAGATATTTTATTCTTTCCCCCACCCTGCTATAAATAACTTTTTTATTACAGTCTGTCTCTCAAGGAGAGCTTCCCTCTTCCTGCCCTGGTAACAATTGTCATGGATGGGAAGTGAGTGGAAATGTCCTAAACGATTAAAAACTGAGAGCGTTTCCACATCTCTCCTACTTGATCCAAAATGCATAAAAGGTTTTGACATTAATTCATTATTCTGGACTCCTGCAACTCTCTGATTTGATTAAAAAGGAATCGTATACTAAAGCTGCCCATGCACTAGTAGGTTTTCAAACTAAAAATCTCTTCTGTATATTCGATGACTTGACAGATTTCGTTCAAATGTACTACAAAAAAAGTTTGCTTTTAACATTTTATTTTGGAGCCAGTTGACTTTCTCAAATAAAAACCACTTTCATTGTTAAAAATTAGTTCATGTTCCTTGACAGCAGTCGAAAATGAATGTCGATTTGATACTGCTAACAAATAGAAAATTAGATAATCGTCCTCACAACTAAAAAAAAAAAAACTTGAGCTCTCACTATACTACTAGTGTATGGGATGCATAAGATAAATATATTGCTATTGCCAAATTTTTGGCTTTATAACGCTGCTATGCTACTTTACCAGCCTTCACTTGTTCCAGGTCATTTACTCAGAAAATACATTCTCTAGAGACAGCCAGCCAGTGCTCTGCTATAGGTTGGTTGTCAAGGACTTGGTGAACAACTCCATATGAAAATCGGGCGAATGTGTATTTACATTTTTTTTAAATTCCTTTTTATACTGTATCTGCTTGCAGATTTGTCCCAAGTTTATCATATGGTTCATGAATCGTGATTGCCAGATTTTCCACATTTTGAGGCGAATCCAAGGGCTTGTGTACACTTTTGCGAAGATTAGCATTTTGTACATCAGAGAAATATTGATCTCCGCAAGGGCACACAGAAAACAATTTATTGTATGTGCCCTGTTCACACTAGAATGCAGGCGGCAGCTGTGAAGAATTCCTGTGCTAAACGCGATGCGTGAAGTTTTCTGCGCTGCTCCGCAGCCCTCTCGCACCCTGCATTAAATGAAATTTCACTTATGGCATTGAACCATTTCAATAAAGTAAATAAAAAGAAAAGAAAACCGTGTCTTACAAATTCAAGGCAACGCCACCCCCATCTTTCCCAGAGGCCGCCCAGCAAGGACACTATCCCACACAGATAAACAGAACATTTTCCTGTGTGACTAGTGTAAACCAGCCATTAAATGTGCAAATCAGAAATGTGATTTAATAATCATTATAAATGTGCAGTATTTACATTTCTCATCACTTAAATACGCTGGTTTTGAACTGGTGGCCTTCAAGTTTCATATTTAAGTCTAATATTCTGACTTTAAAATTGTTAATTTCAAACATGAGCTGCATACTTTGCAGTTGGATGCTTCCAGTGGCCGCAATGGATGTCTCCATGCCATGCCATGATGCAGAGACATTCCTCAAGGCAACCTAGTGTGGCAGGGACCCCAGGGTTCCCTTTATTTGACCCCCCTGAGTCCTTTCCCTCCTCTTATCTGACACTCTTGGGTAATGCCATCATCACCTTTTCTATAAACCCCCAAAGAAAAAAAAAAGTGGTGTGCAAAGGAAATGTTTGTGCATATAGGACTGACCAATAATACTTGAAAGTTTTCTCACTTGTAGCTGGTCACTGTTATATGAAGATTGGGAACAAATCTCTCTAACACAGAGACATTTTTGTCACCTGTTCTACTCTATCTGAAAACAAAACGGTTTATGTCTGCTGTTTTTGGTTGCATTTATTAATATCAGGGCATGCATAATAAATGAAAAGTCTTAGTTGAAATTATGTACTTAAAGTAAAACTTAAGGCAAAAAAGTAAGGGAGGTGTATAACCTTGTCAGGTTTTTTTGCCATCTGTGTCCCATTGAGGAGATTTCCCTTCCAGTCCCATAGCCAAAACGGGAAGTGAGAAGAAATCCCTCCAAACTGGGGGAATTCCAGGGTGTCACAAGAACTAGTGTAAAGCAACAGACAACAGGTAACACCGCTCTAGGTGATGCCTTCCTTCGCAATCAGGTGCAGGTCCAGTCCATTGTCTGTGTAAACCATTCAAGAAACAAAACAAATGACCGCACTCCAAAAAAAATAAGGATAGAAGCTTTATTGTGTAAAAACATCCAACATCAAAGAACGATTATAGCTATAGCATCATAACACGCACAGAGGGAAGCATGGCTGACGCGTTTCATGAATTTCTTCGCTTAGTCATTACCTGGTTATGACTAAGCCAAGAAAATTTGTGAAACCCGTCTACCATGCTTCCCTCTGTGCGTGTCCTGATGCTGTAGCTTGTTCTTTGATGATGGATGTTTTTACACAATAAAGCTTCTATCCTTATTTTTGAGTGCGGTCACCAGAACTAGTGTCCTCATCGGAATATTTTCCTGTTATTACTGTTGGTGTCAACCCAAAATTTGGGATATTATTTTATTTTCACTTTCAATGTTCACAGTAAACCGGACAAATAAAGAGGGTGAATCCCCCTAATGGGGGCACAGACAGCAGTAAAAACTGAGAAGTGTTCTAATCCCTCTCCACTCTATCCAGAACTAAAAAAAAAAAAAAAAAAAAGTTGCCTTTAGTTATACTTTAAACTGCAACAAATCAAAATAAAGTGTGGATTTTAGTCCAGTTTTTCAATTTTTTCTTTTTTTTATTTCTTTATAGGTGTTCCATCCTTGCTTGTAGTGCTTATGTTGCTTTGGCATTAGGTGATAACCTTATGGCATTGAACCATGCAGACAAACTACTTCAGCAGCCGCGATTGTCAGGATCCCTCAAGTAAGTTTATTCTTTTTAATCAACTAAACGCTTGATTTGCTTTCTCAGACACCAAAGGTGGTGTTAACTCAAAATATTTTTTGCTGGTCATGCTGCTTGTTTCTAATTGTGCACTAAATAGAGAATTAAAGAATATGTTATTTGATATGGAAATCCTCTTTGTTGATATTTAGGGACCTTCTCAGATTTTCCTGGACACACTCTACTAAGGCCTCATGCACACCGGACGTTTATTTAACTCTCCTAGAAGCCAGCAGCGCTTTTGCAGAAGCAATGCCTGGCGCTTGTAAAAGTGTCTACAGTTTTTACAGACATCAAGCTCTTCAGTCTTAATTCATTTCATTGGCCTGAATAAATCATTTATTCTGGCCATTGAAATTAATTTATGCTCAAGAGCTAGCGTTTAGGTGCTTTTAGTAGCATCAAGCATTTTTTTCTGCCCAAACTCTACTGCTCCTGGACGCCCTGGCAGTGTTTGTTTTTTTTGTTTTTTTTCCCTGTTTCTAAAAGCCCCTGCCACTAAATGCTGCTAAAAGCATATGTGTGCATGGACACATAGGCTAAACATGCAGGGGAGTCCAGGCAAAAAAAAAATGCCTGATGCCCCTAGGAGCAGCTGTGCATGAGGCCTAATGGAGATAAGAGGCAGCTTTTCTGACTAATGATGTAAATATCAGAGTTTGTGTTTATCTATTTTAAAGGTTTTTACATAAGTTTTAACATGGTGCAAAGGTTCATTTTAAAGGAGGACTTTCACCCAATGAACAGAATATTTGTTTAATTTCCCCAGGGTATCCTGTGCACATCGCACTTGTCTACATCTAAATTTGTGCAGGGGTTGCTGAGCCGTGGTGACAGATGCCTAGCACTGCCCACTCGCTTAGCTACTTGATAACTCTGATCAAAGTAGATAGAGTTCTGACTGTTAACTTGGGAGGAGAGGGGGAGTGACAGGCAGTGCACACAGCCCCTGCCCCCCCCACACACACTCCCAAGCTGACAGATAGAACTTTGCTGTGCAGTGCTTCTCTCCTGTCAGTTTGTGTTGTGAATGATTGTGATTGGAGAGAAGTACTTTCTTTTAACAAAAACACAAGCTGACAAAAAACACAAGCCAGGTACTACACTAGGCGGCCTTAGGCAAGTAGCTCATGGTTACGGTTGTCGGCTTGTGTTTTTGCAAATGAAGACACTCATTTCCACCTGCTGTCATTCTCAACACAAACTGGCAGTTTCCACTCTCCTTGTGCCCTGAATAGCAGGCGGCAGGTCCAGACTCTGTGTGCACTTAATAGGAAAGGCACAGCGCTGCAGAATGGAGAGAGCAATGGGGCTCAGTCCTGGCTGTAACACCTTCCCATAGAATGGCTTATATTTTTAGGCTATGGAGGGGGTGGCTCTACAGCCAGAAATTACAGAAAATATTTATTTTTATTTAACATCCACTGTCCAGATTTTAATGGGGCAAAAGCACAGGGACCCCTGGGGGAGTTAGCTGTCATTTTGTTTCTGATCATAGTTCTTCTTTAAAGCTTAACGCCATGTTTACTAGGCCGAGGTGTACCAAATAAACTATTTCCTTCACTGTTAGATGTGCCTGCTCGGTGCACTGTGTAAACTGAATGTAGAATTTGCTACATACGTAGCAGTAACATACAGAGCTGTTTTGGCAGTAGGATGGGAACTTCCTGTCTTTCTTGAAACAAAATCTAGTTGGGCTGAACGTTTCTTAGCTATTCACTGAAAGCTTTCTATTCTGTGAGCAGACAGAAGAAATCTATTAACCTAAGGACACTGAGGCTTGCTGGGAGTGGGAGTAAAAAAAACAAAAGTTTTGCTAAATTATTATATATTTTTAATCTTATTCTTAAAGGCTGAGAGAGCATATTGAACTCTTAAGCCTCGTACACATGATCGGATTGTTGGCCAACAGAGCGTCAGACTTTTGTCCGAAGGGCGTGTGCCAGAAACTTGTCTTGCATACTAATGGCACACAATTGTCGGCCAACAAACACGAACGTAGTGACGTACTACATGGAATTTCACCTCTAGAGCGCCACCCTTTGGGCACCTTCTTTGAATGTGTTTGGTTAGCATTGATTCGGAGCATGCGTGTTTGTGCTTTGGACTTTTGTGTGACAGACCTGTGTACACACGATACGAAAATCTGACAACAGACCGTTGTCTGCTGAAAATTTACTAGCTTGCCATCCTACTTTTGTTGACGGAAAGTTGGACAACAGTTGTCTGAAAGAGCACGGTCGGATTTTAGGCAGCTTGTCTTCACACAATATACACCATATACCCTGCCAAAAATCCGATCGTGTGTATGAGGCTTTACGTAAATCCTCTTCAGGCCAATGTTTTCTATTTTCTGAATAGTGTTTTAGCATGTATTTTCAGCACAGTTTTAGCATAGTTTCTTTAACCACAATGTAACACCTTGTGCGTTTATTTATCGCCTACTTTGAATCATGAATGTGTGAGCCTTAGAGATTTCTTGCATGTCTGCCCTATTGAACTTTAAAGCCTAACATCATGGTTTTTCTCTGCCTCCCCTCTTTCTGCAGTCAAATTTGCTATTTCCCCAACAAAAGTGGGCAGATATTTGCACTGCTCTCCAGCATCTTCTCTTGCAGGGGGTCTTTACCTTTTGTCCCAGAAAAGTAAAGGTTTCACAGATTCTACTCAAACCATTTCAGTGCCCCAAGGCAAAAGGAGACATTTCCCCCATTCTGGATCTGAAGATTCTCAACAGATTCCTTCACGTTATGTTAAACAAAATTCTGTATTTAATCTGCCATGTCGGTCATCACTTCTTTTCAATTGGTGACCTTTTCTCTATGGACATAAGTTGTCTACTTGCACATCTTCATCCCCTGTGTTTTTGCTGTGGGCATGCAACATTTACCAGGTTATTGTCCTTCCCTTTGGCCTGCCCACAGCATCTTGAGTTATCATCAAAGTGTTAGCTTCTGTCTCAGCTACTCTACACTCTCAGGGTATCCCCTTTTTGTGATACCTGGATGCCTCCTGATGAAGCATTGTGCCCAGACTTTGTCTGTGTCCAGTCTGCAGAAGTTTGGATCCTAATTTTTTTTGGAGCATCTGGGCCTGACTCTAGAAACAGCCCTGTCCAGAGTCCTCCCTCTGGACAAGCTCCAGGTCCTTTGCCCCCATTTTTGGACCCTACAGTTCAGGAGACACGCCACAATTCGCTTTTGCATTAAGGACTAGGGCCTTATGGTAGCCTCCCTTTTGAGGCAGTATCAAAAGCCCAATTTAACTCCAGACCATTGCAGCTCAATATTCTGGTTCTAGGGGTATGGTCGCTTAGCCAGGGGGTGTTTATATGACCTCTGTCGCAGGTTGGGGATGCCAGGAATAAACTTTTTTGCGTCAACAAAAAAAACTGTACAGGTATCAAGTAATCCTTAGGCCACCACAATGGATGCCCAGATGACTCGGAGGAATGAGTTCAACTTGATTTGATCAATGTAACTTGACCTACGTCTCCCCCCCCCCCCCCCCCTCGCAAAAGGTTATTCCTTGTCTGCTGAGCAGGATATAGAGGAAGGAAGTTACAGTGATCCTTTTTGCACTGAACTGACCTGGAAGGATGCGTTACTCAGACATACTCGGGCTCTTGATGGACTCTCCTTGGGCTCTCCTAGATTGTCCAGGTTTCCCTTCCAGGGACTGGTTTACTATCCTGCTTCTGAGTTGTTCGCTTTAACTGTCTGGCCTCTTCATCCCTACACTCTTGAAAGCTTGGAAATAACTTCTCCAAAGTCTATTATCACACCTGAAAGGCCTACTTTCCAGGAAGTACTGTCGGATGAATCTTGTCTGGATCAGCATTTGGCCTTAAATTTGTGATTGAATCAGCATTTGACCTTCAAGTGTTAAATTTCATCCCTAGCCATTCTAAGACTGCTTGCCCCGCAACTAGGGTTGCCACCTCATCCCTTTAAACCCAAACACATATGAATTACACAGGTTCTGAGGCTAATTTAATGCAGGTAAGGCATCAAGTGAGTTTAATTACCACCTTAATCAGCCACAGAACCTGTAAAATTAATATGTGTTTGGGTTTAAAGGGATGAGGTGGCAACCCTACTCGCAACCAATGGTGAAAGATTTTTCTCTCATTGTTCCACCTGTGTGCTTACCATTGACATGTGGGGCCTCAGGCTAGTTTTGTCAGTTCTTAAGTCTATCTGGGATATCCCCCTGTCTTTCCTTACTCACAAAGCCCTCCCCATTGCAATCTTGAAATTATCTTGGAAGAATTTGTTTCCAGTGTTACACAGGGATAAAGATGTCTTGCAGACTAAAGCTGACCATAAATGGGCAGTTTGTTTGCTCTGCTAAGCCCCCCCAAAAAAAATCTAATTTCCTCCAACTACAGGTAGATGGAGGAACCCCCCCAACCCCTTCGGGACATCGTATTTTGGGAGCTGCGCCCACTGCTGTTTAATACACTGATTACAGGCTGCATCCGGGAGAAAAGTTTTACAACATTCTTTCCTTTCTATCTGCGAATGCTAAGAGCATAAATATTAAAAATGGTCAATGTTAATTGAGAGAGTGACGTTCTGTTTTAAGGCCTCCTTTATTCCCAAGGTGGGTTCCTCCTTCTACTTTAACTAAGACATTGTCCAAAATAGGGTTGTCCCGATACCAATACTAGTATCGGTATCGCGTCCAATACCGAGCATTTGTGCGAGTACTTGTACTGGCACAAATGCTCCCGATGCCAGATCCGATACCTGGAATCGGAAGTCGGCGGGCGATGAGGGGGCAGAGCGGAGATTGGTCTGGTAGCAGTGGAAAACCGGGGTAAGCTGGCGCCACTGCATATTTCGTCCATAACAGTGACCGGAGCCGTCACATTCGGTACAGGAAGTGATGTTCTGTGTCTCTGTCGGAGGGTAAACATTGTGACGCCCATCTTGGTACACCCTGCACTCGGCTGCAGTAAGCCAGCAGCGGACATCTTGTTGGAAAATGTTGATGGTTTGCCACACACTGATGAAGGATTAAAGTGTTACTAAACCCAGGACCCTGGATTCACTATATCTGGTCTCCCACAGTACGCAACACATGGAAATGCAATTGTTTTAGTAACTATAAACTGCTAAATACCTTTTCTCATCAGCAGTATTTAGCAGTCTTGTGACTTTTATTATTTATTTATCTCACGCGCCCCGCGGCGATCGCGACCACACCGTGTTGCTAGGACACATGGCGACCCCGATCTCTGTAAAGAGCCGCGTCTGCGGCTCTTTAAACATGTGATAGGCTGTGTCCAATCCAAAAAAAAATCAAATAAAATGTTTTTTTAATTGTAAAAAATTTAAGATACACCCAAGCTCATAAAATCCCCCCACCCCCACATATACGCATGTACAATCGTAAACGCACACGGCAGATCACCTACGCCTGAAAACGGCAATTGTGATACACATATTGCATATAGCTGCGCACGCCGGAATGAGAGCAATAATTCTGGCACCAGACCTTCTTTGTAACGCTAAACTAATGACTTATAGGGGGCTTTTAAAGCAATGCCTATGAAAAATATAGGGTACTGACATGTTGGGTATCTATTTACTCGGTGCAACCTCAGCGTTTATATTTTACCAAAAAATTGGGTGATTTATTGCGTTTTTGTGCCCCCTAAAAATAACTTTTAATGTGTGTGTGTTTTTTTTTTTTTTTTCCCTTTTGTAGTAATATTGTGTGACATATAAAAATTGGAACTACCTCTAATTTATTCTCTAGGGCAGGGATATGCAATTAGTGGACCTCCAGCTGTTGCAAAACTACAAGTCCCATCATGCCTCTGCCTCTGGTGTCATGCTTGTGGCTGTCAGAGTCTTACTTTGCCTCATGGGACTCGTAGTTTTGCAACAGCTGGAGGTCCGCTAATTGCATATCCCTGCTCTAGTGTGTCTGCTTTCAGAAAAGATATAATGTTTGGGGGTTTTATGTAATCTTGAAGCTTTTGTTACCCCAACACTTCATATTCCTGAAATGTGCCTGCTGTGCCATGTACTTGTATGAGAAAGTATCGTGTTCTTTGTATTGTCTTCCTTTATGGAAAATCCCTGGTGTTCCTGCCCGTCCCTCTGCTTTCCTGTTTAAAACTGACCACACTAGGCAGGAGAGCACATCCTGGTCACTTCTCTAGCTATGCCGGGAACTTGACCTGCTCTCCTCCAATCATAAGACTTGTCTTGACACGCCCCTGCTGAATAGCCATTTACTGGGAAGCTCAGTGTACTGCTGCTGCTTCTCCTCCCCCAGCTCTTATGCAGCTGAGAACAGAGGTAATGTGATCACTTGTAAAAAAAAAAGGGAAAAAAAGGAATTGATATTTTTTTTTTATATCTATGCAAAAATGTTTTGCCTTTCTGTTTTAAACGTAATGGGTTGATTTACAAAGTGATCCTTTACAATCACTTTAAATGGTTGCTAGGGATGCATTTGGGAAAAAAAAGGCCCCCTAAATGGGATTTTAAAGGCAACAACACCACTATTGTAGACTAAAAATGCATTTGTTAATTGCATATAAAATTGGATCACTCACACATGTGGTGATTGATTCAAACATGACATAAAATAAAAAAGACAAAAAGAGAACACATTCTGAATTCATATAGCAAGCATACAAAATCTGTATAAATGGTGGTACTCTTCAAATTCCGAAGAAAAATTCCGATAGCCAGCGCGTTTCTGGTTCAAGCCCTTCGTCAGGGGTATTGGTTAGGAGAATATGTACTCATATATTTGTCAAGAAGTAAGCAAAGACTTGGTCCGATGTGCACTGAGCTATGCAAGCAGGAATCACAGCGAAGAATACTGCAGAAGATGGCGTCAAATGAGGTCTTCTGACACTGCCCTCCGAGGTCACACAAGCAAAGTATCCTATGGAAGCCCTTCACATACTCGTAATCGCATATCTGGGTGATAGACAGAATGCAGCGAGGTAGGTATATGAGCATATATTCCATGTTATGGGTATCAAAAGGTGTTAAAGCCTTGGTGCAGTCCCTCTTGGTCCATTAAACATGCAGTCAGCAATAGTGGTAGGTGAATTGCCCCCTCCTCCTTTAAATCCCCTGTTGTGTTCTCCTCTTCTTAGGGCGCCATCCTCCCTAGGGATGCATTCTGACACTCCAATATCGCCAATGCCTTCCCCCATGGTGCCTATACAGAATTTGTACCGGGCCTCCAGAACCCTCACTTTCAACATCTGGCTTTACATGTCCGCCTTCATCTTTGTGATTTTTTTTTTTTTTTTTTTAAATATATTTTTTGGGGCTTGATGGTCAGCTCTCCTGCCTGTGTGACAGCTGCAGACCCCCATTTAGAGATCCTGGAGTAGTCTCCAGATGCGCAATTTTCTTTATCGGTGGTCGCACTCACCGGGTATACTTCGCCAGCCTATAGAACTGGAACATATCTGTCATAGGAAGGAACCGACCCACCCTTGTCTTTTGTTGATTTACGCTTCTCTGATCCGACAGGGTATGTTCCTAGGTTCCTTTCTCAATGGGATTCGGACCTTGAAACCGAATTCACTTACTCGCAGAAGGAGAAAATTCTCCATTTTGCCCAGAAGTCTTCCATGGTCACCAGAATTCAAGAGACCGGTTACAAGATCTTGACCTGATGGTGCAGGGTACCATGCACCGCTTTCTGCTTTTTTCCTCAGGTCCCTAGTACATGTTGGCGATGTTGCAATGCGGAGGGAACGATGCTTTATATCTTTCGGGACTGTCCCAAACGTAGGCCCTTTTGGCAGGAGGTGATTGGTACTGTCAAGCACCTGACTAATGTCGACCTGGAGGGAAACCTGTGTCATGTCTGTTGCATCTCTCGGAATGTCCTATTAAGAAATATAAGGCTTCCCTCACAATTCAGTTATTGCATGCGGCTAAGGTATGCATCCTCCTATGTTGGAGATCTGAGAACCCGCCGTCCAAAATCCTTGTGGTTTTCCAAAGTCAATGAACTTGAGGGCATGGAGGACCTCACAGCTACCTTGCACAACCAGGAGGAGATCTTCCGTGACACCTGGAGACCTTTGCAACATTTTTTATACACTGATGCCCATCTTCAGGGGGGTCTTGCAACTTGGCTGACCTCCTGAACTTAGTCTCATTCCCTGGGTTAGCGGTTTTACCTTTCTTAATATAAGCTCTTTTCTCCTGCACGAGGAAAGCTTGATCTCCTATTTCTACTCTTCCTAACCGCTTCCTACCTATCCTTTTTCCCCCTTCCTCTCCCATCTACTCCCCTCCCCGTATATTTGTCTCAGTTCTGGGTGCTCTTTTCTTTCAGATATTTGAGTATCCTATTATACACTATCTGTCTCATTATCCCTGTTCTGGTCCAGCTGGCCACTGGGAGGCCCCATTCCCGGTATATTGCATTATTTTGTTAAAATATAGTTGCACAGTTTTAAGCTCACAAGTTTATGTTCTGGGTCACTCATGTCGCTACTCTATCTGCCCTACATGCTTTGTAAACTGCGGACCATTTTCATATTTGACATGATGTACATGGCCATTCATACCATCTTCTGCTAGGTCTGTCGGCATGCAAACCTAATTGAGAGTTTTCATTGTTGTTTTATGCTTCATTTCTTCATTTTCCTGTTTGACTGTAAACTGCAACTTTTGGAAAATAAAGGAATTACAAAAAAAAAATGGATAAGTTCACTTTCAGGAATATGTTGCATGCTCCACACATAAGATTTGTTAGTTTAAAAAAAAAAACTGGCTCCTAACTTTTTTTTAGCTGGCTCCTAGATTTAAAGCAAATTTATTAAGCCCTGTGTTAGTATATCCCATTAGAGAAATGCTAAAAAATTATCAGGGGCACCCTGGAAGAAAAGTGCAAAGTGCACCACCTTGAAACAGTCCTAGCATGTGATTCCTTGTAGTCATCTTCAGTTCAGACTGTTAGACAGATGAGTCATCAGTCAGATGTGAGAATAGGCTGAAACTTGAAATAGTGTAAATTCCTTTTCATTGACAGTATACTAAACATTTCAATACAGATTTATAAGATATAGTCAGATTAAAAGAATGACCCTTAAAAGAAAAAGCCTTAAATGTGCTTATTGCTTACTCACCTTTGCTCTGGTCTGGGTTGGAAATGGCTTGGAACCAAGGGAGCCTGGGAATCAAGTGCAGCAACATATTGAAAAATAAAAAAACAGCAATATAATTTCAGTTGCACAATAAACACACAAACTGTCGGCCTTAATGTGGCCTATTGCTTATTGGGAAGGTGGGTTGGTGGGCTGCTTTAACACAGACACAAGGACCTTTGCCGTGGGTGGTAAACATACAAATTTTGGTCCAAATGCAACCCATTGATTTTTGTGTGTTTTGATCGTTTGGGTAGCATTTTAAAAGATGCATTTAGGATGCCTTCCAGCCCATATCTACAAAGACTCTGACAAAACTTGATTACATCTTCTTTCAGTTACGCCAGTGATGTATTCCTTACATCATTCAGACAGTAGTATGTTTTAAAATGCTTGGATTTCCCTTCTGGCTATCCCAGTCATTTAAACACAATTACTTTCTGGCTTTGGAATTTTCTACTTGATGGTTTCTTTTTTTTTTTTTTTTTTTGTAAAGAAATCATCTGCGTTGGAAGCAATTGCTGTGTTGCAGTTTTTCTTAATGTGTTTACATGCAGAGCAGGTCAGTGTAATCCCCAGTAAAGGAATTGGTTAGTCTCTTGCAAAAGCAGGCAAAGAATTTAGCTGAGGAAAGAGTTAAAAGGATCAGGGGGTCAGAGTCCTGACCAAAAGTGACCCTTAAGTGTGAATTGCTGAACCATAACTGGTAATTTCCTCACTTCTGTTTAATAGCCATCCCACAGTGACTGCTTTGTAGCAATTGGTTCCTTCCTTACAGGACAAGGGTTGTAAAATATGTATTAATTGTTAATTGCTGAACATTGCATGACTGCAAAAAAGCTTATTGGGTAAACCTGCGTTTATATCTCCACATACCTTTAAAACTGAACATTGCATGACTGCAAAAAAGCTTATTGGGTAAACCTGCGTTTATATCTCCACATACCTTTAAAACTGAACATTGCATGACTGCAAAAAAGCTTATTGGGTAAACCTGCGTTTATATCTCCACATACCTTTAAAACTGAACATTGCATGACTGCAAAAAAGCTTATTGGGTAAACCTGCGTTTATATCTCCACATACCTTTAAAACTGAACATTGCATGACTGCAAAAAAGCTTATTGGGTAAACCTGCGTTTATATCTCCACATACCTTTAAAACTGAACATTGCATGACTGCAAAAAAGCTTATTGGGTAAACCTGCGTTTATATCTCCACATACCTTTAAAACTGAACATTGCATGACTGCAAAAAAGCTTATTGGGTAAACCTGCGTTTATATCTCCACATACCTTTAAAACTGAACATTGCATGACTGCAAAAAAGCTTATTGGGTAAACCTGCGTTTATATCTCCACATACCTTTAAAACTGAACATTGCATGACTGCAAAAAAGCTTATTGGGTAAACCTGCGTTTATATCTCCACATACCTTTAAAACTGAACATTGCATGACTGCAAAAAAGCTTATTGGGTAAACCTGCGTTTATATCTCCACATACCTTTAAAACTGAACATTGCATGACTGCAAAAAAGCTTATTGGGTAAATCTGTTTGTCACCACTGTTTCAACTCCATCTGTAGCCATGCTCACATTATTTCAATGTTTATTTAGCCATTAAGTCTTACCTAAATTATGGGTTCCCTTATCTTTACAAGTTTGGCCTTTTAGTCCCCTTGCAGTTTGATTGTGGTGTGAAAGTTATGCCCTGTTGGTGTGTTGCTAATATGCCCTCCTAATTGATTAATTGCCAGATTCAACCCACACCCAACACACAGTATAAAACAAGGCCTTCCTTACGGGGGAACACATACAGGGGGCTGCACATACAGGGGGTTCTTCCAAAGAAGTGGGGTTCTGAAAATAAGTGACACTTCTGCTCTTGCACTTCAGTGATTTGCACAAAGCAAACTATAAAAGACTGCAGGTGACCCCATTTCCTAATTCTATCATCTTCCTCTCTGAAACATGCACTCTTTACCTCTCCTCCTTTTCACAATTGCTGCCTCTCTCCTCAAACTCTCTTTTCTACATCCCTCTGCTCCACCCCACAACCTGTACATATCACCCTCACTTCTCCCCTCCCCCTATTACTGCACTCATCACCTCTTTCTAACTCTAAGCCCACTTGCTAACATACCCCCCAGGATACTGAAGCATGTCCCCTCATACAAATCATATTCTCATATTACCTCCCTCACTCTTCTGCTTCTCCTAATCGCTGGAGATATTTCCCCAAACCCTGGGCCCACTTTATTTAACTGTGCCCAACACACCCATCACCATCACCCTACACCCTCTGGCAGTAGTCGCAATCTACACAATCTAGTCTCCATTCCTCTTCTTGCCAACACCAGCCTCACTCTCTCCTGCGCCCTCTGGAACGCCCGCTCTGTCTGCAACAAACTCACTGCTGTTCATGACCTCTTTGTCACTAATTCCTTTAATCTACTTGCTCTCACAGAAACCTGGCTCCACGAATATGACACCCCTTCTCCTGCTTCCCTCTCCCAGGGTGGCCTTCACTGGACTCACTCCCCCAGGCCTAATGGACGCAAGGGAGGTGGAGTGGGATTCCTCCTATCCCCCCAGAGCACCTTCCAGGTAATTCACCCTCCTCCCTCTTTTTCACTCTCATCATTTGAAGCCCACTGTATACGTCTATTCTCTCCCACTTCCCTAAGAATTGCTGTGATCTACCGGCCCCCTGGACCATTATCGACTTTCCTTGATGAGTTTTCTGCCTGGCTACCCTACTTTCTCTCTTCGGAAATTCCCACAATCCTTCTCGGTGATTTCAACATCCCTGCTAATACAAACATTCCTGCTACTTCTAAACTTCTTAGTCTAACCTCTTCATTTGACCTGAAGCAATGGGTACAGGCTTCTACTCACTCTGATGGCAACACCCTTGACCTTGTATTCTCCTACCTATGCACTCCATGCAACTTCTCAAACAATCCTTTTCCTCTCTCCGACCACCACCTTATTAGTTTCTCTCTCCCCCTGTCTTCCACCACCTTTCCCTCCAATCGCCTAACCGTCACCCGTAGAAACTTTCGCAACTTCAACTCCTCTCTTCTCTACTCTGCTACCGACCACCTCTATGACAAAATCTCCCCCCTGTCCTGCCCCAACCAAGCCATATCCATCTACAATAAATCTCTGTCCTCCACCCTGGACAAGCTCGCTCCCCTCACTACACGCAGAATCAGGCCTCGACCCCTACAACCCTGGCAAACAGATGACACTAAAATTCTCAAAAAACGTAGCCGCGCTCTTGAGCGTCTGTGGCACAAGACTAAGTCCCTCAAAGACTTCAACCAATACAAATCTGCCCTCCAAAAATACTATTCTTTCCTCCACACTGCCAAGCAAACCTATTTTACAACTCTTATTAATACCTTCTCATCCAATCCCCGTAAACTCTTCTCTACCTTCAACTCTCTACTTTGTCCTCCACCGCCTCCCCCCACTGATTTACTCACTGCCCAGGAAATCGCTAATCATTTCAAAAACAAGATTGATGCAATCCGTGATGAAATCTCCACTCTACAGGTATCTCCCCCAGCTAAGACCCCATGTCAACAGATTCAACTGACACTACCTCTATTCAAATCTACTACTCCAGACGAAGTTGCTAAACTCCTTTCTATCGCCCACCTAACTACCTGTCCCCTGGACCCTGTTCCCTCTCAAATGCTACGGTCACCCTCTGACCCCATCCTACACTCTCTAACCCACATCTTCAATCTCTCCCTCACCTCTGGCATCTTCCCCGACGCTCTAAAACATGCACTGGTCACCCCCATACTCAAAAAACCATCCTTGGACCCTACCAATCTTAACAACCTACGCCCTATCTCCTTGCTCCCCTTTTCCTCTAAACTCCTTGAACGCCTGGTTTACAACCAACTGAGTGACCACCTCATTAAAAACAACCTTCTTGATCCCCTTCAATCTGGATTTCGCCCTCAACACTCCACAGAAACTGCTCTTTTAAAACTCACTAATGACCTACTAACTGCAAAAACCAACGGACACTATTCTGTACTCCTACTTTTGGATCTTTCAGCTGCCTTTGACACGGTTGACCACCCCCTCCTCCTCAAAAAACTTCACTCCATCGGTCTCCGTGACTGTGCTCTTCAGTGGCTCTCATCCTACCTATCCCAACGCACCTTCAGTGTCACTTACAATTCTACTTCCTCCACTCCTCTTCCCTTCTCTGTCGGGGTCCCCCAAGGTTCTGTTCTTGGACCTCTTTTATTTTCAATCTACACCTCTTCCCTGGGTCAGCTGATAGCCTCTCATGGCTTTCAATATCATTTCTATGCTGATGACACACAAATCTATCTCTCCACCCCTCAACTCACTCCATCAGTCTCTTCACGCATCACTAACTTACTAACCGACATATCTGTATGGATGTCACACCACTTCCTCAAACTCAACTTGTCCAAAACTGAGCTTATAATATTTCCTCCCCCACGTGCCACTTCCCCTGACTTCTCTGTCAAGAGCAATGGCAAAACCATCCACCCGTCCACACATGTCAGGGTGCTAGGTGTTATCCTAGATTCTGAACTCTCCTTTCAGCCCCACATCCAATCACTTTCCAAAGCTTGCCGCCTCAACCTCCGCAACATCTCTAAACTACGTCCCTTTCTAACCAATGAAACCACAAAGCTCCTGATTCACTCCCTGGTTATCTCTCGCCTTGACTACTGCAACTCACTCCTCATTGGCTTACCTTTAAATAGACTATCCCCCCTTCAGTCCATCATGAATGCTGCTGCCAGACTCATCCACCTTACAAACCGATCAGTGTCTGCTACCCCTCTCTGCCAATCCCTCCATTGGCTGCCACTCACACAACGAATTAAATTCAAAATACTAACAATAAGTTACAAAGCCATCCACAACTCTGCCCCCAGCTACATCACTAACCTAGTCTCAAAATACCAACCTAAACGCCATCTCCGTTCCTCCCAAGACCTCCTGCTCTCTAGCTCCCTCATCACCTCCTCCCATATCCGCCTCCAGGACTTCTCCCGAGCCTCGCCCATCCTCTGGAATTCCCTACCCCAATCTGTCAGACTGTCTCCAAATTTATCCACTTTTAGGCGATCCCTGAAGACTTTCCTCTTCAGAGAGGCCTATCCTGCCTCCATCTAACAACTGCATTATTTTCTCCATTAGCTCATCCCCCACAGCTATTACCCATTTGTATAACTTGACCCTCCCTCCTAGATTGTAAGCTCTAACGAGCAGGGCCCTCTGATTCCTCCTGTATTGAATTGTATTGTACTTGTACTGTCTGCCCTAATGTTGTTGTAAAGCGCTGCGTAAACTGTCGGCGCTATATAAATCCTGTATAATAATAATAATAATAATAATAATTGCTGCTATGGTGATTTTGCTACAGTGACTGATCTGTTTCATGTGCTATAACAGACTTGATAAACGCTCTTGCATTCTGACACTTGCAATTTTTAGTTTTTCCTGCTTTTATGATGGCCTCCATGTGGATTATTTTTTTTGCCCGCTCAAATTAGTTTTTTGTTTATGGAAATGGTTAATCACATGGAATAATGAGATACTGCTTATGTGCAGAATGCTGCAACATAAAATGTGGCCACAAACCGGCTCCTTTTTTGTCCAATGCCACAAAATTGTTGTTGCTTTTAAGTTATTCCTGACTACTTTAATTGGAATGATCCTACATTATAATACATAGATCGGCATACTAAATACATTTTCCAGCATGCTGTGCATTTTGAGTGAAAGCAAATTTCTACATGAAAGAAGTATTGTGGAGAGTCACAAGAACTATTCTATAACAAGTATTATAAGCAAATGGTAGTATCAGGAAAAAAGGGGGGAAGGAGCAAGAGACATGCAGAAAACTGGTGATCCTGCACTGCATGCCCTCGATTAGTAGTAATAGTGACATCACCAAATCTCAATTTCCTGAAACTTAACAGCTGGAGGCAGCAGTGCCTTAGATCTCACGCTGCAGATATGCATCTATTATTCTACAGAACTGGTGCACTGGTACACAGTCATGTTGGAAAAGGAAGGGGCCATCTCAAAACTGTTCCCACAAAGTTGGGAACATGAAATTTAGGGATGAGCCGAACACCCCCCTGTTCGGTTCGCACCAGAACCTGCGAACAGACCGAAACTTTGCACGAACGTTAGAACCCCATTAAAGTCTATGGGACTCGAACGTTCGAAATCAAAAGTGCTAATTTTAAAGGCTAATTTGCATGGTATTATCCTAAAAAGGGTTTGGGGACTTGGGTCCTACCCCAGGGGACATGTATCAATGCAAAAAAAAGTTTTAAAAACGGTCGTTTTTTCGGGAGCAGTGATTTTAATGATGCATAAAGTGAAAAAAAAAGTGAAATATTCCTTTTAAATATCGTACCTGTGGGGTGTCTATAGTATGCCTGTAAAGTGGCGCGTATTTCCCGTGCTTAGAACAATCCCTGCACAAAATGACATTTTTAATGGAATACAAGTCATTTAGGACTGCTTACGGCTTTAATGTAATGTCGGGTCCCGGTAATATGGATGAAAATCAGTGAGACAAAAGGCATGGGTACCCCCCCCCCCCTGTCCATTACCAGGCCCTTTGGGTCTTGTATGGATATTAAGGGGAACCCCGCACCCAAATTAAAAAAAGGAAAGGCGTGGGGCCCCAGGCCCTCTGAACAGCAGTATATAGGCGGTGCAAAGCAGACAGGGACTGTAGGTTTGTTAAGTAGAATCTATTTGTAATTTTGAACGGGTACATTTTTAAAGTGTTTAGCTCCAGCCAAAAAATGTATTTTAAGCTTTTTGGAAAACATAGGGAAGGGTTATCACCCCTGTGACATTTGTTTTGCTGTCTGTGCACCTCTTCAGAAGATTTCACCTCACTTTCTGTCCCAATGACCAATGTTTTTTGAAAATTTGGGGTTTTTAGTGAAACAAGGATTGGTGATAAAGCATCAGTGGAAAGGAGCAACGTTTTCCCATATTAACTCTTACAGGAGAGAATTTCCCTTCCTAGGGACACTTTCTGCTGTCTCCTTCCGTTTGCAAGTAGGAGTCGTTTGTAAGTTGGATGTTTGAAAGTAGGGGCCTGCCCTATATACTCTGCAGAAATTGGAACCTTAGGTGTTGGTGTTGCCACAATACTGTAAGTCCTCACAGGGCCCTGCTGTGAAATATTAAATCAAGAATTGTAATTACATGCCCCTGTTGAACAGGGGCAGAAAAATTGGGCCTTTGGTGGTGGTGGTGCTGGTGCCACAACACTGTAAGTCCTCACAGTTACTCTTGGTGGGCGCATGCAGGCGGCCTTGTATAGTGTGGGGCGTGTACTAAACTCCCTGAGCCATAATTGGCCAAAGCCTCCCTGGCTTTGGCCAATTACGGCTCCCTGTACACACGGCGCTGTGATTGGCCAAACATGGGGGTCATAGTGCATGCTTGGCCAATCATCAGCCAGAAATGCACTGCGTTACCGCAGTGAATTATGGGCCGTGACGCGCCACTCGAATTTGGCGCGAAAGGCCCATAACGTTCGTAATTCCGCCAACGACCAAACACACGATGTTCGAGCCGAACATGCGTTTGATTCGAATACGAAGCTTATCCCTAATGAAATTGTCCAAAATGTCTTGGTATGCTGACATCTTAAGCGTTCCCTTCACTGGAACTAAGGGCCAAGCCCAACCCCACACCTTCATCCCCCCTGCTCCACCAAATGATTTGGACCAGTGTACAAATTAAGGTCCATAAAGACATAGATGAGCGAGTTTGGTTTGGAGGAACTTGACTAGCCTGCACAGAGTCCTGACCTCAACACGATAGAACACCTTTGTTGTGAATTTGAGCGGAAACTGCAAGCCAGGCTTTCTTGTCCAGCATCAATGCCTGACCTCACAAATGTGCTTCTGAAAGACTGGCAGACCATTCCCATAGATGCACCCCTAAATTTTGTGCACAACCTTCCCAGAATAGTTGAAGCTGTTATAGCTGCAAAGGGTTGCCAACTCAATATTGAACCCTACGGACTAAGACTGGGGTGCCATTAAAGTTCATGAGCGTGTAAAGGCAGGCGGCACAATACTTTTGACAATATAGTGTATGTAAAGGCATTTCTGTGTCTGACTTCTCATCATTTACAATATAGTGGAGCTGGAAAACAAGAGGGAAAAAAAGGTAAACTTCCAAGGAAGTGGGTAGGTGTAGGCACAGTTTGTGAGGGTGTGTAATAAAGACTATCTACAAATTGTGTTCTTGTGAATTAGGAACTGTCTTTACATGAAGGCTTTTGATTTTTAAAACATCCCCCTTGCTGCATTCCCATTCGTTCCCAATAGCAACTCAATGCACAAATACAGTAAAACAAACACACCTTCTCTATAGCGTAACCTGGCCATACATGCATAGAAAATCAAACGAAAAAACGAGTTGGTGGACTAATATGATTTTTTTTTTTAATGGTTCGCGTTCTTACTGCAGCAGTTGATTTCCGCTTCATGATCGGAAATGAACAACATGTTGCAAAATAGCTTTTCGAACCAAGTGTTTTCTAATCGTTTTGTAGCTCATCTGTTCAGAAAAAAAACTAAGTAAAATGCTCATGAGCAGTAAAGGTGGTAGTAGTAGTAGTAGTAGTAGTAATTGATTTGTAAAAAAAAAAAAAAAATGTAATGTTGAGAACAATTGGAAAAATTTTGAAATTCACTACAATCAAATGTTAGATCAAAAGAATGTTTGTTTGTTTTTTTTTGTTTTTTGTTTGTTTCTTTTACTCTACTCTTCTATGGCCAGCTATACTACAGTGCACAGATGTGCAGCCATAGTTATTGCAAGTGTGATTTTTGTTTTTGTTGAATTTTTTTATTTTTTTTAATTGTGTGTGTGTGTGTGTTAAGGTGCACTAGGCCAAAATTCTTGAAAAGGGAAATGCCTTAGTTATTTCTAGTTTATGGAGTGAACTAGCTCCAATTATAGCAAGTTTGTTTTTAGTGAATAAGCCAGATATACTCTACACATAATTATGTAAATAACTAATAACATTTTAAAGTTTAACATCAGTATGCTACAAAACTATATATACAGTGCTTGGATGAAAGATTATTTTGCGCAAAAGCCCAAGATTTAATTTTTTTCCAGCTTTGACATAGAAATTGGCTCATCCGTCTTTACTAGAAGCCATCTGCTACATGAACTTTGTTGTGCCCCTATTCACTGAATAGCTCTCGAAGAACACTAGAGACATTCCCAATCAAACAGAGAATGTCCGCATGTTTTGTGAGTGTGTTGCTTTTTTTTGAAGCCTTAGAAGCCAAAACGGGCCTCACGGCTCTTGTGTCAGACTCGTGAATTTGGCCATGATGTGAAGGGGAGGAGGAAGAAAGTGGATGAGACATTCCAAAAATGCTTTCAAGTAAGGCAAGACCTCCTGCATAGTCTTTCTGATCCGAGATTGTTTGTCAGAAGCCCCACTCCAGCTAGCCAATTGTGTTTTTTGTTTTGCTTCTGATGTTCCTTCACCAGATTTTATTTTTTGATGGAAAAGGTTTTTTTTTCATCACAAGCAAAATATGTTTTCAACCTTTTAAAATGTATTGCTTTTTTTTTTACAGCGATCACGTAAGATATAATATATGTGCATGCAAATGTTCAATTTTTTCTGGTTCTTTTTTTTTTTTTTTTTTTGATAGGGCGAGATAAAGAGAGAGATCTTTAAAAAAGAAAAAAAAAAAGCTGTTTGCTATTTCAGCATTTAGTTTGGCATTGCTACTGGGCCCGTTTTGGCATTGCTTTATTTTTTCTTAGAGCCCTTGCACACTGGGGCGGGGGCGGCATCGGCGGTAAAACGCCGCTATTATTAGCGGCGTTTTACCGCCGGGATGCGGCCGCTAGCCGGGCGGTTTTACCCCCCGCTAGCGGCCGAGAAGGGGTTAAATACCACCGCAAAGCGCCTCTGCAGAGGCGCATTGCCGGCGGTATAGCCGCGCCGTCCCATTGATTTCAATGGGCAGGAGCGGTATACACTCCGCTCCTTCACCGCTCCGAAGATGCTGCTAGCAGGACTTTTTTTACCGTCCTGCCAGCGCATCGCTCCAGTGTGCAAGCACTCGGGGCTTTCACACTGGAATGCAAGGAGCGGCACTTTCGGGTCGGTTTGCAGGCGCTATTATTAGCGCAATAGCGCCTGCAAACCGCCCCAGTGTGCAAGGGCTCTAAAGGACTTGTAGCATTTACATTAAATCCCACATCCATCCAAAACCATTTTTAAAAGCCCACTGATAGTTGAATTGTTAATGTATTTTTGCTAGCGTGGGGAAGTTTAATAGTCTGTCTTATTTGCTTTCTGTGTCCATTTGGGGAGTTTTACCCTCACTTGCTGTCAAGAATGGAAGCGACTGAAAATCTCCAATGGTGACACAATTTTTGTTGGGTAGGTGGGGAGGGTTAGAACTTCTAAAGTGTTTGTGTTGCTGACAAAACTCAGTTCTTGTTGTGAACATAAAACGCACTGCTTCCAATCCTACATGCAAAACATTTTTGAACATTCGACAGACACTCAACTCAACCCTTTCCTCCCTCTAGGGTGACTACAATATACTGTTCTCAACAAGGGGGTCACAGACCTAAATAAAAACCTGGCTGAAATTTTCAAGGATAAATTCACCTTTGGCAAAATGTTACATGTTACACCCGTATTTAGTGTGTAACATGTTACCCTAAGAGCACCTGCCTGCATCCCTCCGATCCCACTGCTATGACATTTGGGGGGGGGTGGCTTTTGGGGGGGTTGGTCGGGGTCTTCTTCCTGCACCTGCTCCGCCCACACAGCCTCGTCATTCATTCTCAGCGTTCTGTGAATGAATAAACTACAACTACTGTCTCCCACCTTGGCAGATGACTTATAGTTCTGAACGAACTGTGAGGGCGCTGATGAGCGTTCACGTAGTATATTGATCTTCCTGCCCTCTAGTAACTGTCTGCCCATATAAGAGGTATAGGCAGACAATTATAATGAGAGATTTTTTTTTTGCAATCTGCTTTTTTTTTTTTTTTTTTTAACCTGCATTTATTGTTTTTTTAAAAGGTGAACTTGGTTAACTCATGGGTGCTCAACCTGTGGCCCTTCAGCTGTTGCAGGACTACAAGTCCCATCATGCCTCTGCCTATGGTAGTCATACTTGTAACTGTCAGCCTTACAATGCCTCATGGGACTTGTAGTTCTGCAACAGCTGGAGCGCCACAGGTTGAGCACCCAAGCTTTCACTCTTCTCCACTCTATCCAAAACAAAAATGTCTGGAGTTAGGCCTTACATTTTAGATATAGCAAGTAAGAGTAAAGCCTTGTACATGTGTTTATCTTGAATTAGTCAAATTTCAGTACATGTGTACCGCTGCACCCAAGGGTTGGTGCACTGATCTGTCCCCCCTGTCAAAATACAATGGTGCAGTAGGAGAGACGCCTGCATACACCTTGTATGGATGCAGGGATCTGTGAGGTTGAGGATAGCTGTTTAAACCTGGCAGATCTTTGTAATGTTGCCACACTCAAAAAGTGTTGTGTTGCTGCCTGTTTACCAATTTTAAAGAACTGATGTCTCTTTGTGTCCTTGTGACTGGAAATCTCCCCACTGGGGACACAGACAGCAGTAAAAATGTTCCAGAGGTTCTAACCCTTGTACACTTTTTAGTGGGGGCAAAATGGCACAGTTTAAGCTTTGACCAGTCCTAGTGAAATTAATGATAAATACACAATACAACTGTTTGTGTGTGTTTAGCGTAATTTCATCATGGAATGCCCCTCCCACACTCCAAATATGTCATGGAAAAAATGGCTGCTGTCACATTCAGTATTATAATAATGTCTGCACGTGGACTGATGGGAAAGGACCCTGACTATAAGGTCCCTTTCACACCGGGGTGGCAGCGGCGGTAAAACGGCGCTATTTTTAGCGCCGCTTTACCATCGTTTTAGCGCCGATAAAACCGCCCCGCTAGCGGCAGAGAAAGGGTTAAAACCACCTCAAAGCGCTGCTGCAACGGCGCTTTGCCGGCGATATATCCGCGCTGCCCCATTCATTTTTAATTGGCAGGAGCGGTATACACACCGCTCCTAAGATGCTGCTAGCAGGACTTTTTTCACCGTCCTGCCAGCGCACCGCTCCAGTGTGAAAGCTCGAGTGTGAGGAGCGGCTCTTTCAGGGTGCTTTGCAGGTGCTATTTTTAGCGCTGTAGTGCCTGCAAAGCGCCCCAATGTGAACGGGGTTTAAAGAAAATTGTGCCTTTTTTTTATTGTGTAATTTTATTTTGTGTTTAACCTGCTAGTAATTGGCATGTGTTTGCTGCTAACTTTTTAACATGCTGAGCATCCACATCTGTTAATCGTCCAGGATGACTTAACATGCGGCAACTTTACCCATCCTCCGCTGGGGAGATCTGTCAGGTTGCCTGATCTCTGTGCGATTGCCCAAGTAATGGCATTGCTCACACAAGCTCCTAAAGGAATGCTTGGTGTGCATTTCGAAATGTGCCAAGGACTCTTTAGCACTTGCTTATAAGATTGTTAATGTGTTTAGTGGCTTAGTTCAAAAAGGCACTTAGCAGAGTGTTTGCTTTGTGTCACATCAAAATGAACATAAATACAGCGTTGCTTCCAGGCTGCAGACCTTGTTCTCGAGTGGCTTGCTGATTTTTCATGAGCTCTGAGTGTTTGAATATCTATTAAAATTTAAAGGAGTCTCGCGCCATAAGGATTACATTCTCCAATAGGATTACTTAACAGAAATTGTGTAGAAAAATAACCAGACATCTTTTCCCTCGTCTTCAGTGGTGATAAATTCCTGCTTGAGGTGATTGTAGCCGTATTCGTGCACTTGCAACAAAAACAATTGAGCACTGTCCGTGATACTTTTTTTTAATTTGCAAAAGGGGTCGACCGATTTATCTCGGAGGCGGATATTCACTTTTTTGGAAGAATTGGTATCGGTCACAAACTTACTGATATTGCTTCAAGGGGTTGAACCGGGAGATGCCTGCAGCTGCAGGCATCACCACTGTACCATACTTTAGAGGGGACAATCAGCTTTCTTGTAATAACAACCAATGGGGCTCAGCAGCTGCTCGGCTGTTATTACAAGCAGCGGTAGGAGACGTCCCACCAGGAGGCCCGAGCGACCAGCTGGCTGTCTGAAGACCCGAACAAAGCCAGAATCAGCTTCGTTTGGGTCTCGTATCTAGTAACCGGCAAGCGATGTCATGACATCACTACCGGATTACTGGCATCCTAAAGGCGCCAGTTTTAAAAAATAGAAAGTAATCAAACACGCAGATTTTGGCATTGTGAATACTTTCAAGTGCAGAGAAGGGGCTCGGTTCACACCAGTGTGTGGTGTGAGATCGCATGTGATTCGCACCGCAGTGCAAATCACATGCGATGTCCGAGCGATGCGATTTCAGCTATACAGATAGTATGGCTGAATTTGAATCGCATTTGGACCAAACTCACACAGGACCCTTTTCTGGTTCGCAGTGCAATATGCGAACTGAAATGGGGGTGTCATTAACCACTTAAGGACTGCCGATAAACGTCTTAAGTTTGAAAAGGAATATCGTTGTTATGGCAGCAACTAGCTGGTACACTTTTTGATAAGAGTGGTCTCTGCGGTGGATTCGCCGTAAGATCACTTTTATCGTCGGCGGGAAAGGGCTCCTCCCACTGCGCTCCGGTGCTCTCCGTTGCTTACCGGAGCCATCGGCAGTGGCAGAGGCGATCAAAAGTTTCCCCTTGCTTGACATGGAGACGAGTGAGGGGAAGATGGCCACCATCTCCATAACATTGCAGGGCGGAAGCGACGTCAAAACGTCACTTCCGCCTATAGCTCTTAAAGGGCCGGTTTTTTTCCCCCTATTGCATTTTAGGGTAAATATGAGATCTGAGGTCTTTTTGACCCTAGATCTCATATTTAAGAGGTCCTGTCATGCTTTTTTATTTATTACAAGGGATGTTAACATTTTTACAAAAGAACAGTGTAAAAATAAAAGGTAAAATAAATAAATCCCGCCGAGTTCGCATGCAGAAGCGAACGCATACGTGAGTAGCGCCCGCATATGGAAACTGTTCAAACCACACATGAGGTATCGCGCAATCGGTAGAGCGACCGCAAAAAAATATTGGGCTAACTTTATTGTCTTATTTTTTAATTAAAAAAAGTGCGCTTGTAAGATCGCTGCGCAAATACGGTGTGATAGAAAGTATTGCAACGACAGCCATTTTATTCTCTAGGGTGTTATAAAATAAATGTATGTTTTGGGGGTTCTAAGTAATTTCCTAGCAAAAAAAAACTGTTTTTAACTTGTAAACAACAAATCTCAAAAAGAGGCTCGGTCCTTAAGTGGTTAACATTGTATTGATACTCCCAGCAGTTCGTATATGGCAGTGTGAACTGCCTTGCGAGTCAGGTGCGATGCGGGAACCAGCAGTGGATTTGCAGGGTTCCCGCATCGCACAAGTGTGAACCAGGATAATTAGACCCTAGATCCCTCCATAAAGAGTACCGGTCACTGTCTATTACTGTCACAAGGGATGTTTACATTCCTTGTGACAGCAATAAAAGTGGTTAAAAGAAATAATTAAAAGGACAGTGTTAAAATAAAAACTTTAAATCTACAGCATATTGGCAACTGATATCGGCCTGAAAGGCAGCTGAAAAATCGGTATTGGCCCTGAAAAAATGATATCAGTCGACCCCCTAATTTGCAATAACATCCAGATTTTCAGGGCAAGCTTTCGGGGTGTACCTCCTTCCTTAAGGTCCAAGCAGTACTAATGCACAAAGTTTTAGCAGATGATAGTTAGACCATCTCTGAGGAAGAAAATACATGCACAGCAGTGGTAATTAAACATGGATAGTTAAACAAAAAACATACATTAAACAATTGTTTTCTTTCCTTTAACCACGGGTGCTGTTGTATTCTGACAGCAGGATGTTTCCCAGCCTTCAGAATACATTGATCACCGCTGCCAGCTATAGCTGCCGGCAGTGATTGCACAAAAAAAAAGACAGGCTGGTTGTACAGAAGTCAATCGAAGCACAACCAGCCTGCCCAAAGACAGATTGAAAAATGGCCTAATTTCGATCTATCTGAAGGCAGGGAGAGGGCTATGGAATGGGAGGGGGAAGAGCCAGAGGTGAGTGGTCTTAAAACTGTTGGATAGTTATTTCACACTTATGCATTTTGCATTTTCAGTTTTGCAGAAACGCACTACAGTCCATTTAACATGATTTCTTATGAGTCACGTTCATATCTGTGCATTTTCAACCAGTGGGTCTTTTGGAAAGGGCCAGGGACATTGTGCCTGCTGCAAGTTGGGTTTTTGGTTCAATAGGCTTCAATTTAAACGCAGTGGAAATGCATCAAAAACGCAGTGCTTGCGTTTTTCATGTTTCTGGTGCGGTTTCCCAAAAATGAAAACCGTGTGTAAAAAAAAAAACGCACTGGAAACACGCATCAACCGCAACCTGCATGTGTGTCACCCTCGCCTTAGGAAACTGATAGGTTTCTGAAACTTTTACACTCAGATGTCTAAATGCTGAATATATATATATATAGTGAAATTCACCATAACCAGTTGTGTACAAGAATTACATTTCTCTCCACTGATGTCAGTTCCTTCTATACAAGAATTCCAAAAATTTAGAAGAAATGAGAGCTATCTGACCCCTGTGACCCGGAATGGGTTAAAGGTCAGCACATTGTTACATTTCAGAACCCTGCAATGCTGGTTTTAGGTTGTGGGAACAGGAATTACCTGTGTTGTGTCACTCATGGGTATTATAGCCAGAAACCATATATAATTTCAAGTGGAACTATAGTCCCTTTTAATATTTGTGTGTGTTTGGACAGTGGAGACTGCAGTTCAATATTTCTAAATGTAAAATAATGCACCTAGGGAAAAAGAATCCCGTGAGAGAGTACAACATTGGGGGTACAGTGTTGGTCAGCACTACAGAAGAAAAAGATTTGGGGGTACTTATTTCAGATGATTGCAAAATGAGCAAATAGCGTGACCAGGCAGTGGGTGATTAGAATTCTAGGATGCATCACCAGCAGAAGGAAGGCGGTTCTGATTCCGCTATATAGATCTTTAGTGAGACCTTAGTTAGAATACGGTGTTCAGTTCTGGAGACCTCACTTTCAAAAAGATATTGATAAGATAGAACGAGTCCAGAGATGGGTAACAAAAATGGTGAAAGGTTTGGGGGTTAAACGACTTCAAGAACTTAATATGTACAGTCTGGAGGAAAGACGGGAGAGGGGAGACGTGATTAAAACCTTTAAATACACTAGGGGGGTGAATGAGGTTCAGGAAGGCAGTTTTTTTCTTTTAATGTGAAACCAAAATCAAGAACACAGGGACATGACCTCAAACTGACTGGAGGGACGTTCAAAACTAATCTTAGAATGTATTATTTTACTGAAAGGGTAGTTAATGCTTGAAATAAGCTTCCAGCAGAGTTAGTGAGACAGCCAACAGTAAATGGCTTGGGACAAACCTACATCTATACTCGGACAAAAAAGTTAACATCCCCCCCCCAGTAAAAAATAGTGGCAGACTTGATGGACTACTCAATGTTTTTCTGCCATTGCTTTTTTATGTTACATTTTTTGTGATCTCGCTAGCAACTTTAGCCAGACATTGACAACTTGTAAAGTTTGCCAAATGTCCTAATGAGCATTTATGGCAACATGACCCAAACTCATCTTTTAAGGTGTTAAGGAAGCTTTTGCTTTAAATTAATTTTCGTCCCAAAAACTTAAAGGCTAAATTCACCTTTTAAACAAGATGAAATAAATTTCTGCTGGGAAAAAAAAATGTGCATTTATTTTTTTTACATTTTTTTTTTAATTGGAGGCTGCAAAGTATTGCACCCATGATCAGTGTATCAGGCTCCTGCTGCAAACACTTCCTCCAGCTCTGCATCTGAAAGCCCCTAAGGGAATGAGGGATGGGGGTAACATGGTGCAAAAGGTGAACTAAGCTGTACGTTTTAGACAGCAATTTACAAATGCTTCCTGAACGTGCCCAAAACACATTGTAATGTGTGAACTTCACCTTACTGTGTCTTACTTCACACAAACCGGTGCCTCTGATCTGGCTGTGAGTCTACAACACAAGGTCTGTCTGATCAGGTAAAACAGAGTTTAGCGTCTATAATGGTTATATATGAAAGCTTTTTGTTTTGTTTTTTCCATGGAAAAACAGAGCTACATAAAAACAGTGTGATTTTGCAATGCTGATGTACCCTATTAATTCATGGTATGTATATATGTGTGTGTGTATATATATGTATTTTAATTGGTCCACTTTAAGCTCTTCTTTTGTTTCTGCAGGTTTCTGGGCCATTTGTATGCTGCAGAAGCACTCATCTCCCTGGACAGGATCTCGGATGCCATCACTCATTTGAACCCAGAGAATGTCACAGATGTGTCCCTTGGGGTTTCATCAAATGAACAGGAGCAAGGTTAATGAAACCACACTTGACTAAGCCATGCTTTTATCTGCTTCTCTGATGGAAGTGGTAATGCACACATGTACTCATACACATGCACACATCTCCAGCCCCCATGCTTCATAATTTATTTGCAGAGTATGTCTGTACAGTCCATGAATACTGCATGCAGTGACTCATTCGTTTGTAGCATAACCTTTAAATGGTTCTGCTCATGATTCCACTCATTAGGCTTGAAGAACACAGATTATGACAGGAGACTCAGTTTCATACATAGAGGGTTAATGCATATTATTTACTAGATGAACAGGATTTGGGATGATAGGTCAGAAAGGAGTGGTAATTACCAAGTCTTAGCTTGGCTGTATGTGACCTGATAAAGACAGGCAATACAACGAATTGAAGCATTACTTGTGACAGTTGGTCTTTAGGTCATTCAAAGAGGTTGTTATTCCAGAAAGTGTTCATTTTTGGTTGCAGTACTTTAAAAAATCTCTGCAAGCAGTATGCAGACTTGCCATGTGTATGCAAATAAGGGAATGAAGCTATTTTATGAATTTGCAGCATTTTCTGATCAGCTGATTCGGGTCAAATTGTGGTGGGTCCCAGCAGTGTCTTAAGAGGGGCAAATTAATTTCCAACTTTTGTTTTCAGGGAGGCACTAGCTTATCTGAAGTTATACTAAGATTGTTTTGACAGAAAACAAAGTGAACATAGAATATTTCTATTCAATGAAGTTTTGATGTAAAAGTGTCCAGCTAGTCATAAAACAGTGTGGGTGCAGGAATCTCCACTGCCAACTATTTTTTACAGGTACTTGTATAGCACCATCAGTTTACACAGCGCGTTACATATTTATTATACTTTCCCTGCTTACAATGTAAGGTCCCTAATTCCCATTTGCACATACTAGGGCCAATTTGCACAGGAGTCAGTTAACCTACTAACATGTCTTTGAACTGTGGGAGGAAACTGAAGTACCCAGAGGAAATCCACGCAGGCACAGGGAGAAGGGAGAACATGCAAACTCCAGGCAGGTAGTGCTGTGGTTGGGATTTAAACCAATGACCCCAGTGCTTCTGGGTGGTTCTAACCAAAGTTCTAACCACTTAGCCACTGTGCTGCTATTGTGTTCAATAGAAATCTATAAATCCTTAACTCCTTAGAGCTATTTGCACCCACAGCTGCCTAAATACAGAGGAGCTGATGAACAGTGGCTCCATCTGATGCAGTCACTGGTTGTCCAATATTTTCCACCAGGTTCAGTGGATTTTTAAATCAACTCCTGTCGAGCTGGGTGCAGCTCAAAATTTTCTACGCTTTTGGTTGACCATACATTATACAATTTTCTTGTACAATTCTCCTTTAGATTTACCGAAACCTAAACACTTCATCTGTGTGCAATCAGACTGGCCCTTGCACTACATAGTTGAATATAAATAAAATTGTATAATGCATGGCCAACTTGAAAGGCTACTACAAAATGCCTGCTATTACCTTTTTTACTCAGAAACATTTAGTTTCGTTTTAATTTTCTTACTGAAACCTCACTTCATGGGTAAGCCTTACCCACTGCCATTCCACTATCCAGTCTGTCCCTGCCAGCAGGATAGCAGTCGGTGAAGCTTAGCCATCAACTAAGGGAAAGCTTGGCCCCAGTAACAAAGTAAAACGAAATTGGAGAAGGGCTCAGAAGATGCTTTTCTCACTAATATAAAATATAAGAGCAGGCATTTGATGCCTGCTCTTAGCTAAAATTTGTACTTTACAATGTTTAAAACCTAAGGTTCACTTTAAAAGGTATTAAACTGGCCCTTTCATAAAAGTTTACCCTTCACATGAATCGGCGCCCTTACAATTTATTCAGATAAGAGTTTTTAAAGAGTTGACTACTGATCAGCTAACAAAAATGCAGAATGCAGTACTTTTTTTCCCTTGTCACGCATTGGCAAGAACAAACAGATAAATATAATACATTTTCTTATGTCCATGCATTTTGCTTGTGCTGTAAAATATATTGACATACATGACAACTCATGAGATTGAAAGGAGCCCTAATTGACAAGGTCCCATGGTTTCTGATTTATTCACTTACTGCAGACTCTAATGCTTTCAGTTATCAGTGCCATAAACTAATGCTGGCCATACACTATACGAAAAATCGTCCGAAATTCGGTCATTTAGTTTTATTGGCCAGTTAATGGGCAGAAAATCGATAATCGTTGCGATGTTTTTGAGCCGAAAAAACTAAGGACAAGTTTGGAAATTTTCTAATGAACGATAAATTGAAAGGTTAATGTGTTTCCCGTCCGAACGGTCTGCACTAGGTATATGTAAAAAAGCAAACAAAAAATGCATTCATTTATGTCCACTGAACGATTTATCTGTCTTCACATGATGGCACTATCGTTTGCGCTCACAGCCGAAAGTTTGTTTTTTAAAAATGGGTTCGGCCAATTTTTTCTTATAGTGTATGGCCATTATAAGTCTGCCCACTTATATATAGATAATTACAATCTATACACACAAGCAGGGGTTTTATTACATTAACACACACCTCTGCCAAATTATAGTTTTATGAATGATTGTTATAGAAACATGCAGGTTCAAAGTGTTTGTAGAGAGAGAAAGCATTGCAAGTGATTGGGTAACAGGATGACGATTGGCCTGGAAAATCCCCTGGAGGCTCAGCCATAAGGCCTACAAACACAAACATTTTTTACGCTGACTGTAAATGGCCTAATTAGTTGAATGTTGTTTGTAGGCGCCCTAAAATGTATCTAAGCCCAAGAACAAAACGAATATATTCCATCTTCCGATGGTCTAAACCTCACAGCAGCATGTAACAGGAGTTAAAGTAGTTGTTAACCCACTTCTATAAAATCATCTTCTCCCCTCTGTACCGTAATAAGATGTGTCCCTGTGCCTTTGTTCTGTAAAACATCTGCCGATCTGTACTGATATAAGCTCCGCTCCAGGTGCACAGCTGATTCCTCTCCTCCTCCGCTCACAGCTGCAGTGGGCGGAGCCGAGCCGTCCCGCTGACATCAGGGGGAGAGGAGAGACAGAGTCAGCGTGAGGGGGGGGAGGAGGACAGAGGACCAGACACAGTTTAAGCAAGTAAATAAATATCAAACATTTCAAACCAATAATTTAATTTTGCCCATAAAATGGCAAAAAAATTTTGGTGCCCAAAACTTTATATAGGCAATGGTTTAACCACTTCCCGCCCGGCCTATAACAGAATGACGGCCGGGAAGTGGTTCTGTTATCCTGACTGGGCATCATATGATGTCCTGCAGGATAACATGTCTGACATGTCGCATCTCCAATCATGATAAGAAGCCTCTGACAGGCTTCTTATCACGTGATCAGCTGTGACCAATCACAGCTGATCATCGTGAGAACCAGGAATGGCCGTAAACTGCATTCCACGGTTCGCGATGACGGGGAGAGCCGAACGGCGGCTCTCCCTTCGGGGGGGCTGTGCTGATAATCAGCACACTGATTATCAGCACAGCCCCCATCAAATGTACCCATAAGCTGCCAATCGGTACCCAGGCAGTGCCTCATCATAACCCCCTGCCAGTGCTCACCATAGTGCCAATCAGTGTCCTTCTCAGTGCCCAGAATTAACACCTGTCAGTACCTGCCCAATCAGTGCCATCTATTAGTGTCCATCAATGCCACCTGCCACTGCCAATTAGTACCACCTATCAGTGCCGCCAGTCAGTGCCCATCAGTTTCACCTGTCAGTGCCCATCAGTGCCACCTATCGGTGCCCATCAGTGCTGTATATCAGTGCCGCCTATCAGTGCCCATCAATTCTACATATCAGTGCCGCCTCATCAGTGCCCGTCGGTGAAGGAGAAAACTAAATTTTATAACAGAAGCAAAGAAAAACTTTTTTTTTATTTCAAAAATGTCGGTCTTTTTTAGTTTAGCAAAAAATAAAAACCGCAGAGGTGATCAAATACCACCAAAAGAAAGCTCTATTTGTGGGAAGAAAATGATAAAAATTTAGTATGACCGCGCAATTGTCATTCAAAGAGCGACAGGGCTGAAAGCTCAAAATTGTCCTGGCAGGAAGGGGCGAAAGTGCCTGATATTGAAGTGGTTAAGAGCCTTTACAGGTCATTAATTTAAGTTATTATGTTGGCAGTTCTTGGTATTGTAAAAAGTGACGAGGCAGCTCTACAGCATGTGAATTACAAAACTGCATTATTCCTTCCTCTTCCTTTTTTTTTTAAATTTTATTTAATCATTTTTATTATTATAGTACTTCGTCGGCCTTAAATAATTTTTCCAAAGAGGGCCGATTGGTAACTTCAAGTAGATATTTCATACTACTTCAGCAATATCTTTTTGACTCTCTATGAGTTATCAAATTTAGGCCAGGCAGATATCGAAGTGTTCATTTTGAATTAATGAACACGAGCATGTAAAAGTCATTTAAATTCAAGCTGTAATTTTGCCAGTGCAGGTTAGAAAATTAAGTCTAACATTGGATTGGTTTTAAATCATTTATATTATCATTTTTTTTTTTTGCTATTAATTGACCCATTTCTCATCATTTTCTTGTGCAACAGGAAATGATAAAGGAGAAAATGAGCCTATGGAATCTGGTAAGCACAATTTGCAATGATTGTATGTGAATTTCCAGCGCTTACTGGCAACTGATTTGTTTTTTAGTACACTTTTTCATTGCTGACCTTTTTTATTTATTTTTTATTTGGATAGCATGGGAAAAGGTTGGAACCCATATCAGGTTCTACTGCTATTCAGGGAGTCATTTAGAATGATTTCTCTCCTCTGCTTTTGGGGACAATATTTTGCCAGGCAAGAAGTGAAAGGAAAATCTGTACCGGGGTAACGTACAACAATAAAAAGCTAACGGATGTTTTAGCATCACCTACTTAAATGCATTTTTATATCTGCCTGTGTTGATGTTATAGAGATTTCCCCTCACTTCCTTTCTGCTGGGGACAACTTTCCTCACTTTATCAAAATCTAAAGAAAGTTTTTGGTAAAGAAATGCTTTAAGGGTCATCCAGAATGCTTCCATGGGCAGCTAGTTAAAAGCAGCAGTTTTTAGTTTTGGATAATGTAGGGAAGGATTAGACCCTCTGTCATTCTTTTTTATGGCTGCCTGGGTCCCTGCTAAGAAGATTCACCCCTCTATTTGTACTGGTGACCAAAGTCGCTGACATAGAAAGTGATGGGAAATCTTAAGTCTTAGAGTTGGCACCAGAAGTGAGGGGAAAATCTTCCAGTGGGGTCACCTGTTCCAGAGATTTTCTTCACTTTAGAGAGCAATTTTTTCCTGTTGCAGCCCTAGAACAGAAAGTGATGGGAAATCTACCCAGAGGGAGAGGCAGCAGAAAAATAATTGAATTGATTTTTAAATCCTTCCCTACATTATTGAATACTAAAATAAAGTTTTGGCTTTACAAAAGGGAATGATATGATTTCACTATATGTAAAGTATGTTACGTAAAATATGTTATGTAAAATATAGCAGAAAAAGCGCTGGATAAAAACGCTGGTAATAACTATTTGTAGTAGCATGTTAGGAGCGTTGGCGTATTAGCGTTTTTGAAGAAAAATCCTATTAGAAGGGTTTAGGAGCGCTTAGCAGTGTTTCTGTTGGAAAAACACTCCAAGTAACGCTACAAAAACGATTTTTTTTTCTGCTCCTAGAGGCTGAAGCTCAAAAAACGCTAATAGCCTAAAGTAGTGTGCATGGACACATAGGATAACACTTTAGCTTCTAGGAGCAGAAAAAAATGCTAGTGTGCCTGGAGCCTAGATGTGTTAGTCTGAATATTATCAGATTACTTGTGTGTATGTATGTATGTGTGTGTGTGTGTGTGTGTATATATATATATATATATATATATATATATATATATATATATATATATATATATATATATATATATATATATATATATATATATATATATATATATATATATATAAATTTTTTTTTTATTATTATTTCTATCCTGATATTTGTATTTCAGTAGGAAAGCCAATGCCTCAGTGCTACCCAAGTTCAGTCACTTCAGCCCGTACAATGATGCTCTTCAATCTGGGAAGTGCTTACTGCTTACGTAGCGAATATGATAAGGCAAGAAAATGTCTCCACCAGGTAATGGGCTGTTTGTTTTTTTTATTGCTTGCTAAATATGTCCTATAATAACAGTTGCAAAGATAATATAACTTTATGGGTTTCCCTGGTCTACTGTACTTTGCACATAACCATAGGTCTGTATATGTTACTGGACTATCTGACTCATACAGTGCAGGACATAGGCAGCGTATTCATAGACCCTTGGTTATAGGCTCAGAGCTTCCGGTGATTGGATGCTGGCAAAGCTGAGGACATGCCCCAGGATACCTTCCCTATAACCCTACCTCATTCCATGAATCCTCAGATTTTTGGTAGTGTTCTAGGGTGATTGACCTCACAGAGAATCACTCTTAGCTTAATTTGTTTATTATTTTATCTTTGTTTTCTTCAGTCAACTTTTCACTGTCTCTTATTACCACTATAGAAGCAGTGCATTCAAATTGGTGCAACCTCAGTAAAATGGTGGGAGCTGTACCCAGTTCCCACACTGTAGGGATGGCCTGTATTGTTGCTTCGGTCACTGAATCCTGCATAGCCGCTCACCTCGGCACTTTGCTTCAATGCGTGTAGTCAACCGCAGGGTGCTATACATGGTCCATTCCTATGGAATCCAGTCCCTGACAGCCCGTTCTGTGATATGCTCACCTTGACAAGCAAAGCTTGGACCCTATATAGGTAGGAGTGTGTCACAACCTGTGTGTGGACTTTCCTGTAGTGAAGTCCTCTTGGGTTACTACTAAAAACCTAGATTCTTTTTGTGCATTCTTTACATCTCTTTGTGGGTTCTGAGTATTTCTTTTGTTGTGGAACTGAGGAGAAAGGGGGAAAAAAGAGACCTTACAATCACTTTAAGCCTATTAAAATAACAAACATGTTAGACTTTTTTTTAAACTTTATTTCTTTATTGAAAATTTTGTTTTTATATTAAACAAGAAAAAGGAGGATAACAAGAAGAATAAAAGGCAAACAGATGCATTCTTCCCCAAGATGTCCCGAATCTCCATCCCAGTTCCTCACCATAAAGTTAATAAGCCTAGCATATCCTATGTGGGTTTAGGGGGGAGCCTGGGGGTGCATCTAGTAGGGTTATCTAATATTATATGCACAACTTCATTCTACTCACTCATGCCTTCAACTTCCACTCTCTCTCTACATTTGGATTCTCTAGGATCGCCATTTATCGTTTGCAAAATAATTTCTGTATTTGTTGAGGTTTACCTGTTAATCCCTCTTGCTTCCCACCAGGGCTTCCAGATCATATCATATTTCCTAGGCACACCTTGCTTTATATATACCGCTTTCTCTTTGAGAATGACTCCGTTCATACTATTGGACCATTCCTCACTGGACGGGGGTAGTGCTGACTGCCATTTTCCGGCAATCAGGATCCTTGCTTGAAATAGACATCTCATCACTGCCACTTGGGTTTTTCCTGGTTTCTCCTCACCTTCCACTAGTCCCAGTAGGCATTTTTTCGGCTCTAACTCAGTGAAGGAACACTCCATCAGTGATTTTCACCACCTCTGTCCAATAGCAAAATAGCTTCGAGCACCTCCTAAACATGTGGAGTAGGTCCCCCTCTAAATCCCCGCATCTGGGGCAGCTAGAGTCTGGCCGACGGCCGTAGCGAAAAAGTCTGTAGGGAGTATGATAAGTTCTATATAATAAAAATAAATGTGACATCCTCTGCGAGGGGGATAATGAGACCAAGGGGGCCACTTCAAGTATTCTATTCTACTGGCTATCAGAAATATTGCCTATATCTTTTTCCCATTTCCTCTTATACAGAGGAGAATCTAGCCTATTCAGTCTCCCATTATTAATATGTGGATATACTTTTGAAATTAGACCTTTCGCTGAATCTGCATTAATTAATTTTTGGAGTACAGGAATTGTGCTCCATTCTAGGGTCCTTAGGTAATGCGTGCCTGACCTGTAAGTATTTAAAAAAGGATTTATTCGGCAAGGCATAATGAGCTCTCAATTCCTGGAAAGTTTTCAAGGTGCCTTCTTTGTATAATTGTAAATTTTATTCCACATCTCTCCCATTCCCTTATTATCCCTATCTTCTGAAACTCTCCTAGTTTACTGTTTTCCCACAGTGGAGTAAGTTCCGTAAAGCCTCTATAATCCAGTATTATTTTCACTGTGTCCCAAAACTTCATCATCAGATTTAAAGTTGGGAGTTTTAGATGGAAGTATCCTGCCTCCAGGATTTCAGGTATAGATTCATGTGGGGTAGTTTGTAGGAGCATCTTTCTTCCTACTACTTGGCCGTCTACATTACTCCCCCCTAAGTACTGGAGTTGTGACGCCAAGAAGTAGCTAAAGGGATGTGGGAGCGCTACTCCTCCTTCCTGTTTCTGAAGTTGCAGAGTACTTAACCTAATTCTAGCTGGACCACGATTCCAAATCATTTCCCTAAACAGAATCTCTATCTTTTGAAACCATTTTTTTATAGCCAGATTGGCGAATTATGTAATACATAGAGGAGCTGGGGCATCCAAATCATTTTAATCAGGTTACACCGACCTGCCACAGATAATGACAGGCGTTTACAGATTTTTATTTTTCCCCTGAATGTAGTCAGCAAGGGATCAATATTATCTAAGATGAATTGTTGAGGGTCTTTAGAGATATTTATACCCAAGTATTTAAGTTTATTCACAACTGGGATCTGGGCTACCTCCTCAGGTAAGGGACCTACCAGAGAGTCCACAGGTAGCAAGCTGGACTTTGCCCAATTTAATCCAGAGATTTGGCCGAATCTATTAATATTCATGGCTGTCCAAAGGGAGTCCTGCGTGTCTCCAAGAAACAGTAGGAGGTCGCCTGCATATAATGCAACTTTCTCTTCCAGATCGCCCACAAACATGTTATACTTACCTGCTCTATGTAGTGATTTTACACAAAGCAGCCCAGATCCTCTTCTTCTCGGGTCCCTGTCTGGAGCTCCTGGCCCCTTTCTCCTGTTGAGTGCCCCCACAGCAAGCAGCTTGCTATGGGGCACCCAAACCTAGCCACAGTATCCATTCAGATACGGAACCACGGTTCGGCCCCACTCCCTCTCTCTCCTCTTTAGCTAACTGAGTTTGATTGACAGCAGCGGGAGCCAATGGCGCCGCTGCTGTCTCTCAGCCAGTCAGGAGGGAGAGTCCCAGACGGCTGAGGCACTTGTGGACATCGCTGGATCGAGATGGGACTCAGGTAAGTGTGTGTGTGGGGGGGGGGGGGGGCTGCTGCACACTGAAGGCTTTTTATCTAATGCATGGAATGCATTAATATAAAGAACCTCCTGCCTTTACAACCACTTTAAAGTGTTACTAAACCCAGGGCCTTGCATTCACTGTATCTGGTCTCCCACAGTACACACAACATGGAAATGCAATAGTTTTAGTAAATATAAACTGCTAAATAACGTTTCTCATCAGCAGTATATAGCAGTCTTATGACTTCTATCAGTGTCTGGTTAAAGCTGCTAGGAGGAGTTTCCATTCTGCTCTGACTGTCCTATAAGGCTGCAGGATCCATGACCCTCTGTCTGGACAGTGCTGATTAACCCTGTGCTGACGACATGCACTCTCCCAAGAAAAAAAAAATCTCTAGCAATACACACCAAACTGAGCATGTGCAGCTTGTCCCCTAGCCTCTGTTCTATCAGGAGATGGTTTGGGGGACAGTGGAAGAAGGGGAGGGTCAGAGAAGACCGGATCAAACAGCCTTTTTACACAATGCAGAGGCTTAACCCCTTAGGTTCCACAGGGAGTATAACAAGCATGTTTTACTGCATATACAGACTGATTTTACTGTTGTGGGTTTAGTAACACTTTAATTGTAAAGTCCCCTCTTGTGGGGGACCCCTACTTTACAATTTTGTACAAGGGATGGTGACAACACTGTTGTCCACCTTTGGTGAATAATTCATTTTAGTAACACTTTTTAATGTTAGTGTGTCTCCTTAGCAACAACACTGCCCTTAAGGAAACTGCACTAAGTAGGTAACATGTTCTCTATCACTGTAATGTCATCTCAGTTACGGTATATAAGTTTTTAATGCATGCAGTGCAGCATAATTCATACTCTGGTGTTTTTTCCTCCTGCATCATTCTCTCCACAGCATTCTTTGTTTCTGCCTGTTTAATAGAGGCAATGCTTTGTCCCTGCCAGGCAGGTTTAAATGCTGTGTAGAAATACAGGCATCATGGAATGGTGTTGCGCCTAGAGGGAGTTGCCCCAGCAATTAGAGCTAAAAGCAATAGCATTATGCCTTGAGATGAGTCTTACCAAGGATCAGCTTTCAGCTGTACATCTGGGAGTTGTATCTGGGGAGCACCTTTTGACCCTAATAAGTTATTATTGGATTGCACTGTTTGTTTTTGGTTTGTTTTTTGTTTTTTTACTTATTTTTTTTTTCTTTTTACTTTTTTTTTTTCAGGCTTCTTCTATGATTCATCCGAAAGAAATTCCACCAGAGGCAATTCTGCTGGCAGTTTACCTAGAACTACAGAATGGTAACAATCCCTCCACATTCACTACCTACAACGCCACCTATCCCTAGCTGTGTCCTAACAGTTGTGAATTGGCGGGTGAAACACTGAGATGGATTTAAATGGGTCTGTGAACACCTTCCCAGCTAGGGAGCACTAAAGTACAGTGAGGGGAAAAAAGTGTTTGTTTGCCTGCTAATTTTGTACGTTTACCCACTGACAAAGAAATGATCAGTCTATAATTTTAATGGTAGGTTTATTTTAACAGTGAGAGACAGAATAACAAAAAAAAATATCCAGAAAAACGCATTCCAAAAAAGTTATAAATTGATTTGCATTTTAATGAGTGAAATAAGTATTTGATCTCCTATCAATCGGCAAGATTTCTGGCTCCCAGGTGTCTTCTATACAGGTAAGGAGCTAAGATTAGGAGCACTCTCTTAAACGGGAGTGCTCCTAATCTTGGCTTGTTACCTGTGTAAAAGACACCTGTCCGCAGCAGCAATCAATCATACATATTCCAATCTTTCCAAAATGGCCAAGACCAAAGAGCTGTCCAAAGATGTCAGGGACAAGATTGTAGACCTACAGAATACTGGAATGGGCTACAAGACCATCGCCAAGCAGCTTGGTGAGCAGGTGAGAACAGTTGGTGCGTTTTTTTTTTGTTTGTTTTTTTTTTGCATATGGAAGAAACACAAAAAAAAATGTCAATCTCCCTCGATCTGGGGTTCCATGCAAGATCTCACCTCGTAGAGTTTCAATGATCATAAGAACAGTGAGGAATCGGCCCAGAACTACACAAGAGAATCTGGTCAATGATCTCAAGGCAGCTGGGAACATAGTTACCAAGAAAATAATTGGTAACACACTATGCCGTGAAGGACTGAAATGTTGCAGCTCCCGCAAGGTCCCCCTGCTCAAGAAAGCACATGTACAGGCCCGTCTGAAGTTTTTCTAATGAACATCTGAATGATTCAGAGGAGAACTGGGTGAACGTGTTGTGGTCAGATAAGACCAAATTCAAGCTATTTGGCATCAACTCAACTCGCCGTGTTTGGAGGAGGAGGAATGCTGCCTATGACTCCAAGAACACCATCCTCATCGCCAAACAAGGAGGTGGAAAGGGGGTGTTTTTGTGCTAAGGGGACAGGACAACTTCACTGCATCAAAGGGACGATGGATGGGGCCCTGCACCGTCAAATCTTGGGTGTGAACCTTCTCTCAGCCAGGGCCTTGAAAAATGGGGCATGGATAGGTGTTCCAGCATGACAATGACCCAAAACACATGGCCAAGGCAACAAAGGAGTGGCTTAAGAAGAAGCACATTAAGGTCCTGGAGTGGCCTAGCCCATAGAAATCCCATAGAAAATATGTGGAGTGAGCTGAAGTTTCGAGTTACCAAACAGTCTCGAAACCTCAATGACTTGGAGAGGATCTGCAAAGAGGAGTGCACACTGATATGTGTGCAAACCTGGTGGCCAACTACAGGAAACGTCTGACCCCTGTTTGCCAACAAGGGTTTTGCCACCAGGTACTAAGTCATGTTTTGCGAAGAGGTCAAATACTTACTTCACTCGTTTAAAATGCAAATCAATTTATAACTTTTTTGAAATGCGTTTTTTTGGATCTTCTTTGTTGTTCTGTCTCTCACTGTTAATATAAACCTACCATTAAGATTATATATTGATCATTTCTTTGTCAGTGGGCAAACGTACAAAATCAGCAGGGGATCTAATACTTTTTTTCACCTTACTGTATATATTGATTGTGAAAGGGTTACTGCAGTCCAAAATGTTCAAGGTATATCTTTCTAGTTAAATAGCACCACCTCCCAGCTCCTCATATCTTTTTTTGCCAGGGCATATTCCCACCTCTTTCCCTCTCATACCAATAAAGATATTACCTCAGGCTTAAGTTGGCCATAAACTGATTCAAATTCGGCCGGTTCAACAGGTACTGACCAAATTCATTGAATGAACTACTGTTGATTGGACCTTTCAGAAAATCAGCTACGGACACTAATCGGTGTATTGTGACAGCTGAGAGATTCCTCCATCCATCCAGTTTGTGTGGATGCAGGAAACCAATATTTTTTTGCTGAACAAAAAAGAAAAACAAGTGTGTGCTTTAGACACGATAGCGGCTTCAGAAACACTCGAGGATGAAAATTCTTTTGGGTCCTGTTTGTATAAGAAGCTGGAGGGTGGAAAGCTTGAAAAGGAGTTTGCTGGGTGTTGGCCAGTGGAATAACAGATATATACAATAGATACTGCATAAAAGAATGGTGAGGAGTTGCAATACCCTTTTCTCATTCAGTGCAGAAGATCTAAATACTAGCCTTGTGCAAACCAGTAGTTTTTTCTCATTCAACCCAGCAGGGCTGAACAAAAAAAACTGACAGCTACAGGAGTAGCCGCTGTACAAACGATCTGACGTTAGTACAGCGATCTTCCCTGCTGCTCTATTGTGTTCTAATGCCCACAAATCCCAATCCCCCAGCGCAGAACACTCCGTCAGCGCTCTCAGCCATTGGCTGAGAACACTGATCCGGAGCCGATCAGCAGACCTTTTTCGGTCATGCCCTATCGTTAGAAGCCGGCTGGTTTCTGTCGCACCAACTCCAGTAAACATGGGCCAAATGACAGCTGGTTTCTATTGAACCAGCCGATGCAGCCCAACATGTGGCCTATGTGTACTAGGCTGAAGTCTAACTATCCTGACAGGAAGAGAATGGAAATCTCCCCAGTAGGGACACAGACAGAAATTAAATAAAAAAAATGTTGGTGTGTTTCTATATCCTGGCAATGTCAGCAATGTAACCATTTGCCGACAGTTTTCAGCTTTTTCTATGTGTTAACACCTTGTTGCTGTATTTTAGTATTATTTCAATAGTAAACATTGATAAAAAGACCCACAGATGGCTTGGGAACTTTAAACCTTACTCCCTCATATTCCCCAGTCTGCCCGCCATAGCAGATTAGGAAAACTAGGCTTCTAGCAATGGACACCTCCCTCGGTCAGATTGTCTCTTGACAAGAGCTTTAAGTCTGCATGCAAAAAAAGTTAACCCCTTTTAAATACAAATATTTTAAAAACCTGCGACTTGATTAGTACTTTGGAGGAATTGATAACAGAACCTTTATTAGTGGAGGAGTTCTTTTGAGCTGCTGGATTTCCCTTCTGCTGTGTGAATTGGTGTCTAATAAGAGTATGAAGTGGTTACAGTGTAAAGGACCCACATCGCATCATTTTTTTTTTCTTTGTGTGTGAAATCTACTATACATCATTGAAGTGAATATTCTGCTTACCTCATTTCACTCTTCCCCAGGGCATTGCCTGGTGCCACACTTTATTCATCTTCCTTAGCAAGGAGCATTTACTGTGGGGTTTTTTTTCTGTCCAGCAAAATCAATTTTAAAAATGCTCCGTTGTGATCTCTTCTCTGACAAATGGCATTACCATGCGATCAGGTTCTTCTGCCTGGGGCAGGCACTCTAATATTACCAGCATTAACACTTAACCCTTTGGCTTTCAGGGGCATTTGTGTTTTCTTTGAATCTGAGAAAGCACCAATACTGAAGCAGTTAGTTACCTGCACTGATTGTTATGTAGTCAACCAGTACCAATAATACCCAATTTTTTTTATCAAATGTGCATCGAAATAGTTGAAATCTGTTTATTAAAGTAGATTTACAGTACATATAGTGCCTGAGCACATTTCCTATTATTTCTATAAAGATATCTGTTGCATAATCTAGAACTGAGATGTGGCTGCAGCTGGTATTACATACAGAACAGATGTAACCTGCTTTCATGGACTAAAGATTTTGTTCTAAGGCACAGAGATGGGTAGATGAAATGTCTAATGAAGAAGCTGCAAGATAGTATCAACAAACTTGTTTGAGGGGCCTTTGTCAGCAGACTTTTTTTTCACATCAGATGGGTTTTCTATTCTCATGCAGTGCTTGAAAAAATATTCATACCTCTTGAAATTGTCCACATTTTGTCACGTTACACCCAAAAACTTAAATGTATTTTATTGGGATTTTATGTGATAGACCAACCCAAAGGGGCACATAATTGTGAAGTGGTAGGAAAATTATACATTTTTTTCTAATTTTTTTTTACAAATATCTGAAAAGTGTGGCGTGCATTTGTATTCAGCCCCCTTTACTCTTATACCTCTAAATAAATCTAGTGGAATCAATTGCCTTCAGAAGTCACTTAATTAGTATAGAGTCCACCTGTGTAATTTAATCACAGTATAAACACAGCTGTTCTGTAAAGCCTTCAGAGGTTTGTTAGAGAACCTTAGTGAACAAACTGCATCATAAAGGCCAAAGAACACACCAGACAGCTCAGGGATAAAGTTGTGGAGAAGTTTAAAGCAGGATTAGGTTATAAAAAAAATTCCAAGATTTGAACATCTTAGAGCACTATTTAATTCATCATACGAAAATGGAAAGAGTATTGCGCAACTGCAAATCTACCAAGACATGGCCGTCCACCTAAACTGACAGGCAAGGCAAAGAGGCCCATGGTAACTCCTGGAGGAGCTGCAGAGATCCACAGCTCAGGTGGAAGAATCTGTCCATAAGACCACGATTAGTCATGCACCCCACAAATCTGGCCTTTATGGAAGAGTGGCAAAAAGAAAGCCACTGTTGAAAGAAAGCCTTAAGAAGCCCCATTTGCAGTTTGCGAGAAGCCATGTGGGGGCCACAGCAAACAGTGGAAGAAGGTGCTTTGGTCAGATGAGACCAAAATTGAACTTTTTGGCCTAAAAGCAAAACGCTATGTGTGGCTGAAAACTAACACTGTACATCACCCTGAACACACTATCCCCACCGTGAAACATGCCAGTAGCAGTTTAATGTTGTGGGGATGCTTTCTTTAGCAGGGACAGGGAAGCTGGTCAGATTTGATGGGAAGATGGATGGAGCCAAATACAGGGCAATCTTAGAAGAACACCTGTTAGTCTGCAAAAGACTTGAAACTGGGGCCGGAGGTTCAACTTCCAGCAGGACAAGGACCCTAAACATACAGCCAGAGCTACAATGGAATGGTTTAGATCAAAGCATATTCATATGTTAGAATGGGTCACTCAAAGTCCAGACCTAAATACAATTGAGAATCTGTTACAAGACTTGAAAATTGCTGTTCAGACACTCTCCATCCAATCTGACTGAACTTGAGCTATTTAGCAAAGAAGAATTGGCAAAAAAGTCACTCTAGGTGTGCAAAGCTGGTAGACATACCCAAAAAGACTTGCAGCTGTAATTGCAGTGAAAGGTGGTTCTATAAAGTATTGACTCAGGGGGGCTGAATACAAATGCATACCACACTTTGCGGACATTTATTTGGAAGAAAAATAGAAAACTCGTATTTTCCTGCCGCTTTGTGTTGGTCTGTCACATAAAATCCCATTTATACACAATTAAGTTTTTGGTTGTAACATGACAAAATGTGGAAAATTTCAAGGGGTGTGAATACTTTTTCAAGGCACTGTATGTCTCGTATAAATCTATACCAATGGGGTGGGTTTTTTTTTCCTCTCTTGCATACCATGCACATAAAATTAAGTAAAACAGGTAAAGTTGTGGCTTTTCCAACTCATGTGAGAACTACAAATTAACCGCTTCATGACAAAGAATGTTTTGTGTCTTTAGGACTTAATTCTGGTCAGAATGGATTAATGTGAACCTGAACTGGAAATTTTTATATTTGCATGTTATAGGGAACATCTAGAAATGTTTATTGTGTCTAAGCAGTACCCTGAACCTGGATTCCTCCTGAAAAATAGCAGTGCTCTTCCTTAGTATGTCAATGTGGCTACAGCCCCAAAGCTTTACATCTGTAGGCTGAGATATGAGGCATCCTTGCCTGCTAGTCTCTTTTGGATTTGGCGTATGATTTTAAGATGTCAGTATTGTGCTGCACACTGTTTTCTTTGCTAGAGGCTTTGACATAAGGAGACAAAGTCCTTTCTCTGTCAGAGGTCACCTCCTTATAGAGACACAGTGCAGAATAAGGCATGATAAATCGGTAATGAGGAGATCATCAGCTGCAGGGAGACAACAGACGATACTAATAAATAGTTCTCTGCTCTCTGTCTGCCTTTTTTGGGCACTGCTTTCAGATTTGCAATTCCTCTTTAAGGGTACCTGCACACTGTACTGATGTTTCTTGTATTCATTTTATGTGTATTTGTGCGTACATAAGTAAAATTCTAGCTCCCAGAATGCAATTTTAACCTTTTTCAAATTAACATGTTACGTACGTAAAATACTAACTGACAACTTTGATTTTTGTATTTTTAAAAAACAATTTTTCATATCTATATGCAGCACACATTTACACTTTTGTGTGTACAGACACATCAAAGACAATGGGCTGCATTTACATCCCCCAGTTCCAAAAGTTTGGTTGCTCTGTAAAATCTACATAAAAATAGAATGCAATGATTTGCAAATCTCATAAACCCATATTTTATTCACACTAGAAAATAGAAAACATATAAAATGTTTAAACTGAGAATGTACCATTTTTAAGAAAAAAAATAAGGTTATTTCAAAATTGATGGCAGCAACAGGTCTCAAAAAAAACTGGGACAGGCCTGCAACAAGCTGGCCAAGTGGTACTAACAAGGAAGACCTGGAGGAACATTTTGCAACCAATTAGGTTAATTGGCCACAGGTCAGTCACATAATTGGGTATAAAATGAGCATCTTAGAGAGTCAGAAGTAAAGATGGGCAGAGGTTCACCAGTCTGTGAAAAGCTGCATGTAAATATTGTCAAACAATTTCATAATAATGTTCCTCAGCAGTAACTAGCAAAGACTTTAAATATATCATCCTCGACAACACATAATATCAAAAGATTCAGAGAATCTTGAAAACTGGCATGATTTTGTGATGGACATCACTGTATGGGTTCAGGAATATTTCTAAAAATCACTGTGAACACAGTTCACTATTCTGTGGTAAAGATCTATCATGCAAAGGAGCCATATTTGAATATAATCTAGAAACCCCATTGTCTGGGCCACAGCTCATTTTAAATGGTCTGTTGCAAGGTGAAAAACTGTTCTGTACTTAGAAGAATCAAAATTTTACTTTCTTTTTGGCAACCATGCGTGCTTCATCCACTGGACTAAAGAGAAGAGGGACCACATACTGTATCTTTGACAACAGCGTGGCTTTATAGTAGAAGAGTCCAGGTGCTTGATTGGCCTGCCTGCAGTCCACACCTTTCACCAATTGTAAATATTTGGCACATCTTGAAACAACAAATATGACCAAGAAGAACCAGGACTGTTGAGCAGTTAGAATCCTACATCGGGCAAGAATAGGACAAAAGAAACTGGTCTCCTCTGTTCCCTGGCGTTTGCAGAGTATTAAAAGAAGAGGGAATGCTACATCATGGTAAACATTGCCCTGTCCTAACTTTTTTTTTTTAAGATGTGTTGCTGCCATCAATTTCAACAGTACCTTGTTTTTTACTCAAAATGGTACTTTTTATCAGTTTAATTGTTTAATGTTCTCTATTTTTTATTGTGAATGAAATATTGGTTTATGAGATTTTAATATCATTGCATTCTATTTTTATGTAGATTTTACAAAGTGTCACAACTTTTTTTGGAATTGGGGTTGTAGATCCGTTAAAACGCCTGTATGCCTAAAAACACTGAGTTGTTTGCAGTAGTATGCAAGAGGCCTAACGTGTATTTATACCCAAAACCTTTATTTTTTTTTTTTTTTTTTTTTTTGTGGGTTTTTTTTTTTTTTTGTTAGATTGGGGCAGAATTAAAACTCCTGTCAGGTTTTACTAGTGTTTGATGCTTTGTTGGAGATATGCTTTCCCTTTCTGTTGGGTAAAAAGGTTTCCCCAGGACAGGATGTGGTGGTGAGTCTCTCTAACAAAAACAGACAAAATGGTTATACTAATGTACAGTACAGGGCACAGGCTTAATATACATAAACCCAGGTTATATAGGTAGGCTGTTACCTTCAGAACCTCTGGGCATCCCGCCTATAACTCTACCCCACTCTGAGTGTCCTCATTTTTATGTTAGTGTCCTAAGGTGATGGACCTTTTCTCCCTTACATAGAAATCACTTTTGTTTTGTTTTTTCCCTCAGATTATTCAGTCGGCTCTTTAACTCCTTAGACCCCTTTCGCACTGGGGTGCTTTTCAGGCATTTTGCACTAAAAATAACGCCTGAAAAGCGCCTCTCAAGCCACCCCAGTGTTAAAGCCCGAGTGCTTTCACACTGGGCGGTGCACTTGCAGGAGAGCAAAAAAGTCCTGCAAGCAGCTTTTTTGGGGCGGTGCGGAATCTGTGTATACACCACTCCTCCACCGCCCCTGCCCTTGAAATCAATGGGCAGCAACGCTTTGCGGGCGCTTTCAACCCTTTATTTGGCTGCTAGCGGGTTTAAAAGCACCCCGCTAATGGTCGAAAAGCCTGCTAACGCCCCCCCCCCCCCCCCCCCAGTGTGAAAGTAGCCTTACTGTCTTCTAACGCAATAGAAGCAGTGCTTCTAGACTGGTGCAACCTTGGTAAAAAACCTTTTGGAGTCGGGCTCCACACTGCGGGGACTGCCCATAATGTTGCGCTGTGCACTGGATCCTGCTTGGGTGCTCTTCTTGGCACTTTGTGCAATGCGTGTACTTAGCTACAGGGTCCTAAGTTTTCCTTCTCTGACATGCTTACCTCAAATCTCATGCTTACCCTACACTGTGATTACACCATTTGCCATAGCAATGGTGGAAATCCGGCAAAAGGTAACCATGGCAAAAGCTTACTACATATTGTAGTGGAAGATAAGTTTGTTTGCTGCACTGCCATTTGGCGTATGCTTTGCTCCCAGAGTATTCACAAAGTTTCTTGTACCTCTTCTTGCCCATTTAGGAACTCTGGGAATCCAGGTTATCTAGATGACCATCTTCTAAAAGCAGAACTTCAGTCATTTTTTAACTTTCCATCTATTAACCACTTTAAGACCAGCCTCGTTTTGGATTTTAGGTGTTTAAGTTTAAAACAGGTTTTTTTGCTAGAAAATTACTTAGAACCCCCAAACATTATATATTGTTTTTTTTCTAACATCCTAGAGAATACAATAGCGCTCATTGCAATACTTTTTTTTTGCACCGTATTTGCGCAGCGGTCTTCTAAGCGCACTTTTTTTGGAAAAAATTCACTTTTTTGAAAAAAAAAAAATAAGACAACAGTAAAGTTAGCCCAATTTTTTTTTATATTGTGAAATATAATGTTACGCCAAGTAAATTGATACCCATCATGTCACGCTTCAAAATTGCGCCCGCTCGTGGAATAGCGTCAAACTTTTACCCTTAAAAATCTCCATAGGCGACGTTTAAAAAATTCTACAGATTGCATGTTTTGCGTTACAGAGGAGGTCTAGGGCTAGAATTATTGCTCTCACTCTACCGGTCGCGGCGATACCTCACATGTGTGGTTTGACCACCGTTTTCATATGCGGGCGCTACTCACGTATGCGTTCGCTTCTGCGCGCGAGCTCGTCGGGACAGGGCGCTTTAAAAAAAAATTATTTTTTTTTTTATTATTTATTTTATTTTTTCACTGTTTTTAAAAAAAAAAATTTGGATCACTTTTATTCCTATTACAAGGAATTTAAACATCCCTTGTAAAAAAAAAAAAAAAGCATGACAGGTCCTCTTAAATATGAGATCTGGGGTCAAAAAGTCCTCAGATCTCATATTTAGACTACAATGCAAAAAAAAAAAAAAAAAAGTCGTTTAAAAAAAATGACACAAAAAAAATTGTGCCTTTAAGAGAAGTGGGCGGATCCGTCGTAATGACGTCGCTCCGGCCGTCACATGGTATGGAGACGAGTGGGGGCCATCTTGGCCTCACTCGTCTCCATACCTCAGCAGGGAAAGGACCCGATCTCCTCCGCCGCTACCGACGGCTCCGGTAAGCGGCGGAGGGTGCGGGAGAGCGGCGGGAGGGGGGGTGGCACCTCTCCCGCCGCCGATAACGGTGATCTCGCGGCGAACCCGCCGCAGAGACCACCATTATCGTGTACGGAACCGCCCGCTGAAAAGATGGATACCTCGGTTGTGGCAGCAGCTGCTGCCGTTACCGAGATATCCATCTTCAAAAAAATGACGTATATATACAGTGGGCGGTCCGGAAGTGGTTAAATCTTCTGCCCTTGTTTTAACTTTGGATAGTAAAACATTTTTTTTTCTGCTAGTAAGTACCTTATACAGCCCACTTCCTGTTTCTTGTCTGGTAAAAAGCCTAGGCTTATGATATACACAGCTCGCTCTCTCTCTCGTGAGAGTTTGCCAGGAAGGGAGGGGGGGATGAGTCATAAGAGGGACAATGAGAGCTTCAGAGCTGGAGGTGTGCCTCTGTGTCAATGTAAATCCAAGAAGTGAACAGGAAGCAGATTCAGCTGCACACAGTTAAAATGGTTGCAGCTAGACTCAGTGGAGGGAGATTTCTGCAGCATATTTGGCAAGTACAGAATCACAGTATATATAAAATAATATGCAAAGTGGTTGGAGGGAAGCTTCAGAATGGCAAAGATCTTTTTATTTCAAATTATGTGAGCAGACTGCAGTTTCTCTTGAAGGACTACTCTGTTTTCAATGCCCAAGGGGGTACCAGGAGTTATGCAGTCTTGAAGGAAGCAAACCCGATCATCTCATGGACTGAAAAACCTTGTCCAGTGATCACTGGTGCCCACATCTCAGGAGTTGACAATTGGCATGTAGTTTACCTGAGCTGTCACTGCTTGAAACAAGGGGATGGGCACCTTGCCCCAACATCTTCAATCTAATATGTCACAGATTGGGGGTGGTCCTGGATGTAACCTGGCTTCCAGACTGAACAACAAATTACCTCTTAACGTAGGGAAAATAATCTGGTTGGCTGCACATCCGAAAAAAACACCTTTTATTTTGAAACGTCGTCATCCGTGCTTAATCATAGCTATGATTAAGCACTGATGTTGGCATGAAACGCTTTAGCTGTTGTGATATATTTGTTAATAATAACAGTAATACAATAGTTGTATTGTGGATTGTATACTTGGAATGTGTCAAAAGAAAGGTGGTTTTATCGGATGTGTGGCCAACCAGATTATTTTCCTTACATTGTGAAGTCTGCAACTAATGCCGCGTACGTACACACGGGCGGACTTTTTGACAGAGTAGGTTTGGCAGACTTTTTGACTGACTTTTCGACTGACTTTCCGATGGATTTTGCGAATGAACGGACTTGCCTACACACGATCAACCAAAGTCCGACAGATTCGTACGTGATGACGTACGACCGGACTAAAACAAGGAAGTAGCCAATAGCTGCCCTAGCGTCCTTTTTTGTCCGTCGGACTAGCATACAGACGAGCGGACTTTTCGACCGGACTCGAGTCCGTCGGAAAGATTTGAAACATGTTTTATGTCTAGGCCCGTTGAACTTTTGGGAAAAAAAGTCCACTGGAGCCCACACACGATCGAATTATCCGACGGACTTCGGTCCTCCGGACCAAGTCTGCCGTAAAGTCCGCTCGTGTGTACGCGGCATTACAGGGCCAGCGCCTGCTAATGTACAGTGGAGGTGGGACAGATGGAGACGGACCTTGAGTGATGTTTATGCTTTGACAAATGACCTCCGTTTGTGGTCAGGACCAAGAATCCTCTAGCATTGGCGCCAGATGCTGTGATAATTCCCTGATCTCAATTCAGACTAATCTTTGCATTTTCACCAGTGTAAAGTGTGCCTCGCCTGTTACGCAAAATAGAGCAAGAAATAAAAACCAGTGATTCTCATTGCACCAAACTAGCCCCGACATACTCGGACTGCTAGGCGACGACCCCTGACCTTTTACCAACAGGCCAGACCTGCTGTCACAAGTCCCCCTACTCTATCCTGCTTCTCAGACTCTGTCTTGGCTGTTGAACCCAAGTCTTATGGGGATTGAGGGGTCTTAAAGTCTGTCATTATTATATTGTTAAAAGCAAGAAAAGCCACTTCCAAAAGGATAAAAGATCTACTTTCGTACCTGTAAATCCTTTTATTCCTGGTTTGAAAAAAAGGTGCTTCATTTCAAGAGATTACTCTGTGCCTCGTATTTTGGCCTTCCTACAACAGGACTTGACCAGGACGTGGCCCTAAGCACTCTGAAAAGACAGGTTTTGGCCTTGTCCATTCTTTTCCAAAAATCTCTGGCCTCACTCAACCTTGTGAAAATCTTTATTCAAGTTGTATCTCAGAGCAGGCCCCCCTTACAAACAACCTGTGCTTCCTTGGGACCTCAATCTGGTTCTCTACACTGCAAAAACTAACCTTTGCAATCCCCTTAGATGTATCCTGCAAAGTGGCTTTCTTGGTTCCTGTCACATCTGTCAGACGTCTCTCAGAGCTAGCGTCTTGTAAAAAGTCATTCTTTAGAATGTGGATGACCAATCCTCTGCAGATGCAACATTTGGCTGCAAGGTCCTGGCCTGGTAGGTCTGCTGGCACAGTTTTTTTACTTAGTTGTTGCCCACCCTTCTTATAGTGGAACGTCCCAGAGTCTATGAATATTCAGCCTGTGTCCTGTACTGTACAGTTAAGATGAAATGAATTTTGACTTGCCTGTTCCATATCTTGGAGAATAGTGTAGGACAGACCACCCTCCCTCCTATTTTTGTGTTACTATTTTTCCTGTGTTACATTGCTTGCTACAAAACTGAGGACTCAGAGTGGGGTAGGGTTTTAGGGGGCAACCAGGGGACATGTCCTCCAGAAGTTTGCATGTGTCCAAACATCTGAAGGTAGCAGCCTATAACCCAGGGTTTGAGTATTCAGTCTGTATCCTGTACTGTATTTAAAGATCAGGAATTTACAGTCCAAATTACATCCAAAAGTAAAAAAAAAAAAAAAAAAGTTTTTTGATATGTAGATGCACTTTAAGGGCTCGTTCAATGTGGTACAATGCAGTGTTTTATTTCACGGGCAGCATTCATTGTGAGGTCCGATGGAATGGTGCAGTCCATGTATCGGCACCTTACACGGTTTTGTGTTGCGTTGTTTTGTTTTTGGTTTTTTTTTACATGATACTTCATTTAAGTCTCCACCAAACAGCATAGTGCCATTCTGCACTGCAGAAAAATGGTACATGTCTGCATTTCACTGCACATCACACCAATTCTTTTCTATGTGCCCCTGCAGTGACTGTTGTGTATCCAATTATTCAATGTGGAAAAAACCCTGTTAATGCACATTGTTTGAATAAGTCCTAAAGCAGGGGTAGGAAACCTTGGAGCTCCAGTTGGGGAACTACAAGTCCCAAGAGGCACTGCAAGACTGACGGCCACAGGCATGACTCCCAAGAGAAGGGGAATGATGGGATTTGTGGTTTCAACACAGCTGGAGTGCCAAGGTTTGCTACCTCTGCCCTAAACCCTGGTACACACTAGCAGGTTTCTTTCGTTCAACCCAGCAGGCTGAACATAAAAAACTGAAGAGCACGAGAGGAGCCCCCTATACTAACAATCCGATGTTAGTACAGCAATCTCCCCCACTGAGCTATTGTGTTCTCACAGGGGGACAGCCCCCCACCTCCTCCGCCAGAACATGCCCATCCGCGTTCTCAGACATTTGTTTGCTGATTGGATGTCGATCCGTAGACCTTTTCCGGTCATGCCTCTTCGATCGAAGCTTCGGCCCGTGTGTATGGGGCTTAAAGCCATAACATGCAAGATCAGACTTAAGTAATTTTGTGTTCCTTCCCAGCCTTATGTAAACATTTTAGATTGCCGACATGACCGCTGAGACCATCCTCGTTAGCTTGACGCATGTACCCTGCAGCCCCATTTAGTTGTTTGTATCTTTTAAAAGTACCACAAGGTGCCTGCTCTTGGGGGGGTATTATTCGTTTTGCACACTCTTATGACCTGACAAGTTACTTTAAAGTATTTTGTCAGGTCGCAAGAGTATTCAGCTGTAAAGCTGAACCAGTACTGTATATAAAATGTGTGTGTCACTGCGCTAACGACATGGAGCAAAATTATATTAAAATAATTGGCGCTACTTTAAAAATGAAAAATTCCAAAAAATTACTATTGGTGCAAAGCCAATAATCAATCACCACATACTCACCCCTGTGTGAGTGAAACAGGAATAATATTGCACCTTCAATCCACCACCAATGTGATTAAAAAGCCCCGTCTGTGGAAATACTGACCAGATCGAATTGCCTTTCATTCTCAGGAAAAGGCAGATATGCTTGAGTATTTAATCAATCTCCACTTGGTAGTATCACCTCCCGATCAACTCCTCTCATTGCATTCGTGAGAAAAAAAAGAAGAGGCTTCCAATAGTGCGTGACTTCCATTAAAAAGTATACCACTCACATTTAAAACCTCTTGTGCTGAGCATTTATATGGGTTGGTTTAGGTAGGATATAGCTCATCTCAGTCTCACCACCTCCACACTGGTTTCAACTGTCAGTGGAATCTCCTCCCGTCCTTCCTAAAATCACAGCAGCAACCGAGTTCCGCGTAGCCACGGTCCCTGCGCGTTTCGTCATTTTCTACTTTGACATAGGGGTGGCTACATGTCACGGTATCTTGGCTTTTCTGGTCACCTCCTCCAAATCAGTAACTCCTTTGGGTCTCTTCATTCTCAGACACACTCGCACAGCAGTGCCTGATTATTATTATACAAGATATATATATATAGCGCCAATAGTTTGAGCAGAACTTTATACCTGAAGCTAGATGTTTGTCCATCTAGGCTGTTAACCTGGAGGGGTTAATATTACCCACCCTCTGACATGCAATGGGTTAATGGCACATAGGGAGACGGTGCTTTTTGATCACATTGGTGGTGGATTCAAGGTGCAATACTATTCCTGCTTCACTTTGGACTTTTTTTTTCACCATGGACTTTTGTTGTACGGTCTAGATTGTTTTTTATTTATATATATATATATATATATATATATATATATATATATATATATATATATATATAATATATATACACATTTTTTTTTTTTATTGAATCTCTGATTTCACTTTGTATATACATATGTGAACTCCTCTAGCACTAATATGTGGTTGTTTGCGCTACTGTGAAATTGATTATTGGCTTTGCACTAACAATGACACACATTTTTCAGTACTGTATATAAGGTACATTCCTTTTGACCTTTTGAATCTTCCAAGGAGGGTGTATTTTTAACCTCTTTATTGACAGGACTGTTGTATTATTAAACGTCAATTTGTAGTTCGGTTCTAGAGTTGTGGTCATAGCCACAGAAAAACTAACAGTAAATGTTATAGATTTATTTCTGATCCTTATTAGCGGGATTATGGTAAAGGCAACAGAGTTTTGGGGATTTTGTAAATGAGTGTTTAGTCTACACTTACACAGTTTATTATCAACATGCAGCTGCACACAGTTTGCCTTCATATTAAAAGCTTTCAAGCCCTACGTAAATACATTTTAAAACACCTGCAGCAGTGGTCATTGTGATTTGGGGTCCCTGGAGAGAATAGCTAATTTGCATAGAACACTCTGGCAGGGGGACTCATTGTACACATATTAGTTTGTATTGAACTGAACCATCCTAGTGCCACTTATGAAGTCCTCTGATCTTCTGTTACAGGCAACACCCAGCTGGCCTTGCAGATTATCAAAAGAAACCAGCTTCTGCCGTCAATCAAAATGCTGTCGGATCTCCGAAAAAAGCCATTATTCCAGCCCATCCATCAGCCAATGCAACCAATTCAGATGCCAGCTTTCACCACAGTGCAAAGAAAATGATGCATGTTTGCCATTGGACAGATGTGGCAGAACAGCACAATTTAACCAGTACATCAATAAATGGCATATTGGACTTTTTGTGATCTAGATTGGCTTTTTTTTTATGATATTCTGAGGAATGAGGTTTTATGAACATGGGTTTAGTCCAGACATAACTGAGCAATGTTTTTCTCCTAGTCTATTTTTTAATCCCTCCTGCATAATGAATAATCATTGGTAATATAAACATTGCAGGGGATGGGTACGTGAGTTTTATCACTCTGGTCCCAGTCTTCTGCTGGCCATCATTTTGATGATCTACAAAAGAGCTCCGCAAATAACACAGAATTGTAATCATCTATTTTTTTTTTTTTTTTTTTAAGCTGTAATGAAGAAATCAGAGAAACTAATTCTATACAGTTAAAAGTGTATAGTGTATATTTTGAGTGAGTGACAGGAACACTAATAGGGAAAATAAATATTTTCAAGTGCAGGAGCATGCGTCCCTAATACATGTGGTCTTGTTTGCTTTGTGTTCATGTATCCAGTAAGCTAACTTATCTGTAAGTGAAAACATTGTCTAACAGGTTCTGGAGATGTCCATATCGCATTAAAATTACTACTAGCGAACATTTAAATGGACCTTAAGTGTATGGCCCCTTTCACATTGGCCAGATCTGTTTTTGCTCAGCAGGGGCTCTGTCTACTGATCCTCTGCTGAGCGGAGTGGGCAGATGACATGTCTTATGCAGAGCAGACACAGCCTGCTGTGCTCTATGGGCAACCAGATGTAATCGAACTTGCTGTCCGTTTACACCCGGCTGCCATCCGATCTGGCCACCTGTTGGTTTTTTTTTGCCAGATCAGATAGGACCTGGAGGTAGCCAAGTGTAAACGGACACAAGTCCATTTACAGTGAGGGAAAAAAGTATTTGATCCCCTGTTGATTTTGTACGTATGCCCACTGACGAAGAAATTATTAGTCTATAACTTTAATGGTAGGTTTATTTTAACAGTGAGAGACAGAATAACAAAAATATCCAGGAAAACGCATTTCAAAAAAGTTATCAATTGATTTGCATTTTGAGTGAAATAAGTATTTGATCCCTTATCAATCAGCAAGATTTTTGGCTCCCAGGTGTCTTCTATATAGGGAAAGAGCTGAGATTAGGAGCACTCGCTAAAAGGGAGTGCTCCTAATCTCAGTTTGTTACCTGTGTAAAAGACACCTGTCCACAGAATCAATCAGAATCTATTCTCTCCACCATGGCTAAGACCAAAGAGCTGTCCAAGGATGTCAGGGACAAGATTGTAGACCTACACAAGGCTGGAATGGGCTACAAGACCATCGCCAAGCAGTTTGGTGAGCGGGTGACAACAGTCGGTGGGATTATTCGCAAATGGAAGAAACACAAAATAACACTCCATCTCTGTCTGGGGCTCCATGCAAGATCTTGCCTCGTGGCGTTTCAATGATCGTGAGGAATCGTCCCAGAACTCGGGAGAGTTTTGTCAATGATCTCAAGGCAGCTGGGGCCATAGTCACCAAGAAAACAATTGGTATCGCACAACACCGTGAAGGACTGAAATCCTGCAGAGCCCACAAGGTCCCCCTGCTCAAGTAAGCACATATACAGGCCTGTCTGAAGTTTGCTAATGAACATCTGAATGATTCAGAGGAGAACTGGGTGAAAGTGTTGTGGTCAGATGAGACCAAAATCAAGCTCTTTGGCATGAACTCAACTCTCCGTGTTTGGAGAAGGAATGCTGCCTATGACCCCAAGAACACCATCATCACCGTCAAACATGGAGGTGCAAATATTATGCTTTGGGGGTTTTTTTCTACTAAGGGGACAGGACAACGTCAACGCATCAAAGGGACAATGGACAGGGGGCCATGTACCGTAAAATCTTGGGTGAGAACCCAAGGGTGGGTGTATGGGTATTCCAGCATGACGAGGAACCAAAACACACGGCCAGGGCAACAAAGATCCTGGAGTGGCCTACCCAGTCTCCAGACCATAATCCCATAGAAAATATGTTGAGGGAGCTAAAGGTTCAAGTTACCAAACGTCAGCCTCGAAACCTCAATGACTTTAAGAGGATCTGCAAAGATGCGTGGGACAAAATCCCTCCTGGGATGTGTGCAAACCTGCTGGCCAACTACAGGAAAAGTCTGACCTCTGTGATTGCCAACACAGGTTTTGCCACCTAGTACTCAGTAAGACATGTTTTGCGAAGGGGTCAAATACTTATTTCACTCATTAAAATGCAAATCAATTGATAACTTTTTTTGAAATGTGTTTTTCTAGATTTTTTTGTTCTGTCTCACTGTTAAAATAAACCTACCATCAAAATTATAGACTGATCATTTCTTTGTCAGTGGGCAAATGTTTAAAATCAGCAGGGGATCAAATACTTTTTTTGACTAACTGTACCTCCGTCTCCATATCAGAGAATGGAGGTCCGATCAGGTCCAGCTGAAAAACAGCTGAACCCGATTGGGTCTCTTGTGTGAAAGGGGCCTAACTGTTAATATGCACAAACTTCCCAACGTAGCCAAAAATAGATATGATCCCATTGTGAAGATGTGTTTTAGGAGGTCAGAAACCCAGCACAAGCAGCATTGGCAGGTGTTCAAATTGCTCTAGAATGTAGTAGGGAGTTAAAAAAAAAAAAAAAAATACTAGTGAAAAGAACACATAAATGCATAATTATAAAAGGCATGGTTATCATGTCAATAGTTAGTCATGGCAAATACTTTGCTTTTGTCTTTTCTCATTCTTTTTTTTAGCTCTTTTCTGCTGGATTATGATTGCATTGCAGTAGTTCAGGGGATGCAGAATTATATGAAAATTATTTCTTCCTGTGCAGCGGAGAATGGCTGCTGACAATCTTACAAGCTGCCCTCCTCTGTAAGGCAGTGAGTTGCCTCGGTTGCTGGGCATTTAGGTTTTATTTTTCATGATAAAAAACCTTTTATGCGTTATGTTGCATTTTTGGCCTTGTGGGACTTTGTGCCCTTACTTCTTTAAGACTTTCGGTCTGCTATAAATGTCACATATATAAACAGATGACAGAGAAAAAAAAATTTTGTGGGGGGGGGGGGGGGGAGATTTGATTTGTTGGAGGAATGGCTGGTGTTAGCACTTCAGTCATCCCAACACCATGGTTGATAAGGTTTCAGGATTATTAAAGCGCATTATGTCTATTATATTATATTATGAAATTGTTCAATTCACCATAATGCAGGATTAGCGAGAGCCCCGAGTGTCACTTGCCACCATTGCCTGCCACCAGATATAGCATGTCATTTGCCACTATTACCTGCAACCAGATGCAGCGTCATCACTACTGCCTCAGCCAGCTGACAAATCAACAGGCATAAGATTCTCAAGACATGGGAACCCTACAATCGGCACATGCGTAGTTGACAGTAGGGTTCCCCTCCTATGAAAATCTAATGTGCCGCTGATCTCCTAGGAGGCAGACCCAGCTCACACAAGGAAGGACAGAAAGCGATGATGCAAGCGGCATGTCAATCTGGAAACAAACGACCTCTGCTCCCGGAAGCAGCCCGGTGTATGACAGGCCATGGACTGGTAGCGGCCCAGAGCCTGGGGGTTGGGGACCCCTGCCCTAAGAGGCTATTTATTAAAACATGCATGGTTGTAAGCTAAATGTCTACAGCAGACACCTGCACTCTTGTTCTACCTTAAAGAAGCAATAATCTATCAGCCAGAAGTCGAATCGGAGCAACAGACATTGTCCACAAGAGATGAACTTGATGGCAAACATTCTGATCATTGTACAGAACTGGAAAATTTTGGCAAAATCAGGTGATGGATTGCCTAATGTCTCAATTTCCCAGCAAAAAAAAAAAAAAACCTAGGCAAGAAATCTAATTTTATTTACCTATTCTGAGGTGTTTGTTTACATCTCCTGGTGTCTGAACAGAGCTATAAAATGTGCTCATTGTCTTCATTAGAAACCATCTGCTCTCCTAGGAGAATACAGGAAATTGTGCTAGACAGATCAGTCATCAGAAGGAAGCATACACATGGCTAAGTTTGCAACAGTAATTCAGCCGCCATCAAGGATAACCCTGATATTCTAAAGGAGCACTGAAGCATGATGGAATATGCTAACTACAGGCATAGTGATGTCATACTACTTGTAGAACCTTTTTGTTTGGATATTACCATTATTTTTTTTTTATAATACAGGATTTATATAGCACCAACAGTTTGCTTTACAATATAAAGGGAGACGGTACAGATACAATAAAATACAGAAGGGTTAAGGGGGCCCTGCTCTTAAGAGCTTACAATGTTATATGGTGGGGCAAGTGGTAGAAAAATGTAATAACTTTGAGGGATGAGCTGATGAACGAATTAAAAATTCATTTGTTCGGTGGAGGCGGATTAGACTTCCCTGAAGAAATTTGTTTTCAGGGATCATTTAAAGGTGGCCAGAGTAGGAGATAGCTAGACAGGTTAAGGTAGAGAATCCCAGAGGGTGGGAGAGACTAGTTTGAAAGGAGTTTAGGGGATTTTTTGAAACCAGACTGGTGATGTAGCTCAGGGCAGAGTTGTGAACGAATGGCTTTGTATAGTGATGTTAGTACTTTCAATTTTTTTTTTTTTTTGCTCGGCAAACGGAGGACAGTGGAGGGAGTGGCAGAGATGGGTGGCAAATACTTAGCTCTTGGTAAGGTAGTTGCATCTGATACAGTTCAAATGCTCAGCTTAAATTATTGAAAACAGAAACAAGTTAGAAATAATCCATATAAAAATAGCAGAGAATGCAGCGCTGTGCAATAATAGCCTTAATGATAATAAAAGTACTATTACAATATCATCAATACTAAAAAAAGAGAATTTAATAGAAAATATGGTGCAACAAAAATTAGTAAATCAAGCAAGTTCACAGTGAAAAAAATCATTCCATCCTTGCAATAACATCAATATTCAGTATACAAAATGAGAGATGAATATAATATATGGAGCTATCAAAATTGGTTAATCAAGCAAGTTCACAGTGAAAAAAATCCTTCCGTTGAATAAAATGTGTCCAAAAAAAGAAGAAACAATGTCCTCAGTAATCTTCAAATCCTTAGATGATATTATTTTACAGGATTTATATAGCGCCGACAGTTTACGCAGCGCTTTACAACATAATTAAAGTGCATACGTACAATAATACTCCATAAAGTGACTCTTGTGAAGAAAAATCCTGTTCAATAAGAAGGTGACTTTGCACACGTGCTCTCTAACCCCCCCCCCCCCATGTGACTGCACTCACCTCAAGCAGTGTGACCGCACAACTAAGTTTGGCCCACATTAGCTGTTGAACCACTACTGGGCTCTTAAGAAGAGTTAAGAAGTTTTCAGCAGGATCCCACGGTTACATCCACCTCCATCCAAAAACATTACTGGTCTGGGTAATGAAAGTTCTATCCCATTGTGTACAATCCTGTCACTCAGGTTAGGGGCCCTTTAATAAGTGATTTTTTGGTTTATCTGGTAGAGAATCACACAGTGATATATCCTGCTTTAGCACACGCCAATATTTAGTAATAATCCTTCTACATCCTTTTTCTGTAAACTGTAATCCAATACTAAACAAGTCTAATTCCCCAAATTAATATTCCTACCTGTAGTATCCTCCAATAACCTTTCTCTATCCACGTCCCTAATTTTTAACCTTTCTCTCACCAGGAAGTTGGCATCCTATCCCTTATCCATAAACATCTTAGTTTATCTGTTTATCAAAATCTCCAAACCTTGTGCAGTTTTTTTTATCCGCATTTATTGTCCCCTGGGGATATTAACAATCCAGGGCCTGTGATGGCAGCTCATCGTAGGAATGTAAGAATTACAATCTGTCTCCTTAAAGTATGTAATAGTCTCCATACCGTATTGTGTGTTCCTAATCTCTAAATCTAAGAAGTGTATCTTTTGATCACCAATTTCCCATGTGAGGCTTATATTATGGTCATTTTGATTCCTGAGTTAACAAAGATTCCACATCATTGGTTACCCCCTCCCAGACTATGATCAGATCATCTATAAAATGTTTATACAACAGAATTCTGGGGTCTGGATTCAAAGGGATACCCTCTTCTTCCCATTTTGCCATGTACAAGTTAGCCACACTAGGTGCTAACTTGGCACCCATTGCTACCCCCCTTATTTGCAAATAATGAATAATACTGTACCAAAAATAGTTATGTGTTAAGCAAAATTTTAGATATTTCAGAATAAACTTTTGTTCCTTTCGTGTATACCTCTGGCTCCTTTTTAATGCCCACTTGACTGCTTGCACAGCCCCACCATGGTCTATATTAGTATATATTGAAGCCACATCAGCCATTGCCAATACTATGCTGCTACCTGCATTGCACTCTCTAAGCAACTGTAGCATGTGTTTTGTATCTTTCAGAAATGCTTTGCTTACCTTTACTAAGGGTTGTAAATGGAGATCAATGTACACCCCCCCCCCACCACCACCAATCTAGTGGTCAGGGACTCAATCCCACTAACAATGGGTCTACCCAGGGGATTTATCTTGTTCTTATGTATTTTTGGAACATAGGTGACTGTGTACATGCGGTCGATATTAGATAATTTTCCTCATGCTTATTTAATATATTTATATTTGCTCCATATTGAACTAACTCTTCTAATTCTTATATTGCTTTATGGGGTTTATGTTTAAAATCTCATATGTATCTCTATCATCCAATATCCTATTCATTTCCTGTTTATACTGGTCAGTTGATAGCACTACAATCCCCCCCCTTGTCCGCTGGACGAACAACAATATGCTTACGTGACTCTAGTGATCTGATGCCTTTTTTAATGTCTCTATGTTCATATACTTTTTTTAATTGGTAATTCCTCAAGCTCAGCCGTAACAAGGCGCTTGAACATATCAACATATTTATTGTTTAAAATCTTGGGGTTAAACACAGACTTGTTCCTGAGTCCCATGTGACTACCTTCCAATATTGCTCTTTCAATAGGGTTTTGTGCATAATACTTTTTAATATTGAGTGTCCTAATACATTTCTGAATCCCTACATAGGTGTCAAACTTGTTGAGACCTTTCTTGGGAGCATATTTGATCCCCTTATCAAGAGTGATCAATTATTCCCTAGTCAAATTTGTCCCACTGAGATTATAAATCCCTGAACCTAATTTTCCCGCCTTCTTTTACTGTTGTACCCTTCTGCCTGCTCTCCCCCCTCTTTTTCTATGTTTCTTCATGGGCAGGATCCACCCAACCCTTCTCTACAAAAAGAGTCATCATACATAATGTCCTGGTCGCCTTCATGCAGTGGTTGTTATCCGTTGTGCATCTCAATCTCATATGTATCCTGAGGGGGTCCATTTGATTTGGATCTCTGAGGTTTGGGTGAGTAATATGGGTAATCCACCTGCGGGGGGGCCCCTATAAGGAAGGGGTGCCCTATAGGAATAATGCTTGCCTTGCAGTGGACCCCTATATGGAGGGGGTCCACTCTGTTGGGGGGTTCTATTTGGAGAACCTTGTTGGTACTGTCCCCCCTGATATTGACCCCTGTGATAGGGGGCTCCATTGTGGGGATTTCCTCATTTGATAATTGTTACCTTGGTGACCTCCTTATTCTATTGGGAATAATCCATAATCACACACGATCACTTTTATCTGCGGCGGGAGAGGTACCCACCCCCCTCCCGCTGTGCTCCGGTCATCTCCGCTGCTCACCGGACCCGCCGGTAGCAGCAGAGACGATCGCATCCTTTCCCGTGGATGCCTGGCTGCCGACTAAGGGGAAGATGGCCCCTGCTCGGCTCCATCAAATGGGAGGGCAAAAGCAACGTCAAATGTCACTTCCACCCATAGCTCTTAAAGGAGAATTTTTTTATTTTTTTTTATTGCATTTTAGTGTAAATATGAGATATGAGGTCTTTTTGACCCCAGATCTCATATTTAAGAGATCCTGTCATGCTTTTTTTCTATTACAAGGGATGTTTACATTCCTTGAAATAGGAATAAAAGTGACCCAAAATTCTTTAAAAAAAAAAAAGTGTCAAAATAAATTAAAAGTAAAATAAATAATAAAAAAAAAATTAAAAGCGCCCCGTCCCAACAAGCTCGAGAGAAGCGAACGCATACGTGAGTAGCGCCCTCATAGAAAAACTGTGTTCAAACCACACATGTGAGGTATCGCCGCTATCATTAGAGCAAGAGAAATAATTCTAGCCCTAGCCCTAGACCTACTCTGTAACTCAAAACTGGTAACCTGTAGAAATTTTTAAACATCGCCTATGGAGATTTTTAAGGGTAAAAGTTTTTCGCCATTCCACAAGCGGGCACAATTTTGAAGCATGACAAGTTGGGTATCAATTTACTCAGCGTAACATTATCTTTCACAATATGAATAAAAATTGGGCTAACTTTACTGTTGTCTTATTTTTTTAATTCAAAAAAGTGTATTTTTTCAAACAAAGTGCGTTTGTAAGACCGCTGCGCAAATACGGTGTGACAGAAAGTATTGCAACGACAGCCATTTTATTCTCTAGGGTGTTCTAGCAAAAAAAATTATTTTAACTTGTAAACAACAAGTGTAAAAAAGAGGCTTGGTCCTTAAAGTGGATGTAAACCCAATGTCATCCTTTCTAAACTACTGCCATAGGGGTTATCTATAAGGATATACATGCTTCCTGCATGTATCTTTACCTGTCAAATGTCTCCCCTCTGTCTGTTATTAGACCTGAAAAACTGCATATTCTGTGGGCGGGTCTGTTGTCTGGAGCTCGGTGGGGAGAGTCGTGATGTCAGTAGACTCCCCGCCCACCTCTACACTCCCCTTGTCAATATGCATTTTCTCCTGTGTATTTCTTACACTGAACTTCTGCTATGATCTCTAACATCCAGTGAAAAGACAGGAAAGTAACCACATGACTTCAGCATGCCCAATTATGCTGAGGTGTGGAACATCCAATCCTGGCAGAGCAGCAGAAGAAAGGAGTGGGGGAGAATTAAAAAATAATGCATGTCTTATGCTAGTGCACAAACTATGTAAATAACCTGTCACTCACAGCAAGGGGGAGGATTTGACAAAGTTTTTCTCAGTTTGTCAAGATTGATCTCACTGAACAATAAAAGAGGATTGCTCAGAGCTGGATTAACTCTTTGTGGCAAGACTAGGCTCAAATGATAGGAAATCTTATACTCTATATTATGACATTTAAAAAAAAAAATTGGGGTTTACATCCACTTTAAGTGGTTCTAGGGAGTGCCCCTAATCTCAGCTTGTTACCTGTATAAAAGACACCTGTCAGACGCAATCAATCAGATTCCAATCTCTCCACCATGGCCAATACCAATGCGCTCTCCAAGGATGTTAGGGACAAGATTGTAGACCTACACAAGGCTGGAATGGGCTACAAGACCATCACCAAGCAGCTTGGTGAGAGGGTGCCAACAGTTGGTGTGATTATTTGCAAATGGAAAAAACAAATAACCGTCCATCTCCCTTGGTCTGGGGCTCCATGCAAGATCTCACCTCGTGGAGTTTCAATGATCATGAGAACGGTGGGGAATCAGCCCAGAACTACACGGGAGAATCTTGTCAATGATCTCAAGGCAGCTGGGACCATAGTCACCGAGAAAACAAATGGTAACGCACTACGCCCTGAAAGACTGAAATCCTGCAGTGCCCCGCAAGGTCAACCGGCTCAAGAAAGCACACGTACAGGCCCATCTGAAGTTTGCTAATGAACATCTGAATGATTCAGAGGAGAACTGGGTGAAAGTGTTGTGGTCAGATGAGACCAAAATCAAGCTCTTTGGCATCAATTCAACTCGTCGTGTTTGGAGGGGGAGAAATGTTGCCTATGACCCCAAGAACACCACCTCCACCATTAAACATGGTGGAAACATGCTTTGGGGTGTTTTTCTGCTAAGGGGACAGGACAACTTCACTGCATCAAAGGGACAATGAACAGGGCCATGTACTGTCAAATATTGGGTGAGAACCTCCTTCCCTCAGCCAGGGCATTGAAAAGAGGTCATGGATGGGTATGGAGTGGCTCAAGAAGAAGCACATTAAGGTCCTGGAGCGGCCTACCCAGTCTCCAAAACTTAATCCCATAGAAAATATGTGGAGGGAGCTGAAGGTTCGAGTTACCAAATGTCAGCTATGAAACTTTAATGATTTGGAGAGGATCTGCAAAGAAGATGGGACAAAATTGCTTCTGAGATGTGTGAAAATCTGGTGGCCAATTACAAGAATCGGCTGACCTCTGTGATTACCAATAAGGGTTTTGCCACCGAGTACTGTTTTGCGAAGGGCTCAAATACTTGTTTCACTCATTAAAATGCAAATCAATTTACAACTTTTTTTAAATGCATTTTTCTTTGTTTCATCTGTCTCTCACTGTTAAAATAAACCTACCATTAAAATTATAGACCAATCATTTCTTTGTCAGTGGGTAAATGTACATAATCAGCAGGGAATCAAACTTTTTTCCCCTTGGCCCTCAGCTACAAACGACATGACATGAATGAATGGTCATGTTAGGAGAATTTTGTCTCACAGCTGTGGGCACTTTTAGATGTGTATATGTCTGTGTATTTGCGTAGAACATTTCTCTGGCAAATGCAGTATAACAAATTTGATATTTGAAAAGACTGTTATATTTACAATAATCATGTAGAAAACTTTAGCAAAGTATACATATAGTCATTTATTTGCAGAGCTATTTAAAATTTGTAGGCAGACTTGATAGTGAAGTCACTGCGTAACAAGGTCTGGCAATTGTACCTCTTTCAAATCTAGTATAAAATGCTCCTAAAGTAGATACTTGGTGGCTACATCAAGCAGTTAATTGAAAGGAAAGTGCAGTAACCCATAGTACCCAGACATAGCATTAAACAACTGCCTTAAGTAAGCACAAATCGGGTTGGTATGGGCTGCTGAAATATTCACATGCTCTTTTTCAAGGTTCTGAGACAAAGGAACATGTTGTGATGGCCACATACTTACACTAATTTGGCAACACTGATTATTCTTGCCAGGTAAGGTTTATTTACAACAGTACAACATTTTGGAACCACATCAATATGATTCTAAAGGTGGAGAAGATGCAATTTAATAGACACAGCTCTAATAAAATAGAAATAAAAATTACACCAATGAAACAAGCATAAAAATGTATCTGACGTATTTGCAGATTACACTGTTCCGTTTAAGATGAGCAGGGAGGACTACAATATACTGTAGAAGACAGAACTTCTCCTACAGATCCTGTGTCTCTCTGCCGCCTCCGCACCCCCTCGTCTCCACCTCCCTTGGTCTCAGCATTTAGTCTTCCTCCAGAAACTGCAGATTCCCAGCTCCGCCTCCAGCTTTGTCCTGGCAACAGCACGAGGTAAGAGGGGTGCACTATGATATAAGGGATGATGGGGAACTCTTGACCTATGATGGTGGGAGGGCTGTTGACATCTCACATGGGGGGTTCTCTGGACATATAATTATTATGGAATAATACAAATCAATGGCAGTTGAAAAGGAGGGTCACACATGACTGGTATCATCCACAAGAAACTTTATTGGAGACTGCTGAGAAGGAACACCATGGCAGAACCATGTTCCTTTTCAGACTTGCATCATCTGCTACAGGAGTATGAGTGGCTCTGTGTCTGTCTGCACCTGCCCTTCACAGTCTAAAGCATTAGTAGACTCCGGCTCACAAATCATTTGCTACTAAAAGGCCACTAATTTATACCTTTTAAAACACATCGCAATTCAATTTACCCCCCTACCATGTTTATTATTTCTTTGCCTGTTTATTTTAATTTGTTTGTAACCCGGCACCATCTTGGCTCTTGCCTGTTGCTTTCTCCCTGCAGAATACTTCCGCTCTTTCCTCTGTGTCATTTCGTACATGCGCAGTAGACCTGCTCACTCCATTAATGCTGAGCTCCGATGTTACACCCCCTGTGCCATAGCAAGTCACATGTGGTGTATTGGGAAAGTCTCAAAGGATCCATAATTTCATGGGATTACCTGATGATGCAGGCACGGCCTCAGGATGAATAGACTGACGGCACACAGATCATGCCATAAATAAGGGCCAAAATGCACAGTGACGTCATTGAAGTATACATCAGGTGATTTCTCCTAATGGGTGCAAGTTGGAACAGTATGAAAGATACCAACTTAAGGAAAACTAGTAAATGCTTTAAGTATTATGTTCTTAGTAAAACCAGTAATAATCAAATGCAGAGGCAATCATTTAATATGATAAACAGTAGATACATTTATACAGTATTCTTACAGATACAACCGGGCCTTTGACAGCAGCCAATTTGCTGGTGTGGCCTGCAATGAAATTGAGTTTGACACCCTTGCTGTAAAGTGTAACTGCAAAAAAGAAAGAAAGCAGACCTGGGGAAGGAGCGCAACTTGCAGAGCATCCAAGTACGCACGCTCATGAAACGCGTCCATTTTTGATGACGTCGTCCCCCTGCTGCCAGCCGTCCACTGTGTTCCAAGCCTCGTTCTGAGGCCACTCTTCCGGAGCTGGTGTTTACATCATTCGGAAGATCTCCTAAATTGATGGCAGCCTTGTGTGCTTCCTGTGGACGTTTTTTCACTCTCCCAATACCACTACATAGCTGATTTGCCTGTGTATGCCAGATGGACTATATTGTCAATTACTAGCAGACTTGTATTGGGACTTTTAGGATCTCTGTGTTGATGCGCCTATACTTGTGTTCAGCTTGGGAGTAAGCCTGCACGAGTGTCTCCATAGTAAGCAGCTTGCTGTGGCGGCACTCGGAAGAGTGGAAGAGCCAGGATTCCAGCAGAAGAGGTTTGGGTCTGCTCTGTGCAAAACCATTGCACAGAGCAGGTAAATATAACATGTTTATTATTTTTTTTTTTTTTAAAAACCGTAACCTTTACAATCACTTTATATTCTGCACAACTTTCTGATGTAAACTTCTGGTCTGCATCCCTGTCCCAGGTCAGAGAATAGAAGACATTTTATTACCTTGGCATCCAGGTAACCAGCTTTGTTCTCTGTCAACAATGGCAGCCTCTAGATTTAGCACATTTTAAGTTTCCTTTAATAAATGTATTTTTGTTCAGGTATTGCTTGGACCCATATGTGTGCGTACACAGAGCAAAGTGAAAAAACAGCTGTATATGTTGCTTGCCTTCGTTAAAGCAATCTACTTCTGAGAGATATGGAATTTGCTATTGCTGGCCTCCTGAAAATGCTAGTTGTCTGGCTGCAATATTTAGCCTCACTCCAGTCTGCCTCTTTGTATGGCCTCGCCTCACAATTTATAGCTGGCCATATGCTTGAATATTATTGTACAAACATTTGCATGAAAAATTTCAGTACATTTGATAATGGCAACAGAGACTTCACCAATGGCATTCAAAAGTACCTCAAAACTATGTTCTACTTTTAACATTACATTTTGGAATAAATGGAATCAACGTCCATTGTTAGAAATTTTGATCTTATGAAAAAAAAAATCCATTCTGCTCCTTTTGAATATTTCGTCACTATGGTAAAAAAAAAACCGTTGTAGATTTGACTCCAGTAATGATTGGAAAATTGAATGAACATTCGGAAAATTCAATTTATTGTGATCTCCCCTAATTAGTTTATGTTGACAGCTATGGAATGCCAGTGTTCCACAGTTCAGGAGAAAAATTTTCATTCTGTGCTCAAGGATATTGCTGTATGACTATGCTAGGAAAATTTCCAACACCTGATATTTGCAAAAGAAGGGGGAAAAAAAGTGCAATAGCTTTGGAAGTCATGCTAACATACTGACTTGCTGATCTGTTCTTGTGGGGTCAGTTTTAATCCCATGGCTTGGAAGAAACATTCACGTGTCAATGTTACTTGTATTCCCAGTTCTAACTGCTACTCATGATACATTTCTCAAGTCACCACCAAACATTACCCTAAAATATTTCTCTTTTTTCTGTTTGTTTAAATGTGAATTTACTAAATCAATCATAGGGGGAGATTTACTAAAACTAGTGCACACAGAATCTGGTGCAGCTGTCCATATTAACCATTCAGCTTCTAGGTTTTAGCCCCCTGTTCACATCAGACCGATTTGACATGTCAAATCGCATGCCAAATCAGACCCTATTGCCGGCAACGGAACCGTCTGAATCAGTGCGGCGCTGCACCGATTCCTAAAAGTAGTGGTGACTTCAGGGGCGAATTGAATTGACATCTGTGCATGAACCCGCACAGATGTCTCTCAAATGGCCCTCGAAGTCGGACTGAAATGCCAGTTTAAAATCGTGCAAGTTCAGCTGAACTCAAACCTGCACTCTGTGTGAAGGGGGGCTTATTGTCGAAGCTTAGTTGAACAAACTGAAGTTAGAATCTGATTAGTTACCATGCACATCTGCACCAGATTCTGTGTGCACCAGTTTTGGGCTGGGTTCACAGTGCTGTGCGGAGCGGCTCGCAGTTTCATGTCTGATTTCGGTCCAAATTTTTGGCTGAATTTGGACCTGAAACAGACCAGAAGACACACAAGGTTCCTGAGCAATTCGCTCTTTCTTCCTTGTTGTAAACTGACCACACAAAGCACTGATGCTTATCTGTTCTTGCGAGGTCATTTTTCATCTTTTCCCTATCCAATCACAGCCTACCTCTGGACACACCCCCTGCTTAAGCACGGCCTGCATCTTGTAATAGGCTGAACAGACTATGGAATAAACACACATTATGTGTTCTGTAACCCCCGCCCCCCACTTTTAGGAAGAAGAGATGGTCACATGACAATTTTTAAACCTCCTCCCAGCCCTTTAAGAGCTTCTAAATGCCAGGAGGCAGAGACGGGCATTTTAGGTCATGTGACTGCTGTGATTGGCTGTCACAGCGGTCACATGATCGGAAAGTTCTTCTCCGTACAGAGAAGTGTTTACATAGGGCTGCATACATGCGGCCTCTTGGAGTTCAAGCCCACCCGCCGAGAAGCAGCATATATGCGCCACGTCGTTGGCAACAGGTTCGCCTTGTAAGAAAGAACATTTCTGGAACTAAGCATAAGCAGTTATGGGACCTGCATAGTTGTAACTGTATTAGAAAGTGTCTATAACATAGTATGTTCACAACTATTTTAAAAGTCTTTTCAGGCTATAGTTACCCATGAATTATGGCTCTATGCTCTCACTTCGATGTTCGTGACGATACCTCACATGTATGGTACAATTGATGTTTACATACACATGCTTTCAGAAAACTGCACATTTATATGGGGCACATACGGTGGTGTTTTGAAGTTTTATTTATTTTTTTTTACTTTATTGTTATCACAAAGGGGCTAACAAGCCCCTATGTAATAGTTGAGAGGACCCCAATGTCTTCCCTGCCCTCCAATACAATTATGCAGCTAATAGTGGTAGCACTCTCGCCTAGCAGTAAGAAGGGTCACTGGTTCGAATCCCAACCACGACACTACCTGCTTGGAGTTTGCATGTTCTCCCTGTGCCTGCGTGGGTTTCCTCCGGGTACTCCGGTTTCCTCCCACACTCCAAAGACATGCTGGTAGGTTAATTGGATCCTGTCTAAATTGTCCCTAGTATGTATGAATGTGAGTTAGGGACCTTAGATTGTAAGCCCTTTGAGGGTAGGGACTGATGTGAATGTACAATGTATATGTAAAGCGCTGCGTAAATTGACGGCGCTATATAAGTACCTGAAATAAATAAATAAATAATCAAGCACAGATTGCCACTAGCCAAGGAATGACAGCTGTGACCCCGGTGACGTAAAACACATTAACTCTGAGGTCAATAGCTACAGGAGAGATAGGGAAACGCACTTTGAGAGCCCCTTGAACATGATTGCCTAGACTCTAATTGTGGAGCTATAGTCACGTTTCTTCAGCTGTTTGGTATTTTTATTTTGTCTCTTCCTGGTGGTAGATTGTTGTACACCTTTTATAAAATTGCAATCAAAACAGAATTTAAAAAAAAAGTGATCGCCATCCAGATCACTTTTATCAGAAAGCCTTTGCTGGCTGTTCAAAACAGTACCAAGCTGAGCTTGCTTTAACCATTGGTTACAATGCTATTTGGTAGACAAGTGGTTAATGTACTTGCAGGTACTGCATAGGGCCTAGGAACTGACTAAACAATTTATAGGCCCTGTTCACAGCCGATATGTTGTGTTTGGACTCCTAGTGATTGGAATGATGCATTTGGTTTTTGAAATCCAAACTCTGTGGCACTTTAAATATGCCAAATGAGAACAAAGTCAGAATAAAAATCCATATAAATTTTATTGCACATAAAACATAGTCATAAACACAATATTAAAAACATAGATATGCATAAAGAATCTTTGCAATAAATACAAAATTATGTAAATCCGATGATTGCATGTGCTTGTCACTGGTCTTCGCTTTATACGGGATTCCCTGCATCTTCAGGACCATACATGCATTGCAAGTGTGTTATATACAGAGTTTCTTACTCCAATATCATAAATCCTCAAAATGGAGGAGAGGAATACAGGATCTGTCTCAGATGTTTGCCTACGGCCCATAGGATATAGTCTGGACCCATTAAGGCAAAAGTAAACATAAATATCCAAAAGAGGGAAATATATATCTGGTGTATAGAAATATACTCTGAACGATTGTGGTAGGTACACATCCCCCTCTCCTCTGGCAAAGTTTGCTAAAGAAGAGGTGGATATGTACCTACCACAATACCAGCATATGCGATTGTCACAGAGATGCCTGGTTTTCTTGGTATTTTGGATTTATCCCCTCTGTCTTAAATAGATATTGGGATTAACATAATTCAGAGTATTTTTTTATTTGTTTACTTCTGCCTTAATAGGTCCAAATTATATCCTATGGGCTGGTAGGCAAAACATCTGAGACGGATCTTGTATTCCTCTCCTCTGTTTTGATGATTTATGATATTGAGTAAGAAACTCTGTTTATAACACACTTGCAATATATGTATGGTCCTGAAGAAGTAGGGAATCCTGCGTAACGCGTAGACCAGTTACAAGTACATGTATTCCTCAGATTTAAATATTTTTGTATTTATCGCAAAGTTTCTTTATACATATCTATTTTTTTAACATTGTGAATATTGTGTTTATGACAATGTTTTATGTGTAATAAAATTGATATGGATTTTTATTCTGACTTTGTTCTCATTTGGCATATTTAAAGTCCCACTACTTTTGTTTTCAGTAATACTATGGTAAAAAAAAAAGTAAACACCCCCCCCCCCCGATACCCCTGCCGCCCTCCCTCTGCCCTTCAGAACGCTGGACACATGAAATACTAGGGCGGGGATAGTAGGGGGGTGTGTATTTTGAAGCACGTGATTAGAGCCAGAGGCTCTAATAGGCTTCAAAATAGGGTAGGCGCGGGGCACAGAGCACTTCGTCCCGATCCCACCCTATTGTGTGACATAACAAATTCTTTTTTGCTATTTTTGCACTAATGTTCCTCCCTGCCAATCAGGAGGCAGGTCAGTGAGACTTATGTCCCAATTGGCCAAAGCATTAACTGATCCTATTGGATGCCTAATGCTTTGGCAGAAGAGGAGACACGGTGGAGGAAGCCTGAGGAGCTGAGTGGGGCCCCGGAGCCGCCGCTTCCCACCACTGCAGAAGAGGAGAGCCTCGACACTCCGGGAGAGGAGCAGAGCTCTGCCACACGAGCGGTAAGTGCTACCGGACCGGCTGCGTGGGGGGGTTGGTGAAGTGACAGCCGGGGGATGCGCCTGGCTGCATTTGATGGCACAGTGGCTATTTTTGATGGGCACAGTGGCTGTTTTTGATGGGCACAGTGGCTGTAATTGATTTCACAGTGGCTGCATATGATGGGCACAGTGGCTGTATTTGCTGGGCATAGTGGCTGCATATGATGGGCACAGTCGTATATGATGGCACAGTGGCTGCATTTGATGGGCACAGTGGTTGTATTTGATGGGCATGGGTTGTATTTGGGCACAGTGGCTGCATTTGATGGGCACAGTGGCTGCATATGATGGCACAGTGGCTGCATATGGCTACACGAGCGATGAGTGCCACCGGACCGGCCACGGGGGGGGGAGGTTGGTGAAGTGACAGCCGGGGGACGCGCCTGGCTGCATTTGATGGGCACAGTGGCTGTATTTGATGGGCACAGTGGCTGCATATGATGGGCACAGTGGCTGAATTTAATGAGCACAGTGGCTGTATTTGCTGGGCACAGTGGCTGCATTTGATGGGCACAGTGGTTGTATTTGATGGGCACAGTGGTTGTATTTGATGGGTACAGTGGTTGTATTTGATGGGCCCAGTGGCTGCATATGATGGGCCAAGTGGCTGCATATGATGGGCCCAATGGCTGCATTTCACGGACACAGTGGCTGCATTTGCTAGGCACAGTGGCTGTATTTGCTAGGCACAGTGGCTGCATATGATGGGCACAGTGGCTGGATTTGCTGGACACAGTGGCTGCATATGAGCGGTAAGTGCCACCGGACCGGCCGCGCGGGGGGGAGGTTGGTGAAGTGACTGCCGGGGGATGCGCCTGTCTGCATTTGATGGGCACAGTGGCTGTATGTGATGGGGCACAGTGGCTGTATGTGATGGGGCACAGTGGCTGTATGTGATGGGGCACAGTGGCTGTATATGATGGGGCACAGTGGCTGTATATGATGGGGCACAGTGGCTGTATATGATGGGGCACAGTGGCTGTATATGATGGGGCACAGTGGCTGCATATGATGGGTACAGTGGCTGCATATGATGGGTACAGTGGCTGAATTTAATGGGCACAGTGGCTGTATTTGCTGGGCACAGTGGCTGCATATGATGGCACAGTGGCTGCATATGATGGCACAGTGTTTGCATTTGATGGGCCCAGTGGCTGCATGTGATGGGCCCAGTGGCTGCATGTGATGGGCCCAGTGGCTGCAATTGATGGGCCCAGTGGCTGCAATTGATGGGCCCAGTGGCTGCAATTGATGGGCCCAGTGGCTGCAATTGATGGGCCCAGTGGCTGCATTTGATGGGCCCAGTGGCTGCATTTGATGGGCCCAGTGGCTGCATTTGATGGGCCCAGTGGCTGCATTTGATGGGCCCAGTGGCTGCATTTGATGGGCCCAGTGGCTGCATTTGATGGGCCCAGTGGCTGCATTTGATGGGCCCAGTGGCTGCATTTGATGGACACAGTGGCTGCATTTGATGGACACAGTGGATGCATTTGATGGACACAGTGGCTGCATTTGATGGGCACAGTGGCTGCATTTGATGGGCACAGTGGCTGCATTTGATGGGCACAGTGGCTGCATTTGATGGGCTCAGTGGCTGCATTTGATGGGCTCAGTGGCTGCATTTGATGGGCTCAGTGGCTGCATTTGATGGGCTCAGTGGCTGCATTTGATGGGCTCAGTGGCTGCATATGATGGGCTCCTGAGAGAGACAGAACGGAGGTCTGTCTATGTAAACAGACAGATCTCTGTTCTGTCAGGGTTGAGGAGACTGATCTGTTGTTCCTACTGCTTAGGAACAGTGATCTCTCTCCTCCCGCAGTCAGTCCCCTCCCCCCACAGCTAGAACCACTCTCTAGGACACACATTTAACCCCTTGATCGTCCCCTAGTGTTAACCCCTTCCCTGCCAATGACATTTATACAGTAATCAGTGGCTATTTTTAGCACTGAGCACTGTATAAATGTCAATGGTCCCAAAAAAGTGTCTGATCTGTCCGCCGCAATCCCGCAAAAATCGCTGATCAAAGCCATTACTGGTAAAAAATAAATAAATAAATAAAAATGCTATAAAACTATCCCCTATTTTGTAGACGTTTTGCGCAAACCAATCAATTTTTTTTAATCAAAAATATGTAGAAGAATACATTTCGGTCTAAGCAGCGGAAGAATTTTTTTTTCAATTTTTGTGGGATATTTATTATAGCAAAAAGTAAAAAATATTGTTTTTTTTTTTTTTCAAAATTGACGCTCTTTTTTTCTTTATAGTGCAAAAAATAAAAGCCGCAGAGGTGATCAAATACCACCAAACGAAAGTTCTATTTGTGGGGAAAAAAGGACGGCAAATTTGTATGGGTACAGTGTTGCACGACCATGCAATTGTCAGTTAAAGCGACGCAGTGCCGTATCGCAAAAAATGGCCTGGTCATTAAGGGGATTGTAAACCCTCAGTTTTTTACCTCAATGCATTCTATGCATTGAGGTGAAAAACCTCCTGTAATACTGCAGCCCCACCGAGCCCCAGTTTTACTTGCCTCTACCCCTCTATCTCGCGCCGGGGACGAGCACACCAGCAAAAGCCGGTGTCTCGGGTCCCGATTGGATGGATTGATAGCAGTGCAGCCATTGATATGAGCGCTGGGGGCGGGGCCGAGTCCTCCTTTCTGTTTGAATAGATGCAGAAGCAGGACATGGGAGCGCGCCCACACCGGGTGTACAAGAAGGAGAGCGCTTCTCTGATGGAGCACTCAAGAAGAGGAGGAGCCAGCAGCATCGCTGAGGGATTCCAGAAGAGGAGGATCAGGGCTACTCTGTGCAAAATCGACTGCACAGCAAAGGTAAGTATGACATGTTTGTTTTTTAAAAACCCTGAACCTTTACAACCCCTTTAACCTCCCTGGCGGTATGATTATGTCAGATGTTTGAATCTCAAAGCGGTAATGTTTTGCATAGAAATTTGGCGTTTTATATTGTAGGCCTGTAATTCTTAGCAATAACTCACTTAAATCTGTCCACCAAGAGTCTAGTAGACATCCCGGGTATAATAAAGTTTGAAACATAAAATCATAAATTATAATATGATAGCTATAAATAATTATAAAAAAATTATAACAAAAATAATAAAACAAATTTCCCCACAATTCACTATCGCTCAATTCTGCAAGTGTTCTAATTTACTATCGCTGTTTTCTAGCTGGTCTAAAACCACTTTTGACGTAAAGGGACACTTTTTGATTGCCATGGATATTCTCAAGTTTTCAGGCAGAAAGAACAGTATATATAATATAAAAGTGCATGCAGGGCACTGGACAAAGCACTAGGGACAAAACTGATGTGAAATGATTTGATACAGTACACTGTAAGATTACATTACTGTATGTGTTTTTGTACTTTTTGAATTTGCTGCCGGGCTCCACCCCCATGCGTTGCGACGCTTGCAGGGAACGGAGCCCGGAACACAGAGCATTGGGCGGAGGACACAGCGGGGCGGGGCATCACAGGTGACAAGGCAAGTACGAGGATTCTGCAATGCAATCCTGAGTGTGGCTCGGGGTTACCGCTAATGGTAACGCTAATGGTAAAGAAATTTAACCCTGAGCCACACTCAGGAATACCGCCAGGGTGGTTAAGGGGGAAATCTTTCGGGGCTAAAGTGGTTAAATACCACCAAAAGAAAGCTCAAAAAAAATAATAAAAATGTCTTATGGCTACAGTGTTGCATTACCACACAATTGTCATTCAAAGTGCTGAAAGCTGAAAATTGGCCTGGGCAGGAAGGGGTTGAAAGTGCTTGCTATTGAAGGGGTTAAACAGGGTATCGTCCTTTGCTCCTGAATAAAGAGGCAGACAAGTGAATGAATGCATGTGCAGTAAATAAGCAGTGCTGCTGTTGTTTCTGGTTTATCTTAAGGCTAGGTTCATGCCTAGCATTTTGTGAATGCTTGGTTTTGCATGTGCTTTTCATGCTACATAAATAGGTCACCATAAAGCTGTATACCAGGGATATGCAATTAGCAGACCTCCAGCTGTTGCAAAACTACAAGTCCCATCATGCCTCTGCCTCTCTGTGTCATGCTTGTGGCTGTCAAAATCTTGCTATGCCTCATGGGACTTGTAGTTCTGCAACAGCTGGAGGTCCGCTAATTGCATATCCCTGCTGTATACTCACCTGATCCTTCGCTCCAGCTGCAAACGGCGCTCCCCACGATCCAGCGGTGGATTGTTCCTGATATCTTTATGTCCAGAGCAGATCTATAGGTGTGATTACATCAGAAACAATCCACCGCACAAGACCACTAGACCATGAGCGGCAAGAGGCACAGAGACCGGTCTTGTGCTGGGTGGATCGGAGGATTAGGTAAGTATATCGCTGCTCTCCTCTCCCCTAGACAAAAATGAGCAGTTAACCCATGTAGTATGGGCACAGCCCCACTGCATAGGGAAAAAAAAATTCAAAACAATCAAACTCCTTACTTGCTCTTAAAAAATTCTTCAAAGTTTATTGGTTCTCAGCCTTGTTCACAGCAAGCCTTGTGCAGAAGGCTGACAAGGCTGAAAAGCGTTAACATTTGCTACATGTAATTGCGTCTTTTATGGAGAACCAATAAGCTTTGAAGTTTTTTTTAAGAGCAAGTAAGGAGTTGTGGATCCCTTTTCCTAATACTATGCTTGCAGCCTGCGAATGCTCATCCTGCACCCGACTACTCTGGAATAGTTCCTCACTTCATTTGGGTTGTAGCACTAGTACTATGTTGTAAAAAAAAAAAAAAAAATTGCCTGGAGTTCAGCTTTAAGAATGTACTATAATTAAACCACTAAGCTCTTCTTTTGCTCTACACAATTTATTACTGCTTTAAAGCATTTGTTACCCAACACTTCTCATTCCTGATATGTGCCTGCTGTACCATGTACTTGTATGAGAACGTATCCTGTTCTCTTTGTATTGCTTCCTTTATGTGAAATCCCTGGTGTTTCTCTGCTTTCCTATTAAAAAAAACTGACCACACTAAGCAGGAGAGCACACCGTGGTCAGTTCTCTAGCTATGCTGGGGACTCAGTATACTCTGCTCCAACAATCAGACTTGTCCTGACATGCCTCCGCTACACGGCCATTCACTGGCAAGCTCAGTGTGCTGCTGCTTTCCCTCCCCCAGCTCTTATGCAGCTGAGAACAGAGGGAATGTGGTCACTTATAAAAAAAGGAAAAAAGGTATTTGTTTTTTTCCTATCTATAAAAAATGTGTTGCCTTTCATATTTATATTTTAAACTGAAAGGGTTGATTTTATAAGGTGATCGTTTACAATCACTTTAATATGCAAAATAACGAAATAAACTGGAATTATCTTTAGTTATTCTGATTGCTCAAAATGGAAAGAAAAAAAGGCCAGATTGTACAGCATTTACATTTTTTTTACCTTTTTTGGCAGAAGGTTTAAACATACAAGGGACATATATAGCATATACTGTCAAACATATAATCGGGAACTCGTAGCTGCTCACATCAAGGCCTCCAGTTCTCCTTCTTATGCAGTCCATTATGGAACCTATTGATTCACAAATAAATCATCCACCCTCCCTGCATAGAGACAGCTGTGGTTCCAAGGAAGGGAGGCAGCAGGCCCACTCAGAGCACTGTGAAAATATTATAACCAGCTTAACACTGGATATGAACCCACCTTTTTTTTTTTGGACTTTAATACCAGTAGTAGGTCAGCCTCTATAACTTAACAGGATGCGCAGTCAGGGCTACTATCAAAGCTTTCATAGAGCACAAAAAAAGGTTCACATGGCACCTTTTAAAACAGTGACCCTTTGGTATATCCGACATCTGGATTTACTTAGATTGTTTCATTTGCGAAGAAATAATTTTCACAAGGTAACACAGAAGACCGACTTGTGGTTCTTGTAGCTTCCATCATTCAGAGGAGTGATAGATCCTCTTATGTGATGTTTCTTTTGAAGTCTGCAAGCCTGCTCTGGCTACAGCAATCTGTAAAACACATTAAGTTCTTCCTGTTGAAGAGAAATGTGTTTGCCCGTTCATTTATTTTCCCCTTTTTGCTTTCCTGCAGCGAGATCCATCCTCACTGCCGCAGACAACAGTGGTCTCCGATTGTGTGGTCCCGACTCTGGAGAACTGAATGCCTATGTTCTCTAGCCTACTTTCTTCATCCCTTCTCAGGAACGCAGAGCATTCACATGCAAACATGTTAATATTGCTCCTTGTTTTTCAACCTCCTGCAGGCAATGCCTTGTGAGGGAGTGCACAAGAGAACAAAAACAACTGGAGGGCTCAAAGGTTTTCCAGAAATGCAGAGGCCCATAGTGAACGTCTCAATAATGCTTGCGGCATGAGAATGTCTGCTCACTTGTACCTACGACAGTGGATTCTGATCTTTCGTTTTAAAAACAAGTTGTCCTGTCTTGTTCTCACGTATTTTGATTTTGTGAAGATACTTAACAGAGAACATGTATAAGTTGCTTTGGAAGGTAACAAATAATGAAATGTTTTTATTTTTATCCATTTAAAAAAAAAAAAAAATTTTAATTTATTTTTAGGATCGGCATATTTTAGCTGTCCATCTATCCGAAAGGCCTAGTGCTCCAGTATATAATTTTACCTTTTTAACTTGTTATTAGAATTTACATGCAAACCTTATCTGGAATATTAAAATGCATGCCATCCTATGACTTTTTATCACATTAGAGGTATTCCTAAGCAATGCAATATGATTAGTGGGTTCTTGCAAATATTTATAGGGGATACCAACAGCAGCATAGCATATCTTTAAACATGGCAGCCTTCTTTTTTACGGCTGTTATTTTCTAACCTTTTATTCTCATATACACAACAATGTGGACCTATCAGTAATCTTGCAAGTTTGCGTGAATTTGTCACAATATATAGCAACAGTATACACTGATCAGCCATAATATTATAACCACTGACAGGTAAAGTGGATAACATTGATCTCATTACAAAGGTATCTGAAAATGAGTAGGATAGGCAGCAAGTAAACAAGTTGTCCCTGAAATAGTGTTTTAAAAGCAGAAAAATATAGTGTAAGGATCTGAGCCAGGGTTGCCAACTGCCCATAAATTTACAGCCAGTTTGTAAAAATTGGCTGATTTTTACCCCGTCTGTAAATATCTGGGAGGTGCAACGCTGCACATAAAAAACATGGCTGCAGACAAGTTTTGGAACTGTACGTGAAACAGTTTTGAAGCTGGCCAGGCGGGCACATGGCGAGGGCATGGAGCCACTTGGCATCTTATACGAATTGTAAAGGAGGGGGAGCCAGAAGTGGGAGCACCGGGATGGGAGGACTGGAGAAACAGACGATCACAGCAGAGGCACCAGAAGACTGTCTGACTGAGCCGTCCCTCAGTGCCCCCACTGCCCTGCACCTGAATAATGTAGGAGGTCAGCGACTGCTCCGGCCAGGCCACAGTCGGCGGGGGGGGGGGGGGGGTGTAAGTGCACTAAGCTAAGGGGGACACTGACAAAGGTTCCCCCTTATCTCAGTAACCCTCTTATATCAGTAACCCCCTTATCTTAGTGTATTTACTCTGCGGAAGGTGTTCTGCGGTTACTAAATTCCCCCCCCCTACCCACATCAGAGTTCCTGGCATTCCCCCTTCAAATGGAACTTTAGGCTAGGAATGAAAATTGTCAGACAGCCAGGATTTGAATGCAGAAGAGATATGCTTTGTCTCTTCTGCATTAAAGTTACTTACCTGCCTGTCCACCCCTGCCCCAGCTCATTGCACAATTTTGGCAATGGCAAATCTGACGGAACTCCCACGCATGTGCGGGCATGATGTCATCTCGGCCTGGCCAACGACAGCACTGGCGATTAACACCTGGAAGCCGGCCACCCGAAGATGCCAGTAGCCGCTGGGGAATTTCAAGCGCAAGGGGAAACTCTCATGTAAAGGGCAATGCTGCAAGGCAGAACTATGCGCTAATGTAGGGTTAACAATCACCTTTATGTTGTACGCCGATGACACCATGCTCCTACTCGGTGACACCGGCCCCTCCCTTCAGGAGGCCATGTCAACCATGTCTAAATTTGGGAAGTTCTCTGGCCTGCATATAAATTGGTCAAAGTCTGCCCTTCTTTTACTAGATAGAGAGGAATCACAGGAGGTGTGCGCCACTTGTCCCATCCCGATTACCACTACTTTCAAATACTTAGGGATCCAAATCACGTCCCAGCCCCGGGACTTTATACATTTAAATATATTTCCACTCCTACAGCGCTTCAGAGACAAAATTAAGACCTGGAACTCTCTTTTAATGTCATTAGCAGGTAGAGTAAACCTGGTGAAGATGATTCTTATGCCACAGTTACTTTATTTTCTACATAATACCCCTATGGTTATCCCCTTAAAAATATTTCACATAGTCAATGCCATTTTTCGAACCCTTATTTGGAAAAATGGTCCTGCCCGGATCAAATTAGAACACCTACAGAGACCCAAGGACTGTGGTGGATTGGCATTGCCCAACCCATGGCTGTACTACCTGGCATCCCAACTGCAGCATCTGATTGGTACATTTGTCCCGTCACAAAACTCATCCCACAGGCTAATGATTCACACAGCGGGTAAGGGACCGATTCACATGGCTTTAGAGGCATTGGCCTTCACTAAACCACATAAAAAATACCCAACGTTTAGTCTGATTCAAAAGGTGTGGAATAAGACCAAATATCTCCAGAACGTAGATGGATATACGGAATATAGTCCCATTTGGCACAATGACACATATGGGGAACTAGCTAAATTACAATGCGGAGCTCGTTGGAAGCAGTTTGGAATCACTCATATCAAGCATATATTTAGGGAAGGTGTGTTGCGAACATTTGCTGATTTAAAAGAAGCATATAATCTGCCAGCATCAATGTTATTCTACTATATGCAACTTAGAAACGCAGTACAGACACAGGGCCGCTCCTCGGAGTGGCACTTGTCCCCAACCCCGGTTTTCAACCTTCTGGAGGATGCTGGCTCATCTAAGGGATTTATCTCCCAATGCTATGCCATCCTGTTGCAATCCGTGATGAGACACTATGAGACACTATCCCTTGAGGGTGAGAGAGAGGTGGGACAGCTAGACGGGGATCAGTGGGAAGAGATCTTTCAGGCAGTGAACCAATGCTCACTTAATGTGTCACAAAAACTCACCTAACTATATATACTACTGAGAACATATTATACTCCGCACAGATTACATTTAATGAACAGGCTGACGGAACCAACATGTACTATATGTAAACGTGAGCATGGTGACCTGATACATATGCTGTGGAGATGTCCCAAGTTACACATGTATTGGGCAGGAGTGGTGCAAAATATTAACTCAATCTTTAATGTGAGTCTTCCACAGGACCCTAGAGCGTGTCTCTTGGGTGCTTTGGAGGAATACGAATGGGAAGGACACAACATGGAAGCTGTGCATAGAGTACTTTTTCAGGTCAGAAGGCTGATTATGACTCACTGGAAGTCTGATAGGTCCCCGACTGTTAAGGAGTGGACTGAAAGTATTAACACAACTCTAAAAATGGAAAAGTTGATTTACCAACATAGAGGTAGCATGCCAAAATTTGAAAAAATATGGGGTCCATGGTTAGATGTACCGGGATTAGCACCTATGGAACTGGTATATGACAGGTTGTTAGGAATCAATGCCGGATGAGACATAGATAGAGGTTAACTGTGATTGGAACAAGCTTTTAGCTGTGTTATATTGAGATTGTTACTTGGCTATTGGATTATGTGTTGCATAAGAGGTACTGTGTAATCCTGTTTACAATGTTTGTAATGCTTTCCCTGCAAACTCAATAAAATCTTGTTGGATTAAAAAAAAAAAAAAACAATCACCTTACATCAGAGTTCACCTTTACATCAGGGTCCGCAGAGTTCCCCCTTACACTGTAAGGGGGAACTCTGGGAACTCTTGTATAAGGGGGGGCGGGCTCTGGTGCCCAAAGACCCCTTCCATCAGAGTTTTCCTTTGTCCACAGCATCCCCCCTTACATCAGAGTTCTCCTACCCTTTTACATCAGGGTCCGCAGAGTTTCCCCTTGCACTGTAATGAGGAACCCTGGAGAATCTTGTATAAGGAGGAAGTCTGTGGACTCTGATGTAAGGGGGACTCTTGGAACCCTGATGTATAGGGCAATGCTGGAGCCTTATATAATGGGAGGCTCGAATCTGAACTCGGGGTTCATCCTGACTGCGGCACTCTATATTTTGTTTTGTAGGTTACTTACTCCTGACCCCTGCACTCTATACATTACATAGTCCTGACCAAGGTGTTTATTATCCCAACAGTTAAAGTAGGCTCAGTCAGTCCTTTATGTGTGCATGAAAGCATATGTAATGGAATTTTTTTTTTTTTTATTAAATGATCTTTTGCCCTGAGGTTTATTTGTATCTGTGAGGCTGGCAGTTGTGGTACAGTAATTGGGAACATTTTGTCACTCTGTATTTCCTTGTAAAGCCAGCAGAATGTTCTGAGTATTGTTCGTGTTTACATATCATTTATACTGCTTACACATTGATTCTGAGTTTATAATAGTAGTTTACACCTACAGTACTTTGCAAAAGTATTGGCATTTTTCATCTTTTGCTGCCTCACAACCTGGAATTAACATGGACTGTTTGAGGATTTGCATCATTTAATTTACAGAACATGCCCACAACTTTGAAGATTTTTTTTTATTGTGAAGCAAACAACAAATAGGACAAAATAACAGAAAAAGTCAATGTGCATAACTATTCACCCCCCTAAAGTCAATACTTTGTAGAGCCACCTTTTGTGGCTATCACAGCTCCAAGTCACTTAGTTTGAGACCCCTGTCATAGAGTCTTATCCAGACGGCCCTCCAGCTGTTGCGAAACTACAAGTCCCATGAGGCATTGCAAGGCTGACAGTTACAAGCATGACTCCCACAGGCAGAGGCATGATGGAACTTGTAGTTTCACAACAGCTGGAGGGCCGCCAGTTTGAGACCCCTGCTCTATGAGCTTGCCACATCTTACCACTGGGATTTTTGCCCATTCCTCCTTGCAAAACTGCTCCAGCGCCTTCATGTTGGATGGTTTGCACTTGTGAACAGCAATCTAAGTCTGACCACAGATTTTCTATTGGATTGAGGTCTGGGCTTTGACTAGGCCATTCCAACACATTTACATGTTTCCCCTTAAAGCACTCAAGTGTTGCTTTAGCAGTGTGTTTGGGGTCATTGTCCTGCTGGAAGCTGAACCTCCACCCTAGCCTCAAATCACACACAGAGTAGTACAGGTTTTGCTCCAGAATATCCCTATATTTAGCACCATCCATCTTTCCCTCAACTCTGACCAGTTTCCCAGTCCCCACTGCTGAAAAACATCCCTACAGCATGATGCTGCCACCACCATGTTTCACTGTGGGGGTGGTATTCTTTGGGTAATGTGATATGTTGGGTTTGCGCCAGACATAGCATTTTCTTTAGTTCAATTTTGGTCTCATCAGATCAGAGCACCTTCCTCCATACATTTTGGGATTCTCCCACATGCCTTTTCGGAAACGCAAAACGTGCCATTTTGTTTTTTGCTGAAAGTAATGGCTTTCCTTGGTCACTCTGCCATAAAGCCCAACTCTATGGAGCGTACGGCTTATTGTCGTCCTATGTACAGATACTCTAGTCTCTGCTGTGGAACGCTGCAGCTCCTCCAGGGTTACCTTAAGTCTCTGTGCTGCCTCGCTGAATAATGCCCCCCTTGCCCGGTCCATGAGTTTTGGTATGCGTCCGTCTCTTGGCAGGTTTGCTGTTGTGCCATGTTCTTTCCATTTGGTTATGATAGATTTGATGGTGCTCCTAGGGATCATCAAAGATTTGGATATTTTGTTATAACCTAATGCCGCGTACACACGGTCGAACTTTTCAGCTACAAAAGTCCGACAGCCCGTCCAACAGACTTTCAACAGACTTTCTAATGACCGGACTTGCCTACACACGATCACACAAAAGTCCGACGGCTTCGTACGTGATGACGCACACCGGACTAAAATAAGGAAGTTGATAGCCAGTAGCCAATAGCTGCCCTAGCGTCGGTTTTTGCCTGTTGGACTAGCATACAAATGAGTGGATTTCTGGGTCCGGCGGAGTTACGACGTAAAGATTTGAAGCATGTGCCAAATCTAAAGTCCGTCAGATTTGTGGCTGGAAAAGTCCGCTGAAAGTCCAGGGAAGCCCCCACACGATCGGATTGTCCGCCGGACTTGGTCCGTCTGACTTTTGTAGCCGAAAAGTCTGACCGTGTGTACGCGGCATAACCCTGACTTGTACTTCTCAACAACATTGTCCCTTACTTGTTTGGAGAGTTCCTTGGTCTTCATGGCTGTGTTTGGTTAGTGGTGCCTCTTGCTTAGGTGTTGCAGTCTCTGGGGCCTTTCAAAAAGGTGTGTATATGTGTAATGACTGATCATGTGACACTTAGATTGCACACAGGTGGACATCATTTCACTAATTATGTGACTTCTAAAGGTAATTGGTTGCACCAGAGCTTTTTATGGGCTTCATAACAAAGGGGGTGAATACATACGCACATGCCAATAATTCGTCTTTATTTCTGAAAAATAGTTTTATATATATATTTTTCTGATTTTACTTCACCAACTTAGACAATTGTGTTCTGATCGATCACATATAGTTCAGATTAAAAAAAAAATGAACTAAAGGTTGTAATGTAACAAAATAAGTAAAAAGCCAAGGGGGTGAATACTTTTGCAAGGCACTGTATGCTCCTGTGCTTTGTCCGTATGTGTTGTCAGTATAATAATAAAAAAATATATATAAAAAGGTCACGGGAAGTTTACCACCTTGATTTAAGTGACTTTGACAAGGGCCAAATTGTAATGTCTGGTTCTCCAAAACTGCAGCTTGAAGCTCATTGATGCAGGATGCAGGTTGGGAGTAAAGACTTGCCCATGTAAATCTGATCCAGAAAAGCTGGTGTAGCTCAAATTGTTTAAAAAGTTAATGCTGGTTTTGATAGAAAGTAGTCAGAACACACAGTGCATCGCATGTTTGTTGCATATGGGGCTGGACGGCTGCAGACTGGTCCAAGTGATCATACTGACCTGTGTCCACAGCCAAAAGTGCCTATAATGGGCATATGAGCATCAAAACCTGACCACAGAGCAATGGAAGAAGGTGGTCTGATGAATTCAAGAATGGTTTGAGGAAGACAGCAACGAGTTCACAGGGTTGACTTCTAAGGGAAGGATTTAGTGCAGGAATTTGAACCTAGATGATGCTTCTGGCTACTTAGATTTCTGCAACTGCATGCAAATATACACATTTGGTCTACATACTTGAGCTACCTTAACATTGTTGAAAGGAAAAAAAACAGGGATACCTGGCAGACTTGTGATGTGTAAACATTTTCATTGGCCTATTGATTCTGCCATAAATAAAGCCACCTAAATTAATGGGAGAAGTGGGGATCAAGGCAAATCATGTGCCAGCTGTGCCCAGAACAGCAGCTTGCTAGCTCAGTAGTGATCAGTTCTGTAGTTTACTAGCACAGGCAGTACTGGTAGCTCTGACTCTGCCCCTGAAGGATAGGCTCTCCCAAAATGGTAGCAGCTGGAGCCAGTGATTGCAGGCAGACAATCCAATAAAACATCCACAATAGTAGGTTTCAGCTGGTGACAATTTTAAAGATGCTATCCTACGTGTGCAAGGGAGGCGGACTATGGGCAGCCAGAACTGGGAGGGGCATGGTAGTGCCCAGACACTGATGAAAGTAGCAAATCTATGTTGGAGTGTACAGGGGTTAAAGATACATTCACTTGCTATTTGATGATTGGTCAATGTTGTGAAGAGCAATAACTGCACGTAGCTCTACTCTGCACAGTCAATCACAAGTCTGGTAACATTACTATTTTTGTCTTTCAATACAAAATTTGTTTATTGATATACTTACCAAGTAATTCAAGTTTCAGCTAGAGAGTGTTGCAGTCACTTTTTGTTATTTTGCGTGTTTCCCTTTTTAGAGCGGATAGAAGCCTCAGACACTGAGGTTTCATAGCAAAAAAACTGAAAAAAAAAAGTTTTATCAAAGAGAATTCACTGTGAAGGAAGATGTTGATTCATGGGAAAGTAGTTGCAGTTGTTTGCACTGTTTACCACTCTGTGTTAGCTGACTGTCATGCAGAGTGCAGCCAATTCCAAAGACTATACAAAGTATTGGCAAACAATCAGAGAACTGTACGTAAAAGACAAGAGGCTCAAAGAAGACGTTTGCTCAACAGACATCAAAATTAAGTTCCCGGGGAGTTAAAGGAGACACAATCCCTTTGACACCCTGCACAAAGACTTTTATCGAATAATAGAAACAAAATGATCAAGGCCAAGATCTGGCCCTTGTTGGTACCTGAGGCAGGAGATATCGCCACACCAGCGTGGAGAAAAGACCAAATGTGCACCATAATATACTGCAGGGGAAGAAACATACGAGCCTCACACCAGGCAAAATAAGCTTTTCATGGACGATGGTACGCCTTCCTGGAGGTCAGCTTTATTGCCCTGAGAAGTGTAAAAACTACAGAGTCAAACAGCCATCAAAGCCAGGGGCTGTAAAGCAGGATAGAAGAGCAAAGCCAGAGACTGTAAAGCAGTATGGAATTGCTGACCATGCAACAGCTAGCCTAGCAGATCTGGAAGAACCCATGGCTTGTCTGCCAAGAGTATTACAATATCCACATGCTACGTCAATCTTTGCAAGCAGGTGCAATCAGTCCTGGACAACAGGCAAGATGCTGCAGCAGAGGAAAGGCTCTGATGCCACCTGCTTTCGCATATGGGCTACAGGTACTGTCACCTCTTGGCTTTATGGCGGTCAACGACCGATTCAGGTGAGCCCTTTCCCTTCATCAACAGAATACTCCATGAAACCAGAGGACTAAAACCCACTAAAAAGAATCTTCAGAGAGACATCACAGGCACATCCCTCACCTAACAAATAATACATTTTGACTTGCCTGTAAATTCCTTATCTTGATGTGCAGTACAAAACTCAGGCTGAGTATTCATACCACGTAGGTACGAGGCAAAGTTTTAGAGGACACACCCCCTTAGTGCCTACCCTATAACCCTACCAACTTTAATTCCTCAGTTATGTAGCAAGAAATGCAGAATAAACCAAGGAACAGAAGGGAGCGTGTCCTGTACTGTACACCTAATATGACATTGACAGGTAAGTCAAAATTCCTCTATCCTAATCATAGTACAGGACACAGCCAAAGTATACCTACACTTTGCAATGTCCCTAAGCAAAGATAAGGCAAACATAACTGTGCCAACTCGCAAAAACAACAAGGATTAGAAGACCAAAATTCAGAGTGCTGCTGCCAGAACCTTGCGGCCAAAACCTGCAATCGCAGAAATTTGGATGTACACCTGGTACAACTTTGAGAAACTATGAACAGAAGGCCACGTGGCAGCCTTACGCGAGAGGTGTTGTGCCAAAACGGCCAGTAAACTCCCACTGATAGAGATGTAACCATTTGCAGTCAGATTTTGTATCTACTATGTGGTACTCCCTACCTCCAATCTGCCCAACTATCCCCTACTCGCTTTTAGCCAATCCCTGAAAACCCTTCTCTTCATGGAACCCTATTCTACCCCCACCTAACAATTGTATTTTTATTTTCTCCATCAGTTCACCCCCACACAGCTATTACCTTTTGTATCACTTGACCCTCCCTCCTAGATTGTAAGCTCCAATGGGCAGGGTCCTTTGAGTCCTCCTGTATTAAAAATTGTATTGTAACTGTACTGTCTGTCCTCATGTCGTAAAGCTCTGCACAAATTGCTGTCGCTATATACAGTAAATCCTACATAGTAATAATAATGTGATGGAGGATTTTAGAGCAGCGTGTCCCTTGCAAGGTCCCGAGGACAGAACAAACATGAAATCTGTCCGATTGGAGCATTCGCTTTGAGGTATACTCTAATGGCTGACTATGGCTAGGCAATTTAAAGAGATTTCCTTTGGATGTTTAGGAACAGGGCATAAGGATGGTAGGACAATGTCCCCATTGAGGTGGGATAAAGAAACCACCTTAGGGAAAGCGGATGGCCTTGGCCATACAACACTCTTGTCATTGTGAAGCATGAGGAAAGGTTCTTTAGAGGAAAGGGATGCCGGTTGAAGAAAAGTTCTAACAAAAGATTGAAGCCACAGGCCTTTGAAAAAGTATAGATAAGTCCAAGACCTGACATTGAAGGGTTCTGGCCAAAACCTGTTTGCAGGAAGGACAAAATGCGATACACAGAGTAACTTTGGGGACTGAAATGCCCACACCAGGCAAAAGAGGATTTACAGATGTAATAATAGATCTTCCTGAAAGAGGCTTTTCTTGTCTTTTTTTTTTAGCAAGGTAGAAATCACAAAACCAGAAACCCCTCTAACCTTTAAGACCTGATTTTCAACAGTCATTTGAAAAAGCCAGAGAATGAAAAGAACGATGAAATAGAGGGCCCTGAATTAGCAGATCTGGCCTGCTGGGTAGAGGCCAGGGTTGTCTCCCGAGTCTAATTTTTCTCTGTGTACCAGGTTCTTTTGGGGCCAGTTTGGTGCAATTAGGATAATGGTTTTCCTCTCTTGCTCTACTTTACAGAACAGATCAGGCAGAGTTTGCACTGGAGGTAAGGCATAATTAGCCTGAACTGAGACCAGAGGTTTTTAGGGCATCCAAGTCTAGAGCAAGAGGATGCCTGGTTCTGGAAACAAAAGGTAATTTGTTTTTTAACCTGAGGCTAGAATGTCCACATGCAGAACCCCCTTTTTAGGTATATCAGACTGAAGACATGAAGATGAAGGGCCTGATTGCCCTTAATCCAGGCGATTGGGGCTGAGATAGACCACTTTCCAGTTTTCCACTCCTGGGATGTGGACCACAGAGATCGCTGGATGAGTTTTTGTCCATGAGATTATCTGGTTCGTTTCCTTCAAGCCAGCCAGACTCCTGATGCACCCCTTGATGGTTGATGTAGGTCATAGCCATGGAACGGTCTGGCTGCACCCTGACTGGGTGTCCCTTCACAATGGGTCAACCAGACAGTTCTGAGCTCCATGATATTGATGGGAGGCTTGGGTTTCCCCCAGTGACCGTGTTCATTGGACTATTAGAGATTGGAACACTCCCCCACAGCTTGAGAAAACTGGGTCTGTTGTGATTACTTTCCAGTGATAGAGAAGGAAGGACTTCCCCACTGTTAGGGCTATGGTGGTGATCCATCAAGATAGGGAATTCCTTGCTTGGCTGGACAAGAGCATGGGCAAATCAAGACAAGGAGCCTGCTTCTTCCGGATTGACAAGATCTTGAGTTGGAGAGTTCTATAACGAAATTAGGTGAATGGTACTGCCTCAAAGGAGGTTAACACAGGCAAATAATTCTCAGAGAATCTTATTGTGTAATGTCTCTTGGATCCCAATTCTGGAGCACAAGCTCTTAGAGAAGGAATTTCCCTTTTCTGGACTTTTTGCTTGCAAGGTATCCAGGACTAGATTCAAGTATTCCAGGTGTAGGGAAGGTTGGAGAGCAGATTTGTTGAGATTGATCACTCAGCTGAAGGACTGGAGCATCTGAATTATCCTGTGGAAATTTTCTGATCGCTAGAAGGGAGAAGAAGGTCACCTGTGACTTAGATGCTCTGAGTTCTGAGAACAGCAAATTTAGCACTGGATACATCAAAGATTGGATACAAGTGGGTCTTTTAAAAGGTGGGTAACCCATCAATGAAATACACAAGGGCACATACAGTATCTCACAAAAGTGAGTACACCCCTCAAATTTTTGTAAATATTTTATTATACCTTTTCATGTGACAACACTGTAGAAATTACACTTTGCAACAATGTAAAGTAGTGAGGGTACAGCTTGTTTAACAGCGTAAATTTGCTGTCCCCTCCAAATTACTCAACACACAGCCATTAATGTCTAAATCGCTGGCAACAAAAGTGAGTACACCCCTAAGTGAAAATGTGCAATTTGGGCCTAAGGTCATGTGACTCATTAGTGTTACAAGGTCTCAGGTGTGAATGGGGAGCAGGTGTCTTAAATTTGTTGTCATCGCTCTCACTCTCTCATGCTGGTCACTGGAAGTTCAAGATGGCACCTCATGGCAAAGAACTCTAAGGATCTGAAAAAAAAAAGAATTGTTGCTCTACATAAAGATGGCCTAGGCTATAGGAAGATTGCCAAGACCCTGAAACTGAGTTGCAGCACTGTGGCCAAGACCATACAATGGTTTAACAGGACAGGTTTCACTCAGAACAGGCCTTGCCATGGTCGACCAAAGAAGCTGACTGCACGTGCTCTGCCTCATATCCAGAGGTTGTCTTTGGGAAATAGACATATGAGTGCTGCCAGCATTCCTGCAGAGGTTGAAAGGCTGGGTGGGGGGGGGGGTCAGCCATACGTCGCACACTGCATCAAATTGGTCTACCTGGCTGTTATCCCAGAAGGAGGCCTCTTCTAAAGAAGATGCACAAGAAAGCCTGCAAACAGTTTGCTGAAGACAGACTACATGGATTACTGGAATCATGTCCTGTGGTCCTATAAGACCAGGATAAACCTATTTGGTTCAGATGGTGTCAAGCATGTGTGGCGGCAACCAGATGAGAAGTACAAAGACAAGTGTGTCTTGCCTACAGTCAAGCATGGTGGTGGGAGTGTCATGGTCTGGGGCTGCATGAGTGCTGCTGGCACTGGGGAGCTACGGTTTGAGGGACCCGTGAATGCCACATGTACTGTGACATACTGAAGCAGAGCATGATCCCCTCCCGTCGGAGACTGGGCCACAGGGCAGTATTCCAACATGATACCGACCCCAAACACACCTCCAAGATGACCACTGCCTTGCTAAAGAAGCTGAGTGTAAAGATGATTGACTGGCCAAGCATGTCACTAGACCTAAACCCTATTGAGCAACTGTAGGGCATCCTCAAATGGAAGGTGGAGGAGAGCAAGGTATCTAACATCCACCAACTCTGTGATGTCATCATGGAAGAGTGGATGGACTCCAGTGGCAACCTGTGAAGCTCTAGAAAACAACACGCCTAAGAGGGTTAAGGCAGTGCTGAAAAATAATGGTAGCCACACAAAGTATTGACACTTTGGGCCCAATTTGTACATTTTCACCTAGGGGTGTACTCACTTTTGTTGCCAGCAGTTTAGACATTAATGGCTGTGTGTTGAGTTATACAAGCTGTACACTCACTACTTTACATTGTAACAAAGTGTAATTTCTTCAGTGTTGTCACATGAAAAGATATAATAAAATATTTACAAAAATATGAGGTGTGTACTCACTTTTGTGAGATACTGTACATAGATTGAAATGTTAACTTTTTTTTTTTTTTTTTTACATGTTTTTGTTGCTGGTCCCCTACCTTCACCAGATACGTAATCCATCTTTTTAACTAAGTAGTTGTTCTGAAAAAGCCTGATAATTTTTAAATGAAACCATTATTTCCCAGTGATCTCCTGTTTATAAGATCGGTGGCTGCTATTCCCCCTGTTCCCCCAGCCACTGGTCGTGGCACAGACCATTTGTAGTTCTATCTACAGCAAGCAGGGATGTACTTCCGTCCCTGCTTGCTGTAGTGGGCAGACAGGGACTCATAGGCCCCACTCCCTGGTCAGTCCTAGAAATGTCAACTTCATCATCATCCTCTTTCACCCTCCCTCTCTCTCCCCCCTCTCTCGTATACGTATAATAAACGCACAATTCGCAATGGTTTATTTGTTATCACTGCATCTTAAAACTATAAGTAAAATGTATGTTTTATAAAACCTTCCTGCCTGCCTTGGCTTCCCTTTTAAAATGTTAACCAGTTGCTGACCTGCCACAGCACTTTTACTACTTAGTAGTACTTGTACATCGCTGGCCGGTTTCGGGTGGGCGTGCACGCACATGTGGCCCTGCCCACAACTTCACTGTCAATTGACACAGCAGAAGTATGTCAGTAGATCTGCCAATCAGCTGTATCAAATCACAGCCTAGAGCTCTGTATTGGTAAACAATACAGAGCTTTATACAGAAAGACAGAGCTCTGTATTTCTTTTACATGCCAAGCATGAAAAATAAATCAATCTTTAGTAGAAAACAGCACAGAGTAAACACCTAATCGCCCTTCCCAGCCAGTGTCATTATTACAATGACAGTGTATAGTATTATCACTGATCATTGTATTAGATCTGGTTCACACTGAATGCGATATTGAAATCATGCTACTTCACTTGAAGTAGCATGATTTCAAAGCGCAGGTCAGTGCAATTTCAGGTGCAACTTGCCTGAAATCTGTGCAACTTCTTGCACAGATGTCTATGCAAGTTGCACCTAAATTTGCCAAAAACAGTGCAGGAACCGTTTTCTGTTTTTTTTTTCAAATCAATGCAGCCTCATCAGTGCCCATCAGTTATTACTGCAGAATACAGTGTGTATAATATATCATTATGGGCCTGTGTCTGCAGTGCAGCCTCATCAGTGGAGGCTGACCAGTGCAGTCTTGTCAGTGCCCATCAGTTATTGCAGAATACAGTGTGTATAATTATGGGCATATGTCTATAGTTTGGTGGTAATTAAATAAAGAATGTAAGGGCAATTTGTTTATCTGCTGTTGGGGCTGGAGGGGAAGAGATGACTTGAAGATTGCAGCCAGTAACAGAAAACCTAGAAGAGGGAGAATTTAATATTTAATGAAAGTAGACAACATAAAAATGTAAAACATGCATTTGCACAATGTTTAGTTCATTCTAAGACTGACATCTGTGTGCTCAGTAGTGTGGCTGAAGTATGAGGGGTGTGATTGATGTTGAAGTGGGCCAGTTCACATTTAACATGTACAAGCCTAGTGGACCATTCCACATTCACTGCAATTCCCAAAGGTTCATGGGAAATGCAGTTTCTTTTCCTGGAGAGGAGAGGATAGGCTGTAATCCCTGCTGTAACACCGTCTCTGGCAGAATAGATGCTGCATTTTTTTGAATTACAGAGAGGACTTTCTGGAAATGCAGTTAAGCTGGATACACACTATGCAATTTTCTTTAGCTTTTTTTTCCCCCTTTAGATTTACCAAAACCATATAAAATGAGGTCAAACCTAAATAAACACTTCCAATTAGTATGCAATCAGGCAGGCCCTCCACTACATAATTGAAGGTAAATCTGAAAGAAATCAAACAAAAGTTGTAAAGCGTGTATCCAGCTCTGGAGCCCTTTCACACCGGGCCGCCCATAGCGTCGGCGGTAAAACGCTGCTATTTTTAGCAGCGTTTTACCGTCAGATTAGCGGCGCATTTCGGCCGCTAGCGGGGCGCTTTTACCCCCCGCTAGCGGCCAAGAAAGGGTTAACACCACCCGCAATAGCGGCGTTTTGCCAGTGGTATCCCAGCGCTGCCCCATTGATTTCAATGGGGAGCAGCGGTGGAGGAGCAGTAAACACACCGCTCCAAAGAAGCTGCTAGCAGGGTTTTTCCTGACGTCCTGCCAGTGCAGCGCTCCGGTGTGAAAGCCCTCGGGCTTTCACACTGGAGACAATGCTGCAGCTGTTTGAGGGCGGATTGCAGGCACTATTTTTAACGCTATAGCGCCTGCAAAACGCCCTCGGTGTGAAAGGGGTCTTAGACTTCTCTTCAATGGCATGGAATTTCACCAATTTATTAAAGTGGATGTAAACCGAATTCATTAAATTTGAGCTGGGCACATATCTGCAGCGTTTTGTCTCTCTGCAAAGCACTGTGTCCCATGGATTTCTCCTGCTCTGTTCTTCTGCTATCAGCTTGAGAATTTCTGACACATGCGATAAAAGCAGGCTGAATATTTTGCCGGAGAGGGAGTTATAAATAGCTTAGCAGGCAGCTTGCCTGAGAGTCCTTGCCTATGGGGAGAGGGGGTGTGTGCCTTTCCTCCAATCAGCAGTCTTGGCTGTATGCCCAGACTTCACAATCTGTGTTAAACAGGATGAGAAAATCTCCTAACACAATCTGAACTGTCTGAACAGTATATAAAGCTGAAGACAGCAGATATACATGTAAAACGTATGTAGGGAGATTTTTTTCATCCCTGTGTATCATTTGCAGCTGATCCCTTCACTGGGTATATGTGAGGGTTCACATTCACTTTAATGGTTTAGTGTATAGTGGGGGGGGGGGGGGGGGGGAATGTACCAATGGGGGATTTTTTTTTTTGCCAATCCCAAAGTCCTGGTTTAAAACAAAAAAAAAAAGGGCTAAGAATTATGCACAATTATACCTAAAACCATCAGAGTTCACATAAACACAATAACATATGTAAACATTAAGGCATAGCAATATTTGGTTTCCCCTAGAGGGAGATGCCTGTCCAGGGGGAGAAGATTATTACCTGGGCTATCAATATAAAATCAGGCTCAATAGGGAGCCAGCATTCACCGCTTGGACCACACTGCACATCTGTGTTGGCCTTCTGGGATCCTTTGAGGTACAAAAAAACAAAAAACTTCTTTCCTACCACGACCTTCACACTTAGATGTGTCTGTCAGCCCTTTATAGGTAGTTCTATTTGATCTCCTATAGCCCCCCTATACATTTCTTATGTTATATGTGTATTGGACTTCTTTATGGTAGTTGGTTGTTTGTACATTGTCCCCCTTAGGGGGCCTTTGATACACAACATAAGACAAGACCATAAGGTAGTTTGTGGACAGTTTTGAACGATTAATAGCAATCCAATATTAGATCTTCATTGAATTATGGCAGCGACGTGTAGTATTACATTTCCTCTAAAGATGTCAGTAGCCACACAATTTTTGATATCATTTTAACAGCCTATTGTGCGGTTTATGCAGATTAGAGCAATTTTATTCCCAGCAAGATGGCCCACCACCTTACTACCACCGAGACATTAGAGCCTACCTTGATGACATTCTGCCAGGATTTTGGATAGGACGTAGAAGTGCTGTTGAATTCCCTCCTCGTTCCTTAGACTTAACACCCCTCATATGCTATCTGTGGGGAAAACTAAAGGAGGTGGGGTGTACCATAGAAAACCACCTACACTGATTGCACTACAGGAAGAAATTGACACATCATGCAGAGCAATTCCTGTGGACACTCTAGACAAATGATGGCAAACCTTGGCACCTCAGATGTTTTGGAACTACATTTCCCATGATGCTCAACTACACTGCAGAGTGCATGAGCATCATGGGAAATGTAGTCCTAAAACATCTGGGGTGAGGGTTCGCCATCACTGCTCTAGGCAATGTTGTTCATGCAGTAGTTTGTCGAAATCAAAAGCGTATGAATGCTAATGGTGACCACTTTGAGCACCTAATGTAATTTCATAATTCGAACATGATGTACCCTTCGATGTTTATATAAATCTAGTAAACTTTTTATGCATATATATTTCATGCTAAAGTGTGTATACATTGTTTTGGGGCCCTCTGTATATAGCTGTGGATGCCGTTATGTTTATATGAAATTTGGTTGTTTGTTTTTTTTTTAAATCTGGGATTTGGGTCCAGGTGCTAAATGCATACAATCCACAACCTTAGTTGCACACCAGGACTTTAGGCCCATTGATCAGACACACGCAGACCTCTCCATTAACCAATGCACAATTCAGTCTAGGTACCCTAATAAAACTGTCCAATTTGCAAGTTTGAGCAACACAGAAAACGAACAGATCTGCCAGACCATTCTACCGTAAATACCTTACGGTATTTATAGCAATCTACAAACGTTTTTTTTCTTCCAATTTTTCCCCTCCTCTTGCAATTGGCCAGTGTTCTTTATTTTCACAGACCGCTTAATATTGCTTCTCTGTAAACTATGTTTCTTTTTATTTAATTATTTTTTTATTGAGAGATCTCCCCATTTGTGGCAACTTATAAGACTTTATAGTTATATAAATTTTCATTAATGTTTATTTGATTTGGTTCCGATGCCCTGCAACAGCTCTTGCATCCTGACCAGCCTCTCATTCTTGCACAGACCTGTCAGCATTGAGGCATCAGAGAGGAACCATGTCCTCTAGTCCCGCCTACTGCTGACTACCACATACAAATCAATCTTTATTAGGTAGGAGGAGCTACTCCACAAACTCCCACCCATTCTCCCTATAAATTAGTAGCACTCAGGCAACTCCCCTCCCATTAGTTTAACAAAGGGGCAGAGCCCTTAAACACAAAACAACCCCCCTTTACGGAACAATGTCATCCCTGACCACAGTCAAGTGTTGCCGAGAGGGCTGAGGGCTCCCAGGTTCAGCTGTAGCAGCTGACTGCTTTCGTTCCGGCTCCAACAGCTACATCGGTCTGGCTCATCACGATCCAGCAGCCTCCTTCAGCCGTGTGCCAATCTCGGCCCAGGACTGACACCACATTCTAGCAGCTTATCTCTGCAAACTTCAGCCACTTACCTGCCGACCCGTGCTAGTAGGAGACAACCCTTTTATGGATGACAGGTCTACTCTCTCTTCCCAAATGTGAGTGCATTACTTTACACTTTTATGCTCCTCCAATACAGTCAGATGGAGGCACCCTCTGTGTTCTTTTCTGTTTAAGTGTACTAGGTTTACTCAAGACCCGATTTTAGGGGAGCTGCCACCCTCTTTAGAGTGATTGATATTTTGGTCTATACTTCCCTTCCTGACATACATCCCACAGTGTCTAAGGGAGCTGCTGCTGCTGCAGCAGCGCCATATTTTTATATTATTTGTCTTTAGCCACTTCAATACTGGGCACTTTCACCCCCCTTCCCTCCCAGACCAATTTTCAGCTTTCAGAGCGGTCACACTTTGAATGGCAATTGCGTGGTCACACAACACTACCCATATGAATTATTTTTTTTTTTTTTTTTACACAAAAGGGAGCTTTTTTGTTATATTTAATCACCCCGGGTTTTAATTTTTGCAAAATAAAACAAAAGACCAAAACTTTGTTTCAGTTATAACATTTTGCAAATCTTCATAAAATGTAGGCCAAAATATATTTTCTGCTACATTTCTTTAAGAATGACCCAAATCAATGTATATTAGTTTGTGTAAAAGTTTTCAGCATGAATAGAAGCCATCCATTGTGTGCAATTGTCATGTGATCTGCTGTGATTGGTCACAATGATCACATGATACACACAGTGGCTGGTATAGCGGGTGACAGATCGGGCCACAGCACAGCCCGTTGGGCCTGACCTGGGAAGGACATCATATATCGTCCTCCCAGAATGAGAGCTCCCACACAGCCTTCTTTTCTCTATAGGCCGGGCGGGAAGCAGGTAATGACCATTTTCTTTTTACTAATGCAGAGAAAAGCATGTGTTTAAACAAATTAAAAAAGACAAGTACATCAGTTTTCAACATGAAACATTTATTTGAGCAAACAAAAAGTAAACTGCATAGAAACAATTTAAGGTCCACATAAACAATGACTTTTAAGGCTCCTGGTAGCTGACATAACATCCCTTTGCTACATAGCAGCCTTCTGCATGGACCATGGAGGACAATACATTCAGAAATATCCATCAGAACATCTTTTTACCTTTGCCCTATAGAACAGAGGCACATTCAGTCATGCTCTTCCTACATACAGTGTGGGAGGTTTGTGCAAACAACTTTATTTTGGCACCGTCACTTCAGACCCTTAAAAAAAAAAATTAGGAAAATCTTATCTGCATTGCTTAGCAATGTGTCACCTGCTTCTTCATACATCACAGGTGCCATTAGCAAGTGACAGGCCTTAAAAAAAAAAAATCACTGATCGTGACCAATTGGGGAGACATTTCTCACCCAAACAAAATGAAGTTCCTTAGTGTTGTAAAGCATTTCTATAACATTACTGAATTGAAATGAAGAAATAGTGACTGATCACCTGCCTAAGAAACATTATTTTGAAGACATCTTTGCATGAAGTATCTCAGCATGTTCTGGCTGCCTTAACCTTTGCTGCCAATAATACATAGCCTTCAAGAGGAGTTAAAAATGTATGTGCCCTATATTAAAGGTTTGAGCTTCATGACATTCCGCAGATGTGTTCTACTTACTCCTTTTTCTTATTTTTAAATAAAGTTGACTTTTCCTGCTCAATTACAGTTATAACTCCAAAAGTTTAAATTCATGGGGGACAGGAACAAGTAAAGATGGTTATCATGATCAAGGTCTACAGCAAAAGCTTTTTTGAAACAAATTTAGGTAATAGTAAAAAGGATAAGTACACATTTGCACCCCCCAACCTTTGCATCATATTCAGTAATACAAGTATACACTCTTTGGGGCCCCAGTGAGAGACAGAACAAAGCTTTCACTGTCCAGGGCCAAAGTCTCTTAATTTTATCCTTTGAAACTGTACACATGTACTAGGCCCAGCCAGAAAAAAGCAATGGCTCTCCCGGTCCTAAGCTTAAGGCACGTGTCCAGAACAGCCATTATTTTCTATGGCCTAGGCCTGGCACATGCACGCAATTTAAAAAAGAACAAACTGCATTGAACCTGGTCATTAAGATTGCCATTTGTCTGAACCTGAGGACTGTTTACTTGCTTGTTTTTCTTAATACACCAGCAGGGAATCTGTCTGCTGATCACCACTAGGCAAGAGGATAGCTGGTCCGTGTCTGCTCATGCATAGAGGACACAGACCGAGCCTGCTCTCCTCTATGGGCAGTCAGATATAAAATGGACTGCCTGTGTTTACACCCGACTGGCATCCAATCCAATGGCAAACGGATCCCCAGTTGTCTGTTTTTAGTGGACAGGATTGAATTGTCCGTTAGAGGAGACTGATAGAGGATCAGTCCCGCCCATGTGAAAGGGCCTTACTTATAGTTCCAAAGTGGTCACAATATCAAATATCAAAACTTACTCAGTGGTACATCTCCTGTAATGCATAAGGGGAATCTGCTAAGAAAGCGGCTGAAAGCATTCACAGTATTCTACTATTAGGCTTTTGCTCAGCCAAACTCAGGCAGAAAAGTACCACAAAACAAGATGAATATTTAACAGTTAATGTGTCTTGTGGAGGAAACTTGTTTCTGTGTACATAGATTGAATCACTGCAGGTTGGCACAACTTCTATCACAGGTATGAAGGAAGACTCATTCCAAGGAAGAGCAATAGTATCTAGCTAATCCAAGAATGAAGCATCAGACTTTGCAAATTTTGATACAAAATTAAGGGCCACTGAATCAAATTATAGGTCTATTCCATAATTACAAATATTAACTCAGAAACTCATTGAGTTACTTTGAACCCAATTTTAATCGGTCTAGATCAGTAATGGCAAACCTTTACCACAGCTGGCACGCAGAGGCCTCTCTGTGGGCACGTGGGCCAAGTCACCACCTGTGATTGGTGCAATGAGACAGAAGCGAGTGGACTGAAAACCCCAGAGTGTGCAGTCCAGTGATCGCAAATAGAGAGAGATTCTCCACCATATCCACTGGCCGGGAGCTTCGCTACAGCTGATCCCCATCACCGCACTCAGCTGACAGCCATCACCAGCTCTATTATAATGAGTGGGCGGGAAGGAAGAGGCAACGCTGTGCTCATGGAGAGTTTGCGCTAGTAACGGCTCTATGGTGTACCGAGATTTACCATGTAAGTGACTTTGGTTCTATAATCTGATGCTGGACGGGTTGGTGTAGTCTGAGCAGTGTAGGGTGTTAGTTCTGTCCCTGGAGAATGGGAATTACTGTGAGGCTCAGAGCAAGGTGTAAAGGGGAGAGGGGAGGGGGCGCTGCACCTGCCGGGGAGGGTGGGGACTCCTAGAGGGGACATTACTGTAGCGGGCCATGTGTGATCTCCTGGGGATCAGACATATAGTGGGGTGAGCAGAGTTCTGCCCCCCCCTTTGGATGCAGTCACATGACCTCTGACACACCCCTGTGTACACCTGTTGCAGTTTGGGCACTCAGGTTCAAAAAGGTTCGCCATCATTGGTCTAGATGTAGCTGCTAATATGTAGCAAGACAGCTACTCTTTAGTAAAAGTAGTGATTGCCATTCTACTGTGAGTTTGTGAAAATCTTGCATTTTAGGTGGTGCCTTCTAAAGGCAGCATGAGATGGGTTTCACCTATCCACCCCAACTCCCCCATCCCTAGTGACCCTCGAAGCAATAGTTCAGTTATGTATCCCTTTGTATACACTGTTGAGATCACAGGTAGGACTTGGGACTAGGGGACTACTTATTGGCAGGTGTCCAGGTCAGTATTTTAGTGTTGAATTACATTTCTGTGATGCGATTTCAAATTAAGCACTGTTAAACGTTCGCTCGAACATTCGTACAGAAATTCAGAATAATTGTTCATCATAGCATTTGATCTCGTCATATAATTTTGTTTGAAGGCCCTTAAAATTTCATCCTGACTTGCTACTTGAATGGAATCCTTGACATTACAGTAGGCATGATTTAACCCAAGCTAAAACCACATTCACAATTAGAATTTTGAGAAAAAAATTCCATGCTGCTCCTTTTTGTGGCACTATGGTTGAAAACCCATCATTGATTTGACCCTGACTCCAACAAACAATTTGAAAATATTTTTGGAACATTTTTACAATTTTCTACTGGTATGTGGCCTGCTCAAAACTATGCATGTTATAATCTATGTAAACAAACATTTACAGATCATAAATAAACTTCACTAATATGTGGTGCCATGTTTCAAAAACATTCAGCACCGAATCAAAAAACACTGCTTCTTGTTGCCCCATCATCCAACATCTAAAACCAAGATTTAAAAAAACAAAAGAACAAACATTAAAAGCAGAACTGCACAACAGGCAGCTAACTTTTCTGGCTGGATTGTCAGACATTCAAACTACCACCAGCCAAGAAAAGCTTATTAAAAAAAAAATAATAATCCCCCCCCCCACAAAATCAATGCCAGGAGAGAAAAAAACAAAACCCACAGGCAACCTGACACTGTCGTTACAAGCAGACAAACAAACAAAAAAAAGCCATATTAACAATTTACATTCTTTTATTAAGCCCCTCTCTACAATTTCATGCACAGGATTCAGTCAGTAGAGGAGCAGATGCCATAAAAAAAAAAAAAAATTCTACCTGAGATTTAAGCAGTTTTAATACAATCATTAAGATAAGGTCTAAGACCATGCAGATACAAAAACACACCCAAAGCTTCTTAATTTATGTTTTAGAACCATAAGCGGTTACCCCTTTCAGTGCAGGCATGTTAAGGTTTTGAAAACCGAGTTTCAAAGCGGTCTTCTATAATGTAAATAAATAGGCTATATGTTGCATACATGCAGATGAGGCTAGTCTAACATGCATCGCAGATGGCATCTAAATGGCCATCTCGACAGCCTTGGTTGTGACAAAGTCATGGCCAGCACTGGACTGATAAAAATTAAGATGGAATGTGTAAATCTGCTATTTTAACCCGTATATATTTTTTTCTCTCCCCTAAACAACCTTCAAGGGTTTTTAGCGGAAGGTCAATAAAAAAAAAAGAAAAAAACACCCACACCCCCCTCCTTGTACCATGACCACTATTTAGAAAAAAAAATTAAAGCTGAAAAATATTGTGGACACGTTTAACTATTCTAGTACTATTGTAGAATGCTTTCATCATTTTCACAGCAAATCTCAGAAAAGTGAAAAGATAGTTAGGTACCCATTATGCAATGCTTATTATGGTCAGATAATGAGACACAAGCTGCAACATAATGAGGCCCCACAAACACAAGTTCTCCGAATGAACATTTAATATTGAACTTATGACAATATTCCTGCAGCTCGATGGTTAGACTAGGTGACATGATTGTTCCGTGAAGGACTGGTCTTCATGGTGAAAGAGTGAAAAACATTGAGTTACAAAATTAAAAAGATACAAACAGCAAACTTAGCTCAGTTCTCTTTAGGGATCCCCCCAATGTAAGGAGCCACTAAAAAGTTGCTGCAGACTTTAGTTTTTTTTTTTTTTTCCATAAGGAAGTACATTTTGCCAGGTTCCCTAGAAATTTAGACTGGACTAACCGGCTGCCTATTTTTTTCTTTTTTTTGTTCCTACTAGGAGGACATACAATGGACATAAAGTTGCAAAAGCAAACTGTGGTCATGGCACAAAAAACAAAAAACAAAAACATAAAATCAAATACAATCAAAAGGTCAGATTAGTTTGATCCCTTCACACAGTGTTGCCTTGTGGTTCTGCAATATCAAACTTGTATAAAGTATATTTTAAAGCATGCAAACTGAATTTTCCTGCGATTAAAAAGGCTCTGTATGCAAAAAAATTGTCCTAACAGTAGACTGGTAAAGCTAGAAAAATATGTGAAGGTTAATCATTTGCACACCTTATGAATACAATGAGTCTTCACTATAAAATTTGCACTATTCCTGAGTACCTATTAATAATTTGGTCTGATGTACATAGATTGGCTAGAAAAACAGCCTAAACAAAACGCCTTTCATTCAATGAAAAAAGAAAAAAAAGGGGGAGGAGCACTGCAACACAATTCAACAGTGAATGTGATTTTTTATATATATTTTTTTTTTTAGATAAACAAGTCATATTGTTTCCTGGATAATTTATTTGCTATATGAAAAGTCTGAGAATTGATCAGTTTTTAATAGAAAGAGTTGAGGTAGACAATTTATACACACTTCAGTGTTCTGAATACATTTGCCAGGAAACAACATAAACAAACTGGACAACTTGAGGTAGATACAACTAAAGGTTCTAAGGGATGAACCTGAACATAAAATGTGCAGTGGGCAATGGGGAAAATGTCTAGATGATCGTACAAGCTGGACTAGTGGAAATAAATGGTTATCTGATTACAGATGACTAAACATTGTATTTTCTTAATCTTGTAGCTAGTCTTAGGAAGGTCATGTCCAATTAAAATACAAATGGCTGCAAAATTGCAGTTTTAGAGTAACGCTTTCAATAGTAAAATATGGGGGCTGCCATTGCCGCCCCACCCACTTCTGATGATGATTGTTGTCAGGCTATTACACTGACCCACACAATTCAATAAAGTTTGAATCACTTTCAGATAAGTGTAATATAAGGAATCAGGCAACTGGCATGTATAAAATGAGAAATATCAGTGGTAGCCTCTAATGCTGGCCATAGACTCTTCGAATTCTTACTGAACTGGCCCAAATTTGAGCCCTGTATAGGCAGGCTGCATGTACCAAGTTGATTGATCAATCAATTTGGGTACAATCAGCCTGCCGGATTTTACTTGGAATTATCGCCAACGTCTGCTATAGTTGCTAGCAATAATCATTGTCTTCTCCTGGGAGGGGGGAGTCGTCCCTGCCAGGAGAAGACAATATCTCGGCAGGAGAGATTCTCCTGTCACCACTGTGTGTTGATGGGGGAATTGTACGAATTTCATGTGTCTATGGCCTGCCCAAGTTTCTCTCAGGAAAGGTTCATTAAGCCAGCTGTCATTTGAACCTTGTCTACTTAGAAAGGGACCTCTATTGCTGCAACTAAATCATTCCCACCTAGCAGAATAATACTTTATTTCACAAAGAGAAAATACTGACTGTGTACTCATTTATTTAAACAAAAAGAAAGAACGCCATTTACTACATGTAATGGTGGTTTCAGAAGTTTGATGTTCTTTGAAGATCAGATCTAAAATTATTGTAAAATTACATTTCTGGCACCTTTTAAGATGAAAAACTTTGGCAACAAAAAGGTAACGCAAAAGTGGGTAACAAGAAAGAAAACCCTTAAAAGAGGACATTAAAAAAAAAAAAGTAAAAAAAAAAAGTTTCAATTTCAGTATGACTAAGAAGTCTGTGCAGATAGAGTATTACAAAGACTGAGGTATCAAAAGGTTCAGATAACTGCAGTTACAACATGCCCTTTTGCCAATTTTCTATAAAGAACTGTCTAGGTCCTTTCTGTACTCTACACAAAACCAAAAAGTCTTGTCTCGAGTTTACTGTTAAGCCAAAAGTTTAGGTATGGACTATTTTTGCAAAGATACATGGGTCCAGCTTGGACCAATGCAAGTATGCATGTGACCCAATTTGAGGAGCTGCAAATTGTGATGTCAGTGCCTCGCTTCTCCACCTCATCCAATCAAATAATTGCTTTACAATTATTGAGTAATGGTGCTCAGTGCCAACTACAGTGATTCCCAGCTTCCACAGGGATCGCACAGACATACTTGCATCATTAGTCTATACATAAACTTCAGCTTTAAAGTATACCTGTACATGCAAGACAGGTAAAGCCTATAGATGCTCACAGGTTGGAACACAATAAAACGCAGATAGGGAAATGAAACTAAAAACTATGATAGTAACGTTTCCATTGGAAAGGGATCACACTGATGTACACCAAATCTGAATAATCTAGGGATACAGAACTCAAACAAAACCCTGTATTCATGCTGTAGGCAACCATTTGTGTCAAGGTTCAAATGACCTGTTATCTCTGCAGGCATGGATACAAAATGTGCTTACTGCATTTCTCTGTAAACCTGGCCTCACATGTTACAATCAGATTGTATAATATAATTTTTAGGTTGAATTGAAAAAAGGTCTTAATATATGCTGGGCTAAAGTATTCAATTAGATCCTAAAATTGAATGAGGATATCAAAAATAGTGACTGGATAACATTTTTCTGATTACCGGTAAATCCAAGCAGATTTCAACATAAGTGGTCGGTCATTATTGTTCAGTTAGAATTTGTGTATGCGTGAGGGTCATTTACATTTTTTCGTAATTACCAGTCACCTATAGAATTATTACTGTTTGAGTGGCAACAATGCACAAATATATTTTATAATCAATATAAGAAAATTAGTTTGTAAGACCAGATTGAACATGTATAATGAGCTTACAGGACAGGTTTTTTGACACAAAAAATGTTGCGGTGAAGAAGCCTCAGTACATATTCATAAAACAGACACGAGGCAATAAATCACCATCTTTCCATGTTGTTGCATTGAGACACGCTTGGACGGTTTGTTAAAGCATCTGAGCAATGCAAACACCAGCAGTGTATTTTTCCTTCAGTTACCATAGATGGACTACTACTCCTAGTTGCCCAGACATAGGTTGACCACCACCTGATCCTGGCAATTCTTTAACATAAGCAGCATGCAACAAACAGCAATTTGTACCAGCCAGCAAAGACCAAACATGTGGTGGGTCACGTTACTTACATGAATTTAAAAATCTTCAAGTCAGAACTTTAGAAAAGGATAGTGGTAAAACATCTAAAAATGCTCAGAAGCTGTGAAAGGCAATGACTATCGCATGTTTTTCTTTTTTTGTAACATTCTCCAATCACCACACTTATTTTTAGTGTAACATCTACTACAGAAAATAAAAAAATGTTTTTTAAATAGTATTCATAAACTTTCTGAACTATCCCCCCCTTACATAATTACACACTAGATCATCCCTTGAAATATTAGGTTTATTGTTGCAGAGCTTTAATTGGCACTGCAACACTACAAGTCAGAAAAGTCAATCAAACTTAAAGCCCATTTAACTGTTCAGGGTTCATTTCAAAGAACAGATCCTATTTCTAATGGTTTCATACCAATGGGTCCAGTCCTTTTCTTATTCTACACTTATCACCCTGAAGGGAAGAGCACTTACATAAATGGGTGTCAAGGCAGTTTTATCTTTGGTTTTTAGAATTCTTTGTAGAAAGCATACTCCCAAGGGGAGATATAGGAAAGCATACAGACACATACATTCACTGTCTTATACAAGTAGAAGTTAGTCATTAAACCATGCTGTAAAACATGGCTGTAACATTCTACTGTGGATAAAGGTGCACTCCCAAAAATACATTCATATATTTACAGTAAAGATAAGGAACGTAATATGACAATGAGAACAACTTGCTGGGTTATTTTGGAGCAAAGAAAAAAAAATAATTAAGTCATCAGTTTAGGCAATTAAAAAATGTGTAGCAACACTGGCACGTTCTTCTATCAAATTAAAATTAACCAGTCATAAGATGCCAAATTGGAAATGCCCCCATCTCCTCTATAATTTCTATAATTAGGAAAGGTTAAAATATTGACATATGTTACACTGCACCAATCAAATCTAAATTTCTTACCAGAGTGTATTAAATGCATAAGCTTTAAGTTTTCCAATGCTTCGGTTGATTTAATATTTTAGCCAGATTTGCACATTCGGAAAAAAGCAAATTTTCTCACTTTAAGAGTAGAATTTGGCACAAAATCGGATGCAGAGTTTCTGAAAACAGATTAGAAATATTTTTGGTTTTTTGGCTATATCCAATGCTTGAAATGTATTCTGCAAAATGCAGGAATTTTTCCACCAGTGTCCTACCAATCATTGGCTATTTACACAACTGTCCCTGTTCACAAGCTATTCTTTCAGCTTTATCCCAATATACACAAAGGGGCAATGGTTTTAAAGCCATGAATGTGACTTTCATCAAACATTCACTGGTAGCGAGTCAATCACTGTCATTTAAAAAAAACAGGTACCTGGAAGATTCAAATGTAGTGAATGTCTGGAGATTATCAGATCCAGTGCTTGATAAATATGCCTAAAAGGGTTAAGCTTAGGCCAATGTTCACGTGGTCAAATGAACACAAAAAAGGAGGGGTTATAGTCTTCCCCAGTATTTTTAGTTAACGTGCCAAGAATAGAGCAATCTGCAAAAATTACACATGAACGTTTTTGAATGGGGAAACAAATCCAATCAGTCCATTTTTTTGTCTCATTTAACCTCTCAGATTCACAAGAAACTATGTAGGCCCACCTAAACAAGCTACCAATATTACAGGACTTAAATCCTTAAATGCCGATACATTTTGTTAATCTAACATATCAAATCTAAAACCAAATTGGATTGTGTGTTGTCAGCATTTAAAGTTCTAGGTATTTCATATGCCTGTCCAAAAGAAGATTGGCAGGAATACATTTGAGTCTCTATTAAATGGATGAGCAAAATATATATATTTGAGCTTTCATGCCAGCTAAAAAATATCAGCTGGAAAATAATCACAGCATATATGATATGGCTGTGCTATCAAGGTGTGAGGCCTAGGTTGATAAAAACATAGTTACTGAGGTAAAAACGAGAAGATATGTGACTATATGGCATATATAAAACATAATGTGAGCAGGTCTAAGTAGACACAACTAATTGTTTATACATGCCATATTAATCCAATCAGGAACTGAAGGATAAAAAACAAAAAACAAAGAAGTCAATGCCTCTGATTTTAGAGAAAAAAAAATAAAAAATACCAGCCCCAAATATAAAATATAGAGTTGACTTAGTGTAGCTATAAACCTTATTCTCTTCCTTAAAGAGGTGGTGTCATTGCATCTCTTAGTAACACAAGTTAAAAAAGCCACACACACATTATAAAGGGTCAGGTTTCTTTACTGGCTAGAGAACATGAAGTGCAGCCAGAATATAAATTGGAGTGAGAGATATAAAATTTTAATATTCCAAAAATAGAACTGCTGTTAAACAGATAAACCCTTACATCTGCCTTCTTAAAGGAGATCAGGGTTAGTTAGGATTAAAAAATATACAAATTAAAATTTTAAAAAAAAGTGCAAAATTGGGAAAATATGTTCACAGCCTGCAAACATGCAGATCAGTTCATATAAATGCAACTCATTTTTTCCAAGGTAGGAAAGGAAATCTTTGGCTGGGGGGCTTATCAATTTATAAAGATTTTAATTCAAAAATGAAATTTGCTAAATACACATGCTGTTTAAAATAAACTCCTCACACTTCTGGACATATCAAATGGAAGATTAGAAGGTTTGCCTTTAAAATGCAAAAAAAAAAACTTTTCCCATTAGCATGAGTGCCAACATGCTGCTTGCAGTGTTATTTTAAATGATCCACCAAGCTGTGTTAAAAGCGCAAAGGCTCAATTCACAAAGCTCTACACAAGGATAATCTTAAAATTGTCAGCCATGTGACTATAATTTGCAAACTTTTAGTAGACTTAAAAGTGATGTCTGGGTTTACTTTCACTTTAAATAGTTTGTTTTGGCCAAGCTGGGCCAAAACGCACCACCATGTGTACCTGCCAAGCGCTCTGTATAAACTGTATGTAGCCTCAGCTACATACAGTATGTAGCACTGTGTTTCGGGTGTGAGACATGACCTTCTCATCTCGCACCTGAAACACAATTGTGCTAGTCATGGGTGTTCCCCATCAATGAATACAAGGATTCCTCTGATTGGTATCATTGTGACATCAGTCCACCTCTCTGACTCCACCAATCAGAGGAAGCTTTGAATTAATTGAATACAAAGTTGCCTATGAATGGCTTAGTGTCGCCCAGACCGACACCATCTTGTTCTGGGTGTGAGACAGGAAGGTCTACAAGTCTACATACAGTGAGCACACCTTAGTGAATAAAATAGTACATTTGAACCAACTTGGCCCAAACACACTAAAGTGAAAGTAAAACTGTGTAATTATGTTTTTTGACACTGCCAAAAAAAAACCCCCAAAAAAACAAACACATTTAAAGGCGCTCACTTGACTGCTAAAAATATTAGTGTAATTATTTTTATTTTAATCAGCATGGTTTTTACTTAAAATTCTAAATTTAAAAGCAAACTAATTTGAACCTAAGCATCTATTTAGTCTTCTCTCTAATAGTGAAAACTATTAACATTGGTTTCAGCTATAAACATTCTGTCTACACTTGAGTCTTGTCAATCGATGTGTCAGTGTTTTCTATAGCACTGTCCAAACACAGACTGCAGGTAGCTACTGTTTAAAAAAAAAAAACAACAAAAAAAACCTATACTGTACGATACAGTATAATGTTTATCTAGATTACAGCAGAACTACAAAACAGCCTTCAGACTCATCTAGGCTCAGTAGAGTATAAGTTTTGTCCATCACTAGTGTATCCCCTACAAAGATATACCACCACAACGGTCAGATCTGCCTAAATGTTGCTTAAAAACTCTTATGTACAGACAAGAAAATAATTTGACCTTTACAAGTTGTGCTTCATCTTACTATTCATCCCCTATAGGCTAATCAACAGGAACATATGTCATCCTAGTAACACACTCACACATTCATGCGTCGGGTGCCAAATGGAATTTGGAAAATTAACACAATTTTGAAGAAGCAATGGATTCAGACATTCAGCATCTACTACACTAACCATCACATTACTTAAATAGGACATAGACATTGCAGATTTTGGAAAATTATTCTCAGTTGCTGAGGTATGTGAAATTTGATCAGAATAAAATAAACACTGATGAATTTGCATACAGAGGTATCTTCTGTTCTGAAACGCACTGAGGTAATATACAAAGTGTCCTCTGTTGCAGCATAAAGGAGGAATTTAAAAATTTGGTTATAGAGGACACAAGTGTTTTCTCCACAAAAAAAGGCAAAAACAAACAAAACAAAACAAAAAAAAAATCAAAAAAGTAAGTTTCAATAATATTCCTGGTATTTGTCTTTAAGTTTATAGCCCTTTTTGGCTTTATTCACAAGAGACATTCTCTTAGGAGGTATAGTCTTGTCTGCCTTTTGCTTGTTGTTCATTTGAGGTAAGTTGAAATCAATATTTTGTGCAGGATAAGAAAAATAAAACACCTCTCCTTCTAAGAGGTTTTGAGGTAGATTTTCCTTCCCAAGTTTTGTTTTTATGCTTCACAGGCTCTACTTTTGCAGATTACAGTTTATGTTTGTAAGAAAAAAAAAATAAAAATAAAAAGGAGGTAGGTGCTCAATAATGTTGTATATTATATACTTCTTGAAAGATTTTCCCTGAGACAGTTTTGTGTTGAAAACTGATTAGAAGGCAAGAATCCGATTATTACCAAAGTCGACCATGACAATTGTGCCATCAGGTGTAACAGCTATACCAGATGGGCGGTCCATCTGGCCAAAGCCATTTCCATACGTGCCAAACTTGCATAAGAAGCTTCCATTTGGCTCAAAAATTTGTACTCTGTGGTTTCTAGAATCTGCCACAATGATGCGTCCTTCCTGATCTACCGCAACACCCTGAGGCCGCAGGAACTGCCCATTTCCTGTGCCCTCAGAGCCCAAGAAATGTGCTGACTGGCAGTCTGGCTTGATTATAAGCACACGATGGTTATTAAAGTCAGTGACAACTAAGTATCCATCTTGACTGAATGCCACACCACGGGGAGAGTCAAAGTGCTTCCAGAGAGCACCTTCAAACCCATACTTGTTCAGGAATGTCCCATCTGGACCAAATAATTGGACACGGTGATTTCGAGTGTCAGAGACAAGGATCTTCCCCTCTGAATTGACAGCAGCATCCCAAGGGTAATTAAACTGTCCATTCTTGGTCCCCTTTTCACCAAATTTAAGTAAGAACTGGCCCTCAAAAGTAAAAACTTGAACACGATGGTTGTCCTTATCGGCTACCACAATTCTACGAGAACTGTCACAGTCAACGCCAGCAGGCCGGTCAAACTGACCAGGTCTTGATCCTAAACTGCCAAACTTGTGATGAAAAGTACCGCAGGGCTTGAAGATTTGAATGCGGTTGTTGCTTCTATCAGCGACAATAATATATCCTTCCCTATCCACACAGACACCCCAGGGACGGCAAAGCTTTCCATCATGATCACCCTCTCCCCCAAATGAAATGGAGGGAAGCCCAATCCCCAAGTAGCAACGACCTGACTTCACACTGACTTTAAATGGGCTGTTTTCAATGTGCTGATTGCACACCATTACAGAGATAAGGTGTTCTCCTTCAAGTTGCGGCCTATAACTAACCAAATATGTACCATTCATCTGATCAGTGACATCAGCTGCAAACAGATTCCCATCAGGGCCCATAACCAGCACAGTTATAAGGTCACCACCTGATAACCGTGCTTCACCATCATGGTCATAGCCAATAACAGTGAAGGATGCAACTTTGCCCTGAAGTGCTCGTTTTAGGCCTTCTCCTGTGGCTTTTGTTAGTGCTGCAAAAGCACCACTACTGACTAATCCCATTGATTTGATGGCAAGGTACAAAGCCTGGTCAGGTGGAGTGAACATAATCCTATCATCTTCTTGAAGTTGTAACAGACCTCTAGCATTTTTTAGATCTTGCACTTGAGCTAATACACGATCGCGGGCAATAAGGATATCCATTGTGCAGCCTTCTTCCAAGACCTGCTGTACTGCGTTGATTGTGCTGTCTAGTTTGTTTAGAGCCTGATGAAGTTTATCAACCTGATGGTAGAGAGACTTTGCTTTCACTTGACGAATCTTTTCGACCTATGAAAAGGTAAAAAAAAAACAAATAAATAAATAAAAAAGGTAATAAACTTACCATATTTTGAAAAGAGTGCAATTTGGATAGGGAAGTACAAGACAAGCCTGTCGTTGAGTAGTAATTTACAACTCTGTCACCAGCTCACCCTCCAGCATGCTGATTGGACAGAGGAGCATTACCACATATAAAATGATCTACTCCCTATGCTGCCTTTGTCAGCAAGCTCCTAGCAATAAAATTACAGCACTTTGTAATGTCGCCAAGTCTGGCTGGATCATTGTGCAGCTATTCCAATGCAGGACAAGGCAACAGGTTCCCTTTAATGCCAGCCCCCACATCTGCTTATAATTACTTTTCCTTTTTTTCCATTGCCCAGCTTAGCAAAGTAACATACCTGGTACTTCCAGATATAAAAATATGCAGCTCCCTTCCCTTCTTTCCAATAGTACTGGTGCTTGATGGAGTGGAAAGAAGGTCCCCAGCCCTCTGTAGTCTAAGTTTCAACTTGGAGCTTACACAGTCCCCTTCCTAACCCAATGGAACATGGTGGCAGGGGAGTGAAAGGAAAGCCAAATATAATCAGTTGTAGGGGCCTTTATTAACCATTTCCCAACCACGCTATAGATAAATGATGGCTACAGCACGTTTAGCCAGTTCTGAGTGGGCGACTGATAACATTGTGGTAAAGATCCAATCACAGCGGCCCTTTACCACATGATCAGCAGTGTCCAATCACAGCTGATCACAATGTAAACATGAGCTGGTTATTGGCATTGCTTTCTCTGACAGCATGAGGAGAGGAGAGCCGGTAACCAGCTTATGTGAAAGGGACATCTACACTGATTACCAGTGCAGCCCCAACAGCGGCCACCAGTGAATGAGTAAAATGACCTGTTTGCAAATTTTGTTACAAACCATGAAAAACTTTCTTCAAAATTTAGTCATTTTGTTTATTTAGCAAAAATAAGAAAGCCATTTTTAAAAATTCAAAAAAATGTAAATTGGGGACAGTGTAGCATGACTGTGCAATTGTCATTCAATGTGCGGCAGCGCTAAAAGTTGGCCTGGTCAGGAAGAGGGGTAAAATTGCCCAGTAGGCAAGTGGTTAAAATGACCCTGGTGCGCTGCAGTGCATGGTCAAATCAAGGGTTCATGCAGCCTTCTCTGGGACAGGGACCAGAGTTAATGGTTCAATACTGTTAAAACAATAAATGCAAATTCATTTAAATAGAGGTGCTCTCTCTCTCGCATAACAATTTATATAAAATCAGAGAAAAAAAGAAGGGGTGAGTGTTCTGTTGAACCTGAACAAAATGTTACCAACCTTCCATAGCAGCTCACATTCCCTCTCCTCGAGTGCTTTCTTATGCCTGGAAGTGACTGCTTTGATCTCAGATTGCGCTACTTTGGCTTTCATCTCAACTTGCTCTGCCAGTGCTTGGGCCTGCTCAAGACTCAGCTGCAAAATGAAACAAGAAACCATGTTCACAATTAAAATGTGCATTCTGTTACATGCTCCACATCTCTCCTAATGTCACACACACTGGCACCAGTACATAGGTCACTGTGTTCACAGGACCCTTCTCCTACACAACACAAAGCAGCAAATGGTTATACTACAACTCTTTCCGGTGGAAATCTTAAAAGTCAGCACTAGAAACGATACATCACGCTCTGCACAATCAGATGCAATTGGCAATGAATTTAATGTGGAGCGTTGATGGACTTGACTTTCGGTTCATTTCCTAGTGGATCACAGGACATCAGTATGAAAAAAAACACCATCTTTAAAAATGATTTCAGCAAATCAAGACGTGCCAAATTCTTCTGATATATTAGGAACTTATTTTTTACAAAACCCACACAAGGCGCTGCTGCAACAAACTTCTATAAATTATATGTTTCACGGTATGTTGAAGAAAAATGCATTATGATGTGTTGATAACCGTCTATATTTTGGTCAATTTTGTTGGAAATGAAATCAAGGTTGAAAAACAGATGCTTTTGTAAATCGCAGAAAGCTGGTACATAGTATTAATGCAGTTACAATGTGAAAGAAACAGAATTTAGATTGGGCTAAAATGTACCAGCAAAAATATATTCACACACACACTATCAAGATTTAATGAAGTTTTATTGAGAAGTATCAATAAAATAATTTAAATATAGTTGTATCACTAGTGCAATTCAAAGCTCAACCACTGGGTGGCACTGTGAAAATATATGGGCACAATTAATCTATTACATTAAAAACATTTCTTTAAATTTCATAAAAACACTAATACAATCCCCTCCTTGACATTAAAATTAAAAAAAAAAGAATTCTTCAAATAATAGGAGTAGATTTTTTTTATTTTATTTTGTTTTATTGTTTAACATTGAACTGTAAGCAGCCAATTTGACCTTATTTATATGCCTTAACCCTTCATTGTTTATGCAGTGCAATAATAGTAACTTAAAAGGGACCTTGATGATGGGACTGACAACAAGCCATTCATCTACATTGCCGTTGTGCTGGAAGTAAAGCTGTGATCTGTGAGTGAAAGCTGGTTAAATATTAACAATGTTGAATTCTGATGCCAGGTTGGATCCAGATGGACACTAATACAATGCTATTAAAAGTACAACTTAAGGCAAAAATCTTTTTTTTTTGTTTTGGTAGTTGAGTAGGTTTTGAACCCTTGGTTTTTATAGTTGTCTGTAGCCCAATTAGGAAAATCCACCTTCTCAATTTGTCATGTTTATCATTACCACTGAAAGGGAAAAAAAAATTCACAAATTTTGGGTAGTACCTAAAAGTAAAAGATAGGAAATCTTCCAAAATGGGACAGTGGTTCTGATGACAACCTAGGATTCCTTCATTTTGAAGAGATTTCTTCCCACTTGCTGATTTGGCTATGAAACAGGAAGTCAGGGGAAATTTCCCTAACAGGACATAGGTAGCAAAAAAAATCACACCCAACAGGGCTTTAAACTTTCCCTTACGCTTTCCAAAATTAAAAAAAAAAAAAGGGACTTTAACTCTACTTCAAAATGTTAAAAACAGGCAATAATAATAAAAAAAGAAAAACAGGTGGATATCCGCGCTACTATGCAGTACTAATAATCTAAGCAGCCAGCACAATTTGTTGATAAGCAAATAAAATATATATAAAAGTCCACATGCAGCACTGAAAAACTAACAGTCCTTCAAAAGGGAGGGAGAGAGAGATGAGATCCCTTCACCAGCTTCAGTGTAAAGGAAAGGCACACCACAGTGTCCATCCAATCTCCTCACCAGAAATGTAAAGCAAGAGTGTGTTAACCACTCTGCAATG